>OY728137.1:625844511-627094511 GCA_963277665.1 Viscum album | reverse complement strand
ATTTTTATTATAATTGTTTATTGTAAATGTACTTATATTCATTTTTTAGTATTTCTATTTTGATCTTATTGTAGGTTTGGTTTTCTATCCTTTATTTACACTTTTACTTTATAGTTATTGATCCTCGTTTTTATGAGGGTGAACCCTTCCCCAATGGTAATGTTGATATTATTGAAGAATGGAATCATCTTGAGGGGATTGAGGATGATCATTAGGTATGTGGTGGGCTAGATCAATATTTTTCTAGATCAACAACTTGAGTTGGTTCATTATAATGACTAACCCGCTCATACCCAAGATCTAATAAGAAACACTCATCACCAAACACTAAGATGGTGATCAAACACACCCATAAATCCCAAAACAATGCGATGAAGATCATGGATTAATAATCAATCTTATGGTGCTACCTACTACAATAATTCACTTAAAAATTCTGACTCTACCAAATTGTACTCACCACCATAGGAATTTCTTGATAAAATGCACTTTAAGAAGTCCAAACCATGAAATCAGCAAAAAAAATATCCATCTGCTTGATCATAATATCTTACATCCATTACCTAAGCCTAAAACACACATCTCACCCATAAAACCCTCAGTAAACCTTATTAATGTACAATTCAACACCCAAGACTCTCTTGGTGAACTACTGAAAACCAAGGGACTAAGTCTACATAAGCACTATCTACTTTTTCCAATACTAGATCAAACCATATTTGACCCATATAACATTACTTTGTGCTTTACAAGTGAAAACATAACATAATCTAATTTAAAAAAAATCAAATATCAATGCCACCCTCGGTCAAACCATTGAAATCCTAGTATCCAGGTTTACATTAGAACCATTTTCTTGTTTAAAAAACTTATTATTATCATTTTTCACATAGAAAAAATCAACCTAGTTTCAAAAAAACCCCTTGTAATCCAACTTTTTTTTTCATAAAAATCATAATTTTAAAATTATCATCAAATCCGGTATCTTACCCTTAAACTAATACCATATTAAAAAGTCATTTTGAAATCCAATTTTAAAAACCAATTTCCTTATTTTTTTATAAAAATCTAAAAGTACCAATAATTTTAAAATCACTAGATTCACAATAAATTTACATTAAAACCAACTTACAGGAAACCATTCAGGAACTCCTCATGTTACCACATGAGTTTTCCTTACAAAACCATGTTTTTACTCAAAAATCATACATCCTAAAAATCATTTCCCTATAATTTTCAAACAATCACAATAATAATAAATAAAACATGACACTCATATCCATATTAATATAATAACCCCATATAATGTATTAAAGAAAACATCTAACATATTATAAGTTTCTTGAATTCATAAGGGATCATGACGAGGAAACATGTTAGCCAACATTTCCTATAGTCGTGTGTATCATACCCTAAGAAGCCTACTACTGTGATTCATGAACAACTCACTAGCTCCTAGAAGAGCCTTATGACTCATCCTGAGACTCATCTAAACCACATTAGGATTTCTGGTCTAATACCTCACTCATCCAAGAGTGCCTATACTAGAACAATGGAAAACTTCTGGAAACTCAGTTTTTAACTGATGTCATGTTGGTCAAGCATGAAACTGGTATACCTCCCGAGTCATGACAACCCATCACTACCACTAAAAAACATTGTTTCATCCCAAAACATCCTCTAATACCATTTTTAATGACCCAACCTAGATCACCTGAATAACACCCAAAAAGGAGTCACTACAATACCTTAGGCATTCCTCCCCATATACTAGAGGATTTTGAGTAGTGGAGAGGGACTAAAATAGTCATGAATATACTATTTACTCTAAAACAATGATATACGGTCATTCCTAGGTTGACTAAAGGTTTTACCTAACCCATTCGTATGACTAAAATCTCTAAAATACCTATAGATACAAAAGGTAGACAATAGGTTTCCTGAAATAAATAATATAAAATAGTAAAATAGTTTATATGATGAATAAACCACAATATAGTAGAAATAATAGATTAAATGCATCATGTATAATAAAACGGTTTTATAGCGTCCTGTATAAATACTGGACAATAACTAAAAAAATATACTTTGAACTAGCTCACATAATCTAACCAGTCAAATCATCAACATCCAAAATATGCTAGACTATACCACATAAACATCTCCAAGTGAAACTTCTGCCCATGAATAAAACTTGAATGTATACCCACATACATCGAAACCAATTCAATTTACATGAGTATGGGTTGAGTCCTATGATCCTGCTGGAATATCCAATGCTTCAAAACTATTGAGTGTTTTTATGATCATATGGGTATGTATGTAATGAATATATGGAGTGTAGTGCTCATGAAACACACCCACCTAGAAATATAGCATATAATGAACATACAAGAAAACAAGTTTTGTCATCATGTGCTAACTAGGACACCACAACACCTGACCATGACTACTTCATCCAATGTCAGTAGGAAGAGAGTCACCTTGAGACACAAGTCTCAACCCATACCCAAAGACTTTGGGTAAGTCCTGTATATGGTCCCTTGTCTATCCCACATCTCTGGGGATGCCTTAAAATTAGTACCATAGTTTTTTCCCCTTAAGGAAGGTCACACTAAATAGATCTTGACACATTCCCTCACCAAGGAAGCGTACATTGGAAGTACCCAACACTCCTCTTCTTAGAGAAGTGGGAATGATGAATATATTCCAACCCTTATACTCTCACAGAGCGGGTTCATTATGAAGATCTCATCCATCCTTATCTCATAGAGTAGGTGCGCTGAATAGTGGCCAACCCAATACATCTTAGGAAAGGTAACACAAAAAGTCATAATCAATCCCATCTTCTTAGGGAAATTATTCCATCTGCACTTTGTATTTTCTATCTGGAAAACAAATATAGTACATGGAATCAACAAAAAAGGGCATTTATCCCATCACATAGTCTCATATTCCCAATACGAGGGTGCTAGTCACTCGGGACCTATCCATACATCTCAAACATGTCTTTAATCCCATGTAGTCTCATGGGAGAATTTCAAATACCAGAACATGTAACATTTGGTTTCACTCACTGACCATGTCGGTGTTCCCATCTCATCCATAAGAGTGTATACTAGATTTTCCAAACCCACATGTCATCCAGTATGATGCATAACCTTCACCTAATCCCATCTATCTCACGGTGGTTCTACTCTCCTCATCTCTATCCTCGAAGGATTATTCTAATTCCATATAGACCATCCATACACTTCGAAACACAAAAATGATGCATAAAAATACCAACACACAATAAGGCATCATCATGAGACAATAAAATCAACACGGAAATAAATATTAAGGAACACATCAAATAATATGTTCTTTAGAAAATAGGGAATCACCCATATGAGGTTAAATAGACCAAAACCAACTCAACCAAGACCTGCTAGTTTCCCTTTAACACCATTCTAGATTCTCAAGCTAGGCCCTTGGAAAAAATCCCATAAAATAATTATTTAGAAACCCACAGATTCTTTTTTAAATTGTATTTCAAAACCCATTCCTCATATCAACACTTTTATTTTGAAATTCCACTTGAATTAACTTCTTTTTAAACGACATTTTAAAATGGAAACCTTTTGATCTTTGAAACCTAACACACACCACAAAACAATACATAAAGAGGGTCACCAACACTCATTCAACCAAGATACCACATGAAAATTTTTTATAAATCTATTTGGTCCATGTTGACTATTATGGTGACATATGCCCATCCTAATCCATGGTAAGATCACACAATGCATGCAACATTCTAATAATAATAATAATGATGGAAAATTAACATAAAAATACCAAATGAGCAATAAAATCAACAATTTCAAGACCACCTACCCTAAAGGGTGGTTCATAACTAGATACCAAACTCGTATAGACATTCACTGAGTCTAAGAGCATTTATCTTATCAATAAATTCCATAAATTTTTAAAAAAAAAATTTAAAACCAAAATCCCAAACCGGAATAATTGATTTCAAACTCATTGTATGAGACCTCATGGTGCTAAAACTATGAGAAATGTGGTACAATACACTCCCGACATTCACTCGGACCCATGAAAAATGAAATCTGAAATTTAAACACATCATTAAATGGTTAATTAAATCTAGTTTCTCTAAAAACCATAAATTAAACATTAGGGAAAGATACCTCAAATCAAACGTCAAATGAGGGTTTGGATACCTCCTCCCATGATATTATCTATGAAACAAAAATAAAATCCTTATCATGAAGGATGATTCAACCATGATCCAGTTGAATAATCTCTCTAAAAATCTAGATGGTGAACCATGATCAATACACGACCAAGTGGGAAGAACAAGGGTGAGGAGAAGGATATTACCTCGAATCCATGTGATGAAGCTCTCATGAACCACCAAATCAAAGGGAGAAAAAGTGGAATAAATAAGGGATGAGTGGAGTCCATCATACCCCTCCCGAGTGTCCACTAATAAGAAATATCTAGGGGGTTTCTAATTTAGAAACTCCCAAAAATATCATAGTTACCCTTTAAAATAAACTACCCAATAATTTGGTTATGAAAAGGACAACGAGGCATAATCACCCCCATCAGAGAGCCCCCCCCCAAAAAAAAAACATTTTCATGACATAACTAACTAGAAAGGTATTGTTGGGTCATTAAAATTATTGGTCTAAACAAAACCAACCCCAAATAGAGGGCATGATCCCTCGGCCAAGAACGATCACAACGCCCCATCCTCTAGTGGCAGCATGACCTTCTGTCCACCGTAGAATTTCATCCACCAATATTTAAGAACATACTTTGATCATTCTTCCACCAATACAACCCTCTTGAGACATCCCATAAATCTCTCAAAACATGATCAAAACTCTCTATCCTCAATTTGAATCCAAAAATTCAAAATTACATTTATCTTCAATAGATCGTAACGACTCATGCCATTGCATATTATCATGATCGCATTTGAATTATGATTAATTTAAAGGTTAATTTCAATACCTCTAACCACCCACTCCTCTAATTACACTTTATGTCATAATTTTTTATATAATTAATTACTTTTTAGGTAAATAAAATATATTCCTAGTCTTTATTTACCATTGAATGATTTTTTGTTATAATTAGTTGATAAGGTTCAATTTTAGTGATATAAAATATAAATTATACTACCTAATTAAAAAACATAAATGTTAATATATGAATATTCAACCTAATTACTAGATATCAGACCCATTGATTGAGAAGGTCATTTCAATCATAGGAAAATGATTAAAAAATTAAGTCACTATTCTCGAGCATATCCATGTAGATAAATAAATTATTTTTTTTGGGGTTCAAACACAAAATTTACTAAAATTTAAATTTAATAAAAAATTAAAAAAACCTAATCGTCAATATTTGTACATTTATTCAAATTACTGGACATTAAACCCAATAATTATAAATCCCATCATAATATCACATAAAAAAGTTAAAAAAAGGAATTTAGTGTTAACATGTAATCATAGTGGCATAAAATGTAACTTTACTTCAAAATTAAAAATGATTGATATCAAAATTTATAAATTCATCCCAAATAAAAAAAAATTAAATAAAACTAAAGAAGACACTATGATGGAATATAACCATGGCGATAAAAAACTTAATGTTTTGGGCTTAATAAAAAAAATTGGTATCCTCATAGGTCATATATTAGAGAGTGACATTGATAGTCACCGTATTTTTTTAGAAAAGCCATAATACCCTCCTCCCTAAAAAATATCATCTTAGGTTCGTCCCTGAATCTAACTCTAAAGTTGGTCAGTAGATGGGTGACACATGGATAATTTGTTTTATATCCCTTTGATTAGTTGTGGGGTCTGAAAATCAAATCAGGCAACAATCCATAGAATATTTACGGACTGCTAAACCCCTCTGTGATTCTATCAGTGAACCCCTTGGAGAACCCCTTAGTGATTCCATTGATGAACTGCTTAGTGAAACCCTCCTTGATTCCATTAGTGACACACTTGATGAATCTATCAGTGAATCCCTTGATGAATGCCACAATGAATCCCTTAGTGAACCCATTTCAATTCCATTGGTGACCCACTTGGTGAATCCCTCAGTGAACCCCTCAGAAACCCATCGATAAATCTATTATGTCACTCCCCAACCATAATTTTCATTTTTTTATTTCTCAGTGTTGGATCTTTTGGTTGAGGTTTGGGTTGAGTTTCCAACAAAAGTCTTTGTGTTTTGGTTGTTTCAGTTTTCTTCTAACCCTATTAATGGTATTTGTGAATTTTATTTGGAAATAGTTTCATGCTTGGGAGTTAGTGACACCCACCGTGTTACTATATTGTGTTTAAATCAATCAAGGATCATTGGGTGGTCTTCCCTAGTGTTTGGGGGTGTCATTTGAGGGTTTGGCTAGTTTTTGGGGTCACACAGTATGAGAATGGTTTTTCCCGAACCGTTCAACTTAAACCTTAAAAGTTACATAATTTTTCCAGTAGCATTCGCACAGTTTGCACATAGTTTACAAAACCATGCAACAAAATTGTGCAAACCTATAGGATTAATAACTTTTAACCTAAAAATATGATTTTTGTGATTCCACCTCCAATTTGAATCCCTACTTATTGGGTATCGACCAGAGGGATCCCCACTTCATTATCCATATTTTGGGTCACCTTTTTGGTGACTTTGAACCAAAGGTTAGTGATTCTTCATGGTTTCTTCATCAAATCCTTCCCTTTTCTCTTATCATATCTTCCCTCACTCTATTCCTTGGTTTTCCTTAGAGTATCCTCCCATGGACGAACACTAATGTCTAGGGTTTATGTTTGGTTCATTTTTCTTTAGATCTAGGGTGTGTGAAAGGTCCATGGGGCTTAGATATCTCTTCTATGAAGGTTTTGTTGCGTCCACACATCCCCGAGGTAGGTGTTTCAATTTTTTTCCTTTCTGATGAAAACCATTGGTGCTTGAGTGTCTTCAATTAATTTTTAAATGTTATTCACATCCTTATAATAGTCATGGTTATTTCATTATGGTGTTTCTTTATTGGTAGAATTTGATAAAAATGGATTTCTAAAGGTTTCTTTTATTATTCCTATAAATGTGTGCACACAAGGAGTTCGATAAAATGCCTATTATTTTCTAAACATGAAATTGAAACTTTGTTGTATTATTTGGAATTGGTTTTACTTTTTATCTTGGTTGAAACAATAAATGGGGCATGAAATGTGATTTATAGTCTTATTTAGGGAAGGATGATTTATGGTGAAATGTTTTGGAAAGGTTCTCATGGTTTTAAAGGGATTGTTTGTGTTCTTTAAATAGTGTGAGTTAGTGGTTTTGGTTTGAAAGAAAATACAAGTTTTTCTGAAAATGGGTTTTTAGTGTTTCCTTGAATTTTATTGTGTGTCATTGGATGTTGGTACATCCATGGTTGCACTAGGTGCATACATGTATGTGCCCTAAAATGAAGATGGAACATGAGAATGGTGTTCCTCCTTAAACCTAGGTTCCTTAAATGGTTTTTGGTTTCAAAATTTTATTGGTCCCCTTGTTTGATTTATAAAGATGGTTTATAAATCAAAACATAAAAAGGTACACTATTTAGAATTTGAATAATGTGTTTGGAAAAATTTGACTTAAGGGCCCGTTTAGAATATTTTATAAAGTTGAAAGTTTTGAAATGTGGTTTCTATGAGTTTTGTTTTAAAGTGGAATTTTATGTGAAATTGGGTGTGTTATTGGTGTAAACACTTGATGTTCCATTTAGAAATGTTTTATAAATATTTTAAATGATTTATTAAATAATGTAAGAGGTTTGAATCCTGATGTGAAATGGTTTTCGTGTGCATATGTTTTTAAAATGGATTTTGGGTGTGTAAGTGGTGTCTTGTGGTGGGTAATGCATGGTTTTTTTGATGTAATGTAAAAATGGTATTTTATAACATGTGGAAATTGATTTAGCACAAATGGGAGGCCTGGGTACCTAGTTTGACAGACTAGGAATCGTATGCGAGTGATCCGGTAGTGGCCTCATCCCCATTTCACTTAGCAAGATTGATGATGACAACACTAACTAAACTATAATGATGTTTGAGGGCCAATATACCATTGGGGTCTCCCCTCCCAGTGGATCATGCATGAGAAGTTTATTGGTTATGGTTAATTTTACAATAAGATACTATATACCTGGGGCCCACAGCTAGCTAGTGCATAACGGTGTTTTTGTGACTAGTAATCATTGATTATATTTCGCTTACCATTGATATATGGTAGTGTTTGGTTGTAAATTTATAGAATCAATTGTTTTACCTTTAAATTTTTTACCTTTTTCTATTTTTATAATTATATTTCAAACTATTGTTAATTTATTTTTTTGGGGAAGAAAAATACATGGATTATCTGGTGATTTCCTACTGTGCTATTTTATCTCACACTCTACTTGTACAATTCAGTGTTACTAGACCCAATCTATTTGGATGGTTCTGTTTTTCTTAGGTTCTCCTAGTTTAGTTTTTCATTGTGAAAGCAGAGTTGTTATTGTGGATGGAGGTGACCAAGTGGTCACATTGAAATTGTGGTAGCATGGACAAATTTCAGTTATTGTTCTTAGTTTTGTTTTAGTTTTCAGTTGTTTAGTTGTATCTTGTAACTGAATTTGTTTGTTTATTTATTTGGGATTCATTTATTATCTTTAGATGATTATTCTACTTAATTTTATTGAACTTGATTTTGGGGATAAACTTGTTCCCTCTTATATTGTTTTGATGATTGAAACTAGTTTCCAACCTGTGGGGATCGTGAATACCCTTCGGGCCATGCCGTAGACTGAGTCAGGTGTCGGGTTGGAAGATATCCTAGTTGGTTCATGAAAAAATGGTATCAGAGTAAACCCTTGTTATTTGGGGTGTCTAGTAGATGGATATTTGGACCATCAGGAATCAGGAGGTAGGTTGTGGGTTGTTTCATGATCAACACCACTCATAATGAGACTTGAGTTACTAGGGGTAGTATGGGAATTGAGTCTTTTGTTTACGTTATTGAATAAGGGATGAAAACAGAGGCAAGTCATTTCTACATCTTTATTTCACATGGAGTAGTGACCCACGTGGAGTCCGAGTACACAATTTAAGCTCTTCTTAGTTTTTGATGCTTACTTGGGCTTTGACTCACTACTATGTGTTTTGGTTAAGCATAACTAATTTCTCCTCATTCAGAAAAGTTTAGTACAAGTTGTGTTTTTATTTGTTTTAGTTGGTGTAAGTGAATTTTGAAAATGAAAATGGTTTTGAAATGAAATTAATTTATTCCAAATGGTTTTAAATTGGTAAAGTAGGGTTTTGGAAAGAAAGTGTTTTAAAGATGGAAAATGATTTATTTCAAGTGATTTTGAATTTTCTAAGGTAGGTTTTAAAGGAAATCATTTTAGTTGGAAAAATTTGATGTTTTTTTAGAATTGGTAAATAAGTGGATTTGTGATACCCTCAGTATTTCTTATGAACATTTTCACATGTGTAAGTATGTGTGTGGAAAGTTCATGTTGGAATGTGTGGATGGAAGTGTATGAACACTTGTGAAATAGTTCATGGGATTCCATGGGAATGTGTTTGAGGAGGCTTGGCCTTGTTTTCCTAAAGTGATTTTAAAAGAGGAAAATGATTCTAGAAGTTGGTTTTTGTTTTATAATGAGGGTTTGGGTTTTGTGATGAGCAGATTTGTATTTAGAAAGTGGCCTTGAAATAAGGCTATTTTGAAAATTAAATTGGAAATGGGATTTAAAAAGGAGGATTTTGGTTGTGATTGTGCAATTTTGGTTTGAGATCCTGTTATCTTGGTAAGAGATGTTTCTTTTGATTGTGTTTTGGTTTGATGTTGGTTTTGGTTTTGTGTTTCTTGTGTTTTTTAAAAGATTCCACCCAGAAAGGTCCTTAGAGTTTCTGATGAGTCATGCTTAGTTTCTAGTTCTTCTTGAGTGTTGTCTATCTATTGCAGTGATCGAGGTCTGTTAGAGGATATTTAGTGACTTGAGGAAGTAGAAAGAATCTTCAGATTGTTGGGAAGTCCTGAATCTGTTAGAGTTCATGTTGTTTTGGGTCTATTTGAAGGTATATCTCTAGACGAATGAGAGTTGTTCTCCCTACCATCAATGAAAGATGGGATTACATGGGATATATTTAAACACGTATTATTTTGGTGATTCATATCTAAAGAGTTGAAGAATAAGAAAAGGGAAGTGATCATGCATATTCAATAAGGCCAATGGATGGTGAAGGACTACATTGACCGTTTCAAGGATATGGCTTCCTTTTCTTTGGAGGTGGTGTCGTAGGATCTGATGAAGACTTCTATTTTCCTTGGGGGTCTTCGTCCGAACATCATATAGGGAGTCCTCTCTTCTAAGGACCATTTTTTTGAGAAGCTGGTGGATGAAGTGTTCCAAGATGAGTTGGTTCCTAGAGAGAAGATTGTTGGTAATCCGGTGCCACTCTTCATTCATGAAGGTTCCCTATCTAGAGCGGATCAGATGCCATAAGAACCTGTTCCTAAGGAATTATCCTTATTGGTTCTGACTTATAGTTTGTCAGACTATTTTCTGGTGTGCCATAAGTGTGGCTTGTCTGGGCATTCAAATCCATCTTGTCACATACCTTTGAAGACCTACCATAGTTGTTTCCATTTGGAACACCTAGAGAAGTTATATAGGAAGAATTGCTCAAAGAAAAGGTTATGTATGAGAGATACTTGTACCTGTTTGTGATATAGAAGATACTTCAACCATCAAATCTCAAGCCATAGGTCTTAGGGTGAAGCACGTGCGTAGTCAGGGTTTTTGGGGGTATATGAATCCTTGTCCCAGTTTGTTCCCCATGTTGGGATGAAAGCATTTGAGGTTTCCTTATTGTAGTTTTTGTTGTTGATGTAAGTTCATCATTTTGATGTAAGATACATGTTGACTTGATTTATAATAATCTAAGTAATTTTATTCATATAAACATAGATTCTATAATCATTCATTTTTATTTAAGTGTTCTTGACCCTTGTGTGGGTTGTTCTAGGTCTTAGTTGTTCTTATTTGGAGATGATTAATATTTTTTTAATTAATGGGTGATGTTTTTAGTTTTGGTTTGAGTTCCTTTCTAGAGTTTCCCATAGTGTTGGGCAGATTTACTGGTGTGGGAAAGAGTTTATAGTTCTGTTAGTGGTGTTGTTTTGATATTGCTAAGGAATATGGGTTATTTTGTGTTGGGAGTTCCCTAGTTCCTGATGGTGGTGAGGCTGTTGTTTGGATTCAGAAGTCTCCGTAGTAGTTGAGTTATTGTGGTGGGGAGAACCCTCTCATGTTCTCACTTAATTCTTGTGTTGTGGTTTCTTCTTGATCAGTCGGGTGTGACTTGTTGAGTGAAATTTCACCCCTAGTTTCATGTTTTCTTTAGTTGTGATTGGGCATGAACTCAAATTCTATCTATCTTTTGACTTGGTGACTTTATAGGGATAGAAAGTGTTTGTGGTGGGGAGAATTGTCACACCACAATCATAGTTTTGATTTGTTTTTTTATTTCTTTGTGTTGGATCATTTGGTTGGGGTTTTGGTTGAGTGACTAAGAAAATTCTTTGTATTTTGATTGTTTCAGTTTTTTATAACCCTATTCATGGTTTTTTGTGAATGTTATTGGGAGAAAGTTGCATTATGGAGAGTTTACGACACTCAAAATGTCACTATATTTTATTTAAATCATTCAAGGATAATTGGGTGGTATTCCCAAGTGTTTGGGGTGTCATTTGTGGGTTTTGGCCAATTTTGTTTGGGGTAAAATAGTTTGAGCACAATTTCTACAAACTGTGCAACTTAAACCTACAAACTTTTAGAATTTTTCTAGTAGCATTTGCACGGTTTTCCCATGGTTTACAAAACCATGCAGTAAAACCGTGAAACCCATTACATAATTAATAACTTTTATCCTAAAAATAAGATTTGAGTGACTCTACCTCCCATTTTATGCCCTACCTATTGGGTATCGGCTAAAGGGATCACCCTTTCATTATCTATTATTTTTTGTAACTTTTTTGGAGATTGTTCACCAAATTTTAGTGATTCTTCATGGTTTCTTCATCAAATCCTTCCATTTCCTCTTCTCATCTTTTCCATATCCCTATTTCCTGGTTCTCCTTGGATTTTCCTCCCATTTCCAAACCCTAATGTCCAGGGTTTATGTTTGGTTAATTTTACTTTAGATTTAGGGTTTTCAAATGTTTTTTGGGGCGTAGATATTTGTTCTTCGAAAGTTTTGTTACGTTCACACACCACCGAGGTAGGTGTTTCCATGTTTTTTATTTCAAATAAAAACCATTGGTGTTTGAGTGTCTTAAATTAATTTTTAAATGTTATTAGAATCCTTATAATACTCATGGTTAATTAATTTTTATGTTTCTTTGTTGATAGAATTTGATAGAAATGGATTTCCCAGGGTTTTAAGTATTATTCCAATAAATGTGTGCACACAAGGTGTTCGATAAAATGACTATTATTTTCTAAACATGAAATTGAATAATTTTTGTATTATTTGGAATTGGTTTTACTTATTATTTTGGTTGAAACATGAAATGGGGAAAGAAATATTATTTAGATTCCTATTTATACAATAATGATTTATGTTGAAATGTTATGGAAAGAATCTCATGGTTTTTAAAGGGATTGTTTGTGTTCTTTAAATAGTGGGAGTTAGTGGTTTTGGTATGAAAGGAAATAGTTGTTTTTGTGAAAATGGTTTTTTGGTGTTTCCATGAATATTATAGTGTTTCATTGGATGTTTGAAAATCCATGGGTGCACTAGGTGCACACATGTATGTGCCCCCAAATAAATATGACACTTTAAATTGTGCTCTTCCTTAAACCTCAGTTCCTTAAATGGTTTTTGGTTTCAAAATTTTATTGGTCTCCTTGTGTATTTATAAATATGGTTTAAAATTAAATCTTTAAAAGGTATTTTGTTTGGAATTTGAATAATGTGTTGGTAAATGATTTGCATAAGGGCTTGTTTGGCATTTTGTATAAAGTTACATGTTTTGAAATGGTTTTGCTCTGCATTTGGTTTTAAAGTGGAATTATATATGGAATAGGGTGTGTTATTGGTGTAAACCCTTTATGTTCTATTTATAAATATTTTATAAATAGTTTAAATGATTTATTAAATTATGTAAGAGGTGTGAATCATGATATAAAATTGTTGTTGTGTACATATGTTTTTAAAATGGATTTTGGGTGCGAATGTCGTGGCCTGTGATGGTAACTCTTGGTTTGGTTGATGGAATGTGAAAATGGTATTTTATAACATGTGTAACTTTATTGATTACAAATGGGAAGCTCATGTATCTCGTTGGGAATACTAGAACTAGTATTCTAGTGATCCAGTAGTGGCCTCGTCCTTATTTAACTTAGCAAGATTGATGATTACAACAGTAACTAAACTATGATGATGTTTGGGGACCACTAGGTCATTGGGGTCTCCCCTCCTAGTCCCTTTTCCATGAGATGATTATTGGTTATGGTTACTTTTATATTGAGAAATGATGTACCAAGGGATCCATAGCTAGCTAGTTTCTAGGGGTGTTCTTGTGACTAGTGCTCATTGATTATATTGCATTTACTATCAGTAAATGATAGTGTTTGGTTGTAATATGTTAGAATCAAGTGTGTTCCCTTTAAAATTGTTATCTCTAAAATCGTCTTTCATTCAAATATTTTTTATTAAAATTGTCACTATTATTATTTGGTTTGGGTTTTTGTTATAAAGTTGAAATTTTCTTGAAAAATTGACGATGGCGCATATTGGCCTCTAAAACAGGAAAGTTGTGTTTGCTTAATAAAATGTGAAAAATCTATTTTTATAACTATATTTCAAAAAAGTGTAATTGGATTTTTTTAAGAAATGAAAATACATGGATTCTTTATTGATTTCCTATTGAGCTATTTTAGCTCACAACCTACTTGTACCACTTGATGTTTGTATACCCAAGATATTTTTCAGTTTTTGTTTTTCTCAGGTTTTCTTAGTTTAGTTTCTCATTATCAAAAAAGAGTCGGTCTTGTGGTTGGAGGTGACTAAGTGGTCACATGGATATTTCAGTATCAGGGTCCTGTTGCATTTCTTGTCCTCAGTTTTGTTTTAGTTTTTATTTGTTTAGTTGTATCTTGTAACTAAATCGGTTTGTTTATTTAATTGGGATTCAATTATTAGATTAGGATTCTTGTTCTATTTAATTTTATTGATCCTGGTTTTTTGGGATATAATCATTCCTAGTTGTATTTTTTTGATTCCCAACACTATTTTCCAGCCCATGGGGGTTAGGATATCCCTTCAGGCCATGCCTTGTACTAGGTTAGGAGTCGGGTTGGATGACATCCCAGGCTGGTTCATGACATATTATCCCAACCAAATGCCAACATTTCAGCATATCACTTACTGACTACTATTATACCAATACAATCTATTAAAAATGATAAAATAGGACATGTGGTTTATGATATTTCTATTCTTTGTCTTGTGTATAATTAATCGGAGTCACTGAGATAAACACATAGTCGGTTGTGAATTTATAAATGTTTTGAGATATGGAGTTAGAGAGCTTAATATTGTTTCAGTTTAAATTGGTGTGTTTGAGTTTCTTTATGGATGTCTGTGTTTATGTGTGTGGGGTTATTTACAAAATATAATCTTTTTATTATGAATCTCTGTAAATAAAGCACTATGAATGTGATGAAATGTATTTTTATATAAGGATGTTCAACTATAAATCTTCTGATCAATTTTACATTGTTTTCTAGTTGTTAAAAGAATAGTAATTTTCATTGGAATTTCCAGTTTTTTTTCACTACGGGTTTCAACAATCACGTTCCACTTTTATGAAAATTATTTTATAGTATGAATTTTTGTTTCCTTAATTTTAGGTAAATTCCCACTATTTATGTCCATTTATATTTATAATTTTCCATTTTTATTTAACACTAATTTTATCGATTTTGTTTAAATAACTAGAAGTTTCTATTGGGATTTTCCAATTATTTGGAAATGTCAAATTTCTAAGGTATTTTTTCCCTTTTGGAGTATTTGTTAAATATGAAACTATTTTTTGACATTTCTAAAGTGATTTTGTAATGAAAATTTTCAATTTCATTATATTTCCACTATAAATATTTCTTAAAACATTTATTTTGAGTTGCCACTAGTTTACACTTAGAATTTATAGCTGGTATTTTCACTATAAATTTACACTGTAAATTTTTAGTGGTAATTTGGATTTTATTCAATATAAATGAATTATAATTCCTAATTGATTGTAATTGTAAATTTCATCTAGAAATTTAAATTTATATTTACAAGTTCAATAAAATATGATGTTTTTTTAACACTTTACTCTGTGGATTTCTAATGGAACTTAGCATAGGTATTGAAAATAGTAATTTTTATTCATTGATATTTTCTTCTATGAATATTTAGTGGGAATTATGACTAGGAATTCAAACTTGAAATTTCCCACTAGATTATTTGAGTGGAATTTTTATGGAGGATTTTTTCATCAGAATTTTTATGCACTAGTATTTTTTATTTCATATTTTCACTGGGAATCCCCACTGAAATTACAAATTGATTACAACTAGATATTTCAAATAATGATTTTAAATTGATTCCAAACTTTATTTTTAATTCCAAATTTATTAATTTTTAGCTTTCAACTTTCAGATCATGTTTTCAATTCACTATAACTAGAATTGTTCGAATTAAAATTTTCCATTAGATATTTTCTAGTTGAAATTCCCTATACCATTCCCAACTATAAATTATTGATTTTAAAGTTCCACTAGAAATTAAATAGTCCGAATTCCCTATATAAAATTTACTAGAAAGACTAAGATGAAATTCCCAGTGAAAATTACTTGTTATCTTCAATAATAAATTACAACTACTAAAATATTTATAGTCAATTGAAAATTTACACCAGTAATGACCAGTGGAAATTCCCAGTGAATATTTCCTGTAGAAATTCCCAGTGGGCATTTTCAGTGGAAATTTTCAATGGAAATTTCTTGGGTATATTTGTAATGAATATTCCCAGTGAAAATTATTAGAGGAAATTCCCAGTTAGGGTTCCCAATGATAATTTCCAGTCATAATTCATAATGAAAATTCCCAGTGGACAATCATAGTGGCCATTCTTAGTGGAAATTCTTAGTGGTCATTCCCAAGGGAAATTCTTCGTGGAAAATCCCAATGGTAATTACCAGTTGCTATTCCCTGTGTAAATTCTCAATGGAAATTCTCAATAGACATTCCTAGGGGAAATTCTATGTTTTAATTATCAGTGGAAATTCCTAGTAGAAATTACAATCAAAAATTACAAGTGATAATTCCCAATGGAAATTCCCAATATAAATTCCCATTAGAAATTATTAGTTGTAATTACCAGTAGAAATTCCCAATATAAATTCCAATATAATTTCCCAGTGGTCATTCCCAGTGGAAATTCTAAGTTCCATTTCAAACTGTTAATTTTCAGTGGAAATTCCCATTAGAAATTCCAAGTAACAATTCGTAGTGGAAATTTATAGAGGAAATTACCAGTGGAAATTCCCAGTGTAATCCCTGATGGAAATACCAAATTATATTCAATTATAATTTAAAATTTTAATAAATTTTACATCAACGAGTTTAAATTTTATAGTGAAAATTCCCATTGTAATTTTTTCCTGTGTCCGTCCCACTATAGAAATTCAAAGTAAAAATTTTATGCACTTGTAATTTCTATTTTATTATTCAACTAGGAATCCCCACTAGAATTAAGAATTGATTACAATAGGAAATTTTTATTAATGATTTGAAAATTATTCCAAAATATATTTTTAATTTTGAATTCACTGTTGGTGAGTTGTCTACTTACATATGATCTTTTCAATGCACTCTAACCTGAAATTTCAGCAGTTAGGTTTTCTACGAAACATTTTTTTGGTTGAAATTATCACAATCATTCCCTACTCCATAGTGGCCATTATAAATTAAATTAAACTATAATTTCAAACTAAATAATAACTTATACTTCAATGAGTTGAAAAATTTCAATGAGGATTTAAAATGAAAATTTTTATATGGAAATTCCCCTTTGGAAATTCCAATAGGAATTCCCAAGGGTCATTCCCAATGGAAATTCCCACCAGAAATTCATAGTGGAAACCCTCAATGGGAATTATTAATTGTCTTTATCTGTGTAAATTTCTACTAGACATTCACAGTGGAAACCCCCATTGTAAATTCACTTCGGAAATTCCCAGTGGCATTTCACAGTGTAAATTTTCCATGGAAATTGCCACTATAAATTCTTAAAGGACTTCAATTTCATTTTACAATTAGATAAAAATTGACAGAATCATATAAAAATTTCCACATTGAATTCCCTATGGGAAATCCAAACTATTAAATAATTTACATATTTTTTTTCTTTTTTACTTTTAATTTCCACTCCCTATTTCCTGAATTCACTTTTTTTTCTATAAGAGATGATAATTTGTTAGGCATACTATTTTTAATGACAGAAGAAGCCTATAAATCAAGTGTTGACCATTATAGGTCTTCGAATAATTGGATGTGGAAAATATTTAATGGGATCAGGAAAACTATTAATCATTAATCACATCATATTTCTTCAAATGATGAAATTTTGGCAGTTGATTAAAGTGTTTCTTGATAACATGCTACTATTTGATGATTGAAAAAAACATATCTATATTTTTTTATATAGAGTTAAAATGTAAATTTACAAATGTTTAACATAGTAAGTAGCATGATGGAGTTAACAGCTACTGATATCTTCCATATATATGGCATTGAGGATGGTGACATACCATTGTCAATTTCTTATACATTATGTCCAAATAGCTTAGCAGTATTGAGGAGGTGGTTTGGGAATTTTTGTCAAATATTATCATAGGGAGAGTTAAGGATAGTCATAATTGAAACTATTGAAGGTAGTAAAGATAAATATTTTTATGATGTGGCATGTTTGGTTTCACTTTTTTCATATACAATATTATTTTTCCCCACTTATAATTTCTATGTGGATTGGAATTTCATCACATATTCTGAAGACATATAAAAAGTGAATAGCTATTCTTGGGATACTACTATTCATCACCAATTTATTACATTAGGGAAAATAAATTTTATAACTCCTCTAAAATTTTTATGTTCTGTTGTCAGTTTATCGGTTAGGTTTTAAAGGTTTTTCAATTGTGTTCATTTTTTCCATGTTACTTGAACTATTCCTAACAATATTAACTATTATAGTATTGGTATACTGAGAAATATGGGAATGTTCCAACAAAAAGAGAGTGAAGACCACTATTTTATAGGTGGATTGTGTGAGATGTTTATACTTCTCTACAAGAAAGTAATAAGGTAATGTTATAGAAATATGTTTTGGAATTGTCCTTTGTTTTCGAATTAATTTCTAATGTCTACATTTATTTTTCAACTATTATATGTAGAATCAAAGCACTAAAAGGCTATAATAAGTTACTTATAATGGTAAAAAACTTATCCAACTAGTTTTTGAGGAAAAAAAACCTAGTCATCCTTCTCTTGGTGATGAAACGGAATAACCTATTTGGGTGGTTGATGAAAATAATAATACAAATCATATCAAAGGGTAGGTGATATAGGTTTAAACTAAATAAATTGTTGGGATTTATATAGAGAATGTGGAACTAAATAATTTTAAGAGACTATAGGCCTAATTAAATTTAAAAAATTAGAAATTATGATTTTGGTAGAAATACTAAAGAAGAAGGAATATATCGAACCAATTCCAGATGAGGTGAAAGGTGTTGTTTTAGAGGATATTGGGATTGCAGAATTTCAAAAATAAAATATAAAACATTTTCCAATGCTATAGAGGGTAGCACAATTTAAATTATTAGAGATGAAATGAGGAAAAATTCTATTATAAAGGGAAGTGATCAAGGGGAATAATTCAATTAAGATTTATGTACAAAAGAAGTAAAAGGTCCTCAGTAGTCGACTACATCTTCTTCTGCCTCAAAAAACCAAACATCATTGATCTAATGTGTAAAGAGTATGGAGAGGAAAGAAAAATTTGAATCTAATTATATATATATCCATAGGTGACCACTAAGAAGAGACATGTAATTACCTAGAATCTATCCCAGTTACTTCCTTGGTGGGTAAACTGGTAGAGTATAGTGACGAGACGTGATACAAGGCTACTGAAAATGCTTCTTGATTTTGTTGGTGGGGAAAGCTAATGTAACTGAAATTATGTATTTAGTATTTATGGTAATATATTTTACACTATAATAAAATAATATATTACCACCATGATAGCAACCATGTATTTTGGGAATGCAATTAGAAATCATATTAGATCAATATTCAGGACATTATCATTTTTTAAACAAGAGGTTCTCATCGAGTACAATATGTGTCATAACATTTTTCATAACCAGTGCTATTATTTTGTATTTTATTAGCTATTGTTTTTAAAATTGGTCATTGATGCATACACGGTCATAATTTAAGAAAGATGTTAGATACGTAATATAACTAGCATTTATGAAATGGAAATATTTTCATTTATGACCATCACCTTTACAATAAGAGGGATGCACATTTTTTACATAATGAATTATCTTATTTTTTTCATACTTTCTTTTAATTCAGTGGGTGTTTAAAGTTAAAAATTACTACATTATTCTATTTTCATTTTTTTATTTTTTTTATAGGGAGTTTTTTATTCATAAATTGAAAATTTTAAAGAGAGCTTTTTGAACTAGCCAACAATTGACAGTATGAGGTCCTAAACATATTTATTCCACCTAGTAAATTTTGAAAATATATGTTGGACTATTTTATTCATGGTTATTAAAAAATCTGTGTTTATATATTGTAATTCTATGAAAACTCTTCATGGAAAAATAACTAGCAGCCATTTTATTAAAGATGCAGTTAGTGTGGTAAAAAGATACACAGTGTTTAAAAAAAATTCAATAAATTTAAATATGGACTGCTGATTGATTTCCTTTTACAGAAATTTTATTTAGAAATTTATTTTACCAAAATTTTGTAGATGATATCAGGAATTGTAAATGGTATATGATAATTAAGAATACTTCAAAGTATGGAAACACCACTTTGGTTAGTGGATTCATCATTTGTTGTGTAATGGAATGTTGGGAAATAGGTGTTATAGTGACATCTTTATTGAGTGAAAAGGTTGAAAATGAGAATTTTTTGTATATAGTTTATTATTTATTTAATGTTCCCAAAAGAAAACATCAAAGATGGGAACTTAGAGAAGAAGGTATCTAGTTTTAGTAAGTATCTTTCAAGACAGTTGAATCCTTAATTCAAGGAAATTTAAATTTTGATTTCATTTAACAAAATTCACTAATTTTATTTGTTATTATGATTTTGGTGGAATGAATATTTGGGTTTTAAACCTTTATAGTGAAATATTTGACTGTATAATAGCTGTTAGATTTATATTAGACTTTGTAGTTTCTACTATCTATTCTTGTAATCAATTAGAATCTTACAGTGTGTATAATTTACCACTGGGAAATCTCTAGAAATTTTTATTAAGAATTTTCATTGGAAATATCCACTGGAAAATCCCACTGTAAACCATGACTAAATGTTTCCACTTTTATTTAGATAGTTAATATTGATATAATATGTGACTGTATGATCATTGTAAAACTATAGTCTGAATTTTTAGTATCTAATGTTTATTCTTGGAATCAATTGGAAACATTTCCAATATAGAGTTATCACTAGGAATTATCATTGTAAATTTATACTAGAAACTCCCACTATAAACCATGAGTAGAAATTTCCACTTTTATTTAGATCATTTTGGTGAGAGGTATATATAAGGTGGAAATAGTTATTTTTTTTATTTGGATGATCATATTAATATAAATGACATTGATGTAATATGTTACTCTATCTTAGTAACTAAACTATAATCTTTTTATCTATCCTCCAATGTCTATTCTTGGAATCAATTGGAAACATATAATACATATAATTCCAACTAGGAATTCTCATTAATAATTTTTACTTGAAACTCCCACTGTAAACCATGACCAGAAATTTTGACTATCATGTAGATCATTTGGGTGGGTAGTAGACAGAGGATGGAAACAATTATTTGGTAATTTGGATGATTCTATTGATATATCTAATATTATTGTAATATGCGACAGTATGATAGAAGTTAAACTGTAATTTGACTTTGCAGTCTCCAATTTCTATTCTTGGAATTAATTGGAAACATATACAACATAAAATTTCCAATAGGAATTCTCATTGAAAATTTTAACAGGAATCTCCCACTGTAAACCATGACTGGAAATTTCCACTTTCATTCTGTGAAAATTTCCAACGGAAATTTCTAGTTCTGCAACTTGGAATTGGAAAATGGCATTGGAAATTTACACAGCAAATAAATTAGAAATTCTGAGTGGAAATGACTATGGGAAGTTCCATGTGGGTAGTTAACATTCAGAGGAAAAAAATTTAAATTTCAGATACTTGTAATTATTTTAAATGTCGGATACCTTCCAAAAATTTCTTCGAATTTAACATTATTAACTTAATAATAAAAGAAATAATTGTTTCAAGCATCTAGTGTAGAAACCCACATGATTATTTATAAAAACAAGTTTTCAAAAACATTTGTACATTGTGATGAAATATTTAGTTGAAGCTATAGATCAACTGAATATCAGGAAGTTTCCATTTACATGTCGGTCCACAAACTTCTATAATGATTCTAATTTGTGGTGCATGTTTTTGATATCTATTTATCAGAGAGACTGCTTGCACTATTTTCTCATAATTTTTATATAAAATGTTTTCTTCATTACTTATATTTTATTATTATTTTCTATAAACCAGCTGACCTTGATGAACATTTTTTTTGTGTTGGTGAATCTAAAAATTGAGTCATTGGTTGATGACTTGTTTACTCTAAATAGATAAAAAGGGGTCTTTAAAGACTCATAAGTTCAATAATAATTTTATATTAATAAATAAAAATATAAATTCTATAATATTTGAATAATAGTATTTTATTCTAAATTCAAAGATCAAAATATATGATGTCTTCTAAAGTGTGTTTAAATCATAAATTTTTTAACCTACAATAAAATAATTAAATACATTTAGATCTATGAAAGGAGCACCATCATAACCAGCATTTGATAGTTATTTAAAACTTCAAAACAATAAAAATATAACATTATTTATCCATGATATAACAAACTATAGTATTTTATTAACATAAGCATAAATTACCAATTACATATAGGTTTTTTGGTCTCTTGATATGTGAAATTATTCCAGTTCTTTATGTGTTTTCTTGCCTTCCTTATAAAGATTTTGAAATTTTCACCACATTTTATTTTATCTTTCTTCTTGAATGATGTTTTTGATTTTTAAAACATTCTATGATATATTCTCCTTGACTATGTTTTTAGGGTAAATTATTTCTAGATTCATAAATCTACCTTACATAATTGATCAGATTTAGCATCCCAATCATATATCCTTGTTCAAACTCACATGATTCTATTACAAGATTTATTTCCATTTGTTCCTACTATTGGTAACTTTTATATTTTCTTAATACCAAATATTCTTAATCATGATTAATGATCATGTATTCTATTTGGATTTCATGGGAATTTCTTGTCCGTCTATTATGGATATATAATTTAAAAAAGAATTATACATCCAACCTCTCTAATATTTCGAGTTCATGAAAACACAAGTACACATAAATCTAAAATTTCATGATGGTAAAACCAATTATTAGAGGTGATTATTTATACAAAACAACTAAAAACTCATTTAAGTAACCTTTTATCCCTAAAAGAAACATTTTTTGGGTGAATGTTTCCATAGAATACTTAATGTAACAAGCACCACATAGTTTGTGTTCATACTAAAAAAGATCAAAAATAATTTTGTGTAAAAATTAATGTATTGAACCATGATTGGATGATATAAAAAATGATTGTGTGGGAGTTTTTACCTTCCTACAAATTCATCCTTAATTTCCCAATACCGGTTATTATCCAACATATGATCAAACTAATGGAATAATTCTAAGGCATTGAGATTACAATTCAAGTAATCCTTTAATACTCCATTGAAACTCCCACTCAAATATGTGATTCAAGTTTCTAATGTTGACATAGTCTTCATGAAATAGTGCTATCATTTTCCCCTTACTCTGCAAACATCTTATAACTATGTCGAGTTTCTATCAATGTATTATTCTTGGATTTTTTTCCATAAGGCCTCAAATTTTTAAGTTTCATCAAACCCATACTTAAATTTTTTATATTTTTCTTAAAAATTCATCACATATTTCATTACATTTTAAAAGTTTTTAATTCCATTTTTCATTAAGTACCAAGATCATGGAGCATGTCTTGTTTTAGGTAGGTCTAAATCAATGTATTTATGCATATCTCAATCATGATCTATGAAAATAATCTCAAGATTCTTCCCACCATGAAAATAAAAAAATTACTAAACAACCAATTAAACGAGTATGTTGTCTCATCATTTAAAAATGATGCACTAAAAATTACAATCTCTTTATGATGGTTTACTCTTAAGACACTCCCAAAGACCTATACTCTATTTTTTTTGAAGGTAGTCTGAAACATTACAATATCTCCAAAATTCTCATAATTCACCTTTATTTTGGGATCAACCCAAAATACATTGCTAATTTGAACAAATATGTCAAGTTGTACTGAGTACAAGAATGATGTGTTATCCCTTGATTGGTTCTCTAGGTATTGTAACATACCATCAGTATCACCTAGATTTAACTCTCTCTATATTTTGGATAAAAAAACTTCATTCTTTAAATTTTTTATATAAAAGACTCTTGAGCCCACTAGAAATGGTCGTTACTAGGGAAAATGTATTACCGAGCTTAAGACCATCATTAACATTTACATCCAACTCCACACCTTGTGAATCACTGATGTTTCATTATGACCTAACAAAATTCGTAGTCTATGGAGAATGTAATGAGTGGTTATTCTCCTCAACAAGTTTCTTACACTCATATTATTGGACATGTAGAAAACTGCCATTCACATTGGACAATTGGTCCTTGTTTCATCACATGGATTTTTCACAATGACATCACATTTTTCTGATCTTCAACAACCTTCTTTGCTAAATGTATACAATATTAATGTTACTAAACTTTTATGCTTTTAATGTCTGTTAACATACTTATTTTTTACACTTAAACCAAAAATGTCTCAATAAGAAACAAAAAAATAATAGGCTTCATAATCTAATTTAAAAACCATCCCAATTCATGATTGACATGTAGTGATTTGTTTATAAAAACAATTATATGGTGTATTTTCTTCTAAATATGTAGATTTATCTCTATTGATGAAAATTTCTATATTGAAATTTGATTTTTTAATTTCACAATTATTATTCTCCCTCACATAAGAGTTGGATAAATAATGCACAGTATTCAAATATACTAAATGTATGTGTTCAAAAATCATGTATACCATCTAAGTTTAGCTCGATCCCATCCATTCTAACATTTTCAATATAGGAGACAAAATGGTTCAGTCACCTTTTTCTATAAATTCTATTAGATGTGCTTCTTTATTTTGAATCATTTTTAAATTTCCATTGGAAAGTCCCAATGGAACATAATAGTGGAAATTTCTGCATAGATTCAATTTCAAATCAAACCATCAAAATAAAATATAAAATTTACACTTTTAATCAATTAAACATCACAACAAACTTCTTTGGAATATTTTAAAAATATCATGTTGGAATCCTGCTATGAATATCCAATAGATATGTGATATAGGAATTATTTATGGACTTTTTTAGTGGAAATAGAATATGACATTTCCACATTAAATCAATCTGAAATCATAGACCACATTTTTAGAAACAATTAAAAATCTCAACTGGAAAATCCAACTATGAATTTACAATGTGAATTTCTAGTAAATTTGTCATTTTGTAATTCCTTTTGAAAATCTATAGTAGAAATTAGTAGGGGATATTACCTATGGACATTTAAATTGTAAAATCATAGTGGAAATTCATAGTTGAATTTTTAGTAGAAGGGGCTTGAGGTTATGATTATAAACGTAGTCATAAAAGATACAATTTTTCCAAATTTTCCCTAAAAATACCCACAAAAAATATTATATGACATGTATTAAACAATGAAATGTATTAAAAACTTATTACAAGGCTGCATAACTAAACATCGCCAAAATATTCCATGTTCATGTTACATATCTATTTTTTTCTTACACTTTAAAATATTATGAATAAAACTGCTAGTCTGGTACCTATTATGATTTTTCGAAGTAGTGGGAAGGTCTTTACCCTCGTATCGCCACCCTCCTGTTCGATGCTGAAACCGTTTAGTTTTCATTTGGTAGAAACTAAATTTAGCCCACATTTTATTTATTTTTTATGGGTATATTAATATTTATTCTTCTCAATTCCAATGATAAGGATACAACAAACTTACGTGGTATTCATCCAATGGCTAAAATGAGGTCATGTTCAGGTTTCAAACCTGAGACAATATTAATCCCTCCCTCACCCTTCTCATGATGATTCCCTTATTCACTACTTCCACTCGCAACCTTGGTCCTCGTCGCCCCTTAGGACCCTAATCCTCACCTTCGCTCACAACCCCAATCCCTATGCCCCCCAAACGCTACTCATGATACCACCACTCTGTCTCTCACATCCCTACCTGTCATTGTCACTCATGACCCCCCTCCTCACTACTCGCAACACCACCCCCACCAATATTGGCCATCATCTCCCCACTATCAGTTATCCCTCACAATGACTCCCCATAAATGTCGGTGACATACCACCACCTCTAGAATGTCTCTATGATTCCCCTCTAATTTTTCACCACCGCCACCCAACCTGAAACCCTGATCATCATTTTAGATCCACCACATCCAAACAACATCCTAATTAAACCCATAATCTCAGTGGCTCTACTTGACACTGCTTCTAGCATAAGTAGTATTATAAAATTTTTAAAAAAATCATGTTTTTTATTTTTTAGAGAATTTCTATGTACATCACCGGCACCCATTTCACACAATGAAAATTTATCTCTAAAATAAGAATTTTTTTTTCTAATCATATTTTTGACTAAATTTGATTTGATAATTTGAATATTGTTTATTTTTATTATTTATTAAATTTAAATTGATTTTTTATTCATCCAATTGTTACATTTAATTTTAATTATTCTTTTAAATCTTGATTAATTTTTGGAATGATTTTTAATTACTATGACAATGTAACATTGGTAATTATTTTTTAAACAAAAGAATTTTTTTTAAATAGTATTATATCTTGATTTTAGGTAGGACTTAAATTTAGAATGATTTTTTATCCAATTTTATTTTATACTGAATTTGATTTGATTATTTGAATATTGTTGATTTTTCTAGTTCATAAATTTAAATTGAATGTTTTATTATTTATTTGATTATTGTACTAAATTTAAATTAATGATTTAAATATTGATTAATTTTTGGGATGATTATTCATTACTATGAAAATGTTATGGGATGAGACAAAGGTATAAATGTGATATAAATTAAAATTTTATTATTTCATAAATATATAATAATTACAGATATTCATTATGTATAGATAAATTTAAGAACTTGTCCAGATCACTTCTGACCATACTGTATAGATGAGTATTGAAATATCTAGAAGGATTGTAAATAAATGGTAAAGGGGATGTTTTGGGTGCCCTTTTCTACTTCCCTCAACATTAAGAAGCATGCCCCTATTGTCATTTTTTTTAATCAATGGGATAATCTAGTGAAATACCGGATGACTGAGAAGACCAATGTGAATAAAACAGTATTTTTTTATTTTAAATAAAACCTAATTTCATACTTAAATATTATTTTAAATTATAATTGATTCAAAGGTTTTTGATATGGTTATAATTATTTCTTATTATCCTTATCAATATTTTTTTCTTATAATATTAAAAAAAATTATTATATATCCCTTTGGTACTTTAAACATTCTTGATTTAATAAAGAGATACAAAAACTTCCAGAGAGAGAATGACATTTGTTGGCCAGCCATGATGAGATATTTCATCACATTGTAGGTGAAAATGGTCATGGATAGAAACTTTGATATAGCACCAACATACCCTGTGGAAATATTAGCCAATCTAAGAAGGAACATGATGGACCATGTGTATATATTTTAGTGGATTTTGATGAGATATATATTATGATCACACAACTATAAAAACGAACCACATAGTCAGAAAATTCAATAAATGAACAGGGTGGCTTGACATTATCACCATAAAATGTTGTCCCCAGCACACATGTTTGTAAATATAAATATAAATAATTTTTTAAAATATAGTTTAGTAATATTACAGTAACTAACTATAACTATCAACACAAGATATATATATATATATATTGGTGATAATTCACATTAACAAAATGAGTCCATCAAGGAGTAGTCACATGAATGAGGTGGATGCTGTGTATATTGTTATGTATCCCTTAAATTCTTTAGAATGCATAGCGTGAACTATTTTGTTGTTTTTGTGCATATTTTCCTCTCCAGGACAACAACTATTTTGATGCATCTTTGTATGGTTAGTAATTTTAGTAGTTTAAAGGTACTTACAAAGATGTAATAGTTTTTTGGTAAGTTATTGGTGTAATCATTATGTTGCTATATTTTTTTAATGATTTGGAGACTTTATTTTTCAATTTAATTATCCATTGTTATATGTTTCATTTTTTTGTGAATCTCTATAAGTTTAATAATTTAGGTAGTTTTTAGGAACTTTTCAAAGGTGTATAGGTTTTTTGGTATGTTATAGGTCAATCTGCTATTCTGTTAGTCTTTTTAATGATTTTATGGATTTGATTATTTTTTAATTTAATTGTAAAAAATTATATATGTGATGTTTTTTATTATTTTAAATTATTATATTGAAACTCTTTGTTGATTTTATTATTATTTTTACTTTGAGATATAATTTATTGATTTAGAGACTCATAAATTTTGGGTAGGGTGATGTGTCTGGTGGTTTTTATTGATTGAGGCTTTTAGATTGTTTTTCTATAGGGTTTATTAATTAAGATAAATTATGATTATTTTTTATATTTTATTTAATATTTTTGATATATTTCATATTATGTAATTTAAAATGTTTTCTTTATTTTTGATAGTTAATATACAAAATTATAGTTATAAAAAAGTTAAATATAAATAATTAAATATGTAGAATATAATAGTAGAAAATAACTATGGTGGATAGCATCGACAATCTATATTGGGTAATTTTAAAAAATACCTTTGGTTCCTACTATTGGCCACCATGAATGAGGCATTTGTGACACCATCTACCATGACTCCCAAAATAAGTCGTGAAACGATCACTCATGTTACAAAAAACCATTTCACATCTGTTTTTGGTGGTCACATTCCACTTCTTCTAGTAGTTGGGGTTCGAACTCACAATGAAATAAAATTTAAATTTAATAAAAAAATATCCATTTAAACATTTTTATATTCAACCAAATTACTAGAAATCACACCTAATAATTGATAATCATATTATAATAGCATATAAAAAGTTAAAAAATAATGAATTTGGTTATAAGGTGTAATCATGGTCACATTAAATTTAAATTAAGTACAAGATTAAAAAATATTGATGACAACATTTATACATTCCTTTGGGGATATTGATGAATAATGGATATAGTCTTCACTTTGTATGGTAGTAGATAAAGCTCACTGAGGGTCATTTCATTATCATTTTCCTTAAGAGTACATTCACCCCCACAAAAATGGTAATACAATGGGTTTATGGTTGGATAAAATAGTGAATTTCTACTCTACTATAGTACTCATTGGAGACTATCCCTTTAAGAAACATTGTAAACAATAGAGTAATAATAGGATTTTTTTGTCGCACACCAAAAAAATTCATTTGATTATTTTTGAAGGTTTTTAGAAGGATCTTAGTTTGTAAGAAGGATTTGAGTGCTTGAGAATGGTTGGAATTAATTTCCTCATCCAATGATGACTTAATGTTATAGGCATGGAATCACCCATTTGGATAAGGAATCATACCACTTGGAAATGGCATGATAATTTTTTGGGAAGGCATGTCTTTTCCAAGTGTATTCTTGTCTATCAAATCTCAACCAATCAAATAAGTGGACCAGATCATACCCTATAGAGACTAGTTGTGTCAACTAGAAAATAGATATGTCAATTTCAATCCATTTTATAACGTGGGATTCCAAAAAATCCATTCCCTTTTAAAAATTCAAAACAAAACAAATTATTATTTTTTAAATATTACAAATCCAACAATCCCTTACCATTTAAAAATTTTAAGAACATGTTTTTAAAATCAATGATCATACTCTCTTGTAAATAGAATTCATAAAAAGGTATATCTCTATTTGAACCATTATATAATAGATAAAAATCAATGTTTAATAGAGAAATAGGTTGACACTTCCTTGAACAAAACTCTCATTATCAACTAGACTTATATTATACAATTAGTTCTTCGTCTACTTCTAGAAACCATTATGAAAATGTGTTACTTATCCTTTAATGAAATTTAGACATCCAAATTTTTAATCATTTTGGATTTATCACACTTCTATATTCACATAGGTGAATGAAAAATTGTTCCCATGTTTCAACACTTATTTCAAATCATTGGTTCATTAAGTGTTGTAAACTCACCCTCTATTTCCTCATGGGAACCAATCACCATTTTCTTGGAATGTAATACAACTTTGGTGTTTACTTCACACATATTATATAATTTCTTATATTGAAATTATACATGAAAATTTATCACATGTTAAGTTGATGTCCCATCATTATTTAATTTTTTACAAGGACTCTAAAGTAATAAGAAATAAGCAAATAATGATAGATCTAATAAATGAAATATAATTCATTCCTCTCACTTTCTATAAGTTTCTAAAGCAATAAGAACACAATCCATTGTGGATTATTTTATGAAATTTTGTTTCCTTGAACCCCAAGAGATAACTCCACCTATAATTGTAAAAACCTATCCACTTTTATAAGAGTAGTCCTCTATATTAGTTATCTATCTCTCATTGGAAAAAATATCCAGTACCCTTGAGTTTCCACTATGACATATACAATAATTCATAGTACCCTTAAGATATTTTAGTACTCTTTTAACTATATCACATTGTGCATAACCCTAATTACTTTTATACCTTATCTACTTTATAATAGAATATACTATTCTGGGTCATGTTCATTTCATGTCAAATATGGGACACTCAATAAAATTCTAATATTCTAATTGAGAAACAACCCTACAAAAAATTGGTTGCATCCTACTTCCAAAAGAATACAGGGTAGAAATCGATGAACAATCATATTGTTTAACATATTTAAGACCTTTTCAGTATAATTATATTGAGAAGAAATAATAAAATTCTTATTTATAAAAATATTGAGTCCTAAAATAACATTTTATTCACCTAAGTATTTTATATAAAATTTTCTAGATAAAATAGACTTTGACTAATTTATTTGATTTATATTTTTTTCCAAATATAATCATGTCTTCAATGTATAAACAAATAACAACATCATGGTTTTTATTCTCTTACTATAAACACATTTATAGGCTTCATTAACTATGAAACCTTTTGATTTTTTTCATTAAATTTATCATGCCATTGTTTGGATTTTATTTTAAACCATAAAGGGACTATACCAATTTTCAAACCTTTTTTTCTTTACTAGTTACTATGAATCCTTCTATTCGTTCAACATATATTTATTCATCCAATTCACCATTTATGAATGTTTTATTAATATCAATTTGATTAATTTACAAATTATATACAGATTACAAAGAATGAACAATTCTAATTGAAACAATCCTAGAGATAAGAGAATAGGTTTCAAAATAATCGATTCCTTCCTTTCAAGTAAACCCCTTGGATACCAATCTGCATTTATGTTTTTTAGTTATACTGTCACCCATTTATTTTCTTCTATATAACCACTTACAAACTATAGGTTGTGAACCCTGAAGAACACCAACTAATATCTAAGTATTGTTCCTGATTATAGTTTCCATTTAACCATTTATATATTCCTTCCAAAGGCATATATCAAATGATGATATAGTTCTTTGAAATTTTCTGGGTTATACACTACATTGAGAATAACCAGAGTTTGTGTAATAATACTAGCATTAGTTACTTCCAAAAATTACATATAGATATCAAATCCAAATGTCTTTTTTATCCAAGGTAATTTACTTTTACAAAACTCCTTGGTCATATATTCTTGATATGATCTTTTATTTGAGAAAGATTTCTCTATTTGAACTTTTTTAGGTAAAGTAGTAAACCTATATTAATCAAAAATAGCATATCTTAATTCAATAACTATATTAATAGCTTCTAAATCAGTTGATTCTACAACCAAGAATCTATAAGACATTGAATTATCTTCATAACCAATAAATATTATATCAATACCTCTTTTGTCCAACTCTTCCCTTTTAGGTTTAAGTACTCTTACAATTTCATGATAACCCCAAAACTTAAAATAAATTATGTTTGGTTTCCTATACATGCATAATTCATACAGATTTATAGACTTCCCTTTTATGATAACTCTTTTTAAAACGTGACACTCGGTTAATAATTCATATCTGTAAAAACCTTTTGAGAGACATAGGATTGAAATCATGGATTTAACTATTTACATTAATGTTTTATTATTTATCTATAACATAATCTTTAGTATGTAAAAGATTGATATGAAAAAATATATAATAATCAAAAAAAAGTTACGAAGTGCCTTTTATTTATTATGGTGGGTGTATCATGAAAATCACATACATCACTATGTATTAATTCTAGAAAAATAATTTCCTATTTATAGTTGGAAGTGGTTCTCACACTATTTTTTTTTTCATGAAAGTTATACATTTATTACCAATTATATCCATGCTATATAATAATTCCATCTTTGATGTATTATGAATTTTAATATAATTAATGTGACCTAAATGATTATTATATTAATAAAAATACTCTAGAATAAAAATAGAAATAATATTGATATTCAATTTGAATAATATATCATACAAGTGACACTTTTCCAATAAATAGAACACTTTTGTAAAAAATAAGTTATCTATCTTAAATACAAGATTAAAATCATTCTTGTTTAACAAAATACTTATTATTAAGTTCCTATGATCTTTGGACACATACAGGGCAATATTTAAGGTTAGGATCTTTCCTGAGGTATACTTTATTGATCTCAAGGGAGTTACGTAATTAATTGAAAGAGGGGTGAATTGAGTTCATAAAATTTTGACCTCAAATAAATTTATCCCATGAAATATTCTTATATTTTATAAAAAAACATTTAAAATAAAAACAAAAAATGATTATAATGGAAAAAATTGGATTTATATTGTTTTCAGGAACATAAATACCTTATTCCACTCCACTGATACTCTCTCTATGAATTTAGAGACTTTCACTAATCGAATCCTTTTCTCAGGGACCTCTACAGTTGATTTTAAGTAACTGCAACTTGTTATAAAATGGTTATAATATATTTTACAAGGATCAACATTTTTATAAGTTCTATCCATAGTCCTCATATAAGATCATGTTGTAGAAAAGTAAAAAATATTAAACTCTTAGATGTAAGATAAAACTGAAAAAAGATGAGATGTTCTTCTAGAGAATGAATAAAACTTCAATGATAGACTCTGAATGTTCTATTGATTATAGAAGATAACATCTTCAAAGAAAAAAATTAAAAAAAAAATTATTTATAGAAAAAATACAATAGATTGTATGTACAGGAAAATAGAGCACCATATTCATTCTTCAGAGAATACTCTATTTCTTAAGTGTTTTTAATTTTTATGTTTCTATCTATATTATTCTCTCTCTATAAATTTGGATTCAAAACATCATATATGCACCAATGTTCAATAGAATATAGAATAATCCAAAATAAAAAATAATTGTTCCCACATTTGACCTTTGGTTCCAAAAATTGGAATCATAGAGATAATTATTGATTTTAATGTTTTTCTTCATTAAAACTATTTTCATTCTAAAAAATAAACATACTATTTCATTTATATTTCTTTATATTACCTTTATAGTATTTTGATAAAAATATAATTAGGCATGACTTAAATCAAATTCGTTCAACGGTAATAAATATCCCAAAAGAGTGAATAAATACTCCTAAAATTCTTACTTTGAATGACTACAACTTCAAAAGAAATTATATTCTTCATGATTAATTTAGGTATTTAAATATTTTTAAGAATTAACAAAATTCATGAATTGACAATTCAAATAACACATTTACTTTGGGATAAATCTTCGACTTCATAATATATTCTATTGAATATGACATTTCACACTTTTTTAAGATAATATTATATTCATAGGTTATTCTAACTAGAAACTATTTTTTAAGATAAATTATTTCATCATATGATCCTTTTGATATGATTATGAAAAATCACCACTTTATATGATAATTTCCCTTCTCAAATATCAACATCATGATTTTATAAGATCTTAGGATAATTTGAAGCTTCATATGATAATATTATTTCCATATGATAAAATATTTATCCAAAATCATGGAACATAATACATTATTCTACCTTATATGATAAATCTCATACATAAAAATCTCATAGGATAATTTACTTAGTCTGGAATATGAAATCTAGTGTAAAGATGTCTTTCTTTTCATGCGATGATTTTCTTTGATAGAAAACAAATTTCCTAGAAGCATATGATAAATAACAATTCATATGATTAATTATCACCCCATTTGATAATTTATCATCTCGTATGATATTTTCCTTATACATTTTATTCTAACTTGAAAAAAATGAAAAATTGACCAAAATATTCTAAAATTAAATATTATTTAGGAAAAGACATAGTGTCTTAAAAACACTTAAGAATAGTTTATCATTAAAAAATGGAGGTTTAGTGAGCATAAAAACATATGAAATATTGAGATTTGTTGGAACAAAATTTTTATGTCCAATAGTCTCCCACGTTTTTATGATCACAAAACCCCTGAAATTTTAAACATAAAATTTTATATATTGAATCATAAAAGAGATAAAAAAATCTTTTAATATTTTATTTTGTAGAATGAAGTATAAAATTTCATGTTAAATCAGTTCACCCCATTTTTTTGATATCAAGAAGTATAAAAATGTGAGTGATATAAAACAAATTCAATATATCACATTAAATTTTAAACTGAGAGAATATAAATTATTTAAGTGAATAGAATTTGACATTGTCTTGAAATAAAAACAGTAAAAAAAATAATAATGTGTAAAGAATAGTGCAATGGGAAACAAATAAAACAGAAATTAGTGAATGTCATTAATTTAGAGAGTAAAATTTCATGAGAGTTATGTAATATATCAAAAAAATAAACCAATAAAAAAAATATACCAGTGTTTTGGATCAAGGTTATGATTTAAAGAGGTAGAGGTAGGAAAAAAAATTTAAGGTTAGGAATAGAAAAAAGAATGTTCAATCCCATCTAAACCAACACTAGTAAGTCACCAGATGGCTTCTTTAACATAGATATAATGTCATCATATAGATTACTAGATCTTTCATCACCAAAATTAATATACATAGAGATATGAAAAGTGAATCTGGTAAAAGGAATATGTGTAGCATATGTAGGTTCTTCTTTCAAAATTTAATATTCTGTTACAATGTTATCTCTTTCAATTGTAGCTGGGGGAGGAAATGAACCATGAACCCTCTCATTGATATCCAAAAAATAGATATGTGGATTATAACAAAGAGGTATCCTTCCTCAATGTTGAAACTATAAATTTCTACACATTTCTAACCAAAATAAAATAGCATCCCAGAAAGAATATAGTAGATAGAAACATCTCATCTTGATCTCATATCCAAAGTACTCCAAAATATTAAAAATATCATCTTTGGAAACTCTATTCTTATTATTCAAGTAATCATTCAATAATTGAATTCCATTAAAGGTAAATACTAATATATTAACGAAATTCTTTAGCACTTAATGTCCAACATAATAAATGGTCGGTTGAGTAGAAGCTTTATTTATGTTTTCAACAGTTGTCTCCACATTTTCAGGCCTAGCAGATATCTCACTGGGTTTAACTTGTTTATCAAGATGAGTATCTTCAAAATATGATGAATAATAGTCTTGAACATCTATAAAGATTTTCTATAATGTGTATTTCATAGATGGTAGATTTTTATTTAGATAATATTCCCACTTAGATATTATATTGAATGTATTTCCAGTCAGATCATGTGTATCCACTATGGTTTCCCTCAATGATGAAAAAACACCCTAAAAAATCCAACATATTCATTTATTTTATTATATATTTCCTTCCTACCTCTTTGAGAATCAACTTTAACAAGATTCAATTTATAAGGTATATCTTTTATTAAATATTTAATGGTGTACAAGGATAACATATCTTATTTCATCTCCTAAATTCTCTCATCTATCATCATCAAGTCTAAGGATAAATCCATACACTAATTAGAATTACCTATAAAACCTTTTTTAGATGACGATTAGACAACAAAAATGGATATTCTTCACAAAAAACAACTTTGAAATTACAGCCTTCTTCAAATAGTAATTTTCTATTTTGAATCAATTTATTTCATCTTGAACTAAAGCAGAGATGTCAGATTGAAAAACTATAATATTCTTTATCATCTTTCTATGATATTTTAACAAATACTTCAACTAGTTTAATTATTTCTTTGAAATATAATTATCTTTTATATCTTCCTTCTAACTCTTCAGCCCATAAACCTTATATTTCAAAGAGTTAGACTCATGAAGAATTATATCCTCAAAATTATCTATAACCTCATCATATTCAGATCTTTCAGCCTCTTCTATAATAAGAACTACATTCCTTCTATACAACATAATAAGAGTAGGTTCCTCTAGTGGTCCTCTTCTTATAGCCTTTATAAGAAAGGATGGTTCTTCAACAAATTATTGTTCTTTTGAACCAACATGCTTAGAAATATTAACTCTCCCTCCATTTTCTGCCTTAACAACCTGAGGATACTGATCAATCAAAAGTTCATCAAGATAACCAACTTCTTAAAGACTAGTATGGTTAATGTTTGAATAAACATCATCATGAATAGAAATATCCATGGGCTCACAAACTTCTATTGACATTGAACTTCTTAGATAAGAACCATGAGATTCCTTAGGTTGGGTTCTTTAAACATAAAACCATCAATAAAATATTCATTAATAACTTTCTAAAGTGAAAAATCTACAACAACAGGTCCTTGATTCTCAGCTTGAGAAACAATAGTTTCATATTCTTATCTTTGTATAGCTTCCCATGAATATCATGCATCTACAATAGGTTTTTCTTTATTCATAACTTGAGTAAAAGGGGGATAAGGAATTTCATTAGGTGAAATTATCCTTAATATTTTTCTCACAACTAGAGTCTCATCATCCATTGAGTACTTTAAATATTCCTGAGAAACATGAGAAGTAGTCTCTCCCTCAACCCAAGTAGGGATTTCTTCTGATTATGCAACACTAATAAGAAATAAATTTCTTAAGGAATAGAACAAAAAAAATCTGATTTTCTTGAACAACCTAACCCCTAGTGTATTTAGGCCAAGGATCTTAGTTATCATAACTTCACTATTCTCAGCTCCATCTCTATCAAACAACATGGTATCTGTTCTCCCATTAGGGTAGAACATCCATGATTTTGGGCAGGAAAAGTACATATATATCATAACATATATTGAAATATTAATTTTCTTCTCAACCAATATCATGTAGAGAAGATGAATATCTAGTTATAGAACTTTATCAAACTCACCATTCCATTAAATAATTCTAGATTTGAGTGATCTTAAATAAAATATTATTTTTATCCTTTAAGTATTTGACAATATTTTTCCTTATTATTGGGTATCCAAAATGAGATGTCATAACCTCAACTGGTCATATATCATCTATATAAACTAGGTATGAACTAAAATCATAGCTTTATTTATAATAATTATAAAGAAATTATTTAAATTCCATAGATGATATTGAGAATATTTTTCTATAGACTTTTGGTACGACTAAATAATCAGCATCATCTTTAAAGTCTAGCTAAGAAAAGTCAATAGCATTTTTTCTTTCATAGAACTCTCAGCCTTTTAACACTTTTTGATGTACTCTCTGCAGATCTATAATATTTTACCATTCTCAAAAAACAAAAAAGTTCTTTTGTTTTGAATGATTTGGATAGGTTATGCAAGTTTTAAATTTTAGATAGATGAAGTTCAGAGGCTTTGTGGGGTTTTAACAGTATCTTGTGTCGGGTTATTTATTTTTAGAATATGAAAATTTACAATACATAGGTGACATAATAAAATAAATAAATAAAGTTTTAAATAAGATAGGGTGTGTGTAACTTTATTACATAATATATCAAGTAGGAACTTTAAAAATAAACTTGGAAATTAAAAACATCTTGTAAGATATTAAAGAAATACATGTCTAAACATGTAATTAAAATTATGATGGAAATGAATTCACTTAAAATAAAACAATCCAAATTCAATTTTAATAAAATCAAACTGGTTTTAAGGTAATGGTTTGGTGAATATGACCTTTCAGAATAGAGACATAACCATTGAGAATAGTAACATAACTATGGAGAATAGTAAAATGGCCGTTGAGAATAGTAACCTAACTATTGGGAATAGTTACCTAATCATTGGAATAGTAATTTGGCCTCTAAATAATAAAATGTAATATAAATAATATTTTTATGATTAATTTAAGAAAATATAGATATTATAATTCTATAAAATATATTTCAATATTTAAAACACAATGAAAATATTGTCACACTTTTAATAAACTACATTTTAATATATTTCAGAAAAGTCGTATATTTTTTATTAAAAATTACAATTACCTATGTTATAATATTATTTTGATAAAATTAATTTAATTTTTAAATTAATCATTTCAAAAATGTCTAAGGGTGATTTTTTATAAATTTTCTAATATACTTCATTTTTTGGTGAATAGTAAAAATTAAGAATTTTCATAAATGTTGTATTTTAAATTGCACCATTCATGATGTAATAATGACCTGATCAACGATATAAATGTTTTCTTGACCAAAAAAATATTTAATTTCATAAATGAGTCATTTAAATACAATAACCATGTTTTCCAAACCTAATTATTTTCTAAATTCTAAAATCTAAAGTATTCCATTAAAATAATATTTTGTCATTCTTCCTTTCCTTTTGGTTAAACTAATGAATTATTATTCTAAAGTGTTTTAAATTATTAAAATATTTTTATTTTATCAAAATATATTTCATAATTTAAAAAATATTATGTTTGAAAGGTTTACCTTTGAGATAATATTTTATTCAATATTTTATCATTAAAATACCCTTCTCTTTAAGTATAAATTACCCATCACCCCTCCCTTGGAAAACAACTCCTCTTTCAATTAACAGTTCCAAACATATTCTCAAATCCTCTCCGTTAATCCCATTATAATCCAATTAATTTCTTATCACCACCCTTATGGATGGTTATAATAAATTATTAAAAATATATAAATATGTAATTTTATATATTATAAGATTTTGGATTTATTTTTAATTATGTATAAATGACCTTGAGAAAAAATATATAAATCAAAATAATATGGGATATTTTAAGGAAAATATTATATTAAAATAGTTCCCCTTTAATAATAGTAATTAAGGAATATAATTCAATGATTATAACTGATCAAGAGTGAAAAAATTAACAAAATTCAATCCTAGTTCCAATTTTTATTAAACCTAAGTTTATTATTCAGGAGGTAGAAAATGATGAAATAAAGACGGATTTAAGGTAAGGGGATTCTCGAACCCAGTTCCTTCTTTTTAGGTAATCTTTACTCTCACATAAATTTTAGTATAAATATTCCTAAAATATACTTAAATTGTCCTTTAAATATTATTTCCCTTATATTTATTTGGTATATAAATTTTTTTACCTTTCCAAAATGGTTTCTAATCTAAATAAAAATATTTATCAAAAATACTATTTTTATAAAACACATTTTAACTCCTATTGATATTTTTCTTCATTAAATAAAAATGGTATATTATACCAAATTATTATTTCCACTATTCATTTGGGAACCCCAAAGGTTATTTCATGAAGTATGATATATGAAATCCTTATAAAACGCATTCATTTCCATTGGGTTTATTTCATTATTATGGTTGTTATACGTTCTATGTGGAATGTATGATTATGATCATTTTATGATCAGATGGGTATGACTAAAATTATATATCACACTTATGAATTGGGTAATGTGATATAACTCATGATAATATGTGTATTATTCATGAACATGATGTTAAATTTGTTCACAATTATGACATTATGATTTATACAGATATGATATTCATCAACATGATTCTAGATTTGATTATAACTATGTGTGATATTTGATCACTATATTATGATGTTTCATAATTATGCACATTCCACATTCCATTCATTTAACAAATTTCTCCCTCATGATTTTGATAATGATCTTATGATTATTATAAGATGATTTTTATTACTCTCACCCCTATACTATTTATTCATGTCCCTCATTCCACCATTTTATTCCACCCATTACTAGGCTTTAATCTCACCCCTTTTTTATGATGTATATCCTTAGGTGATTATATATTCTAAGAATAATTTCATAGAATTTTAAAAGGATAAATAATGATAATTTAAATAATTTTTATGTTTTATTAGGTATAAGTGATGTATGATCCATATTTTTACAATATTCTAAACCTTTGGATTCTATAATGTGTCACTATTATGTTGTTTATATGAAAATTGATGTAATAGTCACGTAAGAAAAAATGGTTCTTTATAGTTGGTATTAGAGAGATAGTTTGTTAATTTGGGAGTCAGGACTAGATAACATTAATAAAAATCCCAAGGATAAATCTAATTATAGGTAAACGTCTTATGTGTTGGTAAAGTATTAGAGTTCTTGGTTTCAGAGAAATTAAATCCTTAGCTAGATACTATAATTGGATATTCATCTGGCACAATTTTACATTGGTCTAAAGACCCTTAAAAGGGATGATTTGGTATTAACTTGATCATTACCTAGTGCAAGAAGAAAATTCTTATTGAACACCTAGTTTTACCCTCCCGAGGGATAATATTTGGTTATACACAAGCTCTATAAAAACCATTATAAATGATAGATTACTAAAGTAATCATTCATCTTAATGTTAGAAAAAGATTTATGTATACGATCATATAGGAATCATTTTAAACATGGATAAAAATATGAATTCTAGAAGATATGACATTATAATTAATTTGTGCATAATAATAAATTATTTAATCATGCTTTATTGACTTTTGTTTTGAAGAACCCTTTTCTATTTTAGAAAAGGGTGTGAACCAAGAGGAACCAGACCAACAACCCATATGAGAGACAATTCACTGATTGTCCGATCAACATCCCCAATTATATGGGAGGTGGATTTAAAAACTACACAATGATTATTACCTAGCTGTCTCGGGTTATGAACAATTACTTGAACAATTTTGAACTTCTTATTTCACCCAAGATGGAGAAACAAGCCATCGAGTCCTTTATGTGGCAATGACCACTGATATTTAGTGGATATTCTTATCCAATTGTCATGGAACAATTAGTTAACTCAATTGAGAAGATATTTTCTATGGTCTACTATTATAAAAGGGATAATGTTAATTTACCCATATATCATTTAGTTGGAGAGGCTGATCCATGGTCGAAATTGAAAAATATTACCAAGACAGATGATAAAATGGAAGAAATGGAGTTGGAATACTTTGAGAAGTTATTTCTTAACAAGTAATTCCCTTGAAATATGAAAACAATGATAGAGTGATAAATCTTAGAGATTAATAAAAATGATGGTCAATATATTATTTATTATGAGGAAAAATTCACAAGGATTTTAAGATATTCCTATGATTTTGTTATCAATAATGACAGAAAATAGAGGTATTCTATAGTGGTTTAAAACCACACATTAAAAAGGATATATCTATATGTGAATTTGGTATTTATGAATAAGTAGTTCAATTTTATCTCTAGGTATATATGGATTTCATAGAATATTATCATGGTTTTGGAGATAAGAAACTAAATAAGGAGTTATAACCTAGTGGATCAAATGAAAAAGGATGAAAGAAGATCCAACCACCCTCGTGTAAACAAATGTGGGGAAATTCATCCTGGGAACTACCTCAAAGTGGTAATGAAATGATTCATGTGTGGGAGAGAAGTCCACCAAGATCATGAATAATGAATATACATAAAAACTCCATCCAATGTGATAGAGGAATGGTAGAAATCTCGAAATGCACCACCCATGGTTCAATGCTTCAACAATAGAAAAGAAGGTTATTATGAAAGCCAATGCAGTAAACTGTGGGCCTTTGAGAGTAATTAGTGTCAGCAACCACCAAATAAGTATTGAAAGAATGATTATTTCATCACTAACTGTATGGAAAAACATGAAAATGAATTCATACAATGTACACTTCATATTGACTCAATAATTGAAATGGTTTTATTTTATTCTAAATCTAATCATTCCTTTGTATCTTGACCATTTTCTATAATTTTTGAGTCAAAACCCTAATACCTTGAAGTGAAGATATCCATAAAATTACTTAGTAGTGTGATCATTTAATTATTAGTGTCTTACTCTTATCTTATTAGCATCTATGGGAATATTCCATTAGCAAATATTATAATGATTCCTTTGGTGGAATTTGATACTATAATGGGAATGGATTGGATCTCATTATATAGAGAACACATCAACTTTCAAGAAAAATAAATATTGTTCTATATTATAAACCATCCCATGATTATGTAAAAATTCATGGAAGATTATGAATCGACTTTGGGAAATCCCTCAATTGTGTGGGTGTTGATTCCCAATGAATAAGTATACCTTGACCAAATCATTCATTTAAAGGAAAGTATCAAAAATTAAGAAATTCACATTGTAAGGGAATATTATAATGTATTTACTAAAGAGTTAATCATCCTTCTACTAGATCATGAGGCATAGTTCAAAATAATGCTTATAATCAGAGCCAATACGCTCTTTAAATTCCATGATTTTATGGACTTAATTGAACCAGAAGAGTTAATGAAGAAGATGTAAGAGAATTTGAACAAAGTATTCCTACACCCTAGTGCATCTCCTTGGTGTGCACCAGTGATATTTTTTTAAGAAAAATATGGATCAATGTAGTGTTGTATTAATTACTGGGATATCAACAAGATTTCATCCTTTTTTAGGGGTTGATGAATTGTTTGATCTACTATGAGGTGCTCAGTAATTCTGAAAGGTGGATCTTAATTATAGATATCATCAAATGAAGGTAAATAATTAATATATTCATATATAAGTGTTCCATAAAAGGTATTAAAACTATGAGTTTATAGTAGTGTTTATTAATGAAATTATTATCCACTCCAATACCAAAGAGGAACATGAATAACATCTAAGGATTATGTTGGATACATTAGGAAAGTAGAAAATGTGTGCTAAGTTATGCAAGTGTGAATTTTGGATGTAGAATATTACCTTAATGGGGAATGTGAACACAAGTGAGGGAATTTATATGGACTATTTCAAGATTAATATAATTAATGAATGATCTATATCCACTACTATAATGTAAATATCTATCTTTCTTGGAATATTTGGGTAGTACCGATGTTTTGTGAAAAAATTTCATAATTGTATAACCTTGTAACTAAGATAACATAGAAAGGGGTAAAGTATGTCTGGAAAAATAATTTTTGGAAATATTTAAGGAGATCGAGAAGAGGCAAATCACTATGATTGTACTCACACTACCATCGTGTGTGAGGGTTCTGTGATATACAATGATGATTCAATGAAAGTCTTTGGTTGTGTGCTCATATAGAATGATAAAGTGATAGTCTATGCTTCATAATAGTTAAATATCAGTGATTAGAACTATCTTACTTATGATCTAGATTTATCAACTCGGATCCCTGTTTTAAATATTTGGTGGCACTACCACTATGCTGAGAAGTGTGACATATATGCATATTAAAAGAATATAAAGTATATGTTCACACAGAACGAGTTGAACATGTGTCAACGAAGATAGTTAGTACTGATCAAGGACTATGATTATTATATATTCATTACCATCCTAGAAATGAGAAAAAGGTAGTTGATGCTCTTAGTAAAAATAAGCTACTACACTCTCCATGATGTGGATTGAGAAAGACCATATCTTCATGGATATATAAAGGATGGATCAAGAAATCATAATAGTATAGAATGTATCCTACCTTTCCAAAATGATTTCCCATCCATATATCCAAGAGATTATCAAAGAGACACAAAGGTGAGATTCTGAACTCCAAAAAGAGGTAAAAATACTAAAGTAAGACAAGATTCATGAATTACACTTTCTTAAATATGGTTTAATTTGGTTTGGAAATAGAATTTTCATTCCTATACCATCAGGGATAAAGAAATATCTATCAGATAATGCACATATATCATATTTTTCCATCCATCCTTGACGTAACAAGATATACCATGATCTTTAAGAGCACTTCTAGTGGGACAACATGATGGAAAAACCATTAAGTACACCTCAAAGTTCTTGGTATGACAAAAAGTTCAAGTATAAACTTTCTTATGAGGATAATACTATGAATATCTTCGATTATAGAGACAAATTTCTATGCAACAGGATAATTCACCTGGTCAATTTTTTTTGTAAGAACCATAAATATGAAGAGGCAGTGTGGGAACTGGAAAAAAATAGAAGTAACCACATCTATTTTCAACTGAGAGTACGAGCTGAAATTTTTGGGATGAAATTTATATAGGGGAATATTTTAGCATCTTAGACTTTATAGATGATATTTTTTTCTTGAATAAATTTGTGTTATATTATATTCTATATATTTATACACATAAAATATATAGAGAAACCAAGAACACTTAATTTTATTAATAAAGATCATTACATTAGTCAGTAACTAAGCCCATGAAAATGTAAAATATTACAATTAAGAAAACTATAAAATAGAAAAATTAAAAGGAAAACATGGATCACTACAGTCTATTAGAATTATCACCCACAGGAAAAACACTATAGAAAAAATAGAATATTAGTAAACCAATCAACATCTTAGAAAAGGAAAATATGGAATCGTATGAAGAATTATAGTAAATGTTAAATAAATAAATTCCATAGTATTTATAAGAGATAATATGACATTTGGAATAGTAATGTGGCCATTACAATAGTAATGTGATCATTGGAATTGTAACATGAACCTTAAAATTAGTAACATGACTATTGAGAATAGTAATATGACAGTTGGACATATAATTTTACCTCTAAATAATTTTTTTTATATAAATAATATTTATCATGATTAATTTAAGAAAATTTAAATATTATAATGACATAAAATAAATATTAAGACTAAAAACTAAAATATAATATAAGAAAATTTTTAATAAGATATATTTCAATGTATTTCATAAAAAATCTTATATTTTATATTAAAAATAAATATTTCCTATGTTATTAAATTATTTTGATAAAATGAATGTCATTTTTAGATTTATCATGTAAAATTTTTCTAAGGTTGATTTTTTTTCTTAATTTTCTGAAATACATCAAATTTTAGATGAATAGTAAAAATATTTTTTTTATAATAAGTGTTTTTAAAATTACATAATTCATGATTTAATAATGAATTAATCAAATATAGGAAATTTAGATCAATCAAGAACATATTTAATTGTATAAATTAGCCATTTAAATATAATACTTTTTTTTCATACCTAAAAAATATTTTCTAATGTTTAAAGTCTAAAGTATTCAATTAAAATAATATTTTTTTTTTCATTTTTATTCTTTCAATTTGATTAAAATAATAAATTTGTGTTATAAAGTGTTATAAAATTCTTAAAATCATTTTATTTTATTCAAATATAATTCATAATGTGAAAAATATTATTATTAAAAGGTTTACCTTTGATATAGAATTTTATTCAATATTTTATCCTTAAAATACCAATCTCATCAAATATAAATAAACCATCACCCCTCCCTCGAAAAAATGTTGAGGCCCATGCTAGATTAGGTGCCACTGATGGGGGGTGAATAAGTGTTACACTCGTTTTATGAATTCTATTCTCTTGAATTCAACATCCTGAACTTTTTAAGGTTCTCGGTCCACTTAGTTTTGTCTCATAGTCTCACCTCATATATATAAATTATAATATAAAGCATAATATATGGTACTTAAGAGGTTTATCTGAAAGGACCACTCCTTTCCATGTTTTTTATACCGACCCCCAATATGGTTTATAAACTATAATCTTATTTTCAATTATAATGGTTTAGGAAGAAACTAGTTATAACCCCTAGTAATTGATCCACCAATTGATTTTGGTTATACCACCTAGAAATCCAACTCTTCTGTCTTGGTTACTTATACCCCCCAACCATCTTCCCTTCATAGTAGCTCTAACTGAGATATTTATTCTTATATCTCCAACTAAAATACTTCTTATAGTCCCGAATCCAACTAAGATAATTTCGAATTTTCAGATTTTAACCATAGTAGGATGATATTTGATCTTCCTTCATGATCTTGGAAGATCTAAATTTCTCATGTAGACTTCAAGTTTCTTAAATAGTCAATAAAAGAGTGTATCATTCTTTCTCAATAATTATGATCATCTCTGTTTAATCAGTTTCTAGAGTGAAAAAATGCAAGATCTTGAATTATTTATTCTAATTGATGAAGATTTAGACTCATTAAGACATGTGAAAGTGGTGAACCAAAATTATTTAGGTATATTTTATGCCAGAATAATCTTTTACAGTCTCAAAGAAGTTTCTTTAACAACTTCTTGCATGTAGAAAACATTTCATGGTGTTCTCAAGAAAAAAACTCAGCACACATTATTTATTTATTCATTATTTTATGTTTTATTGTTCACAACTAATCTTCAAGCTCCATGTTATCTTATAGTGAACATGGTTTCTGTTGGATTCTCAATGGCTTATGTATTCATGAGTGCATGTATGCATGCACTACCTTCTTTGCGAAACCCACTATTTGCATTTCCTCATCCACTCTCCTCCTTCATAAAATAATAAAGATTCTCAGTATATCTCAAATGTATTTATTAACGCAAAAAATGATCCCAAGTGCATGATTTATCTTCTTTCTTTATTCTTCTCAAAAAATAATTATGTTGTACAAAAATTCATGGTTTATCAATGCAGTTAAAACAAATCAGAAAGGATTCACAGAACCAGTTCTATGTGAATCTATTCAAGTGTGATAAATATATGTTGAATTACCATGGGATATTATTCTTATTCATGGATAAAGTTGGATCTCAGAATATCTTTGGGAAATATAAATTCATGGTGATTTATTTTTCTTTCAAAAAAATGAGAGACCTATCAAAATTATCGGTAGAATATCTCCTCAACTAGGTTCTTTAATATTTATAGGTATAGAATCACTACCTCACTCTACATTAGCCATTTTGTTTAATATAGTGTCAGGTCTCTAAGAAATATATCATGTTGATTCATATTTTATCTCATCCAAGAAATTTTTATTTTCTCAAACATATACTGAGATTCATAGCGTATTCATGATTCTTTCCTCACTAACTCATATGCATTCCAATATCACATGCTCCTCCTTATATTAAATTCTCAAACTGAACCTTTCATTACAAATTCATGGAAATACTTCTGTAACTATGTTTTTTTCATAAGAATCACATTCTTCAAAATTCGTATGCATGAAAATGAAGATCCCATGCATAGAGGCCCTTCATCTCCTTGACTCAACATCTTGAAAATTCATTCATGATAGATTGGGATGTTTATTTTGGTTTGAGGACCATTTGTGATATCCATTGAGAAAATATATCATATTCATAAAAACTCAAGCGAAGGATGGAGGTAGAAGATGATAAAATGTTGGTTGTATGGGGCAGATCATCTATATCAATGGGTCTATGTTATATGTGTAACATTATAGGATGCATGAATAGTGATCATTTACCACTATCCCACATCAAATTTCTCTTCTATTGGAAACATCTATACATTTTTCCATCTTTCCTAGGCCACTCAGCATGTATCATGGGGTCTGATATTTTATCCACACCTGTACACACCTAGTCTCATGGGCTATGATGACCCGCACTAGCCCACCTTCCCAATCACATGCACACTACCCATGTGTGTCTCTATAGGCCCTATGTGGAATATCCTCATGTACTCTATGTGAGTGTAATTCTTCCTCATACTAATACCTTGGGTTGTATAGATGTAAATCTTCCTACCTAAGTAGTGGTTGTGGATCCCTTCAACAGGATTAGGTTGTTAGAATCTTTTTTTATTATGGTCAACAAAAATAATACTTAAAAAATATAAGTATAAAATTCATGAAACCAATACTTCTTCAAGTTTTTCATGAAAAATAAACATTATTTTTAATTTTCTTCTTCTTCCGAACAATGTTATAAACAATTTTTCATCCCAATTTTTACATGTCATTGAACTTATGACTAGTTCGACAATAATGTCAATTTCAAGGAGAATTGTTCAATAATGAAATCCAGTGTCACTTAATGAATCCATAAAAAATCTCCATGCATCACCAATTAATCCACAACTTACCAAATACATATTGACACATCATTGAAAATAAATTAAACACTTGTTCCAAACAATATCCTCCTTAGTATTTTGTTGTCAAAATATCTTTATATTAAGAAAGTTAATATGAGTGCTAAATAATTTTCACCAAGTTATTTAAAATAAAATTCAAGGGATAAGAGGGGGGGGGGTTCTCACCTCTTCTTCAAAGTAAATTTTCTCTACCATTAATATATTATTTGTTGAACACATCTGAGATAGGGATGATATCACATGGTTATCTTTACAAAGAGAGAATAGTCCATCAACTCTAAGTATAAATGGTAAAAACTAGTATAGAAAACAATAAAGATAAAGCCAAGGGTTTCAATGATTTATATAAACTACCATACTGGTGAAATCAATCTTAAAAATTATCAATTCTAAAATTAAGGTTTATTAAGACATGAAATACATGATCATGCACACACATTAAAAAACACGTCAAAATGTTCTGAAGAAGAAAAGATATATCCCTATTTGTCTCACCTTATCTATATCCAAGCACTCCCTTTAATTGATATGATTACTAAAATTAAGAATAAGGGATGAAAGTGTGATTGGAAAACCACATCTTCCAATTTTAAAAAGTTGTTCAAAAATACAACATTTAATATGTGGTGAGGATTTAATAGTTTCATATCATCAATGCTCCCCATAAATTGATGTATCAATATCCTTCAATTCCATGTATGTCAGTAAAAAATAATATATATATATATATACAGGAGAATAATGAGGGAACTTTTTTTTCTTCAGCAGTAACATTCAGGTTGAGAATTACCACTCAACTTAGTACATTATTTTCTCTAAATCTCATTTCTATAGACAATTTATTTACTTAATATTTTTATAGTTTTTCATATTCCACCAATTTATTATCAAATTTTAGTTGATTTGTAAAAATTTCTTGGTATTATTGCTTGATATTATTGATCTTTTCATATTATTTACATGACTCACCACTATTTTTCTATTGAAGCATCTTCCCTTTCGCAAAATAGGGAATATCTTCTGGATGTCTTGTTATGCATATCTCAACTATGTGAACCATGTTTTCACATCCATCACAAAATTATTTTAATTATTCATATCTCTTTCGAATTGTCAGCTTTAATGACCTTTTTTTTACAATTTTTTTCTTTTCGGTGATAGTTTTCTTAACAGTCTTCTTCTTTTGTTCATATCTAAGGACTAACTTGTTACCTTAATTTCTTATCCTCTTACACTTTATTTGGTATTATATTCACATTATTACACAATATATTCATGATTTCACATACCAACACACATAATAATAGTAACCACTTCTAATTCAATACTCAGGTAATTATTTAAAGCATTCAAATATATTATTTGTAGACAGATTCATTTTCAATGGATTTATATTCTACAGTGAAATCATTCTATTTTCTTCATCTTTTATCCCCATAAATGTAGGCCTTATATTATTTACATTATTTTTCAAGTTTCTACAACATTCAAATGCCTTGTTCCTAAACTTCCAGCAACACCAATAATAATATATGAAAACCCTTATCTTCTTTTCTAGTGTAGTGTGTCCAGATTTCATAGATTGTGAAACATTCTATTTTTTTGTGGATCCAACACTCTTTTGGAAATTTTTTGGGGAAAAACAATTCATACATATTTTATCATCCACCCTTGATGTGGTGGGATAATCAGTATTTTTCACCATCTATATTTTTCCAGATTTTTGTTTAAAACCTGTACCAACACTTGAAATAACATTAATATATAAGATAACTTCTTGGTTATGGGAAAAATTATTATTAGGGGAAAATTTAGTTTGGTTATAGAATTATCTCAATCTCTTTTAAGAGTTATGATTCTCAATGTAAACTTGAGTGGAATAATCTATTCTTGTAGTTATTTAGGAAGTTCTATATTTTGGTAATTCCTGATTCTTCAATCTCACTACCAGCTCTATACACTTCATGTTGAGGGACTTCATCACGTCCCAAAATATTCTCATTATTTCTTACTAATTCTCCTATATCTTCTTTATTTTATATTCATCAATTTATCTTGATTCTTGAAAATAATTATTAATATTTTTTACCAAGTTTTTTTTATTTATTAGTTGAGAATATTTTACATCCATAGAAAATTTTTATGATTTTTCAAATGCACAGAAAGCTTATATAAATAAAATATCAAAGATTTTTTTTCTCAAAAACTTTTCTTTGGGATTATTCAATAACTTAAGTATATCTTTCATTACACACCAAACTCAATATTTTAATTTCAAATAAATCACTTATAATGGTTAAGTGAAAACCCTCACAAAAGATATTAAATGCATAAATGGTCTAAATCCCCATAATATATAAAAAATACTCTAAAATATAGTTTATATATATTAGAAACATTATTCATATATAGTTTCATTTGAATAATACATTCTTTTGACTCCGGATTATCCTTGATAATATCTTTGAATCAATACACCATTTTGTCCCACATTTGTAAAAACTACACCCCATTTAATTTCATTTCATTTAAGCCTCTTAAAAAAATGTGGCCTTCCTTGTTAGACCACCCACACTACTCATCATTAGTGTTAATGGGAGGTAATCTTTCAACTATTATATCTGCATCCTTTGAAGGGACCTTAATTAGAATGGCCTCCTACACTATTACTTCCCCAGATTGTAAGATTATATCCTAAGTATTTATAATGTTTTCTAGCTCAATTTCACTTTCCTTGAGTTTACTCTTCTTGGAAGACCGTGTTTCCATTGTCTTGAAAAAATGGGAGTAATCTTTCCTGCCTTTGAATTTTTTCCCTTTAGTCAAAATACAGCTCCCAAAGTCTAATATACCTTTCTACCCTTTATTACTTCTTGTGAATTGAATTATTCTGTTGAGTCTTCCCTCCACACTATCCCATGAGAAGAATCTCATACTCTCATTATTTTTATTTTCCACATTGGTTCGTTGTTCCTCATCTATCTCTACCCTATTAGCATGTGTTGAGCCACTTTGCTCCCATGTTTTCCCCACGATATCCATCCCTTTTTAATTGTTTCTTAGTTTAATTGTGTTCAAGGTCCACATAAGAATATTTATTATTCACTGAATTCAACTGTACCCCCTACTCAGCTAATGACTCACGAATATTAGTGTCTTGGTTAGTGAATCTATTTGGACCACCCTTTCCTGTCACCCAGACCGCAACCTAAACAGGATCACTGACCTATCTTAGCACCTCTACATATGAAGGAGAGTTTGGGTTCCTACTAATTAGGATCAAGGAACCAACTTCATGCATCCCCTCTACTTCCCCTGACCAAGACTGAGCTTGCGTTGGATTTTTTCACCCAATTCACACCTAAATCGGTCATAGATTGACACAAAATTAGGCTATGGGTTCATTGTTCTTTAAAATTTTGATTTTCCTTTAGGATTACCCATCTCATAAGTTCCCAACTGGTCCACCTAAAGGCCTTAATGGGTTTTAGGCTCCCTCACCTTAAAATCTTACTCCTGCCAGTTCCAACACCCACTATGACTGACTGGATCCAAATGTCCCTACTGACCATAGGAACAGTAGTAATCTATCCCCAATTCAAAGAAAAATAATTGTTTCCAATGAATTTCTTATCCAACTTTTATCCACACCTTCTCCATCGGATTATTAGAAACATCAAACTCCATAGAAATGTGGGGTAGAAACAAGATGACTTATGACATTTGTTCCACTCTTAGAGTGTAAGTAATGACCTTCCAGATTTCCAAGAATACACAAAATATTGGGATTTTGAAAGGCTAGAGGGAGTTCAAGGAAATCTATCCATATTTCTAAAACTAGATCATCTCACTTTATAAAGAAATCAAAGGTGCACCGGAGTATATAAGATAAGCATCCATTGCATTTGTGAGAAGCATTGGACCATGTTATAATCAAGTCATCCATCATCACAAACCTAATCATGATATGATTTTTCACAATATTGCCCACAACCACACATTCCTATAAACCCAAGGATCCTAAAACAAGCTGATTAAAAGCATAAACCGAATGGAGGTGATGTCAGGAAATAGCTACCAAGTTTAGTTTTAAGAGATCCGAAGAATTTTTGAACTCCAACGAGGATATTTTTAGCGGAGACGATCCTCTAAAAATACATTTTACAACTTCTTTGTGTATGTTATTAAAATTATTTTAGAATAAATAATGATGATCACCAAGTGATACATCATCATCATAGCTTGAGTTGGCTTCATCAGAAGAATCAAAACAAAGGGAATTATTGAAAATTATACCATTCATATTTCCTTTAGTCAGCAGTCTCTTTTTTTACTATAAGATTCTTATTCAGCTTCTTTGTTAGTATTTTATTTATGTTCTTAAGAGTATTAAAAAAATTATTCATATTAATATCCTTATGAATGAATTTAGTTTTCTCCATATAAGGTTTATTACTCATTTATTGAATTCTAAACTTCATAAATATTCATTTGGATCTCTAGGGGGAGCTCATATTCTGATATCACTTGTAGAGCCCCATGACAGAATAGATGCCATTGAGAGGGGTGAATTAGTGGTATACTCATTTTATGAATTCCATTCAATTTAATTCAACCTATTGAAATTTTTAATGTTATCTATCCACCCATTTTTATCTAATAGACTCACATCATATATAGAAATGATAAGAGAGAGAACAATACAAGGAATTTATAAGGTTTGGCTAAAAAGGCTACTCATTACCATGTTGGTTAAACCCCCAACATGAATTATCCACTATAATATTATTATCAATTAAAATGGTTTTGGAAAAAACTGGTTATACCCACCAATAATTGATCCAATAGTTCATTATGGTTATACCCTTCCAATAATACAACTATTCTAACTTTGTTGGTCATTACCCTAACCATCTTCTCTTACTACCAACTCCAACTGAGAGACTTCTTCTTCTAACTCTGACAAAAATAATTCCTCTAATACCAGATCCAACTGAGAGACTTCTACCTTTTTGGTTGGATTCACTATAGGTTTATCTTTGATCTTCTTATATGATCTTGTAGGATCTAACTTTCTTAAGAACGCTACAAGTATCTTCAAAAACCACTAAACTAGTCTATCAGTCTTGCTCTATAATTCTGATCACCTGTGATTGATCAGTTTCCTCAATGAAAAAAATTACTATGGTTGAATTATTTCTTATAACTGATGAAGACCCTATCTTACTAATATATATTAAATTGGTTCACAAAAGTTCTTCATTATATTTTATGAAATAATAATCCAGCCCAATATCAATGGAGCTTCATCAACAACATCATGCATGTAGAAAAAATGGCATAGTCTTCTCAAGAAAAAACCCCAGCACATATTATTTCTTACTTATTATTTTATGAGTTATTTTTTACTATCAATATTCAACATCGATGTTTACTTGTAGTAAAATAGTTTTAGGTTATATTCTAAATGGTTTATACATTCACGAGTGCATGTATTCATGCACTACCTTCTTCATGAAACCCACTATGTTCCTTGCCTTGTGTGCTTTCCTACTTCATGAAATAGTAAATTCTTGGTATATATAACAATTAATTATTCATGTAAATAATTAACCCAAGTACATTTGTTATATTATTTCATTATTCTTCAGGTAACAATGTGAGGTTATACACAGGTTCATGGTTTCTCATTTCAGTTCACACAATCTTGAATGGAATCATGGAACTATCATTATGAAGCTCTTTGAGTGTGATAAGAAAAAGTAGAATTCCTAAGGGATATTATTCTTATTCATGAATTATGTGGCTCTTGGAATCTCTTCATGAGACAAAAGTTCACACTCCTATGTTTTTATTAAGAAATGAGAGATCATTTAATATTATCGGTATCATCTCTACATGTATTAGTGATTAAATATTTATTAGCAGAAAATTGTTGCCTCATACCACCTTACCCCGTGTATTTCAATCCTTTTTTGGGTTCTAAGGAATATGTCATGTCTAGAAATATTTTAACTCCCCAGATTCATTTGGATTTTATCAATAAAATGATGATATTATTATAATCTTCATGATACATTCCTCATAGACTCATGTTCATGATAATATTACATGATCCTCCTTATTTTAAATGATAGAACTCATCCATGCATATTGAATACATGATAATCCTTCTAAAACTATGTTTTCATTCAAAAACATCACATTATTCAAAATAAACTTACATGTAAAATGAATATTTATTGAATGGAGGTCCTTCATATCATCAACTTACCATCTCAAAAGATCATTCATACTGGATCAGGCTTTTTATGGTGGTACATGGCCTATTTATGAATTCCACTACTAGGAGGTATGATATGCAGTGAACCTTAGGTGAATGATAGAGGTATATGATGGTCCCGTGTTGATCGAAAGGTGCATATAATCCCATTTTAATGACATGAATTATATGTGTAACATTATAAGATGCATGAATAATAACCATTTCTCTCTATCCCACATAGAAATGTGGTTATATTGGGATCTTACATATATTATTCCATGTTTACTAGGCTAATCGATGAGTATAATAGCGTCCTATCCTGTATCCACACCTACACTCACCTGGGATCATGGATTGTACCGACCCCCACTAGCCCATCTGACCAACCGCATGCACGCTACCCATACACGTCACTATTGTCCCTATGAGGCTCATCCTCACACACTCCATGTGGGAATAATGCATCCTCCAACCACTACATTGGGCTTACTAGATGTCTATCTTCCCACCTAAGAAGTGTTTACGAATCCCTTTGGTAGGATTAGGTAGTTTTACACTTTTATTGTTAAGGCTATGAGGAAATAATAAATATAAAAAACTAATTATAGAATTAATAAAACCAATCCTTCCTCAAAATACTCATGTAAAATAATAATTATTTAGAATGGACTTCTTCTCATTTAAAACATTATTATAAATAATGTGTCATCATTATTTACACATTTCTTGGAACTTAATACCAATTCAAAAAAATTCACAATTTCAAGGTGAATTTCTCAAGCATGAAATCCAATTCCATTAAATGAATCCACAACATTTCTCTAGGAATCACCACTTCTTCCTCAACTTACCAAACATATATTAACACATCAATGAAACTAAATTCTACACATGGGCCTAACATAAACCACACATCCCTCACTTACCAAGGCCAAAACTTTACCCAAATCCCCAATTATAATCCCCTTAGAATACTTAGGGATGTTAGGGAGATATTAAACTCTAAGAATTAAATAATTTAAGTTTTATATAAAATGAAAATCTTTAAGAAATATGTAATGTCTTTAGTCCTTTTATTTTATTATCATTTTCTAATTTCATATCCTCCTTTTATTTTTCTAATCTAAACCATCTTAAAATAATTAAACAGTATATTAACATGATATTGATAATGTTAATTTCCTATAAAATTATTATTTTTAATATAACAAAAAAATATAAATAAAATACCATCTCTTTTGAAAATGTCCTATTAATGGTCGATTAACCGCCAATAAGGATATTGCCAATTATTTTTTATCACCACAGATATAGATGATTGTAATAAATTATATATAATATATAAATATGTAATTACATATATTCTAATATTATGAAATTAGTTTTAATTATATTTATATACCCTTTAAAGATAATAGAAAAATTGAAACAAGACAATATATTTTAAGAAAAATATGGTAACAAATCATTTATAATTTAACAATGGTAACTAAGGAATATATAACAATAATTTTAATTGATAAATAGTGATAAAAATGAACATAATTCTCTTATTGTTCTATGTTTCAGTAAACCTAATTTTATTATCCATGATGTGAAAATGCAGAAAAATAAAGAAGTATTTAAGGTGAGTGAAACCTCATACCCAATTCCTTATTTTTGGGTTATCTTCTCTTCCACATAAATTTCAGTATAGATATTCCCATAGTATCATTAAAATGTATATTAAATATTAATTACATTATATTTTTTAGTATATACTTGTTTCAACCTTTAAAAAACAATTTTTAATCCCAATACATATATTTACCAAAAAAGACTATATTTTTTTCCAAAAACATCTTTGACTCTTCTTGAGTTGTTTATTATTCAAAGAGAAATGAATTATGATATATGGAAAACTTATTAAACCCATTAATTTCCATGATTTCATTTCATTACTATGATTGTTAAACATTCTATGTGGAATGCATGATTATGATTATTTTATGATGTGATGGGGGGACCAAAATTCAAGATTCTAAAATTATCCCCCTTAATCACTTCTCAGGGAAACAAAATTAGAGACTTCTTCATTTTAATCCATCTTACAAAAATTAATATAAATAGAAATGATTCACTTTTAAGTTTTATGAAATAAACCCATGTAAATCTTGAAAAATCATCAAACAAAATAAAAATAAAATATTTACTATCTAGGCATGTAGTTCTTGAATATACAAACAAATATATATAAATAATTTCAATGTGGTCTAGATTAAGAAACTTATTTAATTTGTTTAAAATATGTTCTGCATTTCTTTACCATTTATCATGGATCACATAATTTCTCTGTATCCAATTTGAGTTGATTAAAATATGAAATAATTCTTTTATTAGAAAATTTTTTCAGTAGATAAATGTTATAATATCCAAACCACTTATTCCAAATTCTTGAGTCATCAATTTAATAATGTAAAAAAATTCAAATAGATTTTATATAAGGAATTAATATATTGCATGCAATAATTTTCATTTCTTGGTGCTCTAAATTTAAGAAAATTATTCTAAAAAAAGATCATGAATTACTTGAAAAATCAATATAATATACATCAAGAAAATTTTCATAAAAACTTATCATGTTTTGATTTAAGACTCTAATATAAAGTACATTTATAATTATGATTAAATGAGTATCTCCAAAAGATTCAATACCAACAATTTTTCCTTTGGTGTTTTCACCAAATGTGACATATCCTCCACCAGTTTCAGATAGTGAGTGAAATTTAGAAAAATATCTTTTTATAGATCTTGAACATATAGTGTTCATAAACCATTTTCCATTGTTGTTGATGTGACTTTTTCCATATAAAAAAATTAAGAAAAAATATGTTTTGGTACCGAAATTCTCTTTGGTCCAATAGTGTTAACTATAAGATATTTGAGAATCCAAATATACATAAATTTTACAAAATATTGAGAATTAGTATTAGATAAATTTTGTGAAATAAATTACTTATTTATTAAAAACATTTAAGGATTTATTAATAAAGGGTCATTTAAAAACAGATCATTTTTACCGTAGTGAAAAAGTGTGATATTAGACATATTTATATTTTTAGAAATATGTATAATTTTTTTTATAAACCTTGAGAGTTTATCCTTTACTTATTACTAGTACTCCACCCGTGTGATGCACGACACTATAAAATAATTTTTATTATTAACTATAGATTACTATTTATGAAACATGATATTTTATTATCTGTCTTCTTAAGAGTACTATTTGTAATTGTTGCGAAGAAACAATAACGTTTAATGTATTTTACTAACAAATAAGTGGTGCATAATTTGGAATTATAAGTGAATATATTAAGAATACATCAATATAAATTGTTAAAGTAAGATAAATCAATTGAAATGTGAAACACTTTGAAATAGTCAAGGGTGAAAACCTGACATCAATATAAATTGCCTTTAGGAAAACAATATTGCATACTATGAAATAAAAAGTTGAAGAGAAGTTACTTAAGGAATATCTTATCTAATAAAAAATATGAGATGTGCCGAGGAATCATTATAATACAAAAAAAATTGTCATCCACAAGTATAGATGTTGTGATGTTTAGACATGGAGTAATTTTCCAGAAAGTAGAAGATGTTCCCAATGCATTTCATCTTTGCATCACCAATTTAAGATTGGTTGGAATCTTCCTTGTCTAACACATCATAAGAGTACCTGAATATGCAGCATAAGAATACAACATAAGAATATATTCAACATAAGTATACAACATCAAAATATCTGAATATGAATAATAAGTATTAATGTCACCAAGAAATGGACATGAATGAAATATCCAACCTGCCCAGCCCTCCGCCCCTCCCCTCTCCCTTGCCCAACCTTTTCCCCCATCAGCCCCCTCCCCCTGCCATAACCCAGACCTGCCCCTCCCCTCCCCTCCCCACCTACCCAAACTCTTCCCCCAATAGCCCCCTCCCCCTGGCCTCATCCTCCCCTCCCCTCCCCTACCCTCCCCCTGCCCAACCTCTTACCCCACCACCCCTCCCCTCCTGTCATCTTCCTCCCCTCCCCTCCCCTCCCGTCCAACCTGCTCAGACCCCTGCACCTCCCCTCCCCCCTGCCCAACCTTTTCCCCCAGCAGCCCCCTCCCCCCTGCCATAACCCTCCCCTCCCCTCCCAACCCCTCCAACCTGCCAAGCTCCTGCCCCTCCCCTCCCCCATCCCAATCTTTTCCCCTAGTAGCCCCCTCCCCCCTCCCCTCCCCTACCCTCCCCTCCCAGCCCCTCCAACCTGCCCAGCCCCAGCCCCTCCCCTCCCCTCCCCTCCCCAATCGTTTCCCCTAGAAGCCCCTCCCCACTCCCCTCCCCTACCCTCCCCTCCCCCTTCCCAAAAGATACAAAAAAATGATGCAGAACCTAAAAATGAAGCAAAAATGCAGGAAAAAATGCAGGAAAAATGAAGGAAAAATGAAGGAAAAATGAAGAACAAAAAAAATGCAGAACCTAAAAAAAACTTGAAGTCATTCATGGACTGATCCGGGCTCACACCTTCCCAGTCGTACTCTTCTTCTTCAGTACACTGCCATGTTCTCATGGCCTTCCACTTTACAGGGTTTGGAAAGGAATTTTCAAAAGGGGAGATGATGCGAAACACGTACGCAAAGAAAAGAAGAAATCTTTATTGGATCTAGAAACATTGTACATACTCATGATAGTAATCATTAACATAATCTACGTACCTGTATGGAATAAAATATGGACCTTTTTGAAAAAAACATTGTGAAAAAATTAGAAAAAAATATAATCTTATTAACCCTCTTATAATAAAAAAAATACATAATAAAACAGTGAAATACCATAAGCCATGGGTGTTACATGTTCACTCACCTATTGATGAGATGTTTAGTACCAAATCCATAGATTCAGATTTTAACATAATGGATATTGAAACATATATTTTTTTAAAAAGTATAAAATACAGTGAATGTAAAACACCATGAATGAAAAACACTCATATCATAAATGAAATAGTATATATGGAAACACTGACCTAAGGAATGACAATATTCTATAAATGAATAGTATCCACGTAAATAACAGACCAATCAAAATAACTTAAGTCAAGGGGGTTACATCCTATCATCGATTCCCTTTTATGGTGCATTAATTTTCTACATTCAGGGCTTCGAAAGAAAGTTTCAAAGAGGGTAGATGATGAAAAACACATATGCATAGAAAAATAGAAATCTTTATAGGCTCTAGTAACTCTATAAATACTCATGATAGTAATCATTAACAGAATCTACGTACCTGTATGGAATAAAAGATGGACCTGTTTGAAAAAAGCATTGTGAACAAATTAAAAAAAAATATGAACCTATTAACACTCTTATAATAGAAAAATACATCATAAAATAGTGACATACCTTAAGCCATGGGTGTTATATGTTCACTCACCTATTGATGAAATGTTCAGTACCAAATTCATAGATTCAGATTTTAACATAATGGATATTGAAACATATATTTTTTTTAAACAGTATAAAACACAGTGAATGTAAAACACCATGAATGTAAAACAGTCATATCATAAATGAAATAGTATGTATGGAAACACTGACCTAAATCTCCCCCACACACCTTCAAAACAAACTACTTTGGTGACAAATTAAAAACATTACCACCACCTGAAAAAGAAACAGTTTGTATGGAAACCAAATATTTAAAATCATCACATATTTTTCCCTTATGTGGGAGATTAATTCAAAAATATGTCAAGATATAGAAAAAAATTTCAAAGTGATAAAATCAATATCAGTAGATGGTCATTGATCCCCTCCCCCCTGCTATAACCCAGCCCAGCCCTTCCCCTTCCCTCCCCCCTTGCCCAATCTCTTCCCCCAGCAGCCCCCTCCCCCCTAGCCTCATCCTCCCCTCCCCTCCCCTCCCCATGTGCCCAACCTTTTCCCCCAGCACCCCCTCCCCCCTGCCATCTTCCTCCCCTCTCCTCCCCTCCCCTCCCCTCCAACCTGTCCAACCCCCTGCCCCTCCCCTGCCCAACCTTTTCCCCCATCAGCCCCTCCCCCCTGCCATAACCCAGACCTGCCCCTCCCCTCCCCTCCCCACCTACCCAAACTCTTCCCCCAATAGCCCCCTCCCCCTGGCCTCATCCTCCCCTCCCCTCCCCTCCCCTCCCCCTACCCAACCTCTTACCCCACCACCCCCTCCCCTCCTGTCATCTTCCTCCCCTCCCCTCCCCTCCCGTCCAACCTGCCCAGACCCCTGCACCTCCCCTCCCCCCTGCCCAACCTTTTCCCCCAGCAGCCCCCTTCCCCCTTCCATAACCCTCCCCTCCCAACCCCTCCAACCTGCCCAGCTCCTGCCCCTCCCCTCCCCCTGCCCAATCTTTTCCCCCAGCAGCCCCCTCCCCCCTCCCCTCCCCTACCCTCCCCTCCCAGCCCCTCCAACCTTCCCAGCCCCAGCCCCTCCCCTCCCCTCCCCCTGCCCAATATTTTCCTCTATGAAGCACCTCCCCACTCCCCTCCCCTACCCTCCCCTCCCCCTTCCCAAAAGATACAAACAAATGATGCAGAACCTAAAAATGAAGCAAAAATGCGGGAAAAAATGCAGGAAAAATGAAGGAAAAATGAACAACAAAAAAAATGCAGAACCTAAAAAAATCTTGAAGTCATTCATGGACTGCTCCAGGCTCACACCTTCCCAGCCATACTCTTCTTCTTCAGTACACTTCCATGTTCTCATGGCCTTCCACTTTACAGGGTTTGGAAAGGAATTTTCAAAAGGGGAGATGATGCGAAACACGTACACAAAGAAAAGCAGAAATCTTCATTGGCTCTAGAAACATTGTACATACTCATGATAGTAATCATTAACATAATATATGTACCTGTATGGAATAAAAGATGGACTTATTTTAAAAAAACATTGTGAACAAATTAGAAAAAAATATAAACCTATTAACCCTATTATAATAAAAAAAATACATAATAAAACAGTGAAATACCATAAGCCATGGGTGTTACATGTTCACTCACCTATTGATGAGATGTTTAGTACCAAATCCATAGATTCAGATTTTAACATAATGGATATTGAAACATATATTTTTTTAAAAAGTATAAAACATAGTGAATGTAAAACACCATGAATGAAAAACACTCATATCATAAATGAAATAGTATATATGGAAACACTGGCCTAAAGAATGACAGGCTTCTATAAATGAATAGTATCCACGTAAATAACAGACCAGTCAAAATAACTTAAGTCAAGGGGGTTACATCCTATCATCGATTCCCTTTTACGGTGCATTAATTTTCTACATTCAGGGCTTCGAAAGAAAGTTTCAAAGAGGGTAGATGATGCAAAACACATACGCACAGAAAAATAGAAATCTTCATTGGCTCTAGTAACTCTATAAATACTCATGATAGTAATCATTAACAGAATCTACGTACCTATATGGAATAAAAGATGGACCTGTTTGAAAAAATCACTGTGAACAAATTAGAAAAAAATATGAACCTATTAACCCTCTTATAATAGAAAAATACATCATAAAACAGTGACATACCTTAAGACATGGGTGTTATATGTTCACTCACCTATTGATTAAATGTTTAGTTCCAAATCCATAGATTCAGATTTTAACATAATGGATATTGAAACATATATTTTTTTAAAAAGTATAAAACACAGTGAATGTAAAACACCATGAATGTAAAACAGTCATATCATAAATGAGATAGTATATATGGAAACACTGACCTAAATCTCCCCCACACACCTTCAAAACAAACTGATTTGGTGACAAATTAAAAACATTACCACCACCTGGAAAAGAAATAGTTTGTATGGAAACCAAATATTTAAAATCATCACATATTTTTCCATTATGTGGGAGGTTAATTCAAAAATATGTCAAGATATAGAAAAAAATGTCAAAGTGATAAAATCAATATCAATAGATGGTCATTGATCCCCTCCCCCTGTCATAACCCAGCCCTGCCCTTCCCCTCCCCTCCCCCCTTACCCAATCTCTTCCCCCAGCAGCCCCCTCCCCCCTAGCCTCATCTTCCCCTCCCCTCCCCTCCCCCCGTGCCCAACCTTTTCCCCCACCACCCCCTCCCCTCTCCTCCCCTCCCCTCCCCTCCAACCTGCCCATCCCCCTGCCCTCCCCTCCCCTCCCCCCTTCCCAACCTTTTCCCCCAGCAGCCCCCTCACCCATGCCATAACCCATCCCTGCCCCTGCCCCTCCCCTCCCCCTTCTTAACCTCTTCCCCAGCAGCCCCCTCCCCCTGGCCTCATCAATCTCTCCCCTCCCCCTGCCCAAACTCTTCCCCCAGCACCCCCTCCCCATGCCATATTACTCCCCTCTCCTCCCCTCCCCTCCAACCTTCCTAGCCCCCTTCCCCTCCCCTCCCCCTACCCAAACTTTTCCCCCAACTGCCCCCTCCCCTCTCCTCCCCACCCCTCCAACCTGCCCAGCCCCAGCCCCTCCCCTCCCCCCTGCCCAATATTTTCCCCAAGAATCCCCCTCCCCACTCCCCTCCCCTACCCTCCCCCCGGACAAAATATGTATAAGAAATGATGTAGAACCTAAAAATGAAGAAAAAATGCTGGAAAAATGCTGGAAAATTGAATGAAAAATGAAGAACAAAAAAATGCAGAACCTAAAATAATATTTAAGTCATTCATGGACTGCTCCGGGCTCACACCTTCCAAGCCATACTCTTCTTCTTCAGTACACTGCCATGTTCTCATGGCCTGCCACTTTATAGGGTTTGGAAAGGAAGTTTCAAAGAGGGGAGATGATGCGAACCACATACGCACAGAAAAGCAGAAATATTAATTGGCTCTAGAAACTTTGTACATACTCATGGTAGTAATCATTAACAGAATCTATATACATGTATGGAATAAAATATGGACCTGTTTCAAAAAAACATTATGAACAAATTAGAAAAAAAATATGAACCTATTAACTGATGGTTCTTATTCACCTGAAAACAAAGTTTCAGAAGCCTACCAAATCAAGAGCATCGATCAGGCCAAAAAAGTAGACCCTGGTCATCTCTTATCTCCTAAAAGAAAAAGCCACCAAATAAACTGATGGTTCTTATTCACCTGAAAACACAAATATTGACGATAATCATTGAACTATAATTATAGGATAACAGAAGGTATAAATTATTTGATTGGAAAAAATAATGGAAGCTAAAAACTATCGAGTATACAAAATATAATATAAGTTGTAATGGCGGAAGAAAATTATAGTATTCATGTAATGAAACACTTTAATACAAATCAGTAATCAAGGGTACATACAATCTACAAGAGATATTGTGCATTTTTAAAGCTTCAAAACCCAACAGTTGCACTTATTTTCAGCATCATAATGTATCTAGAGAAACCACCAGGATAAAATAGTCTACATTAATTCACTTGTCTATACCTTTTTAGAGCAACCTTTGTCAAATTCATGCCCCACTACATCTACGAGTAATCATTTCAGGCGATGTAGGTTAATAAAACCGAACCATAACATGTTTCAATAATGAAACATAAGGGGAAAATGGTGTTTAAAAACTATATATGCAGGTTCCGACAGTGTAAAAGCATGGTTACCGTAGATACATGTGACAAAAATCGCGGGCTGAAGCTATGTCCAAGGAAAGGAATGGCATTAAATTGTTTGAAACGGATGAATGCTAAAGGAAAAATATGAGCCTGCATATTAAATTGGAATCAATTATAAAAAAATTACTCTAAAAGTTTTAAGAAATAGTATACTGTAAGAACAAAAAAAAAACGAGCCTAAATGGAAAAAAATAGACCTGATATAAAAAATATGAACATATGAGGAAAAAAATATTAACCTAATAAAAAATTTGAATATATTAAAACAACAAACTCACCATTCCAGCGGAACATAAACACCTCCACCATGGGATACGCCACGTGTGTTTTAAACCCCAGAGAAAACAGAAGCATGGTTAGAAATACTTCCATACTTTTATAACAAAACAATAGATAGGAATATAAATATAACATAAGGTATAAATGAAATCAATGTTACCATGAATTTAAAATCATTTATAGAAAATTATGTTTCAATGAAAATACACGCATTCATAGTATAATTTAATATGTTGTATAGTTGTACCTCAGATAAGTAAAGGTGCATTTTCATAGTAATCAAATGTCTAAAAAGTGAAAATCTGCAGATATAATGTGCATCTAGATATTATAAATTTTGAAATCTTCAAAACCCAACACCTGTATTTGTTTTTAGCATCGTAATGTGTCTAGAGAAACCACCAGGCTAAAATGTAGTCTACATCAATTCACCCATCTATCCCATTTCCGAGCTAGATTTTCTAAATTCATACCCCACTGCATCAAATAATAACACTTTTTAGGTGATGTAGAACAATAAAACTGAACCATATCATGTGTCAATAATAAAGCATAAAGGTAAAATGATGATTAAAAACTGCATATACAGGTTACGACAGTGTAAAAGCACAATCACCTTAGATACAGGTGACACAAATCACGAGCTGAAGCTGTTCCAATGAAAATACATGCATTTATAGTATAATTTAATATGTTGTACAGTTGTAAGTAAGAGAAGTAAAGGTGAATTATCATTGTAATCCAATGTCTAAATAGTGAAAATCTCAAGATATAGTGTTCTTCTAGGTATTACGAATTTTGAAATCTTCAAAACCCAACACCTGCATTTATTTTCATCATTGCAATGTATCTAGAGAAACCACCATGCTAAATTATAGTCTATATCAATTCACCCATTTATCCCTTTCCAGAGTAAGCTTTTCCAAATTCATACCCCACTGCATCAAAGAATAACCCTTTCAAGTGATGTAAAACAATAAAACTGAACCATCTCATGTGTCAATAATAAATCATAAAGGTAAAATGATGATTAAAAACTACATATGCAGGTTACGACAGTGTAAAATCACAATTACCTTAGATACAGGTGATACAAATCACGAGCAGTAGTTATGTCAAAGGAATGGATTGAAATAGTTTGAAATAGATGAATACTGAAGGGAATCATTCGGAGTAGAAAATCGAAGCTCGACACCGACCTTCAGATGTCAATCCCTCATAAGGAGAATGAGCCCAGGGCAGAGGTTCCAGAGGTGAAGGAGTCAGATGTGGAGGAACCGAATGTGGAGAAGTCGGATGTGGAGGAGCCAGATGAGGTGGATTTATATGAGTAGTATCCGAACATCAAGTGGGTAGTAGGTTTTTTCTTGAGACGTCGTTGTATGGGTAAGTGTTTGGAACAATTAAAAACGTATGAAGTCAAAGGAGGAGTAGAGTTGGGTTTTGAAAACCAAAGCTGTAAATAGTTGAAAATGTAGACGGAATTGGACGTGTTGCACTCAAGATACCTTTGAGGAGATGTAATCTACTTGGAAGTGTAGTAAGCGATGAAAATTGTGAGCTAGAGAAGTGCGGGCTGGAGGGGATAATCGGGAAGGGGGAGGGAGAGGGGAATCAGAGAGGGGAGCGAGAACCCAAGGGAAGCCCGTCGATGGAAGAATGATTGAAAATGAATCTAGCTTCAATTTCAAAGATCAGTGAAGAATGAAGATAACCCTAAACTGGAGGGAGGAAATGAGGTAGCGCGAGGTAGTTACAGGATGACAGAGGCAGGGGTTGGATAAGGAGGGCTACATATTGTTGCTTGATCGGGAGTTGGAGGATAACAGAGGTGGGGGTCGTGGGAATTCTAGGTCGCTCCCCCAGAGAATGAAAGTAGGAGCAGGATAGGGCAGCGTAGAGAAGAAGAGGTAGCGCGAGGAGGGGCGACGTGGGCTGCTGGTTGGAGGACACGTAATGAATAAACGATGTGGAGACTTGATATTTGGACACATGGCAGTAGAGAATACCTAAGATTAGTATATATATAGATTACATATTTTTCATTAATTTCATTGTCCTTAATAAGGATTTAATTTAGATACCCCCAATAAAAACATTATCCTGATCCTTTATATTTTTAAATTAAAACATTAATTATTTTTTTTACTGTCATGGACAACAAAATTATAATAAGATTATACTACTTTAAAATTTAGTTTTTTAATATATTTGTTTAAAAAATTATTTTCTTTTCCAAAAACATCAGATAATTTCTTTATAGTATTATTATTTTCTTCAATGACTCATATTGGTCTTATAACATATGAAAATACTCATTTAATTTTTCAGAAGATCAATTTTTAGATTCAGATTTAGAAGAAGAATAATAAGTAGATGTACCTCATCAGTTTGTGTCCTGAAACACATGTTTTTATTATGATTAGATAGTTTAACTTTAGAATTAGAACCAAATTCATCAATGAAGTCCTACGAGTCACTCAATACAACCTTCATAGCTTTCTTATCCTTATTTTTTTATAGTTTCTCTTTATACTTCATCGTCTAATTCTTTTTATCCTTAAGTTGGTGGAAATCGGGATTAATATGCCCAATATTCTAACACTCATATCATCTTATTTCTCCGGTATTCCAGTATAAATTTTTATAATTGTTAATGGATTCTCATAATAACCTTCTCTTGTTATATAATTTTTAACTTCTTATAAAATTGAGCAATATCATCACTTGAATCTGAATTTATTGAATGCATTTCAATATATGAATATGAAAATGGTGTTCTTTGTTTTTCTTACCATATTTTTAATTATATTAATTTAAAGAAACGTTTTTTATTTTTATCATCTAATTCTCTCCAACCTCACCTTCCATATCATCTTCATATATTATTATTGTTCCAATAATATATTTAATTTTTAAAATATTCAAAATAATATATTTCATAACAAAATAGGAAAATTCACTCCATTTGGATGGCATAACTCTAAGAACTTTAAGATCTTGATAAATTTCTATAATCGGAGTTCCCAAGGTAGAAAAATTGTGTATGATTTTAGTCATCCTTCCATTTATCTGACTAATGCTCTAATAATCAATTATTCTGAATGTATCAAACATTAGGTTAGAAGTATTGTACATGAGATTCCTTGCATTATCAATAACTTCATAAACTATAGACATAGTTTTACACATTTATGTGTTGTATAACATTGATTAAATTTAATTAATTCATTATGATAGAGACTATATATAATATAATTCATATATTTAGAGTTAAAATCATATTCATCTTTATAAGTAGAATCACTTATTTATGGATCACCTTTTGAATTTTTGAGAGGCTTGACAGCTTTCATATAAACCTTTTAAAAAATATTTTTTAAATAGAAAATCATTTAAGACTTCAAATACCCATATGTTTCTCTATTTAAATATGGATTCCAACTCATAAACAATCCCTCTGTATTGTTAGTCATTCCATCTTATTTAAAATGATCTTCATTAATTCAACCTTTTAGAGTTTAGAACTCAACAATCTCTTCATTTGATATAAATTTTTTATCCAAAGGGATTTATACAATGGCTTAAGAGGGGGGATTGAGTTATTAAAATTTTAACCACAAATAAATTTCCCATCAAGATATTCTTAAAAAATTTATCAAAATATATATGAACTAAAAATAGAAAATATAAGAATATAAAATAAAGGATTTAAAGTGGTTCGAAGAATAAGAATCCCTGGTCTACTCTAACAACACTCTCTCCATGATATTGGTGATTTTCACTATGCAATCCCCTTTTCTTGGAACATCGATAGTTGAGTTAAATAAACTATAACTTTTAACAAAAATGTTTCAAGTGATTTTACAGGGTAATCCATTTTTACAAGATCTATCCACATTTTTCACGGAATATAAAGGTGTAAAAATAAGATATATATTTATCTCACAATTCAAAGATACAACTTAAAAAATATTATATATTATTACATATTAATATTAAGTCATCAACGATCATATTTTAAAGGTCTCTTGACTACACAAGATATGATATTTAATGAATAGAAGTAGAAATTTTTTATTCTTCACAGAAAAAATTGAATGACTTGTATATACAGGAAATTAGATTATTGTATTTATTCTTTATATATTTATATGTTTCATTATTGTTCTATATCTATTTCACTCTCTTGAATTTTGAATTTTAAATTCCATATATACTCTAATGGTTAAGAGAAGATAGAATAATAAAAAACAGAAAAGATATATTCACACATTTGATATTTGATTCTAAAAATAAAAATTTCAAAGATTATTATTCACTGTAACAAAAGAATTTATTAGATCTATATGAATTCATAGAAATAAATGTTTCATTAAGTTCATATTTTCATATATAGTCATTATAATTTTCAAAAAAAATTAAATTATGCATGGAATTCACTTGAGTTTCTGCAACAGTAATGAATAAATCAAAATAATGAATAAATAATCTTAAAATACTTATTTTTAATGACTATAACTTTAAGTGTAATAATCTTTTTTATACGTCATTTCTGTCTTCAAAAAATCATATAAAATAGTTAAATACTTGAATTATAACTTTAAAAATAATTTCCCTTTGAGCGATATTATTGACTTCATAAGATAATATATTGCATATAATATTTTATACATTCATAAGATGATCTTATCTTTGTAGGATAAAATAATTGGAAACACTATTCCATAATATATATCTTTCCCTCATATGATAATTTTGATCTACATACAATAAACCGTAACTTTACATGATAATTACCTTTTATAAATTTCAGTACTCTAACTTCTTGACCTCATAGGAAAATTTGATGCTTTGTATGATAATTTTATCTATATTTGATAAATGTAAAATCCCACCCCACATCATTGGATTGAGTAGTGATGGGTGTTGTTTCTATCCTTAGGTGACATCCTAGAGACATAAAATGCTAAAAATAAATGACAATGACCTCATAAAATTGTCGGGGGAAGATTTTCCCTTTAAATATAAAACAACAATACAAAGATAACCAAAATAGGAAAACCACTATATGATGCATGAGCACTGAAATAAAATTCAATAAAAAACCAAACAAAAATAAAATATTAGCATATAAGAAGAAACAAGGTGACATAAAAAAGAAAATAAAAATATTACAAAGCATAGAGACACCAAATGAACCATCATGCAACTCCTAATCTACTATAACTCCAAATCCACAAGATCATCCGAAGGTACCAAGAAGCATCACTAAAGAACTGGGATGCATTTCCTTTACCTGTGTCTTGATATATAACATCTTCAAAGTAACCATAGTGCCCAAGTAGGGGTTGAGTATAAAACTATGTATTATTCCCTCAATTACTTCACAACTGATTCCACTAGGATAAAACCCATTATGAAATTTATATAAAATAATTTAAATTAAATTAAAAACTTTTTATATCAAAATAAAATAGTTCTCTAATGAAATAAATCAAATAAGACATTAAAACCATTTTTAAGGGATTAATAAATAAATCCTTTAACTTTTGTCACATTTTTTGATTTGGAAAAAACTTTTCTAAGTCTACACACATCCACAAAATAGACACAATCTTTTTGTTACCCTTGATAGTGGAACTTCACGTCAATACTCTTTCCCTTTGATGGTGGTACTTCATGAACATTATCCATCCCATTTAACTCATACTCAACCGTTATTCTCAAATCATATCAACCCATTTAAATAAAAAATAAAAAATTACTTTAATTTCCTCAACCAACCATTATTTTAAAATCACCATTTTAAAATCATAAACAATGAGTTTTCTAAAAAGTTTTCCAATTACCATGATTTCTAAGAACATAAATCAAAAAATAATTTCCATAAAATCACACCATGATTTTCACTAAAATTTCAAGAAATAAAATCTACCTAAAATTAATCCTTCATGTTCTAATCAAGAGGAGTAGAGAGAGAATTCACATACCTCTCAATCTTAGGTGAAAATTAAAAATGAAACAAAAACTTAAAAAATATGGATTGAAACTCTTAAAAATATCCTTAAATATCATTACCTTAAATCAAAACAGCCATATCCTATAAACATTGATATCAAATAGCATGTATATATCCTCAAAAGACTACATCCATGATTCTAAGAGAGGGAAGAATATGAGATATAAATAAAATAATGAAGAATGATCACTTACTGATGAATTCGGGCCTCCAATTCACTTTGATTATCCTAGGAACAGATCCTGAATCAAAATTAATTGTATCTCCATCCTTGGAGGGAAGAGGATTTCAGGTTATGGCCTATTTAGGGGGAGAATAGTGGTTTATTAGGTAAATCAAATTAGATCTATGTTTTTTAGATTTATTTTTTCACAGTGCATGGTTAGAGAACACAGTTTGTAAAACCATGTGTTAACCATGCATGATCCACAACCTCAAACCACACCTCACATAGTTGAATCTAATGGTTAAAAAAACCATGAACCAATCATCTAATTTCCATCTATTTAGAATTTAACATTTTCTCTTTGGTATTTTCCTGGTTTGGCCAAAATTTACACCTACCAAGTTCCCACTTTATTAGTTTTACGGTGTCATAGAGATGTTGCGTGGTTTCTAGTAACTGTTCTCAAATCATGTACCTCCATAAAACCCTCCAAAGTATGCCAAAACACCTTTTAACTACCTAAAACATAACCCAATCATTATATATACTTGAAATATTTAAATAATGGGTCATGTACCTGAAACCCAGGGTGTTTAATTATCCCCACCATTGGTCTTTCCATCCCCAAAAAGTACAAAAATACATTGGTTTGAAAGAGTTTGGGACATTGCTCCACTATTTCCTACTTGCACTCCCATGTTTCTTCTTGAATCCGACCATGTTTCCATAAAACCAACACTAAACTAATGTTTTTTCCCTGAAAGAATTTCTCTTTCTTATCCACACTTTGTATCAGCACATTAACCAACATAGAATCTGACTCTAGGTCAATGTGTCCCATCGAATTACATGTTCAGGATCTGGTTGATTATCCTTCAATTTAGATACATGAAACACATTATGCACTGAACTGAACCATGGTGGAAAATGAAACAAATATTCCACCTCACTGACTCATTCAATTATCTCAAAATGGTCTATGTATCAATGAGATGACTTGATCTTCTTCCCAAAATGATGATACCCAAGCCGTGGAGAGATTCTAAAAAACACATGATCACTCACCTCGAATAACAACAATCATAGATGATGATCCACATATGATTTTTGATGACTATGATCCATCGCTATCCTATTTACAATCAACTTATTCTTCTGTATTGTCTCTTGAACAAGGTTTTTCCCAATCAGTGAAGACTCACATGTTTTGACCTGAAAATCTAGAGAACAATAAGTACAACCATGAATTGTTTTAAAAGGATCCATATGTATCAAGGCATGATAACTGTTGTTGTATAAGAACTCTAATAATAGTATTTACTCCTCACACGAGCCACCAAAATATATTATATGGTTATGAATCATGTATTCAAAGGTTTTTATTGTCCTTTAGTATTTTCCATCCATTTTTGGATGATACGTCATGCTCATAATAAACTAATTCTCAAGGTATTTCTGTAATGATTTCCAAAAACGTGATATAAAACTCATCTATCAATTTGATACTAACCGGACTTGTATTCCATTAATTTTTATTACTTCTCATATATATATTTTTTATAATTATTTTACCAAATTGAATTCAAATATAGTTATTAAATGGGCTGACATTGTGAGAAGATCCACTAGCACCCATGTAGTATCATTCTTCTAAACCATCCTTGGTAGAAATATTACAAAATCCATAGCAATATGCTCCCATTTTCTCATGGGAATTGGTAAATACGCAATATACACCCTAGCCACTTGTTCTCTACCTTAACCTATTTATAGGTGAGGCATCTTAAAATAAACCCATCCACTTTTATTTTTTATGTCCACTGAGAAAAATTTTCCTTTTAGTTCATTATACATATTTTGTATTCTAAGATGAATATCCCTTCTTGAATGGTGGTAAACATGAAGAGGTTGTTCTTAAAAATCCATAGGTATGACCATCTGATCTCAAAACAACTACATTGATATTATTTTAGGCTTCTATCCCTCATTGTTCTCCCCACCATTGAGTTTTATCCACATAAAAACACATTTTTAACCATATTTCTATGCCGTTTTAACCTTATGAACCAAATTAGAAACAAAAGATATTGGAAATAAAACTTCAACACTACCTCAGTATTCACAATCCAAGATCATGTAAATTATAATGAACATTAGATTCCATTGATTTGAAGCATATTTCCCCAACTAAATGTATAAATTCCTGCTTAATGCATACTCCATAGAGTTCCCTTTACCGATTGTATACATTAAGTCAAAGTAAAACATTTTAATATACTCCATCAATATTATTTATCTTATATTCAAATGTCTTTGTCAGAAAATGTTTTTTAATCTCTTATGATCTTTAAACACTATTTATCACCCAAGAGGTGATGACTCCATGTCTTCAAAGAATAGATAACATTATCTAATTAAAAATTTTGTGTTTTGTAGTTATTCTCATGAAACCATAATTGTTGTGAGATATAGAGACAATCTGATCTCCTTACATGAGAATACACCCAAACCCAGATCCTAAAGCATAAAAATAAACCACATAACCCTATTTTGATTTAGGAAATATCAATATTAGTGCTAATGTTTGGTGAACTTTAAGATCTTGAAAAGACTTTTTACATTCATCGTTCCATTGGAATGGAATATTTTTTCTTGTCAAAGATGTCATTGGTGAAGCTAGTCATGAAAATCCATGAAAACACATCTATAATAACTATAAAATTCAAGGAATCTATGTATCCTAAAGATATTATTTGGAAGTTTCTATGATATAATAGCCTCTATCCTTTTTTGGATCTATAGAGACTTATTTTTCAGAGATAACATGGACTAGCTAATGTACCCCTTTTATCCAAAATTCACACTTTGAATGTTTGGAATGATACGATGATCTCACAAGATAACCAACACTATATCCAAGTGTTTCTCATGCCCAACCTTTGTTATAGGATACACAAGTATGTAATCAAAAAGAAGCGCTACAAAAAAATATAGATACCTATGAAAAAACCGATTCATCAATTCCATAAATACATCTGGTGCATTTATAAGACAAAAATGCATAACCACATACTTTTAATTTCCATATATACTTATGAAATATTTCTTCATAATGTCTACCTTCTGTACCAATGGCTTTTGATATCCCAAATATAAGTACATTTCAAATAACAATTGGGATTCCATCAGTTGATCAAACATGCCATCAATGCATGGGAGAGGATACCATTTATTTATCATAACTTATTTAATATTAAAATATTTCACATAAAGCCTAATATTTAATTCCACATTTTTCCTAAAAAAACTAGTGTTTCATATAGAGACATACTAGGCTAAATTAACCCTTATCTATCTAACTCTTCCAATAGTACTTTCAATTCCCTTAATTCTACTATTGTTGTCTGATAATATGGAAGTGAGGTGGGAATGGATCTTGGTAAGAGAATAATAATAAACTTAACATTTCTTGTGGGTGGGAACCCTAAGAAATTATTTGGAAAAATGTCAGGAAACTGATAAGAAATTGTTGAAAAACTTCTATTCTCAGTCTCACTTATAGATTACAAGGTCAAGAATACAAACTAGTATGAGATTATTATAATTACCTATTCCAACAATCATAATACACTTTCATTTACATTTTTATATCGTTTACATAAATTCTCAATGCTATACTCATTTATAAAGATAATAATTTGTGTATAACAGCTGATGTGAGCTTTGAACATTTATAACCAATCCATACTATGGATTAAGTCATAAACATCCATCTTTAGAATAGAGAAATTCCAAATCAATTCATCCCCATCAATAGTTATAGAATATGTTTTTCACATAAATGTTCAACATTCTCATTGACTAAGAGGAGTTAAAATTTTCAAAAAATTAAAGGCTTATTCTCAACATGAAACCCCAAAATATCAACAACACAGGAATAAATAAATGAATGGGATGTGATCAAAAAAAAATCTTACATAAGGGTATAACTCAAAAGAATCATACCTCTCACCAAAGAAGGTCTTGATTGATCATCTATGAAAAATTTAACAGCTCCATGTAATTTCTTAGTCTCCATACTTTTCACTTTACCACTGTATTGAGATTGTACTAGATGAGGAATCTAGGTTTTCCTAGAATCATGATGGATTTATCATTTTTACTGATGATATCTATTAGAATAAAATCTTCCCATCAAAGAATATGATGAATGAGAAGCATGAGATGTTTCCCTAGCACCTGACCTTAGAGATCTATGAAAATAACACTGAAGATGTCCCATTTTGTTACAATTGTGGCATTATCTAGGTGGTACTATACAATCTCGCTTCTTGTGATTGAGATATCCACATTTAAAGTGAAAAATTTTTCCCTTTGGTTTAGGATGAATATTCACTGATCCTTCCATATGATTCTTAGTCAAACCACCACTTCGAAAATAGGTGTCCCTCTTCATCTTATTCACATCATTAAAATTCCCACGATTCAACATAAGCATCAACATGATTCTTTTGACCATATTTCCTAAGATATACCTTTCATAATTATTTCTATATTAACTATATTTGTATAATCTAATATAAAAATCACAAAAAACATTGAGTGACTATCTATCTTCAACCCTAATTAAAAAATTCATTCCTTAAAGGACACACTTCGAGTAACATCTATTGAGAATTGGACTAAATTCATAAATTTATCCATATACAATGTCATAATGAGGTTATCTTGCTTCAAACTAAAGAACTCACATGTTCTTTCTATCTAGAATGTATAAGGATATAATTTTTTGAAAAAAAATTCTTCAAAATCCTCACATGTCATGCATTGGTCTGATTTATCCTGAAATGCTAAATCCCGCCATTGGCATGAAAGAGCTTCTTGCATGTGAATTTACAACTTCACCTTAACTCAGATGGCGTTTCAAGGAATTCAAAGATTCCATTAACCCTATTTATCCACACTTTAACATTTTTAATTTCAGAATCTTCCCAAAAGATCAGTTGATTCGGTTTTTAGAACTGAACTGAATGATTCACTTTCCTTGGTTTATCCTTTCTATACCCTATATCCACAGCCTGAAAATCATGGAAAATACTCTTGAACAACTGTTGGTTCTCCTATAGCTTAGGTTCAACAACATTCTCATTAGTCTCTTTTGATTGGTTCCTGGGGAGACTACCTAGTGCCTTTAGCTATAACCAAAATAAAACTCCATTTAGTCTCACTCTCTAGCAAATAAAGGATTATAAATTTCAAATTTAACACATCACACATATCAAAAAAATGATTTCCAAAATTCAATATTTTCCTCTTTCAAACCATTTTTTAAAACTCCAACATGATTTTTGAAAATTAAACCATTTTCAACAATTTTAAAAAATCAACACTTTTCACCAAATCATAAATGATTACACAAAATAAATTATGAACCCATAGTGAGAATTCATTACTATCAATGCATGCCAACATATTATCATCATCTAAACCCATGATAATGAGGCAAAACTACTTGAAGTGTGTCAAAAGAATCATTTACTCGAACTCCTTGGTAACTTGAAGTTTTGAATAAATATGTTAGCTACACCTTTTTATGCTCTACATTTCATTTTTTTAAATGAAACTAATTTATACCCTTCAAAGAGACATATTGACACTAATCCCATATCAATGATCGCAAAAATTGATACAATTTGTAACATCATTCCCCTCTTTATTATCTTGGTATGTTAAAGTTGGTGTTAATAGCCTTTGGTAACATCCCCAAGACACCAAAGGCTATAAATAAATACCAAGGGACTCATAAAACAATTGGGAGATGATTTTCCATATAAATATAAAATAATTAAACTAAGATAACCACAATTACCAAACCACCATATGATGCATGAGTCTTAAAATAGAAGATAATACAAAACTAAACCCAAAGAGAATACCAGAGTATAGGAAGAAAAAAAGTGAAATAACAAAGGAACCAAAAATACAAAAAAACAAGAGACAACATATACACCATCATGCAACTCCCAATTATCTCTAAGATCCAAATTCACACACCCATACCAAGGCATCAAGAATCATCACTAAAGAACTAGGATACGTTTCCTTTTTTTGTGTCTTGATATATAACATATGAAAAATCACCATACTTCCCAAGAAGAGATGAGTATAAAAATCAGTAGGATTTTCCCAATGACTTCCCAACTCACACCACTAGGATAAAACTTATTATAACATTTATATAATACATTTTAAAATCAATTTTAATCATTTTATATCCAAATAAAATATTTTTCCCAGGAAAGAAAGAAAATAAGACTTTAAAATATTTTTTTACAAAATACATAAACAAACCATTTAATCCATTTCACAGTTTGTGATTTGGAATATATTTTTCAAGTCCACACACAACCAAAACACACACACACATACACAAAATATTGGTGTTACCCTTGATAGTTTAACTTCATGTCTACACTCTGTCCATTTGATGGTGGTACTTCATTAACATTATCCATCCCATTAAACTCATACTAAACCATTATTTCTGAATCATATCAACCCATTTAATTAAAATCATTTCAAAAAACAATTTACCTACTTCAACTAAACATAATTTTAAAATCACCATTTAAAACTATAACAAATGGGTTTTCTAAAATTCATATAATTCCAATGATTTAAAAACCCTTAAATCAAATGAGAGTTTCCATCATGTCACACCATGATTTTAAAAAAAAAAATTAAAGTAATTAAATAAATTTAAAATCAAGACTTTATTTTTTAATTAATAGAATTTGAGAGAGAAGGAACCCACCTCTCAAACATCGGAACAAACAAATAAAAACAAAAAAACTTTAAAGAACCATTTGAAAATCCTAAAACCATCCTTATATCTATTACAATTCAATGAAAACAATCATATACTTTGAATTTTGAAAAAACCCTCATGGATCAAACCCCAACATGCTAGATACATGATTCCAAGAGAGGGAAGAAGAATATATCTAAGTAAAATGATGAAGAACGAACACTTATCGAAGAATTAGGGCCTCCAAATCACTTTAATTCACCTAGGAATCACTATTGGATCAAAAGGAATTATGATTCTAGCCCTAAGAAGAAGTTTAATTTGTGTTATGGAATGTTAAGGGAATAATAAGTGGTTTAGTAGATAAATCAGATTTGATCCATGATTTTTGGAACTAAGTTTTCATGGTGCATAGTTAGGGTGCGTGATTTGGAAAATCATGTCCTAACCGTGAATGACACACTTCCTAATTCCACACCTCACATGGTTGGATATAATGGTTATAAAAACTATGAATCGACCATGTTATCACCCTATGTTCATAATTTTGGGGTTTCTCCTGGGAAACTACTTGGTTTGGCCAAACTGTATGCCTACCTAGAGCCCACTGTTTTAGTTTCAAAATTTCTTGGAGGTGTTGTGCAGTTTCTATTAACAATTGTCAAACCGTGAACCTCCATAAAACCCTCCAAAATATTCCAAAACACCTTCTAACCTCATAAAACTTAACCTAAACATTATATATATTTAAAAAAAATAAAGGTTAAAGTACCTGAAACCATGGTGATATAATAAATTCATCTTCCAAAATCACATCTTGTAAGATATTCTTCTACCTCATATGATAAATCTCATATGTGATACTTGAATAAGAAAATTTACATTGTCAAGAATCTGAAATCTAGTGTGAAAATGTATATTTGTACATATGATGACTTACTTTTATAGAAAATAGAATTTCTAGTAGTGTATGAAAAATAATAGCTAATATGTTAAATTATCAACTCGTAATATAATTTATCATATCATATTATATTTTCCTTATTGAATTTCTTCAAACATGAAAAATGAAAATTTAATCAAAATATTTTGAAACTAAATATTACTTAGGAATACTCATAGTGGCCTGAAAATACTTAAGAAGAGTTTATGAGTAAAAAATTTGGGATTTTGTGAGCATCAAAACATATGAAATTTTGGGATATTTTTTAAAAACATTAGTATATCCAAGAAACTCTTGATCAACCACTCCCTTTCCTTGTACATTTATAATTACAAAGTTTCCTATAGAGATAAATTTCTCATCATTGATTAATTACATCATGTTGAAGAGATATTTGTTGTTTCACATGTATCGTGTAGCACAAAAATCGGTCCACCAAGAATATATATCCTTGATAACATTATATTTTAAAATAATAGTTGAAAAGTGACCTTTAAAATATTTTTTCCATCTTTATTCTTATGGAGAATACAATCCCTTTGAATCATCTTGGCATGTCATAGAATTATGATTATCTATTCTTTTTTTTTAATTTCACCCTTCCTTTTGAATGATGGTTTGGATGTTTTTTCCATCGTAGGACCCATATGGATCCTATCCCTCCACCATGAGGACCTTGTATTTATCACCCTTAGGCTCATTTCCATTATCATTTTTTTATATTCCTTTACAATTTATAGGTGGATGAGAAACTCATGGAGGGAAATATATTCCTTATTATTATTTATATAATGATTAACATTCTTTTAAGAAGGATAGATCTTATTGATGATTGTTGTGATAATTATAATGTTATCGATGTTCATATTTTTTTCCATAAGGTGTTGTAATATGCATTGTATTTCATAGAATTATTTTGGATAAATATATTATCTACCATTTTATGAAATAATCATTCTTATTAGGTTTTTTTCTTTTCACATCAACAGTAATTTACATTTTCTCCAAGCGATCCCATATCTTCTTTATGGTTGGAAGATATTGATATGTGTCAAAGAGATCATTGACTAAATCATTGAGTACGTTCCCTCAACACACGAGATCACTATTTTACAACTTTCTTCTTGTGTATGAAACTTGAAGTTTCTCATCTTAAAATATGGGGGGATATAGAGTTGTGATTATGTGAACCACGTTGAGAGTTTTAAGTATAAAGTGTGTCCAATTTTTCCATATCTTGAAGTTTTTGTCATCGAACTACTCCACCTTCATCACATTGTGGAGAATTTCTATATCTATGTTGAGATAATCTACTCTTAATATTGTTATATAAATTAGTGGATGATCGATATAACCTTTACTTTAGATGGTAGTAGATAGTGTTCATTGAGTCACATTACACTGTCAGTCTCTTTACGAGTATATTGACCCCCAAATGATAGTTTTGAGACCAAGAGTCTTTGAGGTGTTGGAGATTTTAGAAGGTTTGATTTGTGTTGTATTTTGTGGTTATTTAATAAATCAATTGAAAATTTAGAGCCTTCCTTATGATGTTTCCAGACAAAGTATATTGGACATAAGAAAACTGATTTTAATATATTTAGGTGATTAGTTGGAGGATGGATCTAATTTTTTATCCTATTTAATACACAATCACATCAGAAGAGATGAACGTAATGAAATGACTGGGCGGAGTCTATAGAACTTAGTTTTCTTGACAAACAAATTCAGGAAATTTTATTTTGTTCTTCAAAGCACCAAACATCATTATTACTAAGATTAATCATGGTTTAATAAGTGGTTATTCTAATTGACCAATCTTAGATCAGATAGAGATAAATTTGATGTGTTTTGGATGAACCTTGTAAGTCCATCAGATAAAGAAATATAGATGGAATACTTTGAGAAAAGGCTTTAGATTTTTTTCTTCGAGTCATCATACAATATGTTTTTGAATGAGATGGTAAAATAGACGTTTTCAAGTAAGTATATTGGATTGAGTTTCCCAATCTAGTCCATGAGATATAGGTTTTTCAGAAAATTCATCGAAAAAAAGTTCTACTAATGAATTATTTGAAAAAAAGGTTGAAAAATATATTACATTTGATGAATAATGATTTTTAGTCCATCATACATTGAGAGTCGGACAAGGAAGATTTTATGAATCCATCAGATAGAAGTTTGAGAATATTTTCAATGGGACAATTGTTACCAGATGGACAAGCCTTTATAAAGAGGTATCAGAAAAATATTTTAGGATTTTTTCAAATATTTTATAAATACATTCAATGTGGTGATGTTGATATATAATTTCAATGTTCATATGTCTATCCAAGACTAAGGATGTTTTGAAGAGATCATTGATGCTGAGATAATAAGAATTTTCTTTGAAGTTTGTTGACTATTATTTACTCAGATATTTCAAGGTTATCGCCTTAGTAATGATTTGAGTGGGAAATTCAAAGATGACGTAAGAAATTTGAATTCAAAGGTCACACTCCTCCTATAAATTTTAGAGAATCAGTGACTATATAAATGGGGGGAGTTACATTGAGATTATTATTTTTATTTCTGTTGAATAAGTGAGGTGTCAACCACAAATCATGAAGGTGTTTTACTTTTAATAGTAGTGCTAGAAAAATTAGTATTAGATAGAGGGATACTAGGAAGAGTTTCATTTGACAGAAGGTATAAGACAGATAGTATCATATAAATAAGTTATTAGACCAAGGGTATTAGAATAACATGTTATCAGACCAAGGGTACTGGATTGACATTTTCTGGATGAATAAGCAATTTATCACTTTTTTTGTAAGAAAGTAAATAGGGGTAAAAGAAACTTTTGGGAAGGCAAGTTTGTAGACAGTTCAAGAAGCATATTGAAAATATATTGAATTATGTTAGGATGGTTTCTTTTATTATTGATTTTTTGAAATAATATTATCTATATTATGAGAACATGCACTATAAAAGGAATATAGTGTTATGAATGTGATAGATATTCTCATCCTACTCTAAACCATAAAGTTTTATTTTTTAGTGGATGTGTGGTGATGGATTATTTTCAAAACATTCCAAGTATTAGCTACTTTAATTGAGTGGTAAACATTATAAATCCTTATGATCCTATGGTTCTTATTATTTATTGTTTTTCAGTAGAGTCAATTATCTCTCACTAGAGGAAATGATTTTTTTAAGTTGTGGAACATAAAAAATGATAAGATAATTGGTTCACCCCCACACCACCCCACCCCCACCTCAATTATCACAAATATCCTAACTGGACCTTTCAAGTGGTATTAGAGGGTGGTCATTCATTGAATCTCTGTTGTATGAAGTTTGAAGAAATATAAGGCTACCATGGATATTTATAACTCAATTAATAGTAAGGTGATTATTTTCCTTAGTTGGAAAACATATCATATCTAGTATGAAAAATTCATTCCTTGTATTTTATTTATTGGATATGAAGTCCATGGACATGCTAAAGGTGGTTTCACACATCTTGCTAAGGGTTCTCCCTTAACAAGTACAAATATAAGAGGAGGTGAAGATGATATTTTTTAATATAGACAACATGATAAAGTGTATAATATGAGTAATTATGTATATTTTTCACAGAATTAAAATATTTATTCATCTATTTAAATTTATTAGGGGGAAGTGATTTCATCTCAACTTAAGATGGGGAAGAAATTGGAAGTCCAAAACATCATTGGAGATCAATGAAAATAGGTTCAAACCATAAGAACATCAAGGATAGTTTCATATACCTATTTTTATTCATAATTTGAGTCAGGATATATTGAAGAAGTTTTGAAATATTAATATTGGATTGATAATATTAATTAATAATTCAACCAGATTGAAAAAAGAGGAATGTGAACCTATACCCAAACCATAATATAGAAATGTTAATATAAAAAATGAATTTTCTAGAACAAGTTGAATGAGAAATATGAAGTGATAAGAATGAAGGAAATATTTTTTTATAAGATATACTCATAGGTTGAAGGAATTTATTTTTATGATACATTTTTCCCAGTATAAATACATGAAACCATCAAAATATTTCTTTTTATTATTGCACAACTGAGATATAAGATATTTCAAATAGTTCAAAATTGGGCTTTTCTCAACATAGAACTAGAAAAGGAAGTTTACATTGAGAAAATATTTTTATTTGTTAATAGTCAAGATCAAAACAATGTTTTCAAGTTCAAGAAGAATTTTTATGGGTTGGATCGGTCTCAAAGATCTTGGTATTCCGATTTAGACACTTTCTTGAAGTAGTTGAAGTTCTAGACAGAAAAACTTGACATACACCTCTATATAAAATAAAATAAAGGGGTTTCCCTCATAGTGATTTTGTATGTTTTTATATCATATTCACAAGGAATGACGAAAAAAAATGTGTGAAAATTTTTCTAGGGAGATGAAATAGTTATTCAAAATTTCTATTCTAGGATACATGAAATAATTTATTATCTTATAAATCTCTCAAAAGAAAAGGTGAATTTTCCTTTCACAAGATATGTGTGCTAATGAAATCTTGAATAGATTTGGTATGGAAGATTAAAATCATATTTCCAAACACATTGTAGTGGGAATTATGTTTTCAAAATATGGATAGGGAAAGTATGTTGAACTTAAAGAGTTTAGGAAATTAATTAGAAGTATGTTATATCTTACAGCTTCAATAATAGACTTAGTGTATGTTGTTACTATTTTTTCTAATTATAAAATTAAATCAAACGAGTCTTATATTGTGGATGGTAAAATAATTCTCTGATACATTAAAGGAATATTTGATTTCAGGTTGAAGTATAAAACCATAATAAAGATTGGTTTGTTTGGTTACACAGATACAGATTGGGACGGTTGTGTCAGTGATAGAAGATCCACATCTGGTGGAGTCTTATTTTTGAGATAAAGATGTGTGAGTTGACATATAAATAAGAAACATTTTGTGACTCTTAGTACTATATATGCATATTATGTTTCTACTATTCAAGCTACAACACAATTAACATGGATGAAGACATGACTGGAATATTTGTTGGTTATTGTGAGGTTGTCCCTTCTCTTTGGTTGTGATAATAAAAGTGTTATAAATATCACCAATAATCTAGTAAACCATTCTAGATCTTATAAGATTAATATTAAATATCTTTTTTTAATCATTTGGAAATAAATGAATAAAATCTATAATTTATTGAAGAGTTCATATTTTGCTTTCCAATTTTAAAATTTTTATTTCTAAATGTCACTATTTTTAATTATAAACACCAATGATTTAATTATTAAATATTATTATTTTAATTTATAATTTGGAATGGAAGTTTAATAAATTAAATAAAAAGAATCAAAATACTTGTTTTTTATATAGTTTTATTTTACTAAGTATTTTTGTTTGTGTTGTGTAGGTTGGAATTACAAATGGCATGTTTGGAAATAAATGGAAACTAGGCTAGCCCTCAACCAATGGGGTAGAAACCCACATAGTAGGACCAAGAAGGAACCACTAGCCATGACACCCTATAGAGAGATCCATCCACATGGTAGAGTAAGATCATAACAACCGTGGTTTGACACACGAGAGAGCACCAACATGTTGTGGTAAAGTGCACACAGTGGTGCAAGGAGAGGATCATTAGTGCGGGGTGACACCGATAGTGCCAAGGGTCCTCTGAACCCCATCCAACTTCATGAGCAAACAATGGAAGGTGTTTAATTATTAATAAAATCCCAGATGACCTATATTTTTATGTTGGATGTGCTCATACTAGGTTACTGTGTACTTAAAGCAACACGATGATGTTTCAATCCAGGTGTACACCATCTTCCTCGAACACACCCTACATCCAATTTTCACCACAACCATCATCTATACTCTATAATACTTCCATGGAAGTGAACCAAGATATCACTACCCACTAGAGAATCAATCTCTACTACAATACAGACATGGATATGTAACATAGTAGTGTAGGAGACTAGACCGAGAGTAATGATAAAACACTGTGGATTCAATGAAGTGCCACTACCACTCGAGCTTGAAAAAAGAAGTGAAAGGCTATGTCACAATTCAAAATTCCATGTTGTAGACATTATTTATGGATAATTTGAAGAAACAAATTGTGGTGTAGGTGTTCCACTATGACATGTAGGTGTTGAAATAGGTAGTGTGGAGGTTTTAGGGGTGAAGAAGCAATCTGTCATTGCTTCAATGTTACATTGTAGTCATTGTGGTTGAATATTAAAGAAGATGATTCTACACCTGTGGAAAATTACTCTTCACCACGACTATTAAGGCCATGTGAGAGGTGCACCATAGCCACACAACTCACATAGTAGGGTGTTCAAATCCATCAGTTTTCAAGAACATGATACTTTCAGGATTTATATTCACTATATTTTGAAATTCGGGGAGAAAAATAGAAGGATTCACATCAGGGCCTTACCTAGAATGGAGGTGTCAAAATACACCCACTTAACGAGGAGTTCATCCAAGTGGAACCCAAATAGTTTGAAAAATCCTTGGCCACAAATCCCACTGTCTCCCTCTCTCATCAAGATTGAGTAAAAGATGGATAAATTCAAAATGGATGATTCTGACTGGTTCAAATCAGAAAAATAAAGAAGGGAGAAGAAGAATAAGTGAAGAAGGAAAATACTATCCGGAGAAGAGAAATTCTAAATTCAAATAATAATATATTTCTCTATATAAATTTAGGAAACTATGTTGTGTCCAATAATCACTAATAGACCTTTCAAAGTTCTTCTGATATGTTAATGTGTATATAGACACTTTTTTTGAATCCTCAACGATGGTACTATATTTGTAGTCTATTGTTTTGTTTTATCTTTAAAATGTGTGTTTTTTGTAAAGATTAGATTAAATGATTTATTTATTAATTTAAATTAATAATTTAATAAATATTTGGGTGATTTCATTATTAGGGAAGAAATATTATGATATCCTTGACCTTTATGATATACTTAATTAAATTAACACTCACTTCACAAGATGATTTTGATCTAAATTTCTAAATATAGAGGATTTAATCCATGACTTAACTAGGGTACTAATCTCAATAAATAGTTTTTTATAGAATTTTATTTTTGGTTTCAATAATACATGTAATCCAGATGCTAAAATAATCATTTCATTAATCCAAGTAATTTTATGTTTTATCATACACAATGTTAATCAAAAGAATATTTAACAAGCAAAGGCTCTCAGTCACTGGACATCCCAAAATTATGGATCCACCAAATGGATGATATACTCAGCCTTTGAGATGGTTAATAATATGTTTTAGGATTTATAAGGTTATTAGTTAAAAAATAAATGAAAAATAATGGGACAAGGTAAGAGCAGTGCACCGAACACACACACGAATAGTGAAGAGAGGTAAAATACAAACATTGGATTGAATGTGAAGGTGAAAAAGGGAAAGGTTTTCTGACTGATTTAAACTATTTTAGAACCATTTATATGAAACGAAATAAGGTGGATGATATTAAGTGGAAAATATTAAGAGTCATACATGAAAATTCAACTGATATTGAAAAAAACATGCATGATTACAACTGAAAGTGAAAGAAAACTAACATGAAAAGAAAAATAGAGCAGAGGTTTATCTTGTTGAAACAAGAGTATGTAAAGTCCTAAAATTAATTTTTAAAGTATATTTTCAATATAATTATCCTCATTTTGTTTTCAAATGCTAAATTCTTAGAAGGATATTAGGGAAATGTATTTATAGCCCAAGGTGGTGGATTGTATTCCTTCCAAAATTGAATCTTAAGTTGGACCGACCATTTGACCATGAAGAAAGATGAATCATGAAACATAATATTATATAAAGTTATAGATATTGGTTTTGAAATTATACCCTCTAAATTATGAATCTAATTGAATTTTTTATCCAATTTTATGGATATTTTGGTAAACCACATGTTTTTGTCCATAATTGTCATGAATTTTTACATGGACTAAATGTGAATGGGTTTTAGGCCAAGAAGATGTTATCATACATGAAGCATTTATAATAAAAAAAATTGATCCTATATCTTGAATTTTTATACACAATATTACAACTCTATTTAACATCTATATTGGGAGTAATGTTGATATTTGTGGGATGTACTTAAATTTTAGACAAAATTTGGGGTTGAAATTTCATGCATATATTGTCCCCCCTATTGGTTGAGTTGGGACTTAATATTTTTACCCAATATATAATGTAATGTCCCTATAATTATAGTATAGTATCAAAAAAATTTGACTTCTGTATTGATCCTAAAAAAAATAACATCACAAATTGTTAGGTTTCATTGGAAGATTCATTGGATCTTCTGGTGTGGTCTATATATCCCTTCAAATGGACGAATTGGCCAAATATCCAATTGAATGATTTGTATTAATTTGAATAAGTCACCCTGAAAAATAAGATTAAAACTATTTGTATCAGTAGGGAGAGATTTATAATTAAAATATTAAATTTATTCACATCAGTATTAATTCAAATAATTCTAAAAATTTATATTTAATATTAAATCAAGGTTGTTTCACACCAATTACACACTTTTAATTGAAAATATATAAAGGGAGTAGATAAAAAACTTATGAATAAATTCATAAAATCAAAAACTACAATTATTCAAAGAGACACGGACCTAGGGGGACCCATAATAGAATTTGACAGAACCATAGGAGGTTCCACTGCTAACTTAGGAAGCTAATGTAAGAGGTAAGTGGGAAAATGATATTCGGAAACTAAAGTAATAGTGGAGGAGAAAGGGTAATCATCAACCATGATATTATATAATTAAAATGATCATTTACCATTATTATTTTAAATTTTAAATTTTGAATTCATATGTTAGTTGTGAGAGTAATGAACATAGGTCTTCCTTTTTTAGATAGCACCTTGTTTTAGAAGTAACTTCCTATTCCCTTTCCATAAATTATTTTCTCATTATTTTTGGTTGATATATTTTCCATGAATAACTAATTATTCAAGGGAAGTGTGGTATTGATAAATACGAGGAGTATAAAAACCTTAAAGCTCATTATTTAATTAGTATCACTTTGAATTTAACCCAATCAAATCCTCTAATTGTCTAGAAAGAGTGTTTAAATCTATAAGAAGAACCTCAATGTTGTAAGGGGAGGTGGGAGAGTGAGATCCAACCTTAACTTCACATTATATTTCAATATTAAACACCATGAATACAAATTGGTAATATGAAACCTTGAGAGAGTATTATCCTGATTTATATAGTTCTTTTTGAGTTTGATAAGCAACACTAGTTACCCCAATAATTCTCATGACTAATGGATTTGATTTAAATTTATAAAATACCACCCTCAATATCAACACCCTTCCATTCTTCATATTCCATTATTTATGAGTTTGTTCAGTCAAACCTATCAAATTATTTGAGTTATTTTTATCTTAATCGTGAAAAAATAGAAACTATTTAAGTCTTATAATCCTTTTCCTCATGGTATTAACCCCATTTTACCACTATTCTACGTTCTAGTTGTTAGTGTAGTTGGGTTGCAACACCCTAAGATTTTAAAAGAGTAACATCAGGTTTGATAGTGTATATGACATGAAATACCAAGTTTAGTAGAGAATGTAACACACTAGGACTTTACTATATATTTATTTTTAAATAAATTTAATCTCTTTGATATCTTATGATGCACACAAAACCATGTTTAAATGAAACACTATACTTTATTAAAATATTATTATTTAAACATGGCCAATAAAACCAAGATGTAAAGTTGGATGGTATGAATATAAATAACTATTTTATTAAAATTATATGTTTTACACATTTATAAAATAAATTCAATAGTTATCTATTGATTATAAATAAAATAAAAAATCTTTTGAGAGTAAAGAAATGTTTTTCTAAATATTGTTTTCATGAATGTAATGTGTTTTAAACTTTATAAATTAAACTAATCAAAACTGGTGAATGATTTTAATTTAATTCTTATTTTTTATATTAAAATAATTTTTTTTATCATTCATCTTATGTGTTTTATAGTTATGAGATAAGAATAAACCCATATTTTAGGCATAAAAATTACATTTTTCTAAAAAAGGGGTTTGGTCCCATTTTTCACAGTTATTTTTAAAATTAATTTATACTAGTTTTAGTAAATTTATTTGGAAAAATGAACTTATTTTTTAAATAATTAATGGAAAAATTATCTTGGGGTGATATTTTGAGAATTTTTTGAAAAGATTAATTTTTCGATGAATAGTGAAAATTATTTGTTTTTATTAAGAATTTTCATTTATTCTGAAGAATTTAAAATATTCCAAAGTGTTTATGATGGTTTTAAAAAGAAAAATTAGTTCAATTATGCATTTATTAATTAATTTTAGATCATTTTAATATATTTAATATTTAATTTTGGTGTTAAATTCTTTTTACCTTGTGAAATTTTTCTCTTTGGAAAACCTTTTTTCATCACATCTGCATATTTAATTTTAAATTTAATTTTTCAAATTATGTGAGTTTAATTTGAAAAATATATAATATATAATTGGAATTAGAATAATTAATACTAGGTAAAAAGTTAAATCAATTTTTTTCATAATAATTAGTAAAGATAATAAAAATTAATTATCATGATTAAGGTTAAAACAAGGTCTTGCGTGTTACATGCGCTTATTTTCAAATTAATTTTACATACACATAGATTTTATTTAATAAATTTTTTTCATATTTATAATTTATGGATATAAATTTCTTAATAAGTCTCATTTTAATTTTAGGATTAAATTTTAAATTACCTAGGTAAACAAAAAGATACAAGTTACCGTGGTGAAAACTAAAAACATATAATTAAGTAAAATTAAAAGTTACATAATAAAATTATAAAATCATGTGATTATATATGTGTTGTAGGTGTGTATAGACCAAATCAGAAATAAAATATATTATTTATAAATTTTGGAGGCACTTTGGGTGATAGTGACTTCCCATTATTGTATAGTTTATGGTATTTTCAAAAATTCCACTCCTCAATTATAAAAGGCCACTCACTCCCCTCTCTTATTCAAAACATTCAATCAATTTTTCTTTAAAACCCTATAAAAATCCACAAAAAACCCTTATAAAAATTATATAGATTCTATTCTACCTAAAAGATCAATTCTGAGGTCTTTAAGAATATATCTAAAGGAGGTTTCTCTAAGAGAATGTAATTGTCTCTACTAAACTCTTTTCCTTTCTCTACTTTTTTAAAACATAAATTATATATTAACACTTAAAATATAATAAAATCAATACATAACATATAATGAGATGTTATTATGTTGATTTTATAAAATTTATCTATTTCTACCTTCATAAAATTGGAAATAAAGTCATCAATCATGTGTATGGCGAACTACTGCCTTGAAAATTGATGTAACTCATTTTCCATTAACACTTATCATAGTTGGATATAATTATAGATTTTATGTATATGTATATATTTAATATTTATGATATAATTATACTTATTGAGTTATAATATCACATATACCTTCTTACTTTCCATTTCTCTTAAAATACGATAACGTCGCTCATATGTATGACAGACTACCTCCTCACGAAGCGATGTGATTCATTTTCCACTTTCACTTTAAATGGAAGGTAATAAGGATAAATTTAATGAATAAATGTGAATTATAATACATGATATAAATTTTTAAAAAATTAATATATCAAACACTTCATTACACTTTCACCCGTTAATGTAATGATATCATCGCTCGTACATACATATGACCTACGGTCTCCACAAATGTTGTGATTCATTTTCTATGTCCAATTTTCACGAAGGGTTTTAATTATGTATCTAATGAGAAAAATATTTATAACATAAATATCATTATAGATATTATGGGACTATATCATATGTGTAAGAACTAGAACATTCATGACAAAATACTTATGAAAAAATAAGGCAATTAACACCCAAAACAATAAAAATAATGAAATATTATTAACAAATGGGTGGTAAACTGTTATAAGAGGATAATATGGTATGAAATTTATGAATATTTTTATATAATGTATTTATAATAAACCAATATTTATTATAGAGGAGGTTCATACAGGTATAAAAGAAGTGGGACCTGAGGTAAGGGTCTCTTGTAAATCTATTTATATTCATGGTATGTAATGTTTCATTTTTTTATTTCTTTCATGGGTCATATGATTCAAATGTTACCAAAGTGGCAAAGGTTTATTTCACAATCTCATCATTATTTGAGGTTATTTATGTTTAAGTCTCCCTTGGGGGAATTATTTGGTGATCATATATTATAATAAATATATTTTCTTCTACTATAGTTATTTATGAAATATTCATGTAATATTACCATTTTCCATCTTTGTTATTTCAAATGATTGATAATATGTTTTTAAGAAAATGAAATAATATTCCTTGTTTTGGTCAAAAATTCATTTTCTTCTAAATCTATGTTTTCTAAAAGAAATAAATAATGTTTTTAAATTTCTCAAAATGATTTATTAAATAAAATTTTACCATTTTTTTTATTTTTTTAAAAAAATCTTAAAAGGAATATTCATGTCTTTTTCTAAACAATGCTTGTTTGGATTTTGCCAAATGTGAATGGAATGCTTTAACAAGTATGGCATGAACAAAATTTTATGCCTTCATAACTACTCAATTTTTTTGATTATTTTTTAGAATTTAATAAGATTATTTTCAAAGAAAAGTATTTTCCAAAAAATTTCTTAACATTTTTGTTTTATAAGGTTATTTTTAAAGTGTAATGATTATTTTCATAAAATATTTTTTAATGACATTTTTATGGTATTTCTATTCATCAATGAGAACAATTTTATTTTTATAATTATTATCTACTGGGGATATATTTTATTTATACCATTCTAATTTTTTCTCTTAATGGTTTATGATTAGTTTGACTGTGGATGTAAATTTTTTTACCATTCACCATATTACTCTAGATAGTTTATGATTATATTTTTTTTATTATGGTAAGTATTAGCATTTTCTACATTGGTTTTTCAATATGAATCTTTATGTTTATTATGTTTCATCCCATTCATATTAGAATTGTATTTAATTTTTAATTGATGGGTGGGGATCAGAATTACATAACACCTCTATGCATCGATATATCTCATGAGAAAAATCATTTGGTATAATTAAATGGATTTTTACCTATATTTTAAACTATCTTGTAAAAGGTATTGATGGTATGTTTCATATTCACCACATTATGCATTCCCTAATTATGATATTAGTTATTAATGTCGATATGATTATTATATTATTTATAATATCCATGGATAAGTTTCACACTCATGTGATTATTTATATTACTTAATTTGATCATCCTTTATTCCTATTATATTATTATTTAAATGGAATATGTTTTAGTTACTTACCTTGATATATGGATTATACTTATTTATTTAAGATATCTTCAACTTTACACATACCCTTACCAAGAATATGAGATCAGCCCTTTCTTAAGTTTTCTTTTCCCCAAGATACCAAAAAATATTTTATGATTGATATACAGGGATGTGCTAAGGGGAATAATGTAATTCTCAAAGAAAACACTTTGTATATTTTATGTTTTCTATTTTAATGTGAGATTAAAGTATTTTTCTACTTTACTAAGACAACTATATTATATGTTCCTTTTGGATTTGATTCCTTGTAATTAGTGATAATGTATAAAAGTTACCACCGAATCTGGGATATTATTGTCAAGGGTCATTACAGTTTATATTAAAGAAAGTTTGGTAGAAACCTAGGGAACTGGATTTAGGAAAACATGGATTTTGGAAAATAAACCTATTAATAACTTTGAGGATAATTCTATGTATGGGATAACATCCTAATGTTTTGGTAAGGTAGAATAATGTGATTTTTCTAGAAATACATTTATATTTGGATACTACAATTTTACATGGTTCTCGTACAAATGTACCTAGGGGTAATGAATCTGAAAAAGGCATATTGATATTGACTATTGCATTACCAGGTATATAATAATGGGTCTTACTTCACATATAGTTTGAAATTCTTAAGGGATATGATTTGGTTAATTCATATTATCTTTATGAACCATCATGAAGTATTTGAATAGATAATGACCATAAATGAACTTGGTTAAACCTAAGGTGTCATTATTTTGACATACTATAAGTGATTCTTCAAGATTATGTTGATCCCACCTATGATTACTATTTCTCACACTATGATTTTTGGTTTTAGTTAATGGAGGAAAATAGACAGAACTTGGTTAAAGTTTATTGGGATAGATAACATATTGATGTAAAAAATTGAGATGATGAATAGTGGTAATGATATTGTGATTATGTGGAATTAGTTATCATGATATATTATTACCAACATTCACCTTAACTAACACTTGGACTCAATATAAAGAATATAAGGGTAGATTTAATTGAGATATTGGGTGGTGGAGACCATGGAGGAATGGAGATTCAATTTCCTACATGTAGAGAATGTGGGAAAAAACACCCATGTGAATGTCTTAGAGGAATGAGAAGATGTTTTTTAGTGTGGAAAAAAGACACAAAGTAAGTAGTTAATAAGGAAAAATAAATAGTTAGGTTTATAAAATGGATGAGAATATTGATATCCCTATTATTTCCAGTATAATTTTTGATATATGTAAAGTATAGGAATTATGAAAATTGATATCCTTTAGGGAAGATAGAGAAGATGATAAGAAAAATTAGATGAATAAATATTTTTCTATTGATGATGAAAATACTATAAATGAAATATGAAAATGAAAAGGTGTTAAATAATAAGATGAAAAGGCCTAATTAATATCATATGGAGGAAGTTTAATGATTTATGTGTTTATATATTGGGATTCAAGAATTAAATAGTACAAGTATTTAAAAAATGATATTATAGTTATAAGAATCATGAAATGTATAAGAAGTGTACTGCATTAATTTTTCATTGAGGATTTTAAAGAATATATTGAATGGTACTAATGACAAATTAAAATTATTCAATTACATGTTTAAATTTATGGAAAACACATTATTGAGAGAGGATAACCCTTAACATGTTTCTAATATGGATATAATAATGTTATTTTGATGGGATTGCATTCAGAACCTTGGAATTAATTTATTATTTGTTGATAAAGGGATTTATATTATCATTAATGGAGATTACAACATTATTGGATTCATAAAATATATATGATAATCTGAGATTTTCTTTTGAATCATTCATCTTTTCATTTATATTTTATGGTGATCAAGGTGTTTACATGTTCGGTATGTGAAATTAATAGATACATTATATTGTTTGGGGAATCTAATGTTATGTTGATTTTTAAATTTATTAACATTACCAATAAATTTTTGGACTTTGAATTTGTTCATACATATTTTGGATGAGTCTTAAGGTTAACTATTTTTGAAATGGATTAAGTTGATATTTGGAGTAATTTTTGAGGTTTAGAAATGAATATATTATTAATTACTTGTGCTAAGCATTTTGTTTTTAATAATGATTGGTGGAATACCTTGTTATTATTTTATGGCACTTATGATCTGTTAAAAGTTAATTTTAATGCTTTAGGCCTGAAAAATTCATCTTAAATATTCATCACTTGGAATAAGATGAGTTTTTTATTTAAGTGATTAGTTGATGAAATTATAATTTTTGTGTAAGTATATCTTCTTATGTTCTTAGTCTAGATAGTGAAGGAATTCCTCACCTGTAGAAAAAGGATCTTAAAATAAAAAAATTATCCTTGTACCATCAAATCTAATGAATTTATGGCCTTTTTCACACATTATAATTTTATGTTTTGAGGTCCTTAAATTTTTTATTTATCATTCACTTTATTATGATCAATGATCTACAACGCTCACTATAATTATTTACGTTTTTATTTCATGTCCATATCTTTAATTTCCACCAATGTTCTCATATTTGGAAACCTAGTATGTGTTATTAAAGATGAAATTTGTTCTTCTATTTATATCTTATTAAGAGTATTTTTTATTAACCTTTTATATGATGTATAATTATAACAAAGTAATTTCCAAATTTCAAACCATTGATTACCGAGATCAAGAATAAATTTTCAGGATGCAATTTATTTAAGTGGGGTAGAATGTAACACCCCAAGATTTTAACATAAGAACATCATGAACAGTAGTGTACATGAAAATCAAAATAAATATTATAATTTAATGTAACACCTATATATTTTATAATATTTTTTACCTGAATTTAATCTCTTTGATAGCATGTGATGCACACAATACTGGGTTTAAAAGAAACACATATCTCAATTAAAATATTATCAATTAAACAGAAAAAATATAACCTAGTCATTAAGTTAACAAGTATGAATATAAGTAACTCAATAAATAATATTACATTGTTTAAATATTTATAAAATAAATTCATTAGTTATATATTAATTATAAATATAAGAATAATTTTAAAGTAAAAGAAATGTTTTTCTGAAAAATTATTTTTATGCGTGCAATGTAATATAAACTTAATAAATTAAATTATTCACTATTGGTTAATTATTTTAATGAAATTTAAATACTATATATTCAAATAATTTTTTTCACATTCACATTATGTATTTTTTAGGCATGAGATAAGAATAAATCCGATTTTATGATTAAAAACTATATTTTCAAAAAAGTTTTTTTGTCGCATTTTATAGAATTATTTATAGAATTAATTTATTTCAATTTTATAAAATGGATTTGAAAAACTTAAATTAATTTTTTAAATTTAAATTTAAAAATTATCTTATGGTATATTTTTAGAATTTTCTAAATAGATTAATTTTTTAATTTATAGTAAAAAATACTAGATTTTATTATGAATTATCATATCTTTTAAAGAATTTAAAATATTAAATATTGTTTTAATATGGTTTTAAATTTAAAATTATTTCGATTAGTAATTTATTAATCCAATTTTGGTTCTTTTAATCAATTTAATAATGATTTTTTCTCTAAAAACCTTTTATAACTTATGAAAATTTTCTCTTTGGAGAACTATTTTTAATCACGTATGCGAGTTTCATTTTAAATTAAAATTTTAAATTTCTGTGAGTTTAATATGATAAAATTTATTCCTGATTTTTAATCATAATAATTAATATTAGGTAATAATTACATATTAATTTTCATTCATAATAATCAGTGAAGAAAATAAAAATTAATTACCATGATTAAAGTTAAAATGGGGTTTTGCGCGCTACATGCACTTGTATAAAAATTAATTTTCCACATGAAAATAATTCTTATTTAATAAATTGGATTTAATATTTATAATTAGTGGGTAAAACTAATATAATAATTCTTTTTTATTTTTAATCTTAAAGGATAAATTACCTAGGTAAATACAAAGATACAAGTTACTATGGTGAAAACTAAAATGGTAAAATTAAGTTAACTTAAAGGCTAAGGAATAACATTATAAAAATATGTGGTTTTTGTTTTTTTAAGTTTTTAATAGACTATATAATTACTCAAATCAATTATTTATAATTTTTTTAGTCACATAAAGTGAGAGTGACTTCTTATTATTGAATAGTTTAAGGTATTTACAAAAAATGTCACCCCTCCTCAATAATAAAAGGGAACTCACTACCATCACTTATTCACACAAATACATACCTTCGGATCAAAAAATAATTAAAAAATCCATCCCAAACAACCTTATAAACAATATGAAGGTTTTTTTTATTTCCAAAATATCATCCCTATGGTATTTAAGAAGAGATCCTAATGAGGTTTCTCGAAGAGAAGGTAATTGTCTTCAACAAGCACTTTCTCTTTATTTACTCTTTTACAACATTCAATTATATATTTACTATTAATATATTAAAAAACTAGTATATCCCATATAAATATATGTTATTATGATGATTTAATAATATTTATCCATATACACCTCCATCAAATGGGAAACGAAGTCATCAATTGTGTGTGTGGAAGACTACCACCTCACGAAGTGATGTAACTAATTTTCCATAAACAATTATCACGGTTGGATATAATAATGTTTTTAATGTACATATATATAATATTTATGATATAATAATACTTATGGATTTATAATATCATGTATAACTTCATACTTCATAATCCTCTTAAAGTATGATAGCGTCACTCATGTGTTTAGAGGACTACTGCCTCACGGAGCGATGTGATTCTCTTTTCACTTACGCTTTACATGGTAGGTAATAAAGATAAATTTTATTAATATATGTGATATTAATATCATGATATAAATTCTGTAAAATTAATATATAACACACTTCCTTACCATTTGATTCGTTAAGGGAATGATATCACCGCTCGTGCGTACGTACGACTGAAAGTATCCACAAAGCGATGTGATTCATTTTCAATGTGAAATTATCAAGAATGGTTATAATGACTTATATAATGAATAAAATTAACATTAATAACATTAATATCATATTGGATATGAAGGAAATATATTATACATATAATAACAAGAACTTCATTGACAAAACACACATGAGAAAATGAGAAAATTAACTCCCAAAATAATGAAAATAATGAAATATTATTAACAAACAGGTGGTAAATTTTTATAATAGGATCATATATGGTATGTTATATATGATTATGGTTATATGATTGATTTACAATAAACCTATATTTATTATACAAGAGTTTTTAACACATATAAAATATTTCAAACCTAAGATATGGGTTTCTCATCTCATTTTTACTTTCGTGAGACATATGCCATATCCACAACTTATTTCATTATGTGTGGTATATACCAAATATTTGATATGTTATATCATGAATATATTTATATCAACTATATTTAAAGTTTTATTTGATGTTATTTCTTTCATGGGGTATATGATTCAAATGTTATCAAAGTGGTAAGGGCTTATTTCATAATCTCATCATTATTCGGGGTTATTTATGTTTATGTCTCCCTTAGAAGAATTATTTAATATTATTATCTTAAAGACGATATATTTTTATATCCTCTCATTATTCATGAAATTTTCAAGTAATAGCATCTTTTTTATTTATTTAGTACTTAAAAAGATTGAGATTTTTTTACGAAAATGAAACATTATTCATCTTTTCAGTACAAAATGATTTTCTTACAAATCCATGTTTTCTAAAAAAAAATTTAAAAAGTTATTAAAATTATAGAATTTATTTATTAAATAATGTTTTACCCATTCTTGAATTTTCTCTAAAAATTTAAAGGGAATCTTCATGTCATTTTCAAGACAATTCTTGTTCATATTTTATTTAAAGCGTGAAAGGAATATTTGTTTAAATTTTTATGACATGAACATAATTTTTAAACTTAAGGATCACTGAATGTTTTAAAGAATATTTTAAAAGTTTATAAGGTTATTTTCAAAGAAAAATATTTTCAATTTTTTTTGTGAATGTTTTGTTTTAAAATGTTTTTTTTTTAAATTTTTAAAGGTTATTTTCCTCAAAAACGTTTATAATGACATTGTTATGGTATTTATATTCATTAACCACATCAACCATTTAATTTAATTGTGATAAAATGGTTATATATTATATTGATAGCATAATTATTATTTCTTAAAATTGTTTATGATTATTTTTAACAGGTATGAATAATTTAATTATAATTTACCATATTACTCTATATGGGTTATGATTATGTTTATTGATTGGGGTAAGTATTAACATTTCATGTGTTGTTTTTTCAACACTAATTTTTACTTTTATTGTGATTCACCCATTTTATATTAATAATTCATTGGACTTATTATGTGATGGGTGGGTACCGAAATTACATAGCCCAATACAAGTCATTTAGACAAATTAAATGGGTTTTTACCTATAGTTTTCAACTATCTTGGGAAAGGTCTTGATAGTATGTTTTGGAAGTTCATAATTATGAATTATGTCATTATGAGATTATTTATGGATTTCTATGTGATTATTCAGTTATTTAGAATATACCTGGATATGTTTCAAGATCATGTGATTATTTATATGGATTTACTTTTATCATCCCATATTCCTACCATATTATTGTTTAAATGGAATATACTTTAGTTATTTACCTTCCCATATTTATTATACAAAATTGTTCATGAAATATTCCATTGTATGATTACCCTTATTGAGCATCTGAGTTCACCCCTTTCTTATGTTTTATTTTCCCCAAGATACTAAGAAGTGTTTCATTATTGATATGTAGAGATATGATAAGGGTAATAATGGTGTTCTCAAAGAAAACACATTGAATATTTTATTTATTCAATTATAATGTGATATTAAAGTATGTATCTATTTTACCAAGACTAATAAACTATACGGTCCTTTAGGATGCAGTTCCTTATATCTAATTCTAATGTAATAAAGTAACCACTAAATATGTTCTACTAGGGATCGAGTATTTACATGGGTAAATTTAAATATTTATTATTACATCCCAGAGAGAATTAACTATGCTCTTGGATGATTTAAAAACTTCTATAATTACTGGGGATTGGGAGTTTATAAATTAAATAGTTGGTCATTCTTTTCACCCTCTCTTTTTTTAATGATTTTAGATTAGGGACATTTTTTTATTTTTAGTTCTGGTGAGTTTTTTGTGTGATCTTAGAAATATGGAAAATTAAAGTCCACATTCAATTGGAAATTGAGCAATCAATCCTCTCATATAACATTGAAAATTTTAAGAATCAGATTCAATGACAAAGATATGACTAGTAAGGCTACCCAAGAGAACAACTACTATACACCAATCTAGAGGAGGCACTCCTTATCAAGGAATTTTTGTTGAAAGAGGAATTGAAACTCAATGAAATCATGGATAAAGAAGATAAATAATTATAGGATATAACCAAGGTGGAATCCCATAATGATTGTCTATTTTGAAGAATAACATATATTGGGGTCGATTCTGAGGTAAGACATGTTTTTTATGCTTGTTCTGAATTATCTTTAGAGGAAACTAACCTAAGTGATGAGGAGGAAGAATACCCTCCCCCCACAATATTAAAAAAGACTAATAGGAGGAGGTAAAGTTTGGGGATATCGACAACTTATTAGTACTATCCCCAATAATATGAATATGAGTTTTCTAGGAGGATGTAATGTAGAAGAGATACAATGAAACCTCGTCAAAGAAAAAATTGTGTTAATACAATATAGTTGGATCTAAACTATACTCTTATTACATGATTTAATAGGTAAGGTCTAACTTTACAAACTTATTAAAATTTCATTATGGGATGAAACCTGGGTTTTTATTTATTATCTTTCTTATTTTAAGATTTACTTTTATATGCAATGAAATCTCCCCCTCTCATAGTTTTGATATTTAAATGCATAGATCTTGTGATTTCACTATTCTGATTTTTTTGTATGTCCATAAAGCACAAGGGTGAAATAGAGAAAACAAATAGTTTCCATTGTCCACAGGAATAATATTTATTTTTTAGTACTTACTTTCACTCCCTTGTATTTTACAAAATATATTTTTGGGATATAATGATAAAAAATGGATTCCCATAGTAAGATTAGTTCTTACTTTTTTATCAATGATGCTTAGGGATTTTAGGAACCCCAAGATTCCATGTTTTAATTTTAAAATTGATTGAATTTAACCAATAATATTGGGAGATTGGATTAGTAGAGAGAATCATAGGGACTTGAATTTTACAAATCATGATTTTTCTTTTTAGTTACATGTTAAAAAATTCCATACCAACTTTAATTCTTTGAATTTCAGAAGTTCAGATTGATTTAGTTGTTATTAAGATATGTAACTTTTTAATTATCTTAAATTACTTGATATTATCTTTGAGAAGTTTCTAAAACAATTATTATTTTAAAACGTAGTAAATTTATTGAGATAAATTGGGATATGCCACCTAAAAGGATTTTAATTTGATCTTGTAAAAATGATTATTATACCAATTAACATTTAAAATAATTGAGGATATTTTTTGATTTATCCATTATTCTTGATACCTATATAAAATTAATCCATATTTAATCCCCTATAGACCATGAATGACCTCAGATAAAAATAGACACATTTCAATCCCAAGTATCTATTTCTAACCATACTATAGTGTTTTTCATTATGTTCAAAGTTATAGTGTGGGGGAGAGGGATTTCATGTAAAAAAGGATATGATTCTTTGAGAGAATATATTGAGGTAATATCATTGAATTTTTTCAAGATAGTTCATGTAATACTTAACTATTTTTATTTTTCACTCCTCTATAAAAACAAACCAAGAAAAAAATGATAAAAATGTGGGTTGAGTTATTGAGGGTCAAAATTTACCATCACTTTCAAAAGGGTTTTTATCATTTAGGGTTGGGTGATGGATGTGATACTTTTCCAAGATCAATTTTCAAAACATTACAAAGTATTGTAACATAAAAAATTATAGGGGTAACTCATTCATTGTGATTTCATTGATTAGGGCATTCCATAAGCGTGAGGTGTGGGAAAAATGTCACTTTTTATTAAATAGTATTTAATTTGGTTTTCTTTTATTATTAGTCTTAATACACCAATCTAATCCTCCTTTTTGAGCTTAAATTTTATTCATAAATTTCCTATAATCCCCCAAATAAATAATCATATGATCCATATTGCAAATCCATCTTGAATTTAGTGATATTTTTCTTTAATAAGTAGATAAAGTAGATCATTTTCATGTTTATAAGTTTTGTACATGTACTCAAGGTTTAAGGAAAACTTCACGTATTAATTTTACCATGAGTGATGAGACAATAAAAAAATTTATTAGGTAGATCACAACATGGAATGTTAACAATGATAAGTTAAGAGACTTGAATAGAAGAGATGAGAAGACCCACCATTTTTCATTGGTAATTTCAAATTCATTGTATCTAGTTAAGATTTAAAAAAAAATCATATGTGACCCTTTAAAACCCTCTCCCCCATTGAAATTTTTTTGTTACCATAATTATGATTTTTTAATTTTGGTAGAGTGGGGGTTTACTTTTTAATTCATAGTGGAGATATATGTATGAGGAAAATTATTGCATAAGTATGGGGAATTTTATGAGTATATATTTTTTATAAATATTTTTTAATTTAAATTTCTAAATGTCATTTATTTTAATTATAAACACCCATATTTTAATTATTTATTATCATTTTTGGGGATTTTTTAATTTATAATGTCTTTTTTTGAAAATAAATTAAATGAATTAATTTTTTTAGTTTTATTTTTCTATGTATTTTCATGTGTGTTGTGTCAGTTGGAGTTACAAATGGAGAGTTTGGATAAAAATTGGGCTAGTGTCCAATCCATCAACCCATGGGGAATCATACCACAAAAAAGGACTAATAAGGGCCCATCGAGAAATCCACACCACAATGAGAGATGACCACATGTAGAGGATGATCATAGATAGAATGGTTCAGTGCATGGGAGTATACTGACATGTGGTGTTCAGGTCCACATAGTAGCAGGGGGAGAGGCTCATTGATGAAGGGCAACACTGATGGTGTTGATGGTCCTCTATGCCCCATCCAACTTAATGAGACATCAATGTAAGGAATTTAATTATTACGTAAAGACCAAAAACATGATATTTAAAGGTGGTATGTGATCATCCTAGGTTATTATACACTTTAGTCAATATGATGTCAATTCAATCTAGCATTGTGTTTTCTTTTTCAGACATACCATATAGTTGAGTTTCTCCATTTCCATCATCTCTACACTGTAATACCACTATGAAAACTTACCAAGAGCTCACTAGCCACTGAGGAATTGAGATCCACTTCACCTCAACCATGAATATGTAGAATAGTGTCTAAGGAGACTAAATTGACAATAAATACGTTGCATTGTGGATAAGATGTTGTTTTGCTACCACTATAGCTCAAAATAAAAATATTAATGTTGTTTCATAAATGAAAATTATACAATATGGATACTATTTACAAATAAGATAAAGAAATAAAATTACATAGGTGTTACATTGTGACATAGACATGATGAAATAGGTATTTGCAAGGGTTTTTGTTTGAAGAAGTGTTGTGTCATGGATTCAATGATACAATATAGACACTGTGGTTAGATATTGAAAAAGATGATATTGTGACCAGTAATAATTCTACTGCATTATGGATATGTAATCCATTCAAGGGCTCCATCACAACTACACAAACCACACTATAGGATTTTCATCTCTTTCATTTTTCAAAAGCCTCATACTTTTGATATTCTCATAAATCTTAGGATAGTATTTGAGGAGAAAACAAAAGGATAAATGTGGCGGACTAAACTAGAAAAGAGGGTTCAAAATACCCCCCCCCTAAAGGATTTCATCCATCTAGAACACTCATAGTTTCAAAATTCCTTGGTTGTCGACCCATGATCTCCCTTTCTTCTAAATAATGAGTAAATGATATATAAATTCAAAATAAAATATGTTGGGTAGTTAAAATAAGAGAAATATATGTGGGAGGATAAGAATAACACAAGGGGGAAAATATTAGTGGGAGAAGAGAAATTAAAAATTCAAATAATAAGACATTTATCTCTATAAATAGAGAACACTGCTATTGTGTAAGGAGAGAAAGAACCCTAGGGAACCATAATGAAATTGTATAGAACTGGAGGATGTTCCACTGAAAATTTAGGAAGCTAATGTTGGAGGTAATTGGGAGTATACTCTCTGTAATTATAAGTGTGAGTGGATAAGAAAGGGTCATCATCAACCAATATACTTCATAATTATGACTTTAAATTTTTATTTTTATTTTTACTTTGAAATATTGAATCCATATGTTGGTTACAATAGTAATTCACATAAGTATTCATTTTTTCACAACACCTCATTTTAGATCTCAATTTCTATTCTATTTCCTTAAATTCATAGGTTATTTAGGTTGGTTGAGATATTCTCCATGAATAACTAATTATTCAAGGGAAGGGTGGGATTACAAATTAAGATGAGTATAAAAACCATAAATATCATATTTTAATAATTATACCCTTTACTTTAATAAAATAATGTCTTATAATTGTATAAAGAGAGTGATGAAATTTAGAGGACAAACCACAATGTGGTAAAGGGAAATTGGAGAGAAAGAGCTAACATAAAATTTTCTATAAATTTCAATATTAAGAATCATGAATCTAAATAATTTATAAAAAACCTTTAGAGAGGATCTAACTTATTTAGATAGTTTTAGTTTATGCTGAGAATAAACACTAGTTACCCCAATAATTATCACGGCTAATGTATTAGATTAAAATTTATGAAAAACATCCTTGATATCAACTCCCTTCCCTTCATCCTATTCCATTTTTTTGAGTCAATCCAATCAATCAACTCAATATATCTTAGTTATATTTTAGTTTAGTCATGAAAAATGTTAAAATTTTGAAGTCTTATAACACTTATCCTCATGATATTGTCCACGTATTAGCACTATTATACATTTTATAAGTTAGTGTGGTTGAGTGATGATAAATTTGTATTTTTATATCCTTGAGAGAATTAAAAACACTCTCAGGTAAAATAAAAACATATGATATTATTGAGAACTATATTCTTGTAAATTAAATACTTAAATAAGTATTCTTAACAATTATTTTCTTTTTTATGATTTTAGATTAGTTTTTTTTTTCTTTTTACACACTGGGTTTTTTAGCATCATCTCATGAATAGGGAAAATTAAATAACACATCTGATTAGAAAATTGAGCTATCAAACCTCTCACAGAACATTGAATAATCGAAGAGGCCAATTCAAAGGCAAATAAGAGAGCACCAAGGTCACCCAAGAGGACCACCACCACACCCAAATCTGGACTAGGCACTCCACATTAAGGAATTCCTGTTCAAAGAGGGATTGAAACTCCTAGAAATAATGGCTATGAAAGTTGAGTAATTAGAGGATGGAACCAAGGAGGAAGAACACTATTAAGATCCACTAGGAAGTACATAAAATATTTAGTCCTAATCTGAGGTAAGTCCCCTTTTTTATTCTTTTTCTAAATATTCCATAGAGGAATCCTACATGAGTGTTGAGGATGAGAAGGAAGAAGAAACCTCCACAACTTAAAAAGAAGAACAATAGGTGGAGGTAAATATTAGGGATGTTGAAAGCTGGTGTACACTATATTGAGTGTCTCTTTATTATTCTCATCTTGATTTAGTTTTTATAATTACTTCAACCAATCCTTATTTTTTTCCTAATAAATTTTTCATGTGTTTCACATTTAATATATCAAATTATTTATTTTATATATGAATAAATAATGATATAATTATCATGGAGTTTGTTATATTGAAAGTATAATAAGATTATATTCATTTAATATGTTTATATCTAAATCCAATTCATTTGTTTCAATGGTGAAAAAAATCACTGAATCTGTTACAAGTTGTTCAAGTGACGTTATAGTTTTCAACTTAAAGTAACCTATGTATTTTGATGATATCTAAAGATATAGTGAATGGATTCATGTTATAATTATACAATTAGATATATAAGATATTTTTATAAACTTTATTAGTTTATTATAAAGTATAAAATGATGTTTTTGGTCCCCAAAAATTCACCGAAGTTGCTGTAGTATTTTTGAATCTCAACAGTGAACAGTTTTGAAATGTTACACTATTGATTTACTGAAAGCTGTAAAGATATTGAAATCATGAAAAAACTGATTGGATAAAAAATACAATAATTATATCTTTATTTCATCAATTTATATAAAATTATAAAAAGGTTTTTTGGATGGTGAATATATTGTTTGAATTTCTGAAATGATTTTTCAGAACTATAGTTGTTCTATAATGTTATTTCTTATATTTTTCAAGGATATTAAGAAATTTAGAAGTAATATTTATTCTATTATTGATAATTTAGAGAGATATTTATATTTCTTAAATATAATTATCCAAGTAAAAAACATTAATATTATGTTAAAGGCCTCTAATAAAATCATTGAAGCCTCTAAATGCATGTTTTCTAGTTTTCTGAAGGTTTAGTGAACCTTACTTTCTAAATAGTGAAACCCTACTTTCAGAATAGTGAAACCCTAATTTTAATACAAAATTATGGTTAATATACCCTATATTGGATTAAATGAACCATATTACACTTTTGATCAATCCCAATTTTGATACAAAAGTATGTTTTATGAATTATACGTTTTAGATAAACCCTATGTTCATGAACCCTACATTCATGAACCCTAGTTTCTTGAACCCTATATTCTAGTTAGAATGTACCCTACTTTTATCCTACTAAGATGTATTATTTTTCATGAAAACTTGAACTCATCCAATTGTGAATCTCTTTACAAGCTGACACACTACATCTAAAGATATTATATTCAATGAATACTTTTGCAACTAAAATACCGAATCATGGTCTATTGCACGCTATGTTTTCAGAGTGTTAAACAGAACGTTTTTATACTACTCAACCCTACTATATAATAGAACAATTATCATCATATGGATACAACACCTACTGAAATGATAATATGTTATGTTTTGAATAAATGATAGAATACTTTTGAATCAATCATGGGGCCACACACCAAAATTCAAGATAAAAAAGAAAGTGTTGTGATCTGTTGAAGATGTTATACACAAATGATGCTACTATAAAATCATGGTTAAAAATTCATTGTTTTTATGAAATGAACATAAATATATAATATAAGTGTTATTCATGAATTTAATTCATGTTTCATGAAAGATAGAAGTTGTCCATGCTATGCTATATGAAAATCACACGAAACCAAAGGATGAACATGCTACAATATGATTTGCAGTACACTTTCTCATTTCATGAGAAGATGATCTATTATACACCTTCATACTGGATTTCTAAATACATAGTGAATACAAGATATGTTTTTATCTACTTTTTTAATGTGTTATCACAATAGAACAAGACATGGCTATGTTATAGGAGCTTGATCAAGCTAAAGAATATCCTTGCCTTATCGTATTTCACTGAGTTCCATCATGTTGAACTACCTGGAATTCAAAAACATAACTAGAGATACTTTCTACATGAAAAAACTTATATTAATATTGAAAGATTGTATGGAATAAATATTTAAAAGTTTAAATATATAGAAATTGATGCAATGAGTTTAAGCATCATATGATACATTGTTTTATATGTTTATTTTTATTTCAATATGTTGTATTCTTATATGTAATTTTTTCAAAAGTTTATTATTTGGATAAATTATAATAATTACCAAGGATTGTATACAAAGAGATTACAAATATTTTAGTTCAGTATTTAAAGACAAAAATGGATAGTTTATTCTAAAATCATTTTTTTGGAAACGTCGGAGGACAGAATGTTATTCAAATTCATATATTTGAATTTATATTAGAATTGTGATTCTATTTTTTAAGAATAGTTTTAACTAAGTTTAAAGAGTTTTTAATGGATTTAAATGGGAGTTTTAAATCAATCAACACAAGTATTATACTTCATATTTTATCAGAAGATTTATTCAACATATATTGAATGTTTTTATTAGAGATTTATTCTATAGGAAGAAGAAGACAGTGCTATACTATTCTTGAGATATTTATGAAGGATTTTAAGTATCATACGGAAGAAGAATGACGCAGTTACTGCTAGATATTTATTCCCTATACATATACATACATATATATATATATATATATATCCTTGGAAGAGGTAGAAAATATAGGAAGAAGAGTAGAGATGTGAAAACTCTTACAAAAATAAAGTGCTAAAATATATTCATTCTATTGCTCGTCATTTTGAATAAGAGAGAAATATTATTTGTACATCCTTATTCTCTCACGGTGTAAAGAAGAGGGAATCCTACACAACCTTTTCTAATCTATTTGTTTTTTTGAAGAAGAATAAGCCTAAACAACATTTTTTAATCTATTTTATATTGTTGAAAGAAGAAGAAACCCACACAACATTGAAGACTATTTTTTTCTACTGTGCATTATTGAAGATCATATAAATTTATTAGTTGCTAATGCAACTATGAGATAAATATATTTCAAAACAAACTTTATATCATTTAATTTCATTGGAGTATCAACTACTCAGACTCATTCTTGGTAGAGTGTCATATTCTTAGACTAATCTATTGATTTTTGAATCCCTATAAAAGAACCAAAAGGCCCTATAAAAGCCTTATAAGGTGTCAAATGATTATAATCAGTTGTATGGGTCACCAAATAAAAGGACCTACTTGTTAAAATCCCCAAGATCATGGATTAGAGCATTGGTGCAGTGGAGTAGGGGATTTCTATACCCCAAACCACTATACATTTCTTTTTTATTTTCTTTGTTTATTTCCAATACTAACTTGAATTTAAGATAGAAGTAAATAATCACTTCATTTAAAGAGGGAAAGTTTACTTTTGACAAGATTTTTTAAAAGAACACAATTTACCCTTCCTTGTGTCTTCATCATATCCATTCGGACCCTACAAAATATTGCTCTAATGTAATAGTATCCCAATAAAAAAGAAGAAAAAAGAGTGGCTTCTGAAAACAAAGAGATGAGTACAGAATTTTAAGAATAGATGCCACCAGAAGAATAAAAATAAGAGTGGTACCCTATTTGGAAAACCCATGATCTGTTATTCCAAACAATGGGTCTGTCCACCAATACTTGGTGCCATCCTCAACAACAAGAATATGTGCATTATAGGAGGAGTGAAGGTATAATAGCTACACAAAATAATCATCAAAGATAATTTTTTTTAATATGATATGGTTGGATATATATGATAATTATATAATGTGGTTTAAGATGTAATTTTGAGATTAATGACCTTAATAAAAGAACATTGTAGGAGGTAAAATGAATTTTTATTATTTTCTTTCTTAGTTTAGCATTTTGTTATATATGTAAATAAACCTCTCCTCTCATATTTTTTATCTTTAAATGCATGGATCTTGTTCTTTCAAAGTTTTGATCTCTTTTGTGGTTCTATGAAGCACAAGGGAAGTGATAGGGACAAAATAAAATCTTCAAATGTCCAAGGGAGTGAGTTTTAATTTTTAGTGATTACTTTTACTCCCTTATATTTTCTAGAATCTAGTTTTGGGATTTAATGGAAAAAATACATACCCAAACATAGATTAATGATAATTTTTTATCAATGATACTTAGAATATTTAGGAACCCCATGATTCCATGTTCTAATTTTCAAGTTTATTATATTTTAAAAATAATAATGGGATATTGGATGAGTATAAATAAGCATAGGGACATTAATTAAAAAAACATGATTTTTATTTTTAGTCACATGTTGAAGAATTCATTTCGATAGTTCATGATTTTAATTTGAGAAGTTCATGTTGATTGGTTTGTTGTTATGACACATTACATGAGTGATTGTCTTAAATTACATGTTCTTATTATTTCGTGGTTTTAAAATCAATTCATCCTATATTTCTTAGTAAATTTATTTAGGGAAATTTTTTCATGCAACCTACTAGGATTTGAGTTTGATATTTTCATAATTATGATTATACCAATTTACATTAAAAATTATTTGGCATTTTGTTTTGATTAAAAAATTATCCTTAAGATCAACCTTAAAGTAATCATCATTTTATCCCATAGATACCATGAATGGACTCTAATAGTAATACCCAAATTTCAATACAAATTATCCATTCCTACCCATAATCTATTGTTTGGTATTATGTTCAATTTTCAAGTGTGGGGGAGAGGGATTTCATGGAATAATGATATTCTTATATGATAGAATATTTTGTGGGCGTATAACTATATTTTTTGAATAAGTTTCATGTAATACTTTACTATTTATATTATTCACCTATCTAGAAAAATAAATAAAGAAATAAATGAAAAAAATGTGGGTTTAGTTATGGAGGGTCAAAAATCACTATCAATTGACCAATTATTTTTATCATTTAGAGTTTGGTGATGGATGTGGTACTTTTTATAGCTCAATTTTTGAAAAATTAAAATATATTAGAAAAAAAAATAGATTGGTAAGTCATTAATTGTTATTTCATTGATCATGGACTTACTTTAGAATGTGATGTATGATAAATTTTACTTTTTGAAAAAGGATAATTTCATTGGGATTACTTAGAGTATCATGATTAATACTTAGAAATAAACCTCCTATTTTTCTCAAATTTTATTCATAAATTTCCTTCCATCCCTTAACCACAAAATAATATGATCCATATTTCATGTAACTTTTCATTTTTAGTGATAGTTATCTCTACAAAGTGGAGACAATAGATCATTTTCAAATCCATATGTTTGGTATATTTACTTAAGGTATGATGAAAATTTCCCATATTCATTTTACCTTGAGTGACGACAGAATAAAAACATTGGTGAGGTAGATAACAACATAGAAAGTTAATAATTATATGTTAATAGGCATGAATGGAAGAGATGATAAGCCCCTTGATTTTTTATTGGTAATTTCAAATTCATTATTTTTATTTACGATTTAGAAAAAATCATATTTAACCCATTTAATTTATCTACCCCATTGATTTTTTTCATTAAATTAGAATTTTAAAATTTTCTGTAGTGGGGGTTTACTTTTTTATTCATAGTGAAGATATATGCATGAGGAAAATAATTATATATGTGTGTGGGATTTTATAAGCTCATATTTTGAATAAAAATTTTAAAATTTTAATTGAAAAATTTCATTGTCTTTAGTTGCAAATACTATTTTTTATTATCAAATATCATTTTTTGGTAATTTTTCATTTGGAATTCAATTTTAAGAAATAAAATTAAGGGAATTAAATTCTCGTTTTTTATATAGTTTATTTTTTCTAAGTATTTTTTTGTGTGTTGTGTTGGTTGGAATTACAAATGGGGAGTTTGGAAAAAAAATTGGGTCAGTGGGAAATCACTCAACCCATGGGGAAGAAATTCACATATAATGACCAATAAGGTCCCACCGACCAAGACAACATATACGAAGAGTCATACACATGGTTGATGAGGAGCATAACTAGTGTGTATTATCCCACTATAGTATATTAGTGTGCTGTGGTCAGGTCCACTTAGTGGCGGGAGGAAAATCACATTAGTGTGGAGGTGACACTAGCAGTGTCGGGGGACCTATAAACCCAATATGACATAATGATCTATAAATGGGAGTATATTACTTATTAATCAAAGCATGGATTTTTGATATTTCAATATGGGATACACTCATCCCATGTTACCATGCACTTAAGCTAACACAATGTTGTTTGAATCCAACTATTGTCATATTCTTTAGACACATCCACTAGCTATGTTACATCACATTGTTTGTAAATATGTCATAATACCACCATGTAAGTTGAATTGGAACTCATTTACCATAAGAGAATCAATCTTCACTTCACGTCATCCATGGTTATGTATCATAGTGGAAAAGGATACAAAATTGAGAATAAAAATGTTACACCATGGATCATACATTATGACCCTACCATTTGAGCTCTAATGAATAATAGGAAGGTTAAAATGTAATGAAAATTATATGCCTTTTTCACTATTTCCCAAGAAGATAAAGAAAAATGATGTGGTTTCCCTTTAGAACTAAAGTGTGGAGATTCTAAAATTACTAGTGGTGAGGTTTTATAGAAGAATAATAATTGTGTTGTGGCTTTAATATTGTACTATATCCACTATGTTCAAAGATTGAATAATTTTAGGTTGTGTCTTTGGACAATGCCAATGAACCATGGCTATGTCGGACATGAAAGGGATACATTTCAGCCATACAACTCATGTTGTGGGGTTTTTTCTTATGTATTTTTAAAATTACCAATTATTTTGGGATTTCTAGGAACCATAAGATGAGATTCAGGTAGAAAAATACAAGGACACATGTGGGATCCTTCCCCAGTAATGAGGATTCAAAATACCTTTAGTAAAGAGGGAGTTCATCCAAGTGGAACCCACATAGTTTCCAAACGCCCTAACTATCAAGCCCATGCTCTCCCTCTCTCTTAAAGACTATGTAAAAGAAAGATAAATTCAACATATAATATGTCGACTAGTTTAAAGTGTAGAAATATAAGAGGGAGAGTAATAAAAAGTCAAGGGGTAAAATACTAGTGGGAGGAAAGAAATTAAAAATTCAAATAGTATGAAATTTATGTTTATAAATAGAGAAAATTACTACTCTTCATAGGAACTAGAAAATAATTCTATAGAACTAGAGGATGTTCCCTACTAAATTAGGAAGCTAACATAGGAATAAAGTGGGAGAATCCAATCCAATATCCAAACTGAGAGTGGATGAGAAAGGGTTGTCATCAATCATGATGTTGCATAATCAGAACATTAATTTTTTATTTTTCATTTCACATTATAATTTTGAATTCATATATTGGTTGTGAGAGTAATTCACATAATTATTCATTTTTAAAAAGAACCTTGTTTTATATTTTATTATCTATTAAATTTAAATAAATTATAATCTCATCAATGTTGGTTTAGATATTCTATATTAATAAATAAGTATTCAAGGGAATAGATATATTAATAAATAAGATGAGTATCAAAACCTTAAAGATCAACTTTTATTTTTTATAACTTTTAATTTAATCAAATAATATCCTAAAAATTTTAGCTAGAGTGATGAAATTTAGAGGATGAACCTCAATGTGGTAGAGAGAAGTGGGAGTGTGATATCTGACCTCAAAATCGCCTTCTGTTTCAAGATTAAATAGCATTCATATAAATTGGCTATAAAAAATGAATTGATTTAGATAGTTCTAGTTGAGGCTGAGAATAAACACTAGTTACCCAAAGAATTATCAAGGCTAATGTATTTTATTTAAATTTATGAAAACAATCCTTGATATCAACTCACTTCCCTTTATCTTATTTCATTCTATTTGAGTCATCCTAATCAAAGATCTTAAAGTAGTTTAGTTATTTTTTTTTAATTTAATCATGACACGCATCAAAACTCCTGAGGTATTATATTAATTTTATTCATGGGACCAACCTTTTTTTACAAATATTCTATGTTCTATTGTTAGTTAATTTGGGGGACTACAAATTTTTATTTTGACACCCTCCAGTGAATTAATGTTTCTCTTTGGAGATGTCAAAACTGAGTCTATTTTTGGGGACTAGGCATTTATAAATTCAATAGATAGATGATTCTTTTCACCATATCTTTTCAATTTTATTATTTTACATTAGTTTTTTTTATTTATGTTCTTTTTACAAAATAGTTGTTTTTAGTGTGATTACACAAATAGGGAAAATTAAAGCCCATATTTGATTGGAAATAGATCTATAAACCATCTCATAGAATAATATAGGAGAACCAACGCAATCTAAGAGAACCAATGCCACACAAAAATATAGATTATGCACTCTTCAATATAGAATTTCTGATAAAATAGGTATTTAAACTCATAGAAATCGTGGATAAATAATATTAATATTTTTTTATTGAACAATAGGGGAATCCCACTATGAATATACATTTATAATCACAACATATCATGAGGCCATATATTAGGTAAGTCACTTTTCTGATGCTTGTTATGATTTTTCCATGGAGGAAACCTATTTGAGTGTTGAGGAGGAAGAAGAAAAATAACCCTCAACTTTTTATGAAGAGGAAAAATTAGAGGAGGTAATGATTAAAACTACTGAAATATGGGTGTAAATTTTGGCTCTTATAAAAGAGAAATCCCATGAAGAAGAAGAAAAAATATTGCCTACTGAAAATAAATATATTAGTGTATAATTTTAAGAAACATTTACACCAAAAGAAGAAATATAGGAGTGGTGCCCTATTTGAACAACCCATTATTTGTTAGTCCAAATATTGAGGTTTTCCACCACTACTTGGTACCCTCCTAGACAACCAAAATATGGGCTTTTTAGGATGAGTTAAGGTAGATGAGCTACCCCAAACACTCATCAAAGATAAAATTGGTTTAATATGAGATGCATAGATCCATACCCTACTAATATTATGTGATTTAATAGGTATGTTTCAACTTAATGACCTTAATAAAATAACATTGTGGGAGGTGACCCAAATTTTTATTTATTTACTTTCTTCGTTTAATATTTGGTTTTTTATGTATTGAAACCTCCCCTCCCATATTTTTAAACATTAAATAAATGTATCTTATGATTTACCTATTTTTATTTCTTTTCTAGGTCCTTGAAGACTAAGGGAAATGTGGGGAACAAAAAAGAGATTTAAATGTCTAGGGGAGTAAGATTTAATATTTAGTACTTACCTTCACTTCCTTGTATGTTCTAGAATCTTGATTTGGGATTTCATTAAAAAATTCATGCCCATGGATAGATACATGTTTAATTTTTTTTATCAATTATACTTATTATTTTTAGGAACCCCATGATTCCATGTTTTATTTTTCAAGTTGATTTAATTTAACAAATAACATTGGGAGATTGGATGAGAAGAGAGATATATAGGGACCTGAGTTCAACAAATCCTGAATTTTTCTTTTTAGGCACAAGTTTAAAAATTTCCTTCCATCATTAATGCTTTAAATTTAAGATGTTCATGATGATTTATTCGTTGTTATGAAATGTGACATGATTAATTTTCTTAAATTACGTGATCTTACTCCCAAGAGGGTTTTAGACCAATTATTCTGATATTTATTTGTAAAATTTTTGAGTGAACTTGGGAAATTCCACCTACTATGGTTTGAATTTGATCTTTTCAAAATAATGATTATAAAAATTCACATTAAAAATGAATGAGGATTTTTTGTTTGATTTATCCATTATCCTTGAGACCTACCTAAAATTAATCCTCGTTTTATCCCTTAGATACCATGAATGGAATTTGATAGGAATATACAAATTTGAAGATAAATTATCCATTCATACCTATACACTAGTGTTTTTCATTATGTTCAAAGTTAATGTGTGGGGGAGAAGAATTTAATCGAAAAAGGGATATTCTTATTTTAGGGAATATATTGTTGGTGTATCACTATATTTTTTAATAAGGTTCATTTCATACTTCATTGTTTTTATTTTTAACCCCTCTAGAAAAAGAAACAAAGAAAAAAAATAAAAAAATGGGTAGAGTTATGAAGGGTCAAAAATAACCATCACCTGACTAATGTTTTTTATCATTTGGGGTTGGGTGATGGATGTAATACTTTTACTTTATCAATTTTTGAAAAAATACAAAAATATTGGAAAAGAATATGTTAGAGGGTTAAATAATTAATTTTTATTTCATTAATCATTAACTTACTTGAGCATGGGATGTGGGGAAATATGTCACTTTTTGAAGAGGATAATTTCATTGGGTTTACTTTGATTATTATGCTTAAAACATACATCTAAACCTCATTTTTAGCTTAAATGTTATTCATAAATTTTCAAATATCCTTAAACTATGAATCGTATGAGTCAAATTTCAATGTCCTCACTATTTTTAGTGATATTTATCTCTACTAAGTGGAGAATCTATGTTATTTTCGAATTAATATTTTTTGTACATTCACTCAAGGTGTGAGGAAAAAGATATATATTCATTTTACCTTGATTGATGAGAGAAGAAAAAAATGGTGAGGTAGATCACAACTTTCATGTTAATAATGACACATTATAAGTTTTGAATGGAAGAGATGAGAAGTCTCATCATTTTCATTGGGAGTTTATATTTCATTATTTCTATTGAGGGTATGAAAATATTATTCATATGTGGCCCTTGAAAATTATCCCCCCTATTGAAATTTTTTGAGGTCGTTAATTTGGAATTATAAATTTTGGTAAAATAGGGGTTTCATTTTAATTCATAGTTAAGATATATGCTTGAGGATGAGCATTATCTAAAGTGGGGGATTTGATTATTTCATATTTTTCATACAAGTTTTAAAATTTTATTAGAGAAATATCATTGTTTTTAATTATAATCTCCCACATTTTAATTCATAAATTTCATTTCTGGGCATTTTTTAATTTGGAATGAAATTTTAAGAAAATAAATAAAATTAATTGATATACTTATTAATTAAGTTTTATTTTTCAATGATTTTATGTTGTGTAGGTCATAATTTCAAATAGGGAGTTTGGAACAAAAATTAAGCCAGTGGGTGAGACCTCAAACCCTAAGGTAGAAATCCACATAGAAGGCCCAACTAGGGCCCGCCGGCCAAGACACACCATAGAGAGAGCTAGCCACAAGGTATAGTATGAGCATAGTGAGCAAGGGTCGGTGCACATATGAAAACCGACAAGTACTAGTCAAGTCCACATGGTGGTGGGAGGAGAGGTTTGTCGGCACGAGGCGAAAACAGCTGCGTCGAGGGTCCTCTAACCCCCATCAGACATAACGGGATGATAATGGGAGGAATTTACTTATTAAGTGAAGCCCAGATTCCTGATATTTCACTATGAAACGTTCTCATTATGGGTTAATGTGCACTTAAGCCGATGTAATTCCATTTCAATATAGCCCTGCATTATCATCCTGGAACACAACCTACAACCAAATTGCACTACAGCCATCATCGCTATGCCATAATACTACCACAAAATCTGACCAGGATCTCACTAGAAACTTTATAATTGACCTCAAATAAGCCACAATAATGGTTATGTGGCATAGTATCCAAGGAAACTGAACTGAGAATAAAGATGTTTCACCAGGGATCATACATTGTGCCACTAACACTGGATATTGAATGAAGAAGAGTAAGGTTACCCCATCATGAAAAATTCTACACCATATCCACTATTTATAGATATTGTGAAGACAAAATGTTGTGACGTTGGTGCTAAAATATGACATAGAGGTTCTGAAATAGGAATTGGAGAGGTTTTATGGATGGATAAGTGTTGTGATGTGTCTTAAATTATACATTTTAGCCAATATGGATGGATATTGAATAAGATGAGGTTTTCACTATAGACAATTCCACTATACCATGCTCATGAAATCCATGTGAAGGATATGCTACAACCACACGACCCACACTAAAGAGTTTTATGCTCTTGAATTTTTCAAAATCCAGACAATTTTTTCAATTTTTATGCACTACTTGTTAAGGTTCAGGGGAAAACTAGAAGGATACACATAGGGGACTTTTCTAGTATTGTGGAATCAAAATACCCCCACTAAATGAAGAGTTTGGCCATGTTTAACAACTGTAGTTTCAAAAGTCTTGTGCTGATGATCCCACACTCCCTCCCTCCATAAATCATATTAAAATATAGATAAATTCAAAATGAAATATGATGACCGGTTCAAATAATAGAAATACAAGAGGTAGAAGAAGAATGAGTTAAGGATGAAAGTACCAGTGGGAGAAGGGAAATTAAAAATTCAAATACTAAGAGATTTATCTCTATAAAAAGAAAAAACTTTTTTTGTGCAAGGGAAGAGAGACTCAGAGGGAATCAATACAGAATTTCATAGAACCATAGGAGGTTCCACTACTAACCTAGGAATTTAACATAAGGGGAAACTGGTATAATTAAATCCAAAGTGGAGGAGAAAGGATCATCATCAACCATGATAGTTCATAATTAGGACTTTCTTTTTTATTTCTAATTTTAAATCCATTTGTTCATGGAAATATTAATGCACATAAGTCTTTATTTTTTCACAACACCATGTTTTAGATATAACATTTCATTCCCTTTCCTTAAATGATAGGATCATTCGTGTTGGTTGATATATTCACTATGAATAACTAAGTATTCAAGGGAAGGGTGATATTGATAAACAAGATGAGTATCAAAACCTTAAAGATTATTATTTAATTAGTATTACATTTACTTTAATTCAATATTATACTATAATATTCTAGAAATATTGGATACATTTAGAAGAAGAGCCTCAATTTGGTACAGGGAAGTGTGAGAGAAAGATCTAACCCTAAGTTTTCCTTCCATATAAAGATTAAACATCAAGAATCTAAATTATTTATAGGAGACCATGATAGAGGAGATTGATGATTTAGATAGTTCTAGTTGAGATTGAGAAGAAACACTTGTTACGCCATTAATTCTCAATGCTAATATATTTGATTTTAATTTATGAAAAACCATCCTCGATATCAACTCCCATCCCATCATCCTATATCATTCTTTTTGAGTCAGTCCAATCAAAACTCTAAAATTATTTTAGTTATTTTTTAGTTTTATTAGGAAAAATTCAATGCTATTGAAGTATTGTAATTCATTTACTCATGGAATCGACCCTTTCTTACAACTTTTCTATGATCAAGTAGTTAGTGTAGTCGGGTGACTATAAATTTTTATATTTTCATGCATGAGAGAATTAACAACACTCTCGGGAAATGTCATAACAATAAATATTTCCTAGGACAAGGTAGTTATATAATCAATAGTTGTAAAAGTCTTTCAAACCTATATTTTATGTTTTTTTATTTTATATTAGGTTATTTATTTATTTTTCTTTTTATACACTAGGTGTTTTTTGTGCGATATCACAGATATGGAAAATGAAATTCCACATTAAATTAGAAATTGAGCTATCAACCCTCTCATAGAACATTGAGTAGTTGAAGAGGGGAATTAACATCCCAATATATAAGCACCAAGGAAACTTAATAGAACCACTTCCTCACCCAAATCTAGAAGAGGAACTCCTTAACAAGGAATTTTAGTTCAAAGTGGGATTGAAACTTATGAAAACCATAGATAATGAAGTTGAATAATAGGAGGATGTAACCAAGGATAAATACCACTATGAAGATCCATTTGGAAGAATAATGGATCTTGAGGCCGAAAATGAGGTAATTCCACTTTATTATGATTCTTCTAAATTTTTACTTAGAGGAAAATTTCCCAAGATCAAAGGAGGAGGAAAAAAATGACCCTCCACTTCTAAAAAAGAATATAAATAAAAGTAGGTAAAGATTATGACTACTGAAACCTAGGTGTAAACTATAGATCTTTTAGAAGATTGGCCACATGGAGAAGAAGAAGAAAGAGTTTCTACTAAAAATTAATATTTGAGTGCATAATTTGAAGAACATAAGCGACAAAAATAATTAAAAGAGGAGGGGTGCCCTATTTGGACATCCCAGGAGTGGTATGTCTAAACATTGGGGGTTTCCACCACTACTTGTTACCCTCTTCAATAACAAGTAGATGAGATCTTCGGGAGAAGGGAAGGTAGAAGTGATAAACCAAAAACTAATTAATTAAAAAAAATTAATATGGGATAGTTAGATCTATAACAAACTCTTATTAAGTGATTGAAGAGGTAAGGTCAAACCTAAAGACCTTAATAAAAGCTCTTTGTGGGAGATAATGTCACTACCCAAACTCGTACTTCCAGAATAGGTACTAAAAATGATATATATTTTTTAAAATATAAAAATTAACTAAAAGAAAAATAGTACATTATAAAACTGAGGATATCTTCTAGGATATTACATTATACCCCCTTAAAATAACTGCACCCTCACTGTTTTTTTATCATAATTAAGAAAATTCTGAATTTTCATCTTCATAATTAAAAAAACAAGAAGGTCTGAACTTCTATATTCTTAAGGGTTCCTACTTAACTAAAATTTAAAAAGAAAATTCTCTCTTTATTTTTTATTAATTGAAAATTCCTACTTTATAAATTTGTAATGTCCATTCTTTTGATACCACTGTGACAAACAGAACCCACACTTCCAAATTTGGTACTAAAAATATGTTGGGTATTTTAAAAAAATTTAAAAACATAACTAAAATATACACAATATATTATAAAACTAAGGATATTTTCTATGATGTAAAAAATAACCTGAGTTTTTATTTATTTTCATTCCTTTTTTAGTATTTAGTTTAATATGCATTAAAACCTCCCCCTACCATGTTTTTGAATGTTAAATTCATGGATATTTTTCTTTCACTCTTTTGATTTCATCTATCGGTCTATGAAGCACAAGAATGGATAGGGGAACAAAAGAAGAGATTAAAATGTCCAAGGGAGTAAGATTTAATTTTTATTACTAAATTTAACTCCCTTGTATTTTTTAGAATCTTAAGTTGGGATTTAATGAAGAAAATGGTTTTCCGCACTTAGATTAGTGCTTACTTTTTTTCAATGATACTTATGATTTTTAGGAACCCCATGATTCCATGTTTTAATATTCAAGTTGATTGAATTTAACAAATATTATTGGGATATTGGATGGGTAGGGATAATAATATGGATTTGAATGAAAAAAATTATGATTTTTTTTTAGTCACATGTTAAAAAATTCCCTTCTATCATTCATCCTTTAAATTTCATAAGTTCACGTTGATTGATTTTCTTTTATTACACATGTCATGAGTTATTGTCTTAAATTAATCTTTCTTATTCCCAAGAGGTTTGTATAAAAATTATTATAGTCTTTCATAGTAAATTTATTGAGAGATATTGGGAGATGAAACCTACTAGGATATAATTTTGATCTTGTAAAATGATTATTGTACCAATTAACTTTAAAAATGATAGAGTAATTTTTTTGATTTAGAGATTATCCTAGAGACCTACATAAAATTGATACTCGTTTTATCCTTTAGATAACATTAATGGACATTAATATAAATATCCACATTTCAAGACACATTATCCATTCCTACATATACTCTAGTTTCTTTCATGATGTTAAAATTTCAAGTGTAGTGGGAGAGGGATTTCATAGAAAAATGGATATGCTTATTTGAGAGAATATGTTGTATGTGTCCCACTAGATTTTAGGAAGAAGGTTGATTTCATAATTCACTATTTTTATTAGTCACCCCTATATAAAAAGATCAAAGAAAAAAATGAAAAAAATATTGGTTGACTTGTGGAGGGTCAAAAATCACTACCACCTGACCAATGATTTTTATCATTTTCGGTTGGGTGATGGATGTGAGACTTTTAAGAGAATAGTTTTTAAAAAATTAAAAAAAAATGTTAGAAAAGAAAAAATTAGAGGGGTAAATCTTTCATTGTTCTTTCATTGATAATTTCATTACGTGGTCATGGGATTTAGCGAAATATTTCACTTTTTGAATAGTTGAAATGTTGGGTAAAAATATTTATTATATTGATATCAGGATTGAAATAATATTTTCTTGATGGATCTATTACAAGAGGGGTGAATTTTACTTTAAAAAATTGTAGTTTAAAATAATTAAACTGAACAATTACACAAACCTATTTTAGTAAAAAGACCAGATTCAGACTTGACCCTCATTACGATTACCAAAATATCATAATCAAGATTTATTTTGATATATCATAGTTAAAGAATCATAATCATAAAGAATATGATTATAATATAACCTAATTATAATATATAAGATTGTATCAGAGTGTCTTGGATTCACTATAGATCTGATTAATAGTTCATATTGTATTTATCGCATTTAGAATCGATATGATAAAACTAATACATTCAAGAACAGTGGAATATAAAACTTTTAAAAAAAATATTACAATAGAAGAAATGTAAGAATGACTTAAAACATTTTAAAAATGAATTGATCTCTTTTAACCTTTATATTAAGGTAGACACAAACCTTATCTAAAGGTATCCTGTAGTACCCCCGTTTTGAGGTATGTGGTATTTCTTTATGGTTTTTTTATGTTTTTAAAGTGCATGGGATGAGTTGGGAAGAGGCTGATAGATTTTGGAATGGTTTTGGATGAGTTTGGAGGTTTTGTATAAGGAGCACGGTTTGAGTAGGATTAGTGGAAACCGTGCGGGTTCTCTAGGAAATCGTGCAGGGGGAGGCATTAGGCTTCGCATGGCCTGTGAATGGTTTTCCAAACTATGCGAGGCAACCGTGCAGACCCTTGCTCTCGAGGTAGTATCATGTGCACGATTAGCGCACGATTTTCCAAACTGTGTGGACTAACTGTGTGACCACTTCAAATAGGGTTTTAAAACTCGATCTCACTCGATCATGCCACATTCCTCTATAAACTTCCTCCCACTCGAGCCTCACTCGGGATTTTCGGTTCTCAAGGGTTGGAGGGGCTCTCCCACTCATTTTGGAAGCGTTTTGAAGAGGATTCTTGGTGGATTGAAGGTGGTTTCTTCCAGGTAAGTCTCTCCTCTTGATTTCTTTGTGGTTTCCTCTGGATCTACATTTCCCTCTCTCTCGATTTTTTAGATCTACACTCATTGTGTGTATATCTAGGGTTGTGGTTGCCTTGGATGTTAATTTTAAGGCTTGGGATGGTTAGGGAAGGGGATCTAGAGAAGTTTAGGTGGTGCGTCACTGAATTTGAGGTGTGGTTGCTTGTGGGTCGATTTCTCGAGAACCCTAAAGGTCGGTGACTTCTCTCTCAACCTCACTTGGTTTGATCTAATGGTATCCTTACAATTAATTTGTTGTTCTTTGAATAAATTGTGGTTTGATGTGAGAAATTTATTGGATATCCCTTGGGGGATGTTTTGGGGATTTTTTGGGAAAAATGGGTTTTATGGTGAAATGTTATTGTTGTGGATTTTAAAATGGAGATTTTAAAATGGGATTCTATGATTGGTTTATGAAAATTATTGATAGAAATGGATTTAAATAAAGTTGTTTTTTTGTTGAAAGTTTGTTTGGCATGGAAAATGGTTTTCAATAAATGGACGATTTGTCAAAGTGGAATGGTATGCGATGGAATTGGTTGATTGCATGATTTTGTGTCCTTGGTTATTTTATTCTTTGTTTGTCTTGATTGAAATGTTGTATGGAAGTGGGAAAAAAGTCTCACTATAAAAGGTGAACGAGTTGGGAGGGAAGTCCCACCGTTACCAGTTTGGGTTGTCAGGTAGTGGGTGGGAATTCCTGCAAGCTGAAGGTGGGGTGAACGAGGTGGGCAGGAAGTCCCATTGTTATAGTTTCTTTGTTATGGTTATTTTGTTATATGTTGTTTTTCATAGACGGAATTTGTTGTGGAAATTTGAAATGTTTGAATTGGTTTATTTACGTGGCATGGTTGATTTTGATTCCTTGTGTGACATGATTGGCCTACGACATGATTGTTTGGATTTCCCTGGGTTTACATGGTTTGGGGTACGATGGCTTGGTAAGGGTGTGTAGACTTATGGTAATGGATTCACATGTGATTATTTTACATAAACTGTTTTATATAAATGTTCTAATGGTTTTATCCTAGTGGTGTGTGTAGGGAATTCATTTGGGGAAAACCTACTGAGTAGTTGTACTCACCCCCTGCTTTGGCACTGTGGTGTCTTTGCATATGTCATGTACTGGGATACAGGTAAAAGTAAGACATCTTATTGCTAGTGGTTTTTGGTGATGCTCGGGCTATGTGGTGGCGCTTGGATCTTGTAGCTTGGTGTGGAGAAGGGGTGGTGTCATGGCTCGTGGTGTTTGTTGTTTGGTTTTCTCTTTGTACTCTGATGTTTTGTGGACATGTCTAGTTTTGAATGGTTTTGGGGTTTGTGATGGAATTTTTAGTATCACATGGTTGGTTTTTGAAGGTGCATGCATCTTTAGTTGTTGGTTGGTTGAGTTGGGTTACCTTCTTAAGGGAAAATCGTTCCCCACTGTTCCTTGAAGCCCTCGACATTTATTGCCAGCATTTGGAACCTTGGGAACGTCTCTTAAGTACAAGTAACCCTCACCGCCTTATTTAGCCAATGAGGTAGGGGTGGGGTGTTACAAGTGGTATCAGCTTGTTCGGTCCTTTGGAGTTGAATCTCATATTTGGAGTTGACATTCATTGCAGTATATTCCTTGAGTCAGGATGGTATCAAGGTGTAGGAATATTGGAACTTAGAATGTATAGCATAAAAGGATAAAGCTAACCCTCTTATACTGAACTTCAAGTTACCAGGGAGTTGGGTACATAAGTGTTTTGGAGACACCTATAGGAATTGGATATCTCATTGTCATGGATGTATCCAATGAGATGAGCATGGCATGAATGGTAGAAATGAATTCCCACTAGGATGCATATTTCATTGGGCATAATTATTTATGGGTTGAATTGAGAAATAGTTTTTCAAATGTGTGAAATTGAAATGTGAATAAATTGGGTATTTTGAAAATTGTTTGGCTTTCACAAAAGGTGAAACATGGAAAATGTGGAAAGGTGGAAAGCCTCGTTGTGACAGTGTTGTGTAATGCTATTTGAAATGGGAATTATTGATGTCTACAGAAGTGATACTCATGGTTGTTTGTTTTTTGTTAATAGAGATGGAACTAATTAGACATCGTAGAGATCAATCGGAGGAAGCTACAGAAAATGTGGTTCCACCTGAGCCCCAGGAAAACCAGTAGTTGGCCCAAAGCATCGTTCTGGCTTTTAAAATAGTTCAGTCAGGACTACAACTAGAAACACCTGTTATGATCTCTATCACGGTCATAAATCCATATAATGGAAGCACAGTTGTCCTCACGAGAGGAGGTGTGAACCCTAACACTGAGAGAAAGAACAATACAGAAACCTTTTCTCAACGACTTAGAGTACATCCAAATCGGACCACTATATTATTAAAACTTTCTTCGAGGCCCAAGTATAATCTAGGATTCTCTCAGTGTGGTTATGTAGGCCACCTGAAGCAGGATTTTAAGGAACAACCTCAAGAATGTCATAACTGCAAGCGGATGGGGCATCTTCAGTTGTATTGTCGTAATGCTCCGAGGTCGGGTGTTCGTGACACTCCTCAACAAGGGAAGTTTTAGCTAGGGAATAAAGAGAAGAGCATGGAAAGCACACATATGTTTGGAGCTGAGAAAGTTATAGTGGATGATCAAACGGGACCATCCATGGTGCGAGGTATGGTTCTTTTAAATTCCATGTTGATGCAGTCTTTGTTTGATATAGTTGCTTCCCATTCTTTTCTTGCTTCTTGTGCTGTTATTTTACTGGGTTTAACTCTGGAGATGATTCCTTCATTTTTGAAACTCCAAACTCTTCTGGGTCAAAGAGAGTGTCAAGCCTTCTTGTGTAGAGCATGTTGTATCGTTGTGGGTGAGGTTGAGCTAATGTGGAATTTCTCAGCGCTTGAGATGGATGGATATGATGTAATCTGGTTAATGGATTGGCTAGTGGTGTTTAAGACCCACATCGATTATAATGCATGGACATTGGATTTTACGACATACGATGGAGTTAGACATCTGTTTTGAGGAGACAGTCATGAAAGGAAGGGTGCAACGGGTTTTTTGGCACCAGTAGTGGGTATGTTATCGTATCGGTTGGTGGTGTTGTCATTCGAATCGATAGAGGGTGTTGAGAAGAGTGTTCTTCCAGCAATGGTGGGTCAGTTCATGGACGTTTTCCCAAATAATTATATGGGTTACCTACTGTAAGAGAAGTGGAGTTTACGATTGATCTCCTTCTGGGGACCAGTCCTATCTCACTTCCATCTTACTGGATGGCACCTACTGAATTGCGAGAATTGGAATCCCAGTTGGAAGAGTAGAGAACAGAGGTTTTATCCAGCCTAGCACATCCCCGTGGGCAGCACTAGTGTTGTTTGTGAAAAGGGAAGATGGAACTTTGAGGCTCTGTGTTCATTATCATCAACTTAACCAAGTTATGATAATGAAAAAATATCCACTTCACGAATTGATGATGTGTTCAAACAATTGATTGGAGCCTAGTGGTTCTCCAAGATCGACATGAGGTTGGGATATCATCAACAGTGGGTGAGAAAGGATGATATTTCTACAATAGATTTCAGAAGTAGATATGGCCATTATGAATATCTGGTTATTCCCTTTGGTCTAAATAATGTGCCAGTGGTGTTCATCGCATTGATGAAACAGACATTTCAGAGATATCTGGATTCATTTGTGGTGGTTCTTGTAGACGATATTCTGGTGTATTCAAAGACAAGGGTGGAGCATGAGCAGCACTTGGAGACAATGCTAGGGATCTTGAGGGATCATCGGTTGTATGCCAAATTGTCAAAGTGTTACTTTTGGATACAGGAGGTTCGTTTTCTTGGCCATGTGATTTCTGAAAGGGGTGTTTTAGTGGATCCAGAAAAGATAGATGTTTTTACCTCGTGGAAACCGCCAAAGAATGTGTTTGAGGTACGGAGTTTTCTTAGTCTAGTTGGGTATTATTGGAATTTTGTTCATGATTTTTCACGTTTTCCTTTGCTGATGATAGCTTTGACAAGGAAGAATGTTCCATTTCAGTGAAATGAATAGAGTCAGCAGTGTTTCGAAGAGCTAAACAGTCACCTTACATCAATACCAATCTTGGTTTTTCTAGAATCAGGAAAAGGGTACGTGGTGTATTGCGATGCATCGGGATCTGGGTTGGGGTGCATTCTCATGAAAGGGAATAATGTGGTTGTATATGGCTATGGCAGTTGAGGTTGCATGAGAAGAACTACCCAAATCATGATTTTTAATTGGAAGTAGTGGTGCATTCTTTGGAAGTGTGGCGTCATTATCTCTTTGGTGAGAAATTCACGGTATATACATATCATAAGAGCATGAAGCACATTTTCTCTCAAAGGGATTTGAACTTGAGGTAAAGGAGATGGATGGAATATCTCTAGATGTTTGATTTTTACTTAATTTACACACCAGGTAAGAGAAATTTGGTGGCAGATGCATTAAGTAGAAAATCATATGCTCAAGTGGTGAAACAGGCATCAGACCAGTGGCAGTTGGTGTCGGTTATAGCCGATATGCGGTTGGAATGTAAAGACCAGGGCGATAGAGCAGTCTTATTTCTGCTTTTGTTTATTCCTGACTTGGTTGTCTTGGTTAAAGAGGCACAGATACCCGATTCTGAGAGTGTAACCATGGGGTCGAGACTCAATGTTGGGGAGACCATTGAGGGTTGGCAACTGAATGGACATTCGGTTTTGTATTTTTAGAATTAGATGGTTGTACAAGTTACTTTTCAGGAGGATCTTCTTAGGGCGTATCATCATTCAAGATGGACTATTCATCATGGAATTCAAGAAATGTATAAAGCTTTGAAAGGGCAGTTCTTGTAGGTTGGTATGAAAAAAAGCGTGAATGATTTTGTTTTGAGATGACTGACTTGTCAGCAGGTCAATTCATAGCATCGAGGCCAACGAGAATGTTGCAGTCTTTACCAATACCTGTTTGGAAGTGGGAGTAAATAGCGATGTATTTTGTCACCGGTCTCCCATGAACGGTCAGAAAGCATGATGCCATTTGGGTGATAGTGGATCAGCTAACGAAGTTGACCCATTTCATTCTAATCCGTGAATCTCATACAGTGGAGGATCTGTCCAAAATCTATATCCGGGAGGTGGTAAAGAGGCATGGAATTCCAGTTTCGATTGTATCAGATAGAGATCTGAGGTTTACATCTCATTTTTGTAAATCCTTGTAGCAAGCCCTCGGGAAACAGTTTATGATGAACACGATGTATCACCCTCATAAGGATGGTCAATCTGAGAGGACAATACAAACTTTGAAGGATATGTTGCAGGCTTGTGTGATAGATTTTGGTGGCTCGTGGGAGTAACACTTGTCATTGGTTGAGATCTCATAGAATAACAGTTATCAGGAATCCATACAAATGGCTTCGTTTGAAGCATTGTATGGGCATTCGTGTCGTTCTCCACTATGTTGGGTGGAAATGGGTGAGTCCTCGATGGTTTGACTAATCCTTTTCTAGGAGACTACAGAGAAGATCAAGTTGATCTGGAAGAGAATGGACCTGGCATAGAGTCGTTAGAAATCATATGTGGATCACCGTCGATGGTTGTTGTCGTTCGACGTGAGTGATCATGTTTCCTTGAGGATCTATCCTAGGCTGGGACATCGTCGGTTTGGGAAGCAGGGAAAGTTATCTCTGAGGTATATTGGACCTTTTGATATTCTTGAGCGGGTTGGTGAGGTGGATTATCCATTGTCTTTTCCACCTAGGTTCAGTGCGGTTCACAATGTGTTTCATGTGTCATAGTTGAAAAAGTATCAGCCGGATCGTGACCATGTGATTAGATGGGATCATGTTGAACTAGAACAGGATTCTTAGTTGGTACACGTGACAGTGCGGGTTGTGGATATAATAGAGAATGTATTTCATGGTAAAAGCATCGGTTTAGTTTGTGTTTTGTGGCAGTATGATTAGACTTAAGAGGAGACTTGGGAGCGGGCGAAAGAGATGGTCAAGCAGTGGCTCGAGCTCTTTCGGCAAAGGGCGGGTTCACTACTTTCCGAGGACGGGAATTCCAATGGTGGGGAGAATGTAGTACCCCCTGTTTGAAATATGTGGTCTTTGTTTATGATTTTTTATGTGTTTAAAGTGCATCAGATGAGTTTGGAAGAGGTTGAGAGAGTTTGGAATGGTTTGGGATGAGTTTGGAGGTTTTTTATAGGGAGCACAGTTTGAGAATGATTAGTGGAAACCATGTGGGTTCTCCAATAAACCGTGCAGGGGGAGGTAGTAGGCTTCACATAGCCTATGCACGGTTTTCCAAATCGTGTGAGGAAACCATGCGGACCCTTGCTCTCGAGGCAGTAGCATGCGCACGGTTAGCGCACAGTTTGCCAAACCGTGCGGACTAACCGTGTGGCCACTTAAAAATAGGGTTTTAAAAAATGGGATCACTCAGGCTTGCCTCATTCCTCTTCAAACTTCTTCCTACTCGAGCCTCATGGGCTCTCCCACTCATTTTGGAAGCGTTTCAAAGAGGTTTCTTGGTGGATTGAATGTGGTTTCTCCCGGGTAAGTCTCTCCTCTTGATTTCATTGTAGTTTCCTCTAGATCTACATCTCCCTATCTCTTGGTTTTTAGATCTACACTTTTTGTGTGTATATCTAGGGTTGTGGTTGCCTTGGATGTTAATTTTAAGGCTTGTGATGGTTAGGAAGGGGATCTAGAGAAGTTTTGTTGGTGCGTCGCTGAATTTGAGGTGTGGTTGCTTGTGGGTCGATTTCTCGGGAACCCTAAAGGTAGGTGGCTTCTCTCTCGACTCCACATGGTTAGAGCTGATAGTTTTGGTTACAATTAAGTTTTTGTGCTTTGAATAAATTGTGTTTTGATGTGAGAAATTGATTGGATATCCCATGGGGGATGTTTTGGGGGATTTTTGGGAAAAAGGGGTTTTATGGTGAAATGATATTGTTGTGGATTTTAAAATGGAGATTTTAAAATGGGATTATATGATTTGTTTTTTAAAATGATTGCTGGAAATGGATTTTAATAAAGATTTTGTTTTGTTGAAAGGTTGTTTGGCATGGAAAATGGTTTTCAATAAATGTACAATTTATCGATGTGGAATGGTATGCGATGGAATTGGTTGATTGCATGTTGTTGTGACCTTGGTGAGTTTATGTTTGTTTTGGCTTGATTGAAATGTTGTATGGAAGTGGGAAGGAAGTCTCACTATAAAAGTTGAAAGAGTTGGGCAGGAAGTCCCACTGTTACTGGTTTGGGTTGTCAGGTAGTGGGCGGGATGCCATGCTAGCTGAATATGGGGTAAACGAGTTGGGAGGGAAGTCCCACTATTATGGTTGCTTTGTTATGGTTATTTTGTTATGTGTTTCTTTGCATAGATGGAATTTGTTGTGGAAATGTGAAATGGTTGAATTGGATTCTTTGTGTGGCATGGTTGATTTGGATTCCTTATGTGACATGTTTGGCCTACGACATAATTGTTTGGCATTCCCTGGGTTTACATGGTTTGGGGTACGATGGCTTGGTAAGGGTGTGTTGACTAATGATAATGGATTCACTTGTGATTATTTTACATAAACTGTTTTATATAAATATGCTAATGGTTTATCCTAGTGGCATGTGAAGGGAAGTCATTTGGGGAAAACCTACTGAGTAGTTTTACTCACCCCCTGCTTTGGCACTGTGGTGTCTTTGCAGATGTCATGTACCGGGATACAGGTAAAGGTAAGGCATCTCATTGCAAGTGGTTTGTGGAGATGCTCGGGGTATGTGGTGGTTCTTGGAACCTGGTGTGGAGCTGTGGTGGTGTCATGGCTCATGGTGTTTGTTGTTTGGTTTCTGATTTGTACTCTGATGTTTTTTGGATATGTCTAGTTTTGAATGGTTTTGGGGTTTGTGATGGAATTGTTAGTATCACATGGTTGGGTTTTGAAAGTGCATGCATATTTATTTTTTGGTTGGTTGAGTTGGGCTACCTTCTTAATGGAAAATCATTCTCCACTGTTCCTTAAAGCCCTCAACATTTAATTCCAGCCTTTGGTGCCTTGGGAACGTCTCTTAAGGCCATGTAACCATCACTGCCTCCTCAATCCAATGAGGTAGGGGCGGGGTGTTACATATCTATTGTTTTATAGTTACATGAAAGTCTATCTTTACTCAAGATGTAAATACCTTGATATAATGATTTTATTTTTTCTGTCTGATATCCCTAGTAGTCTTTGATCTAATGGATCAAAAATGTCTTACTATCCCCACAAGACCTTTATTATACGATCAAATTATCTATCTTTATATCCCTATAATCCCTCAATCATAATCACATATCAGACACACAATTACAAAGAAAAAGTTAATAAGGAGACAAACTAGACAAGGTTTCCTTAGAACTATAAAACTCTAAATAATCATAGTGACTAGGAATAAGACATTCACACTGTATAATTTTTTGAGCTCTCTCACTAGTGATAAATTGAAAATGAATTAGTAGGTAATCATATACATATGCTCAAAACTCTTTGAAAGTACAATGTCATATTTTTTACACCATTATAGTGTAAAAATGATTTCTTACATTAGAAACAAGTCTTCTGTATTATGAATATACAATTAAGCTAGTATGATGGGTCTTCTTACTATTTTCAATACGATTATAATAATCAGGGTTAATCATATTTCATTGGTATTGATATCTATATGAAGATGATGGATTTTTTTAGTAAAAATACATGAAAAAGTCTTTTATTTGTCTGATAAATGTTAAGTCCGATGAATTAGATCCAAAATCATTACGATTCTTGTAATGAAGAAATATAAGTTTATAAAAATAATAATTTATAACTTATTCTAAGTATGGTAAATATTAATGTTTTATATAAAAACATTCTAAAACACTTTATAAATAAAAAGTTGGTAAAGTAAGTATAAATAACATGTTTTTGATTTACAAAATAAAAGGAATAGAAAAGTTAAAAGTATAAATTCTAACTCAACAATCTCCCCCTTTTGGAAAGCACAACCCCCAAAACATAAAAGAAATAAAAATTTAAAAAACGTATAGTCCATTTCTATTAAAATAACTTCATATTAAAGATTTTACTTTTGATCAATAACTTTCCTTGAGTTTTAAGTATTCAAAATACAATGGAGAGAATGATGAATATTATAAAATCTAATTAAAGATTCCTCTCCCACTAATACATATATTTTACCTTTTTTGTAAAACAAATCTCCCACTTTCTAAAGGAAATATCTCTTTTTAGAAATATCTCCCCCTTTGTGATTTACAAAAAGAACTAAGGACTAAATATAATGTACATGAAAGGTTAGTGAATAGAAAAGTACACAAAACAACAAAATGAATTAATTAATCATAAAAAAATTATGAAAGAACATTCACCCAATTGTATTGGAGAAATATTTATAAAATCATATTTCGATAGAAGAGTACTTCATTCATAAACAAGAATTTAAATTTTTATCAAAATACTGATTAAAATGAGAGTTCAAAAAGAATTAATCATTCTTCATAAGTGATGTTTGTTACCAAATTTACCTTCTTGAATTGTTCGGGATCATCATTTAGATTCACTATTTGATACTTCCAACTCTGATTCTTATGTTTGAGTTCTTATACTTCCTCAAATAGATCCTTATTATGATCTTTTGGAATAGAAACATCATCTTTATAAGAACCTACTATGGAAATTTCCAAATTTAAGTCTCGAACTTTGATTTTGAGTGAATCCACTTCTTTAGTCTAGTGTTCAGTTTTTTATTTGAAATCTTTCACAAACTTTACCCAGTCAACCATATCCTTAGAAAAACTGATTAAATGATTCAACTGATTCAATCATCAACTTATTTATTTCTTGAATCTGATCATTGTGAGACCAAACATAAACATCAACATCATTTGACTATTTCACCATTGAATTACAAGACCTTTTGGGGGAATTATAATTTTCTTGGAATGTTTTCAAATTATCCTCAATATGGATTACTAATTCTACCAACAATTTAATAGAGTCTGTTTTATAGGAAAGACTATCCTAAAAAAATTTATCTCTTTTATCCTGTCTCGGGAAGTAAGGTATAATCCATTCCTATATTTTCATTGATTTAATGATGTAATAAAAACTCTTTAGTGAAATGGTTCCTTAGAATTCTGATAACTCTGGATTAGACTGAGGAAGAGTTGTCCAGCTAGTTCCAATAACAACATCCTTTTTTTGTTCTTATATTCTTTTAGCACATTCTTAATAACATTATCAACTTTCCGAGTAACAACTATATAATCATATATATTAATAATGTCAACATATTCAGTGTCAGTTTTTTCGTAAGGTTTTTTCTTTGAAACTTGGTCTTCCTAATTATTATTAGATGGATAATTTTTTTATTCTGATGAGGATGATTATTAATATAGACATTGTAATTATCCATAGTTGTTTGATTTTCTAGACAAGTCCAATTATGATGTTGTTCATGTGGATGTCTTCGATGATTTTTCAGATTGAGTTTCTTTCTCATAACTTTCTTATCTCTTTTTATCTCATATTTTTCATTATCTTCTTCAATCTATTCAACTTCAAATTATTATTCAATATATTTATATTATATTTCATTTTATTTTCATTATTTTTCTTCTTGTTCTTATTTAACTTATTTCTCATTACCATATTTTACTGGTAACTGATTACCATCATCTTTGTGAAAATTTTATTTTTTATAACCTTAAACCACCCAATCACTGACCTCTTTATTAAGTTCTTCTGCAATCTGATGATTTCTTATGAGTATTTATTATCCTATAGAAACTATTACTTATTCTTTATCTATTGATGGAGGTATTGTTTGATTTTGTGGTGTCACAACTAGAACCACTTATTTTTCTTTTGAAAGAGGGTCTGATTATTCAATATTTTTTTTCATTTTCTATTGTTTTTATAGTAGTAAAATTATCAAGGATGAGTGAAGATTATTGAAATACCGACCCTACATTTGTGTTCTCTTTTCCAATCTTATTATAAAAAAATTCTACTCCTTTCATCAGATTTTGAAACAGAAAAATACATCATGGAGTCTCTTATTTTTCTTCTTCTTTTTAGTTTATTCATCATGATTTTCGACTTCATGAATCATTAAAGCCCTATCCTTAGAAGGATCAATCCTAGAAACTAGATCTCCTGACTTGTTTTCATCTTTCATCTTCATCCACTCTTAATAAACATCATCAAGAAACTTTTTTTGATTGTTTTATTTATTCACTTCTTTAAGAGGTGGGATTTTATCATTTATTTTAATTTTATTCTTCTTATCTGACTTTATGGACAGTTCTTCCTTAGATGCAGCGGCCCCATGTTTTTCAACAAACTTTTTCAATTATTCTTCTAAAATCATCTTCATTCTTTTTATTATATCATCACTAAAGAAAGGGAAATTTTACCTCATTGCACATGACTTGTTATCAACTTTAATAACTGTAACACACTCAACAATCATTTTACTCAATAAGGATTAAAGCATTATAATATTTGACTTTATGGAATTATTTTTTATGTTCTATATAATCAAAATAATAAACATGATAAGGTTAATATTTCTCATGTTAACACAATATTCCAATACGAAGATATATGATGCTTTGAGAGTATCTTGATCTCTTTTCCATGGTATTAAAAAAAATTCATCCACAAATCAAAAAGATGATTATCTGGAGAAAGATAGGAAAATTTTATAAATTTCACATTATGATTAAACAATGAATCATAAAATTTTATTTTACCCAAATTTCCAAGACTATAAAGAAGTTTGTGTGATGGAAAAAATACATCAAATCCTAAAGGTACTCGAACCAATATCAATAAATTTCTTGGAGAGATTTTAAATAATTTTCCATATATCTTGAAAGAAAAAATATTCAATTTTTTAATAAGTTTCATTAAAAAAAAATTCTTAATATTAAAATGACATTTGACAAAAAAAACCTCTTTCTACTAATATTTCTCTAAAAACAAACCAATCCTCAAAATATTGTTTTTTATCCAATGCAAAGAGTGTAAATATGATTGGTCAAAAAAAAAAGAAAAAACTTTTGGTCTAATCAACTTATAAGCAGTAGCAGGTTGATATTGTGTTCCAATGAATTGTAAAATGACATATATTTTTAGTGTGTGATCCCAAAGGAAATGGTTTCTTATGTGTATGTGTTTATCATGTGAGTGATGTGTTGGGTTTTTACTTGTGCTAATGGAACTATTATTATCACACTATATTTAAGGCTTTGTAAAACTCATTTTATAGTCAGTGAGTGTGTGTTTCATCCAAAACACTTGATCATAAAAACTTAGACCTACTACATGTTCAGATTAAATAGTGAAAAGTGCTAGAGAGTTTTTTTTACATGACCAGGTAACTAAAGAATCTATTAAGAAATTACATATTCAATATGGGATTTTTCTATCCATTCTATAACAACCAAAGTCAGCATCAAAGAACTTTTTATTTCAAAAATATTTCCCAAATAATATAAAATCCATAAATCCATAGTTCCCTTAAGGTAATGAAAAATTATTTATAAAGATTTAAGGTGGGACACTTTTGGATTTTCTTAATATCTTACACATAATCATACTGAAAACATTAGATCTACATGAATTATTCTCAAGTAAAGTAAACATCCTATCGTACCTCTAAAAATATTTTGATCAATTGGTTTCTCATCCTCATCAAGATCTATAGTATTGGAGGTTCCAATAGAAGTACTAATACTTTTAGTGTTATCATATAATTTTTTTAAGAATATATTTTATATACATATGTTGGGATATAAAATTTCTATATAGTTTTTGAGAAATATGAAAACCTAAAAAAGTATGTTAACTCACCCATCATACTCAATTCAAACTCATATTTCATAATATATTAAAAGTAATCTATTAAATATTTTTGAGTTATCCAAATATAATTTCATCCGCATAAATTTGTATAATCATAAAAATTTTTTAAATTTATTTATAAAAAGATTTAGATCATCAGTTCCCTTAACATAATTATTTTCTAACAAAAATCTTGTTAATCTATCATACCAAGATCTAGGGGCTTGTTTAAGTTTGTATAAATATTTTTAATTTTTATAAATGTATTCAGGATGTTTTTTATATTCATAACCAGGATTTTATTAAACAAAAACTTCCTCTCAAACAAAACCATTATGAAAAAAACACTTTACATCCATTTCAAATAGTTTAAAATTAAAGAATGTGGAAAATGCTAGTAGAATATGAATAGATTCAAGTATTTATATTTGTTCATAGGTTTATTTATAGTATATACCTTTTTATTGATTATATAAATTAACAAAAATTCTTTATTTATATCTAACTATTATTATATTTTCATTACATTTATTATGAAATACCCATTTTACTCTAATTATAGGATTTTATTTAGGTCGTTAAACAAGGGTCTATACTTTTTTCCTCTCGAATTCATTAAGTTCATCTTGAATTTCCCTAATCCAATCCTTATCACCAAAATCCCCACCAGGATTATTTGGTTTGAATTGGGAAAGGTAATATAGATACATTATTTCATTCCTTAAGGAACTTATAGTCCTAATCGGTTGATTAACATCACCAATGATATTATCACTAGGATGATTCCTAAGAAACCACTAATTTAATGGGTTTTAAAAAGTCTATTATTCTATATAAGGTAAAAAATCATCATGAGGAATAAAATGGGAAACTATTTCTAGAGATACTTCCTTATATTATGAACTTTCTAACATATCTTAAAAATCAGTTTTAAAAATAACATATGAGGATGCTGGTCGGGGTTGTTCAAAAACAAAAGGATTTGTTTCATCAAAATTAATATGCATTGTTTCCTCAACAGTACAAGAATTTTATTAAAAACATTATTCCTTATAAGTGGTGGAATAACCTAAATATATTTCTTCATCGAATTTAGGTGTAAATTTATGTAAGTTATCTTTTGTATTCAGGATGAAAACATTGCATCCAAAAACACTAAAGTAAGAAACTTTTGTTTTTTGACTAGTCAAAAACTCATAAGTAGTTTTATTAAGGGTCAAATTAAAACATTATTTATAGTGTAAAAGTTATTACTCATTGCTTCATCCCAAAAAAATTAGAAATTGAATATTAACTGAATATGGTTCTTGTTATTTCTTAAATAATTCTATTTCTTCATTCAATGAAACCATTTTTTGAGGAGTTCTAGGAGATTAAAATTTATGTTCTATAACTTTATTGCTACAAAAAGTTTCAAAATAGAAATTTAAAAATTCTCCACTATGATCACTATGAATATTAATCAAGGGAATTCTTTTCTAATTTTTAAATATGGATTAAATTGTTATGAAATAGCAAAAAGATTCATACTTCTTTGTGAGAAAATAAACCCATGTGTATCTAGTGTAATCATCAACCAGGACATATACATAGTATTTTCCCTTAATGCTCCCAGTTTGTGTAGGACCAAATAAATCCATGTGAAATAAATATAAAGCATCAAAATTTGAAGCTTCAATAATTGATTTAAAACAATACTTATGTTTCCTACCATAATAACAAGGGTCAAACTCTTTTTTATAATCAAACCTATGTTCTGGTATAACCTTAACAATATTTTTTTAGTCAACCTACATAAGTTTCTAAGGTTATAGTGTCCTAACATTATATTCCATAAAAAAGAATGATATTCCATTAATCTAAATCAAGGTAAGTCTTTGCTAATAAGGTCTAATATGTTAAGTGTATAAACATTCTCATATCGATTGCTAGAAAGAATTTATTCATCCTTGGAATTATGTACAACACAATTATCATTTCTAAAATTCAAAAGTTAACATTCATCACATAATTTAATTATGCTTATAAGGTTTTTCTTATGACCTTTAATGAATAAAACAATAGAAATTAAATCTTTACCAATAAGAATAATATTAACTGTACTGATAATCTCTCATTGAGCATTATATCCTAAGGTAAAATTTCCACCTTTCATCTTGATAATATTTTAGAAGAATTATTTGTGTCCAATCATATTTATACAATATACACTATATATATACCAAATATTTTTTTTGGTTCTACATTTGTTTTCCTAAAAATAATATAATTAGGATTTTTGAACCCCAACCTTCTTGTATTTTCTGTTTTATAAAATAAAACCTTGGGTAACCACATTTGTGAAATTTATTTTGAGAAAATGATATTTCTTTTGAAAAGTAAGATTTATGAAAACTAAGATATTTTATTTTATTTAAGGAACAATTACTAATCTAGTGGCCACCCCTTTGACATTTACTGAAAAGGGGGAACTTTTCGAAACAAATTATTTTTTATTAAAACTATTTTTTATTAGTAAATATAATTATGGTAATATCATTTTAAGGATTTATTTGTTTATAAATTTTATTAAAATTTTATTTATCAGTGCTTAATTTTTATGAAAGTTTATTAAGATTAAAAATTTAAAACTTTAGTTTAACAAATAATTCTTTATCCTTGATGATAATAATTTTAAAATTCAACTTATCAAAACTAATTTGTAAAGTATCCTTTCAAGAATTACTTCTCCTAAATATTTATAAATCGATTATTTTAATAGAATGGAGTTTTCAAGATCTTTTGATAATTTTTATATTTATTTAGTTCAAACATCAATCCTAGAGCTAGCCTTAGACAGTTTAGCATTAACCTTATCATGTTTTTTATAAACATTACAATTACGATTTTTAAAAAGTTTTAAAAAATGAGAAAATTATTCATAAGAAGGAAAATTATTATATTCAATGTTTTATTAAGATTCTTCATCTAACGATTTATAATTTTTATCATTATCAGATTTAGGATAATTTTCAATTAAATATAATTTTGTTTGTTTCTCAAAAGTGCATACCTTATCCAGTAAAAAAATATTTTATTTAGGTATTCTATAAAGAATACCTATGGTCCTTTGTCCCAAACATTAATAGTTATAATTTTTATCTATGTAATCGCTTTCAGTTGCACTCCAAGTATTGGAAGCTTTAAGAAATTTCTTTTCCTTATACTTAGAATCCTTTTTCTGCTTTCTATCAAAATTCCATTCTTTTCTCTCATAAATTTTTAGCTTTGGGAAATCAGGTCTAATGTGTCCATATTTATTACAAACATGACAAGTTACTTTAGAATCCTTCATGTCATTACAATCCTTATTACTTTTCTTATACTGATACTAAAAATATTTCTGACTAACTATCTTTTTAAACCTCTGAGCAAGATTAACTAGTTTTTTTTGAATTATTCAGTAGTGCTACAATTATATTGGATAACCAATTTCCTCTTCTTGGAAGAGTTAACAAGATTTTTCGGTGTCTTTACTTTAGTAGGAAATGTACAAGTATTGAAAGAAACTCCATTTTTGTTTTTATTCTCTTTATCGACATCTATTTTTAATATACACACATACTGCATCGAGGTTCCAATAAGATATTCTAGGGTAATATTACTAACCTTCCAAGATTCATCAACAATATTTTTATTAAACTCCAATTCATTAGACATGATATATATGATTTTATCAATAAGTATTTTATCATCTAATCCTTTCTCGAGAATATCTTGTATAACATTGATAATCATCACGAATCTATGATATATCTTTACAAATGATTCACCTAGCATGAAATCGAAAGATTTACAAACATATATTATCATTTCTCTTCTAGTTTTAACAACTTTAGATTTACCAAAATATGTAACCTCTAAATTTTTCCAAATATTGTTTGTTGCTTCATAGGAATAAATCTGACTATAGAAACTCTTAGTCATTGATCATAGAAATGTACTTATGACTCTATGATTATGTCGATACACATTATTTTCTTGATTAGTAAAAATATTAACATGCTTATCAAAAATCTTATAATATCAAATTACCATCACAATGTTATCAACCCAAGTGTTGATAAAAAATTTCTTCATTCTGTCACTCCAATATTCATAGTCAGCTCCATCAAAAATAGAAGGTCTATTGGGATTGAAATTTTCTATTGATCTGACATTAAAACCCACAAATTAATAGAAAAACATTGTTTTCCACAAACACATTACTGTAGTAAAGTATTATAAATAAAAAATTTATCATAAAACTTAACATACTTTCAATATTAAAATAACTAAAAACACAACAAGTATATGAGCATTTTAATCCTTCCCTAATACTAACTATTAGATATCAATATTATTTATATTTATATTAGGATCAAAATGATATGTTCTTGATGGATATATTATAAGAGGTGGGTTAAATTTTAGTTTTAAAAATATTAGCTTAAATGAATTGAACTAAAAAATTTCAAAAAACTCTTTTAGTAAAAATATCAGATTCAGACTTATACCTTAATCCAATTTTCAAAGTATCATAATCAATGTTGATTATGATATATCAAAGTAAAATAATAATAATCATAAATAATATGATTATAATAAATTATAATCATAATAGGCACGATTACATCAGAGTGTCTTAGATTCATGATATATCCAATTAATAGATCATATTTTGTTTATCATCTTAAGAATCGATATTATAAAACTAATACATTCAATAATAACATAATATAAAAATTTTAAGAAACAATTATTGCAATATTAACAATTTAATAATGACTTATAACTATTTAAAAATGAATATATCTCTTTTAACCTTTAGAGTAAGGTAGAAAAAAACTATGTCTAATGGTATCCCTTATTTTATACTTACAAGAAACTCTATCTTTCCCCAATAAGGAAATACCTCAATATGATGATTATATTTGTTCTGTCTACCTATCCCCATAATTCCTCATTCTGATGGATCAGATCTATCTTTCTATCCCAATAATCCCTTGATCAGAAGATCGGATTATCTATCTTTCTATCCCTACAAGCCCTCAATCGTAGTCATATATCAGACTCATAATTACAAATCAAAAGTTCATTAGGAGAAAAACATTACAAGGTTTAATTAGAACTAAAATACTCAAAAAAATTATAAAGAATATGAAAAATACATTCACACTGTGTAATTTTTAGAGATCTTGCACAGAGTCATAAATTTTAAATGAATCAGCAGTTAAACATCTACATCAGCTCCAAACTCTTCGAATAGCTAGGTATTTATAGGAAACATTATCAATGGTCATATTTTCATCCAATGGTAATATTTTCTATGATTTTATCATAACTTCTTGGAAACCTGGCATTAATAAGAGAAAGTCTGATGTTGTATTGTTTTATACCATTATAATATAAAAAGGTTTCCTTGTATTATAAACAAGTCTTCTATATTATGACTATAATACTTAAGTCAGTCCAATGATCCTACTTATTATTGTCAATACAATTATTGTAATTTTTTTTAATCTTATTTTATTGGTATTGATATCAATCTGAGGGTGAATAATTTTTTAGTAGAATGAAAAGAAAAATTCTTTCATCAATCTGATAAAATTTGAGTTTGATGAATCAGATTCAAACTCATTAATATTCCCATAATGAAGAAATGTAAGTTTATAAATATAATACATTAGAACTTATTATAGGTATGGTAAAAATTGTTTTTTCTATAAAAACATTCCAAAACACTTTTTACATAAAAATTTCATAAAGAAAGTTTAGAGAAAGTTTTTGTGATTTCTAAAAAAAAGAATTTAAAAGTTAGAAGTAGAACTCCGGACTCAACAAGAATTTCATTTGGTTTAATTTGATTATCATGAAAAATAATTAGATATAGATCATCATCTTGAGTTTTAATTATATTCATCAATTTCTTACCATCCCTTAACCTCAAAATAATATGTTCCATCTTTCAATTTCATACTCATTTTTAGTGATATTTATCTCTAATAAATAGAGAGAGAGTATATCATTTTCCAATTCAAATGTCTGGTATATATACTCAGGGTATGAGGAGAAATTCACATATTCATTTTACCATGTGCGATGAGAGAATAAACTAATTTCTGAGGTAGATCACAACTTCACATGTGAATAATGATAATTTTAGAGGCTTGATAGAAAAGGATGAGAAGTTTCATCATTTTTCATTTAGAATTTCAATTTCATTGTGTCTAGTGTTGAATTGAAATAATTTTTAATTTTTAAACCTTGAAAATTCTATCCCTTATTGAAAATAATTTATATCATTAATTTTAAATTTTAAATTCTGGTAGAATGGGGGGTTTCCTTTTTAATTCAAAGTGGAGATATATGCATGATGACACACATTTACTAAGTGTTGGAGATTTGATGAGTTCATATTTTTCATAAAAATTTTAAATTTATATGTGATAAATGTCATTTTTTTTAATTTTAAACACCCATGTTTTAATTAATTAATATTATTTTTGTTAATTTTTAATTTCAAATAAAATTTTGTAAAAATAAATAAAATGAATTAAAGTACTTTTTTATATAGGTATATTTTCTTATGTATTTTTGTGTTTTTTGTGTAGGATGGAATTGAAAATGGGGATATTTGGAAAAAGTTGGTCTAGTGGGCTATCCCTCAACCCACGAGGCAAAATACCACATAGAATTCCCAAGAAGTGACTACCATCCAAGCCACCCCCATAGAGATAGCCAGATACATGGAATACGAGGAGAATAGCTACTATGGGTTGATGTAAGGGAACACACTGGTGATTGGTGCTCAGGCCCACACAATGGTGGGAGGAGAGTATTGATGTTGTAGGATGGAACCAGATGCGTCAAGGGTCCTCCAACTCCCATACTACTTAAAGAGATGACAATGGGAGGAGTTTACTATATAATAAAATCCATGACACTTTATCTTTTGATGTGGGATGTGCACATCCTGGGTTACTTTTCACTTACTCTGACATGAAACTATTTTAATCCAGTCATGTGTCATCTTCCTCGGACACACCCTATATTTGAGTTTCACCAATTTCATCATCTTTAAACTATAATACCAATTTAGAATCTAACCAGAAGATCATTACCCACTAGTGAAAAGAGCTCCACTACACCACAATAATATCTATGTGGCATAGTGTCCATAGAGACTAAACTAAGAATAAATATTTTGAACCATGGATCATACATTGTTTTGCTGCACTATAGTTTGAATAAAGAAGATAATGGTTATACTATCTTAAAAATTTCTTAAATATATCCACTATTTTTGATAATATGAACAAAAAAAGTTGTGATGTAGGTGTTTCACTAAGACGTAGGTGTCCCACTACTACATGGAGGTGCCTAAATAGGTAGTGGTGTGGTTTTAGGGATAAATAATCTTTATTCCTTTCTTTAATTATACACTATATCTAAAATGGTCAAATATTAACTAAGATGAGGTTATGGTCATTGATAATTCCATTTAGCCTTGGACACACAGTCTATACAATGGTTATTCCATAGTCTCACAACCCATGCCTTAGGGTCTTTCACTCCTATATTTTTTAAAACTCGATACATTTTGGATTTTCATGCACCATAGGCTAATATTTTGGGATAAAAACAAAAGGATACATGTGGGTTCCATACATATGAAATATAAGTCAAAATACCCCCACCAAATGATGAGTTTATCCAAGTGGAACACACACAATTTCACAACTCCCTATCTGCAAAGCCCATGCTATCAATCTCACTTCAAGAAAGAGTTACATATAGATAAATTCAAAATGGAATATTTTGACCAATTCAAGAAGAATAAATTATTTAGGGAGAATAAGAATAATTCAAAGAAAAAATAATAGTGGTAGAATAGAAATTCAATATTTAGATACTATTATATTTCTCTCTAAAAATAAATAACATTTCTACTATGAAAATAGAGATAGAATCAAAGGGACCTAGAATAAAATTCAGAAAAACTAGAAAATGTTGGACTACTAACTTTAGAAGCTAACATAGGTGTAAAGTGGGTGAATTCTATCCACTATCCCAAGTGGGAATGGAGGGGAAAGGTTTATCATAAAAAAGGATGCTTCAAAATTAGAACTTTCATTTTCTATTTTTCTTTGTAATTTTGAATTCATATGTTGGTTGTGAGAGTAATGAACATAAGTCATAATTTTTTAAACACACCTTGTTTTGGATATGACATTCCATTCCCTTTACTTAAATTTTTATCTCATTTATGTTGTTTAAGAGATTCTCCATGAATAATTAAGTATTGAATGTAAGGGTGAGATTGATAAATTCTATGAGTATCAAAACCTTAAAGATCATATTTGAATTTTTATCACTTTGACATTAATCCAATATTATCCTATAATTGTCTATAAAGAGTGATAAAATTTTTAGGATGAACCTCAATGTGGTAAAGGGATGTGGGAGAGATAGATCTGACATTAACTTCTCCTTATGTTTTAATATTAAACAACATACATCTAAATTGGTTATAGAAAACCTTGAGAGAGGAGATGGATGATTTAGATAGTTCTAGTTGAGTCTAAGAAGCAACACTAGTTAACCTAATAATTCTCACACCTAATGTATTTGATTTAAATTTATGAAAAACCATCCTCGATATCAACTCCCTTCCCTTCATCCTATTTAATTATTTTTGAGCCATTCCAATCAAAACCCTCAATGTAGTTTAGTTATTTATTTAGTTTAATCTTAAATAACACCGAAACTATTAAATTATTATAATCCTTTTCCTCATGGGATCAACCCCCTCTTACCACTATTCTATGTTTTAAAAGTTAGTGTTGTCAGGTGAATATAAATTTAAATTTTTATATCTCTGAGAGAATTAACATCACTCTCATGTGATATCATATGTACCTATAAATGATAAAGTAGATGATATCATCACTAAACCATATCTAAAGGGAAAATTTAAAAATATTAGGTTGAATTTGGTTGTTTTACTTTACTCTCTTTAATAATAAGGTATGTAATAAATGTCCCTTCTCTCATCTTGTATTTGGATAGTGTTTTCCAAGGGGGAGAAAAAATTAACATAAATTTATCCATTGATATATGCTTTACCTATCAAGTGAAAAATATATCTAGGGGATCTTTAAAATTGGTATGTTGTGATGTTAGCATGTGTGAACTATTTTAAAATTTTATTTAAGTGGATGTAATAACATGTTCTTTATAGGTTGAAATTTTATTTTTCTTTGAGATGATGATTTATTAATTTCTGGATGATTTTTGGTATAATTTATAATAACCACTTTACAGACAACATGGAATTATTGTTCAATGATTCTTTTTTTCTTACATCAATATTTCTTACATAGACTTGGAATTTTTGGATAATGATCCATTTCTTGAGTTTTAAAGCATTAGTGATTTATGTTCATTGGTTGAAAAAAAAATCTAAAGGGGGTGATTATTGAGACCAAGAGTATTTGAGGTGTTTTTTATTTGATTAAGTTTTCATTGTATTATAATTTTTTTCATTTCATAAGTTATTTCAAAATTTTGAGCCTTCCCTATGAAGCTTCCAGATGAAGTATTTTCGATGGATAAAACTAATTCAAACAAATTGAGGTGATCAGATGAAGGATAGAACCAATTTCTTATCCTAATTTCTTATAGTTACATTAGACAGTGATGAATAGACATAGGTGACCACACCATGTCCATCAGACTAAGTTGTCCAAAAAAAATCTGGTGATGCTTTTCTATTCTTCAATGTACCAAACATCATGATTACTTAAAGTCCTAATGGTTTAATAAAAGGTTATTCTAATCGGATGAAGTTGGATCAGATGAAGAGAATTTAAAATTATATTAGAAAAACCTTAGAAGTCTATATAAAAGATAAATCTAAATATATTATTTCAATAAATGGAATTATATGGAGTATTCTAATTCATCATATAAGAGGTTTCCAAATGAGGAAATCACATAGAGGTTTTCATGTAAGTCCATTAGATAGAGTTTTTATAGAAAGGACATTATACAGAAGATTCTGAGCAATGTAATTAGAAAGAGTTCTCCTAATGATTTCATTGAATAGCGGTTGTCAGAAAAGTTACACCAAATGAGGAAAGCCTTTATTTTCATTAGATAATGATAGATAGAAAGAGAAAATTCTATGCATACATTACGAAAACTGTTTAGGATCTTTTCATTTGATGAGGTGTTACAGAAAAAATTTGTTCCTATAAATAATTATTATAAGAAGGTATTAATATCTTTACAAATATTTTGTATAGACATTAAATGTGAAAATATTTATCAACACATTCAATGTTCATAAACCTTGTTTAGTCTTAAGAATGTTTCGAAAAAATCATTAATGCTAAGAGATAAGGAAGTTATTATGATGTTTTTTGACTCATATTACTTAGAGGTTTTATAATGGTATAGTAAAGAAATATTTTATTTGAACATCAAAATATTGATTGGGAACTTTGAATTTTAATTCTGAGCTCCTCCCTTGATTATTAGAGGATTGATTCTTATATAAAGGGTAGAATGTGCATTGATATTGTCATTGGTTGAATGATAGTTGTTAAAGAACTGAGATTCCAACAAAAAATTTGAGAGTGTTTTACTTTGGGTTAAAATACTAGATGGAGCAACATCAGGCCAGGGGATACCAAGTAAAGTGGTATTCAAAGATAGGTATAGGATTGAGATTATTAGAAAATCAGGTTATTAAAATAAGGGTATTAGATGAATAGATCATTGGATCGAGGGTGTGGACATACATATACATGTAAAATAATTTCTTCGATGATTTAGTGTAAGAAAATGAAAAAGAGGAAGAATAACATATAGGAAGGAAAGTGTGAAGAATGTTCAAGCAGTGTCATGACAACATATTGAATCTTGTTGGTGAAGGTTCCTTTTTTTATTGAAAAAATTATTTTATCATATTATCTATATATGAAGAAAATTCACTATCAAAGGACTATAGTGATATAAAAGTGATGGATATTATATTATTGGTGTAAACCACACAATATTATCTTTTAGTATATGTGTGGTCTTGTATTTTTTTTTCAAAACCATTCCAAGGACTAGCTACTCTTATTTAGTAGTGAACCTTTTAAATTATTGTGTTCATGCTATAGTACTTATTTATTATTTTTCAGAAGATTCAATTCTCTCTAACTAAAGGTGAATGTTGATTTAAGTAAAAAACATTAAAAAAAAGATCATCGATTCACACCCCCTCTTAGTGATAACAAAAATTTCAACTAGATCTTTCAAGTAGTATATTGGATTGTTGATAAATACTCTTTAAGATAAAACAGTGACTCGCTACTCTATACTAGTACTAATTTCTGAGTATCCCTTTAAGAAAATTTCCAAAAGAGAGACTAATAAAAGGGTTTTTCGTTTCTCGCCAACTAAATTATTTTTATTATTTTTGAAGGATTTTATAGGAATCTTGATTTATAGGAAGTATTATAGTTCTTGAGAATGGTTTGATTTAATTTTGTCATCTAATGGGGACTCCAATGTATATTCAATAAAGCACTAATTTGGATAAGGCATCATACCCCTTGGAATTGGGTTGATACCTTTACTTGAAATGAATGTTTTTTCCATATTTATTCATGTCCATTATATCACACTCAATTGAATAAGTGGACCAGACCACAATTTTAGTGAACAAACAAATCCACCAAAGAATAGATATGTCCATTCCAAACCATTTTATAATATGAGATTAAAATAAAGACTTTCCCTTTTAAAAACATAAAACATAATGAATTACATATTTTAAAAATATTAAAAATCCAACACATTAATCCCAATTGATAGATATTAGACCCATCGATTGAGAAGCTTATTATAATAGCATATAAAAAAGTTAAAAAAAATAAATAATACATTATTTTCAAACATTTTCATAGAGATAATAAACTATTGTTTATTGGATTGGACTCATAATGACATAAATTTTAAATTTAACAAAAAAATAAAAGAATTTGATTTCAATATTTGTATATTCAGCCTAATTACTAGATATTAGATCTATTGATTTATAATAGTGATGGAAATAGGTTAGGTTCCCATAAATATGTAGGTATCTAAACCCAAACCTGATTAATACATATGATTCCCAAATATTAATAAAACTTGTTTAATAATACCAAAATATGAATCTGACCCCAAAATCTAATATTGGTAAATAGGTACCCATTTTTGAAGAACCTTTGTTATTTTTTTATGTTGAAAAAGTTTTTGTATTTTTTTACAACTAACATTTTTATAAAATAATGTTTTAATACTTCAGGATCAAGACCAAGATATTGGTATGGGAAATAGGACTCAGATAATTGGCATGAGTCAGTAAAACTAGGAAATCAGAATGAGAATTTGATGAAATTAAGAGACTACTAGTATTCGGTCTTAGAAAGAATTAGTCTCTAAAGATATTGATCTTGAAGAAGTTATGATATAAGCTAGACTTGATGGAAGAAAGAATAATATGATGTAAAGTATTCTAGATGCAGATTATTTTTAAGAGGATCATCGATGTGACAATGTCATAAAGATGGAATAATGATCTTATTGAGTGACGAATTCATAATGATGTTGAAGAGTTTTGAAGGAAGATAGTGAATTCAGGAGATAATTTTTTTTCATACTTTCTAACCTAAGTCAGACGATGCTTTACAAATCTTGAAGTTATAATAAATCGTGAAAACTCTCATGATAAAATCTTTTGATGAAATGGAATAATTTAAAAAAAAATCGGTTCCATAGATCATGAAAATGTTTTAATCAGATCTAGAATTATTGGACACAAAATTTTTTAGAAGTATGAAAGAGGTATAACAGATAAGGTTTGAATAATTTCAAAGTTTCAAAGTAGAGAATTCTATCATAATGAGAATTTCACCATTATAAGGATTTCATTAGACAGACTCTGATAAGGAAAGATGTTTAAATTGAATCTAGGAATGAAATATGATCGAACTAACTCTAAGAAGGAAATTCAATCAGATTAACTCTGAAGAGGATATTCAAATCACAATGAACTGAGAAACATGATCAGACTGTAATGAGAAGAGTAAGATAATAATATCATAATTAGGTGAGAAGTAAATGTTGATCGTAATAAGCTGAGAAAGAAATATAGATTATAATGAGAAGAGGAAGATGAAGTTGAGGAAGTTGTATAAGGCTGAAGGAAATTTAGCTTGTTCAAGAATTCTGATCTCGAAGAAGTCTGATATCGAAGAAATATTGAGAAGGTTTGAAGAAGTCAAAGTAGAAGTTTAAATGAAAGTGATTTACAGACTTTTAAAATTTGGGTAAGTGGGAAGAGTTTTTTAGTTTTCTGCCTGTTTTTTTGATCCACATATAAATAGAAGCACAATTCATTTTTATTTTGAAAATTTTTCCTAAGTATGGAAAAGGATAAGAATTTCATATTTCTTTCCAAGTTATTCTTTCCAAAATGAGATCTCAGAAAAATATCTCACACTTGGATGTTTTTTTACCAGACTAAGAAAGATCATATTGAGAATTTGAGTAGAGTTTTAGTTTTTCATATTAAGATTGAGTGTATCATACTGAGTCCATCAGACTAAGGAAGTTCGGATTGAGTTTTGAGGTGTTTTTGAGAAGTGCAAGTTTTGTTATCTAGATAAAATATAAAGTTTATTAAGGGGAACATTGAAAAAGGGAGCATTGTATTTAGTCAATTGGATTGAGTCAATCATACCAGTTTTATCAGACTGAACGCCATCAAACTCAACTTCATCATTCCTAGTAATTTTTTTGGATAAAATTAAACAAAGTATTTATTCTTTTTTTTTTATCAATTTTTTTGTAAGAAATTTTCTAAAATAACTGGATTTAGTATAATAATTCCTATTGAGAGATAAAAGGTTTCTAATGGGAGTTGGAAGAAGTTTTATTCACTTATTTTTAACAATAAATTTCCTTATACCCATGGAAGTGGCTATGGAAATGATGTAGGTTCTCACATTGAGGTCAAAAATTGTAAATATAATGTGATTTACATGATTTACTACTTTTTCATGAATTAATACTTAATAAAATATGATAATGAAATAAATATTGATATGTTTTAGGGGTTAAAATTCTAAAAGTTTTGAAACTCATAAAAACTGAACAACTGATTCAACCCCCATCCCCTTTTTAGTTGTTTTTTTATCCATTGGAACTTCAATTTGTATCATAGCCAAATTTACCTTGTTTAATCCTTATCATGGATAATCTCAATTATTTCAACAGTAAGTTAATTCCTATATTTTATGGAAAAAATTAGTATGGATTGAAAAAATTGGATGATTCCATATCATCTATCTCTTTTCTTAGAAGTTGTTGATGCTACTATAATTGTTTTCTAATCTATTTATAAAGATGAATCTATGAAGTTTGATGATTATAGAAACATAGAAGTTGATGGAAAGGCTAGAAATATTATCCTTATATACTTATAAAAAAAATATGATGTTTATGGGTATCAAAACATCAAAGTGTTTGTCGGACAATCTGGAAAGTATTTTCTAATGGAATACTAAATTGAAGGGAGAAAAGATACAAATCTAGCATAGAAAGTATGAAGACATAAGAATGTGAATGAATAAAATATTTATTAATACTTCACTAGAGTAAATGAAAATGTTTTCAATATTAGATTATTCAATGATGTCGTGGAAGATTCTACAATTCTGAAGAAACTATTTAGAAACATTCTATATAGTTTTGATTCAAAAACTTCCTCTTTATAAGATAAATATTTCATAAATTTCTCGTTTCTTATGAGATTAGGAAATATCCATTGTTAAAAAATATAATGAAAGATGAAATTTATTTTCAACACATGATAAAAATGAATATTCAAGATGTTGAAGATGTTGATCCTTTTGACTCTGAAGATAAAGAGGATGATGAGTTGAATGAAAAAATTGTGTCTCTTATATCCAAGAACAATCAAAGAGGAAGAGAAAAGTATGGTGGTAAATTTCTTCTCAAATGTTTTAAGTTTGGAGGAATAGGACACTTTTCGATGAATTGTCCCAAAAATAAAGATGGAGAATTTCAAGATGATTCTGATGAAAACCCTCGATGGAAGAAGTGGAACAATAGTTCTAAAGAATAAAATTCTTTCCAAAAATATAAGAATAAGTTCACTAGAGATAAAAGAAGTTTGTTGATTAAGAAAGATAAATCATACTCAACTATAAAAAATTTCTCCGAATATGAAAGTTTAGAAAAGGTTAAAACATTTGCTGAAAAAGTTGAGAAATTTGAAGACTCCTCAAATAGTGGACAAGAAGAAGGTGAAGAATCTTACCGAGAGTATCACATCAAAAAATAAATTGTTTTATGTCTTGAGAAAAACAAAAACACTCAAGAAATAAATCATAGTAATGAATAAATATTGTCAAAAGGTTTATAAAGGAAGAAAATATGTCATTAAGAAGAATGAATAATACATTCATGAGATCTTAAGTTACAAACATAGAATTTTTGAACAAGGAAATATATTTGAAGATCTTGGTAAGAATATGATATCTAAGGAAGAATAAGTTAAAAACTTTCGATCAAAACTTCTTGAATATGTAATTTCATTGAAGAGGATAAATGAAAACTTCAAAAAATCATCATAAGTAAAATATGAGGCTTCTAAAGTTGGTGAGAAAGATAAAATCAATAATCAGGTGAAATACTCACCCAATAAAAATAATGTTTCATCTTCTTTTTCAAACATTTCAGGTTCTGGAAAAAGTGTTGGGAAAACATGGGTAAAAAACAGTGTGAGAAACCTATCAAATCTACAAAAGGCATAAAAGTTTCTTAGTAAGAAATTTGTTCCACACCTATAGTATGTTGAAGTAGGAATAAGTTATCAACCACAATAAAGTTTTTATAGAGAAAGATCTTACTTAAATACAAGATAAATATTTGATGAATATTGATAGTGTTATTGAATATATGGGCACACGTATTATAATTTTCGTCACAAATTATCTCTCCTCAGAATAAGGTTTGAACAAAGTGAAATAAATAGTTGAAGAAGGATGAGTAACTTTCCTAACCTCCAGGAATTTAGAAAAGAAAAATCTCAAGATGTTAGAAACTTTACAAAAAAATATATTTTAATGTATTGAATAAGTTTGTGGAAGATGGATTAGGCTATCCATAATGCCAAAATTTGTGTGAAAATAATTATAAATAAATTTTCTTAAGGGAGAAAATAAAAGGAATCTATAAATTAGGAAGTTGAGGAAATAGATTTTATTTTGGAATTTTCCTTGAATGAAAGTAAAAAAAGAATAAACCATGGATACTTGATATCAATAATTTTCCACATATGATAGGTGATATAAATATCTTGATACATGTTGAAAGTCATGAGGTAGGAGTAGTTACCTTTGGTAATGATAGTTCTATAAAAATTAGAGGAATTGGAATAGCTAAGATTGAAGCAGAGAAGTAGAGATCTAAGGAAGTTTTATTTTTTGATGGGATAAAACATAACTTACATAGTATAATTCAACTTTGGAATGATGGAAAAAAGTGATCTCTAGAAAATATTCTTGTGTTATAAAAATTATTAAAGAAGGAAAAGTTGTTACAAAAGTATAAATAACCAGTAGGAATCTTTTTTATATTGCATAACTTAAAAGTAGATGTTATCTAAGTGATAAAGATGAAAATAAGTTATTGCACTGAAGACTTGGCCAGGTTGGGAAGAAAAACATGAACAAGCTTTATAAAGCTGATGATGTATATTGTTTTACAAAATTTACAAGAATAGGTGAATATGTTTGTGTTACCTGTCAAAAATGGAAGATGACTAACAAAAGTCATAATAGAGTTGATATTCAGTCTACTAGACCTCATGAACTTATTCATTCTTATTTATATGTGTTGATGAGACATAAAAAAAGAGGTTTATATGTTATCAATTGTATCGATGATTTCAATTAGATAACAAAAATCGTGTTTATGAAACAAAATTCAGAGGCTGTGGAAATTTTTAGGTTTTTTACAAAGTAAGTTTAGAAAAAATGGGGGTTTATATAAAGAAGTTGAGAACAGATAATGGTTCTGAATTCACATGCAATAATTTTGAAACTTATCAAAGAAATCATGGTATCAAACAACAGAATATTTCTCCCTATACTCTACAAAAAATATAGTATCGTAAATATATAATATATTTTTTGTAGAAATATGAATAAGTAAGTTATAAAAATACAAACTTTTAATGTTTTATTGGATAGAAGTTTTTAGTACTATCATATATGTTCAAAATAGATTCTTATTGAGACAGGAAACCAATATGACTTGTTATGAAATATGGTATAACAAAAAACCTTCATTAAAAATACTTAAATGTTTTTATAAGTCCAGGTTTACATGAAATTGAATAACCATATCTGGAAAATATTGATGAAAAAGATAAGGAAGTAACTTTTTTAGGTTATTCACCCAATGGAAGAAGTTTCAAATGTTTGAAACAACATTTAAAAAAGTCGGTGAACTCATATGATGTGAAAGTAATTGAAAATAAAAATTCCTTAACAAAATTAATTGAGAATACTAAGTAGGATAAATTGGAGATTTCCAACAATAGTGAAAGTAATTAAAAAAATATTTATCAAGATTAAAAATATTTGTATTATGAGTAAATTTCAGTTGGGAAAGAAACATTGAAATTTCCTACATTATAAAAAGATGTTGAGTCCAAAAACATTATTAGAAATCATAAGGATACAGTTTAAACTAGAACAAAGTCGAGATTATAAAATTATATCTCAATTATCTCAAGAGTTGAACCAGAATCAGTTTCATAGTATATTAAAAAAAGAGAATGGGTGGATGCTATGAATAAAGAGATGGATCAGATTCAGAAAAATGACACATGGGAACTTGTTCTGTGGATAACAAATAAAAATGTTTTTGGAACAAATTTGGTTTATAGAAAAAAAATTAATAATCACGGAGAAGTTTCAAGAAAAAATACAGTCTTATTTGTAAAGTCTATGCATAGGTGGAAGGTGTGGATTTTAAAGAAACTTTTTCCTCAGTTACTTGATTAGGAAACTATTAAAATGTTTTTAGCAGTGGCTGCTCCTCAGAATTATAAATTATATCAGATGGATGAAAATTCATAATTTCTCAATGGAAAATTTGTATAAGAAATTCATATTGAACAAACTTGTGGGAATCTACTTTGGATGATTTTTTTTTTATATTGAAGAAATAATTTTATGGGTTTAAACAAGAACCATGTGAAAGGTATTATAAGCTTTAAAATTGTTTGATAATGTCGAATTTTTCTAAATGAAAAGTTTATAACAACTGATATGTGAAATATTTTTGACTCTAAAATTTTAATTGTAATTATTTATGAGGATTATATAATTTTTTCTGGGGAGGAAGAAAAAGTTTTTATATATTTTTATGAGAAAATAAAAAATAAGTTTTAAATTCCAATGTTGGGAGAATTAACTTTTTTCTTAGGATTACAAGTTAAAAAAAAGTATATTTTATTATCTCAAGAAACGTATTCAAGGTAATTTTTGAAGAATTTTGTGGTGGCAGAATCCAAAGAAGGTTATAATCTTATATCTAGGATCATAAAGTTGAGTAAATATGATTCATAAAAAAGTGTGAATCAGAAAGACTTTTAGAGGCTGATAGGAAGTCTACATTAACTTATAGCCTCAAGACTATATATTTTTTATGCTATAACTTTTCATTATAGGTATTAAAGTAATACAAAAGAATCACATATGTTGGAATAAAATATAATTTTGATATATATCAAAGAAACAAATTTATATTTGTTGTTATATTAAAGAAATTGTGAGATGAATTTTCATGGTTATATTGATGCCGATCGGGATGGAGATTGTAATAATATAAAATCAGCCTTAGGTGGAATATTTTTCTTGGTTGTATATTGTAAAAGTTAGAATACTGTGAGAAAAAGTTTTGTAACCTTTAGCATATTATAATCAAAATATGTTGTGGATACTCAAGATTTCAATTAGATGTTGTGGATGCAATATCAGATGGAATATTTGAATGTAAAAGTTTCCAGACCATTATAGACAATTTGTAACAATCAGAGTGAAATTTATATTTCTAAAAATATTTCCCAACATTCAAGATCAAACCACATATATATAAAATTTATCTTTATAAAATAGAAAGTTTCATTTTAAGATGTTTTTCTAGAATATATCTCAACTAATTATCAAATTGCTGATATCTTCACAAAGTAAATGACAAAATAAAGGTTGGTTGAGTAGAAGATACAAATTCTTTTTCAGACACATTCAACGACTTCCTAAATCTCATAATGAAGTCCCCCATCATGCTTGGTATTATTTTAACAAATGGTATATAAAGTAACAACTTTTTACTTTGTAAGAAGTTTTTAATTATCTTTCTTAAATGAATCTAAAGTTGTGGTTAACAAAAAATGGGGGATAGAAAAATAAAAGTGAGAGGAAAAGATAAAAGTGAGGGGATTTTATCTTTACATGGTGGTAAAACATTCCTATCACTATGGGATGAAATTTATTCAAAAACATTACTTTATCTCATAGTATAGTTTTAGGAATCTCTATTTTTAGAAAAACCGTGTTTTGGTAAAACTCAAAAAACATGAGTTGTCTACAAAAGTTAAGTTGTGGAAAATTTATGAGAGTTGAAAAAGTTATTAATGAGTGTTCTAAAAAAATTCCAAAGGGAGAGATTGAATAATCTTTTTAATGCTATTATGTTAACAAAGTTTTTGTATTTTTTACCAACTTACCTGTTTGTAAAAGAATTTTTTTGTCCTATAGGGTCGGACTCAGTCCATTGATATGGGAAATTAGACCCATCATGTCGGTATGGGTCAATAGAAACGTGAAATTGGAATGATAATTTTATGGAAAGTCAGAGACTACTGGGAATCAGTCTCATTAAGAATTGGTCTCATATAATGCTGATCGTGAATAATTTTTGATACAATCTAGAGTTGATGGAAGAAAGTAAAATATGATTTGAAGTATTCCGGTTGAAAATCATCAGTATAAGGATCATTAGTGTAACAAACTTAGAAGGTTGGAATAATGATCTTACTGAGTGAAGAAGTTGTAATGTTGCTTAAGTTTTTTCAAATAAGATACTGAGTTCAAGAGTTAGAAATGTTTCTTACTTTATAACCTAATTTAGACAATGCTTTATGAATATTGAAGTTATCGTAAATCATGGAAACTCATATGATAAAAACTTTTGACAAAATTGAGGAATCATGAAGATCGTATTGGTTCCATAGATTAGGAAAATGTTTTCATCAGATCTAAAAGTAGTTGACACATAAGTTTTCAGAGCTCTAAAGATTTATAGTTGATAAGATTTGAATAATTTCCAATTTTTGGTGTAGATCATTACATCATAATGATAATTACATCATAATGATAATTCCATCATTATGAGGATCCCATCAGACTGACTTTGAGAAGGAAAGGTGATCGGACTGACTATGAGAAGTAAATATAATCATACTAACTCTAAGAAGGAATGTCATTCAGACTATGTTTTAAGAGTATAGTTAGATCATAATGAGCTAAGAAGGATGATTGTATCATAATTTTTAGAGGAAGATAGTTAGATCAAAGTGATATGTGAAAGAAAGGTAGGTAATAATGTGCTGAGAAAACTGAAGCTGAGGAAGTTTTATCGAACTCAAAAAAAGCTTATTTTAGAAGTTTAATCTCAAATAAATATTGAGTCATCTTGAATAAGTTGAAGTTGAATTTTAAATATGATGGTTTTTTTGAGTTTTTAAATTTTTTTAAGTAAGAGAAGTTATTCACTTTCCTACATTTTTTTGAGTCACCTATAAATAGAGGTGAATTTCATTCTCATTTTTTAAAATTTTCACAAGTGTGGAAAAGGCAGAGAACTGAATATTTCTTGCCCAGTTTTTCATTCAAGACTCAGATCTCAGAAGAAGATATGACACCTAAAATTTTCATTTACCATATTGAGAAAGATCAAATTGAGAATTTGAGAATAGTTCGAGTTTTTTAGATTGAGATTTACTGCATCTTACTAAGCCCATCAGGCTGAATTCATCGGACTGAGGATGTTTGGATTGAGTTTTAGGGAGTTTTTGAGAAGAATAGTTTTTGTTATCTAGAAAAAACAAAAAGTTTATTATGTTGCATATTGAGAAAGGGAGCATCATATTTATTCCATTAGATTGAGTTAATCGTACTAAGTCCATCCTAAAAAAGTCCCTCAGACTCAAGGTCATCGAACCTAGGAACTTTTGTGAAGCAGATTAAACAAAGTATTTATTATTCTTTTGGCTCAATTTTTTCATAATAAACTTTTTAAACTAATAGGAGTTAGTATAATCATTACTATATGGTGATAAAATGTGTCTAAGGGCAATTTTAACAAGTTTTATTCACTTATTTTGAACAATGAATTTTCATAGACCCACAGGAGTGGCTATGTAAAGGAAGTAGGTTCTCACACTGAGGTAAAAACTTGTAAATCTTGTGTAATTTTCTTAATCTCCTAATTTTTCATGCACCAATATTCAATAAAATGTGAAGAGGAAATAAATATTAATGGGTTTTATGGGTTATGTTTCTAAAGGTTTTGAAACTCATAAAAAGTGAACAACTAATTCAACCCCCCTAGTTTTTCTCAATCCTTTAGAACTTAAATTTTAATCCAAATTTTACACGTACTCATTCATATATATATATATATATATATATGTGTGTGTGTGTGTGTATATTCGGTTTAGAGTATCCTATGAGTGATAACAAAATAAAACTTTCTTAGTAATCGGGTATCAAATTTAAAAATTAATCCCTACCTAAACCTGATAAATAGGAACCAAAACTTGATTTAATTGGGTTGGGTAGGACTGGATACCTGGTTAATGTGAACCCATTATTACTCCTAACTAGTACCTCACCCATGAATTTTCATGAAATTTTGTATAAAAAACGTTATTACATCCCAAGAAAGTGTTCATAAAATTTCAAAGGACATAATAGCTTGTGGAACAAATAAAAGTGATGTTTTTTTACAAAAAACATACTGATGTAAAATATAAAAATATAAAAAAAATGATATAATGAATATTAATTAAATAAAATGTTAAAAATTGTATTTATTTTGTGTTATATGTAGTATTTTTTCAAGAGTGGGACTTTATATCCTAGGGAAACACACACACACAAATATCAGTGGTGGTGGGTTTGATTGGTCACCATGGTGCTATCATCTTCTTCTTCCCTAAGGTTGGTGCAGATCTAGTTTACCTTGTTTTGGATCTGGTTTGAAATTATGTGGATCTGGTCATGGGTTTTATTTTCTTGTGAGGGTTACGGTTCTGCGATGAAAATGGTGGAGGTTTCGTGCTCCTTATATTTAGATGGTCTTCGGTGTGGACAGAGTCTCGGATGGATGGACTTGGCTATAATCTGCTGCAGCGAGTCTTTAAAATTTCCGGTCTCCGTGGCCTTTTATGTCTCTCCCTCTTGGTGTTTTTGGTTTTCCTATAGGTGATAGGCATTCGGGGAATTTCATGACCAGCGTTTCTTCCTGATTCTATTTATTTGATCTCTACCCTGGGTTCAAGAATTTCTCCATTCTCTCCGAGGTGGGGCAGTGTGGTGGGCTTCATGGTCTTTTGGGATGTGAGTTCAAGCAGTTCTGGAAGATCGATGGCTATGTACTCAATGCCTTTTTGGTGCCTTTTTGGATTTGGATTTTTGTATTTCTCAACAGTCGTTTTTAAAATCTTAAATAGGTGGGATTTGAGGCTGATTTTGATTGTTGGATTTATTCTGAATTTTGATGGTGAAATCTACTAACACTCTATAATGATCACCTCTAGATGAGGTATAGAGCAGGAATCATTCATCTGAGCATGACCAATCGAATTTGAATGAATGAGAGGTTATGGCTTTGCCATTGGTACTAGTCCCATGCAACCCTGCACGGGACACCTTGTTGCATGGTCATGTGAGGTTGAGGCTTAACATAATGATGTAGTTATTGGGAGGGGTTGTTCCTTGGAGTCTTGATCTGGGTAACTTTTTGTATGCTTTAATTTCAAGTTTCCCACCTTTTCATTAATAGTGCTTTTGAAATATATTCATAATAATGTTTATTTTTTATGAATTATATTTTATATTATTTTCATATTATTTTATTTTTCAATGTGTATGTGTTATTGTATTTTTCTGTTATAGGGATCGACATAGTTGTTAAGGTTTATATATAAACATATGTATTACATTTTATTATCATTTAAAGTTAATGCATGAATGTTAATAAAGTTTGCAATATTTTATATTCTTATATGTGAATGTGGTAAAATTACATATAAAGGATTCAAAATATATGAGATAGTATAGAGTTTCTATAGATACAGTTATATAAAAATGGCGATAGTATTGAAAAAAAAATTAAATAAAACATTGTATATGCGTATCGAAGTAAAAAATATTAATCATGTTTTAGATATTAATGAATGAACATTAAATTTTAGTTGTGTAACATATAGGGGTGAATATAGTATTGTTGTTCCATGGATATATAAAATCCAAGGTAAATAAATATATATATTAACTAAGCCGAGATTGATATAGGAATATGAAAAAACATGAAAACATGAAAAAGTGTGAAGTAAATTTTTCAAATGGAGATAAGATAAAATAATATAAAATATGATATCTAAAACATATTATAGATCTTTGTAACAAAAAAATTAGTTTGAGTTACCATAAAATTTGTTTTACAAGATCTAGAATTTTTTCCAGACTTATCCTTGCTAAAAATTATAATTCCCATCAGTTGAGATTAGAAAAATTAATTCAAAATGATTCTAAAAGTTTAATTAGGGTAGTATAATCTAGATAAGTGATCAAAAAATTTCAAAAATATAGGGTTTATTGGATATTTAAATACAACCCCTTTCAAATACTAATTCTGAGAGCCTCTGTTAAGAGTACATTTACATATTCACCTAAATATCCCAAAAGCAAATAGAATACCTGGAAATACAATCAAAAACCATCTAATTGGCCTTGAATAGTAATAAAATATTGAAAAATAGTACAATATCCAAATAATTTTACAAATCCATTGGTCAAAGGATATCTATAATCACTTATGACAGAGGATTATGTGATTTTTATTTTAATTCAGTTCAAAATCTATTATTGGGATCATGCCCTAGGGGAATAAAAAATACATCAGTCACTAAATTATTTAAAATAATTACTATATTAATAATCATGGTCTGTCTTCAATTAAATAGATTTTAAATTATTATAGTATCTAAAAATAATCACATAAATAAAGTAGATAATTACATGAATGAAATGAAAATGTGTGAATAAGGTAAGTGGGGTCCTTAAAATGTAATTTTTAATGACTTGGGATGCATGGAGTGGATAACAATAAATTATATTATTAAAAGCAAGATAAAATGACATAAGAAAACTAAATTTTTCACATTAAGTTACGTTAATACATCATTATTTATCATTTATGTTCCCAACATAGAGATCTTATATCAATAATGATTGATTACTATAGAAACCTAATAGGTTATGATTAATTAATAAATTAATAGTATAATAACATGTATAATTTTTCTTCACATACCATAAAATATTTAACAACCACTAACATGAAGCATATAATAATGATTTATAAAAGAGAATTCCAATTCATAATTCTATTTCTTCAAGGAATACATTTTAACTACTATAAAAAAATCAGGGAGAAAAAATAGTATATATTAGGGAGCTATGATGAATTAAAAAATGTAAATTTTAGATCACAGACGTTATACTACTAGTGAGGCCAATTCTAATCTAGTATAAGGTGGGAGAGGAGATTTTGGGTAATCCTATGAGTGTAAATATTTATCTTTTGAGACATGAGTAGTGGACTAGAACCTAGACACTTTAATGGGATCTTGATCACTAAATACAGCTAACTGAGAAGAATAAAAAAACTAAAAGAATATATGCATCATTATAGTATGTATTAATGATTCATAGAGAAAAGTTGGATATATGTTGAATTGAAAGATATACAATATTTTTATGTAGTACATACATGTATATAACTAAAAAAATTAACTTTTTTTAAACATAATAACATAATCATATTTTTGGAAGCATATATATAAAACTATAACGCATCATTAATAATAAATAAATTATTAGGAGAATATGAGGAATGTATTATGTGATACAAAAGATTAAAAAAACCATTCAAAATTATTAAAAATAAACTATAGTTTTTGTTTTTGCTTGAACTAACTCAAGTCATTTATCCTTGTAAATTATTCCAAGAACATAGAAAAAAATAATAATTTCACACCAAAAAAACATGCTTCAAATATTGATGGTTGATTTTTTGACATCAGAACATACATTATTTGATCAGAGCATTATTAATGCAGTAAAAAAACATATTTTGGATCAGAAATCACACTTAATAAATATAGAGAGGAATGAAAAAAAATTTGATTAAAATAGAACAGTTGTAGATAGAAATATAATATTTTAAGACCCTTTCAACTCATATAGATACTTCCATCGAAGATTCTTAATGAAACCCATAAATAAACAATGACTGGAATAAAATTAAAAGATAAATGTAAATAATGATTCTAAGAAAATATTAATCATTATATATAATAAATTAGTTATTAACAGAATGTGTGGAATGTATTATGGGATAAAAAATCTACAAAACATCATTTAAAATTATTCAAAAATAAACAATATGTGTTTCTATATTAACTGACTCAATTCATTTATCGTTATAAATTATTTTAAGAACATAGAAAAATATGCCTCATTTCACCCAATAAAACCTGTTTTGGATATTTCTAGTAAAAATTTTAATAGTATTCCATACTTCATTTGACCAGAGCACACTTGAAGTAGTAGGAGAATATATTTTTCATAGGAAAACATAATTTATAAATACAAAGTAGAAATAAAATATTTTTAATGATCAAAATAAAACAATTTTAGAGAGAAATAAAATATTTCAATACCCTTTCATCTCATCTAGAAACTTCCATTGAAGATGCTTGACAAACTCCATATACAAATACCAATTGCAACATACAACCAAAGATAAAATAAAAACAATGGTGTTGAGAAATTGTAATTAAATATATTCTTATTCCATAGATTTATGAGATTAGTTTCTGAGGTTGAGAGGCTGGATTTTGGGTGAGATGGTGCATTGGGAATTTTAGAGAAGCATCAAATCCCTTTATAGTACACAAATTCTAGTTCACTATGATATATCTAATACCAAAAAAGTATCTCATTGGACCAATAACTAGAGATCAATGATGAAACAATTTATGAAGATTCAAGAAAATAATTTCTGTCGAAGCCATTATCCAAATAGTATTTGGTCAAGCAAGATTAAAATAGAGGATTGATTGAAAACACTACATGAATTTAATTCCAATCGAGAATCCAATGTTGTGAGAATATCTTGGATTCACATATATGTAATTTTAGGTGTTACAATAAAAATTTCTAGTAGTGAAACCATAGATCGATCGATATAGAGTTGTTAGGGTTTATGGACATCTGAAAATTATTTAAAATAAAAAAAAATAAATATTTTTGGGGTCTGGAACAGTTATTGTATAGAGACTAATGGGGGACTGTTCATGGTGATTAGATAGTCAAGAACTGAATCTTCTAGAAATAATAAACTATTTTCAACACATGCAACGTAGAAGCCATGTACTGGGAGGAAATTTATATAAGCGTGGAGAAGATAAAGAATAATTATGAAAAATATTCTTTTAGGGTGAAGATTCCTCTTTTCAAAGTATAATAGAATGAAGAAATAATTGTATATAATGAAGGAAATATAGAATTTTATATTTTTTTAGTTTTTAATGGAGGACGAATATATAGGGTTTGGATATGTGGATACTACTATGAATGAATAGGAATCAATGAGATATCCATGCAATGATATAGGGGGGATTGGAAACTCAATCGCATTCGACATAGTTCCATTGAATTAGAAGTGGTAATTGATGGGATAAAATTAGTATTTTATTGAGGAAAAATCAATAGGAAGAGGAAATATCTGAAGGAATATGGAATAGAGGATATATGGGCTTAAGCGGATTAGGAGAGGGGAAGGAAAAGGGGAGAGTTTTTTTTTTAGGGAAGAATTTATTACACATGGGCTGGAGGAAACCTCTCAAGGAGGCACATGTCCTTGGAGGCATGACCTCAAGTATAGATAAAGGATTTTATGCATGATATATGATTCATTTATAGCTAAGTATATAGTGATCTATAGATGTCACTATCATCATGCCCAATGAATACAGGTTCACATATCTTTCCCTCCAATGCAATGGAAACCCTGATGTAATTGTATTCATAAAAATTATTCCATGTGAATTTAGAAAAATTTAAAATCATGGAATAATTATTTCACATATTTTTGAAATTGTGTCTCACCTTGTTTGGGCCTCCCTGTTTTTGTCCTAACTATTGGAAAAATACAGATGATACTAAAAATTTGAAAATTTTGAATGGTTGAGAAATGTTATTTCAATATTTTTTTCTTTAACGGGTGATGAAAATGTTCATAGTGAAAATTTTATAATATTAAATTGTGTAAATATATACCAAAAAATATTTTCTACTGAAAATATTTTCATATTTTACACATAAAAATATTATTTCAGAAAAACTTGGGGCACTAATGAATAAATGATATTGAATAAATGAAAAAATGTTCTTATTTAGTGCAACAATTTCAATAATAACATAATGATAAGAAACTGAAACTGTAGGAGGAGTTAGTTATGTTTTTACATTACAAATATATTTTTATCAGTTAAAACTTTAATAAAATTAAAAAATTTATTTTGAAACAAAGGAATAAAAATCAATTTTTTTAAATATTAATAAACTGAAAGTGAATTGTAAATTTATAGTAAAATAGTATACTAAATTAATTCATAATGTTATCATAAAAATAAAAAATAAAAAATAAATTGAATAATGGATAAAATGAAGCTAAAAATTCATTATTTTAAGTGAATTATATGGCTATGAATAATAAAATTGAATTCATTTAAATATTCATTATGCATTTTTAGATACTTATTATACTGATTAGCATATCAAAGATAGTTTAACAACCATGCATTTTACTACTGATAGGATCATATCTAAACTAAAAGATTAAACATAAATAAATAAAAAAATTCAATCTTAACAATGTTAGTTGTATATCAATAAATATAATTCAATAACATTAATATTCAAGAAAAGAGTAAAAGGAATAAATAATTTTAATTGCTTCAACTAGATGGAATAACCTAAGACTTAGAATGAGCTCCAAATTAGCTGGTAAAAATCATCTCCATATCCATCTTTATAATTTTGAAACACATATCCGTAAATTAAGAAAATAAAATTAGAATTGATATAAAATAAATGACTATAGATGGTTATTGAAAATAACCAGATATGGTTACTTTTAGGTCCTCCCTCTGATAAAATTCAAGTCCCTTTTTGATTATGTTTTAATTTAGCACAACCAAATAACTTGCAAGATAAAAACATATGAATGAAAATAATAAAACGCATAAATAATTTTAATTGTTCTGACAAGATGGAATAATATAAGACATGAAATGATCTCCAAATTTTACTATTTAGGTGGTATATTATGTAATTACATTACAAAATAACATGTGAAAATATATATATATTTATTATTCAAACCTCAAACATTTGTTAACATTTAAAAAATATTTTTTGACAAAGGAAGAGAAATAAAAATATTTATCACAATATTATTAAACTAAAAGTGAATTGTAAATGTATATAGAAATAGTATACTGAATAAATTCATAAAGTTATCATAAAGATAACAAAATAAAAAGGCATTGAATAATGGATAAACTAAAATTTTGTTAATGTAAGTGAATTTTACAGGAATAGAAACTAATATTGAATTAATTTGAAGGTGAATTACGCATTTATAGAAACATGGTATTGAGATTGTCATATCAAAGACAGTTTAATGAACATTCATTTTACTAGCCATGTATAGCGACCCAACCCCATAAATCCCAGAGCTGGTGTTAGGCTTCCATTACATTGGGATGAGATATTAGTAAATAACATCCTAAAGTACCAAATAGTTTAGTAGTATTGGTAAAATAGATACATATATGAGTTTTTTATTACAAATGAATACACTAATTACAATATAATTTTTTTCTTTCAAAAATAATAATAACTTTAATACATCTAGAGTATCATTGAATATCATTCTTAGTACACTTCTTGGATTCCTTGGGAATGGAAACAAAATAAGGGTGAACTCAAATGCTCATTAAGGGTAAATTATAATGGAATCAATAATGAATTAATGAGAATAGTCAATATGGGAAAGTAATAACTGAATAAACATGGCATGAAATCAATAAACTGATAAGAATGTGTATAAACAATATGAAAAGGTAAATAACTAAAAACACATGGCATTTAAATAACTAGGTAATGAAAAATCAACATGGGAAGGTAAGAAACTAAATACACATTCCATTTAATAAATAAAATAAGAATGAAATTCATCCATAAATATGTTGATTTAAAGCAACATGGATAGATAATAACTGAAAATAAATTAAAGAAATTATTAATTATTGGACCAAATGTTTCTTAGGTACATTAAACCATTAATGTCAAGACCTTTCACTAGACATTTTATAACATATAGGTTACAAACCAATTTGGTTTATCCAATCTTAACTCCACTGTCAAGACCTTTCACAAGACACTTTAAACAACTCTGATTTAGAAACAAACTCAATGGTTTGGTTTCCAACTAATTTTATACCATGAGACAATTGATTCATCAAGGGGTTATATAAATTATGGGCCCCACCCATCACTACATATCCATGGTATTCCTCATATTTAATAAACAATATAACTTATCAAATATCTGTATTAAATAATGGATATAGATTTATTAATATTTATATGAATAATCAAATAAATTTCATAGTAAACACCATATGAAAAGTGGTATAGATTATAAGAAATAAACATATCCATGATAAATGATATGGATAATTAGGGTAAATTTAATGTTTAATGATCATATGAAATCAAGTATTTCGAGGGGACTAACAAAGGAATCAAGGAAGTAAATGACAATACTGTCTTTGTACAAATAAATAATAAAAATTCCATAGAAAGAATAAGGATGGTATTAATACAACATATCTCCAGTGAAGTAAAATAAAGGTTTTTTGTTGTTGATGAATAGAAATACTATAAAAGATATTTTAAAAAAATTGAGAAAAATATCCTTTTATTTTGAAAAACATTTTAAAAATAATTTTCTTGAGAATCAATTTTAAAAAATATTATTTTTCAAAAATTAACCTTTTTAACATGTAAAGGAATCTTTGAAGAACTAACGGTGGTAAATCTGTACATTCCATATAAGTAAAAAAGAACATTCATTTTGTAGGGTAAAATGTTTCGAAAAATGAATTGTTCGGAAATAGACAAGAAAATTCATTTGAAAAAAATGGTAATTAGAAAATTATTATGGAATGGTTAAATAAATTTGAAAACCTTTTTAGAAAACAGTGTTTTTAGAAGAAAATAGGTTCTCCAACTAAAGGGAGAAATGAAATCAGGTATTTATAAAAACATTTTCTAAAACAATTTGAGTACCAAAGAGTGTGAAAACAGTACTATAACTTAAAAAGGGTCATGAACAAATATAAGATAATAAAATGAAAGGGTTTATTAAATTATGATCAAATAATTTCTTCTAATGTTAAATTAATGTGTAAAAAATCCTGAATAAAATGAGATTGTGAAGTAAACCCTTGAAAATACAATAACATTGATGTGAAAATCAATCAATGAATTGATTATATGTACCAAATGTAAATCCACATAAACCAAGTGGAAAAAACAAAAAAAAATATAGAAAAAATTTATTACACACATAATATTATAATATTAATGACAATGAGGATGTAATTAACCTAATGAAAATAAAATGGGTTATGAAATTCTTTTCTACTTTGGTAACTTTAAGTTTATATCCCCTTAGATGATATAATTCAAATTAAAACTCAAAATATCATGTAGAATTAATGTATCATGATATTATATGTCAAATTTTCAATATGTACACCATATATAATGAATTAGGTTCACAAAAATAAATTATGCCTCAAATAATGGAATTAACATTTAAAGATCATTAAAATTATACTTGAGGAAAAAAATATTTAAACATTCCAAAGTATCTCATACCACTTTGAAACATTTGAGTCATAAGACTCATGATGGAATAACATTAAATGAAAATTTTAAATACTTTGAAGATAAATAAAATCATGATATAATATATCCAAATGGGAAGTAAATACACCACATAAATAAGTATGTGGTGAAAATGGTGTATGCCATGTGGAAAGAAAAGTGAGACAAGAATCCATTACCTTGCATTTTCTTTTTTTGGTGAACATCCTTTAATACCTTGTATAAGGGTTTTGAACATGTTAATAACTTATACCAGAACCATAATCATTTTTATAATATCATATATTAACATCTTATAATATATTATTACCCATTTTTTATTAATCTTTCATTATTTTCACTATTTCATATGTTAATTTCCTAGTTTGTCGAGTATGTTTTAACTTGATACATATTGTTACTATTAATTAGATAATGATTTCATCATCTCCATAATGTAAAATATGATTTAATTATCATACATATCAATTATATATATATATATATAATAATCTATAATATTTGTAGATAATAAATGAAATGTACCATTCCTAAAGACGGTAGGTCATATGTATGCATGAATTGTACATTCATTTTTCAGTATTAAAAGAATGAGAAGTAAATGATATTTATGTATATTTTAATTCCATTATAATATTTATTTCATATATTTCACAACTTTTTATTAAAATCAGTATTTATATATTCCATGTATAGTGTGAATGAATCACATTGCTTTGAGGGGGCGGTAGTCTACACATCCACAAACGATGTTATTGTATTCCCAAAAAATGAAAATCATAAAGAAATGTTATATATAAAAATTATAGAATCATAAAAAAATTATAAATATAATTTATATCATATATAAACATCATGTCCATTATAATTCCCTACCATGAAATGTGGTAAGGGAAAAAAACAAACAATTATCATTTTGCGAGGTGATAGTTCGTCGTACATGAACGGTAAGTTCATCACCCATTAGATAGATGATTTTAAAAGTGTAGGTTAAACCCTTAGGATAAAAAATATAACTATATTTATGATTCTTATGTTATTATGTATCCATGTAATAATAATATTTTAGGATTTGGATAATGAAAAAAAGAGCTTGAGGAAGAATGTTACCTCCTACTCGGGTAACACTTTTTTGATTGAACCTAATGGATTCCATGGATGTATTTCCACCCAATTAAAGTATTATATTATGAGGGGAGGTATTTTCATGAGATATTTTGGAATATCTTGTTCATAAAAAAGTTTCTTGAGAGGTGTGAGGAAGTGGGAGGAGATGAGGCCTTTTTATAGTAGAGGGGAGTAAAACTATTGTGAATTTTTGGAAAAGAGATTCCATCCACGTTTCACCTATGTCATGTGGCTCCAATAATAGTAAAAATAAAAGACAAGGGATTATATGGTCTAAATATTAACATATAATGGACTTTGGACAAGTTTCTAGGTCATTTTGGCCCTTAATTTTATGTTTTGGTCCCTTGTTAAACTATTTTTACTCTTAATCATTGTAAATAATTTTAATTACTTTCACTAATATTTTTGGCCAAAAAATTAATTTACCTTATTATAAATTATAAATAAATATTATTATAAATAAGGAATACATTTTTATAAATTAAAATCATAGTATAGGCATAAATTAATTTAAATTTAATCACGTAGATGGGATGACAATGAAGGTTTTTAAAGTAAAAACGTTCAAAATTTTCCTACGTTTTTATATCCAATTTCAAAGTGAAATTGATTATAATGACCTATATTGGATAAATTTATATAAAATTTATCTAATTAATTTTTAAATCCAATCAAAAATATAATTGAACCTTATAAATAAATTATTCAAAAAATAAATTTTGAATTAAAATTTAGTTTTATGAACTATTCATCAAAAAATGAGACTTCAAAGAAAAATACTAAAACTTAACACTAACCTAATTTCTAGGTTTAGATTTAAAAAATGAAATTTAATTTTAAATATAAAATGGTTAAAATTTCAAAAATAGGATTTCAAAAAGGTTCTCCATTATAAGGTTGAACAAGTTCCATTATAAAAATATTGATTTTCATGTGAAATATTGGAATTTTTCTTATCTTATGTTATCAAATACATTGGATGAATGTAAAAAATGTTTTATTGAATAATATATATATATATTACATTAACATCACTCACTAATTGTAATTACTTTAATTTATTAACGTAAAACAACTTTGTGAGTATAAAAATACTTTTCTATAAAAGCACTCTCTTTATATTGAATTGATACTTATATTCATTTATAATTAATTTATAACCAATTAATTCATTTTATATTTTTCTGTACCATATATTTTCATAATTTAGATAATATTATTCATAACCACTTATTTAACATATAGGTTATATCTTATTATATTAAATAATAATATTTTAGTAGTATATTGTTGTTCGGTAAAACTCAATTTTTACGTGTAAGACAAGATATCAAAGAAACTAATTGTTGTGTGCAATGTAATCTTTCTATGTATTGTGTGTATTATAATATATATCTTATATTTAATTTATTTAATACAGTAGTTAAATTTTAAAGCCTTGGGATGTTATATTCCCCTTGCTCTTGGTGTTGCATGTCATATGCATTATCGAATACAATGTTATTACTTTAGAATTTTGGGGAATTACATTCTCCCCACCTTAAATAAATTAAGTCCTCATAATTTAAACTAATTCTTGGTAATATATTGTTTAATATTTCCTATGTTTAAATCACACACACTGAGAAGGTTTTGTAAAACATCCTCTATAAAAGAGAGAATGGGAAGTACATAGGTCACATGGAATAACATATAACTAGGTCTCTATGTAGGATAACATTAGTGGAATGTAGATATACATACATAGAGTAAAAGAATAAATATTTATGGGGATTTATTTATATCATCAATCACAAACAATTGAATTATCAATGTAAATTTGAGGGCCTCAAAGTCATAAATCTTTAATGATTTAGAATACCATTTGTTCAAAAAAAATTAAGGATTAGGATAACGTTTTTTTGTTTCTAATCATTTTCCTAATGTGGAGTAACTATTTTAATTCCAAATGTATAAAAGTAAATACACTTACATTAAAAATGTCTATAAACGCAATTTCATCATTCGGTTGTGCTTCAATCAATTTCTCATTCATCCATTAATTCAAGAAATGGATATCTAAAAATTAGCTTTGATTCCTGAAGCACTAAAATACCCTTTTAACGGATAGTAAGGCCCATAAAAGAGTTGAAAGTATAACTATTTATATATAAATATTCCCCAAATACAATATAGTTAATACACTAATCTATAAACCTAAAAAGTAATACTACTGGTTCATAATTAATATTTATTCATCAAAATTTTTAACCAAAAACAATGACAATTTAACAATGACATTTCATTTTCCACTGGTAGGCATGAAACCCTTATCATACTTCAATCATGGGTTTAGGTCCCACATCCTTTAAAAACTTGATGGGATGTAACCAGGCATAAATTTTGTCTTTTTCTAAAACAATATTAATATAATTTCAAAAATAAATATGATTAGCATCCTCTAAATAAGGTTAATAACTAAATATCATTTTACCTAAGGTTTTAAATACAACCTCAATAAATAAATACTTCATCCATTTATTTAAACAAAGGTCCTTCCTTGGTCTCAAATCTAACCTAGGATATTCATTATCATTATCTATTCAAACCATTCATAATGGTTTGTAAAGAAAATGTGAATTATCCTATGCATATCCCCTAGTAGTGTCAAACTAGGTGCATAGTAAGTCATACTCTCATATACCAGGTAACACCAAGTTTGTCGCGATGCACCTTGTCAAAGTTGTTACCCCTAGGTACACATGTTTCTAAACCATGCCCACTAGTATTATCTATAAATGGATGTATTTCTAGAAAGACCCACATAAAATATACCTTATCAAAGTTCTAAGATGTTATTTTATACGTATCCTGAAATTATACCTTAAGGTTATGTTATCTAACCTATGTTTTTATAAATATTGTTCACTAGGTTTCTACTAAACATGATCTAATACAAATTTTAGTAACCTGACCTTATAAATCCTAAATTCAGTGTCATGATACCATTACATTTTTATAAGATAAAATTAAATCATGTCCCAAAAGACTGAACAGTTTAGTTGTCTTGGTAAACTAGATACATACATGAGTATTGTATTATAAATGAATACACTAATTATAACATAAATTTTTCTTTTGAGGATAAAAATAACTTTAAAATATCTAGATTAATGTTTCATATATTTATTATTACACTTCTTGGATTCTTGGGGAATGAAATTAAAATAAGGCTGATCACAAATGCTCAGTAAGGGTAAAGTACAACACAATCAACAATGAATCAATGATAATAGTCAATATGGAATGTTAATAACTGAAGAAACATTACATGTAATCAATAAACTGATAAGGAAGTTCACAAACTATATATTATGTTAAATAACATAAAACAAATTCCATTTAAATAACTGGATAAGGAATAATCAATATGTCATAATATGAAACTGAAAACAAATTCCATTTAATCAATAGATTGATACTGAAATGCATTCATAGATATGTGAATGAAAAATATCATGGATAAATAATAAATAAATTTAAATTAATGAAATAATTAGTAATTATACTCTATGTATCTTAGGTACATGGAACCATTACCGTAATGACATTTTACCAGATGGTTTAAAACATACTGGTTACGAACCAAATTGAATTGTCGAACCTTAACACCACTATCAAGAGCTTTCACAAGACCATTTCAACTAATCTGATTTTAAAAAAACTCGAATGGTTTTTCAGCAAATGATTTCATCCCATGAGACTATTGATGCATCGAGGGGATATATAAAGTATGGGAACCACCCATCACTTCCTTTCTAGATAATTCCTTATATTGAATAAATAATATGACTTATCAAATATCCGTATTAAATAAAGGATATAGTTTTATAAATATTTTCCCATATAATCAAATAAATTTAATATTAAACTCCGTATGAAAAGTGGTATAAGATTTAGGAAATTAATATATCCATGATAAATTATATGGACAATTAAGTTAAATTAAATATTTAATGATCATAGGAAATTTAATAATTCACAAGGACTAATAAATGAATAAATGAAGTGAATTTAAATAATATCCTTGTCCAAATAAATCATAAAACAAATAGATAAATAATAAGGATGGTATCAATACAATATATCCAAAGTGGAGTAAAAGAAAGTATTGTCATCATTTATGAATAGAAATACTAAAAAATATATTTTAAAAACATTCTTGTATAAAATATCATTTTTATTTTGCGAAACATTTTAAAAATCCTTTTCATGAAAATCAATTTTGAAAAAAAAAATTCAAAAATAAACATTTTAAAAATTCAGAGGAATATTTGAAAACATGATGGTAGTAAATTCTTACATATCATACTATGTAAAAAGAACATTCCTTTTTATTGGTAAAAAGGTTAGAAAAATTTCTTGTTCGGACAGCGACAAGAAGATTCAATTGAAAACATTGGTAAAAGAAAAAAGTGTTGAAATTTATTTAATAAATAATTTTGGAATAGTTAAAAATATTTTTGAAAAACATTTTAGAAAATAGGGTTTTTAGAAGAAAATAGGTTCTCCAACTAAAGAGATAAATAAAGTAGGGTTTTCTTAAAAACATTTTCTAAAACATTTTGAGTACCAAAGAGTGGGGAAATGGTACTATTAATTTATAAATTTCATGAACACCCATAAGATAAGAAAATTTAAGTTTTTATTAAATTATGATCAAAAAATTTCATCTAATGTAAATTCAAATGTAAAAAATACTGAATAAAATGATATTTTGAAGTAAAACCTTGAAAATACCATAATATTGATGTGAAAATAAATTAGTGAATAGATTATGTGTGTCAAATTTAAATCCACAAAAAAATTGAAAATAAAGAAATATATATCAAAAAGTTTATTACACATATAATCTTAGAATATTAATGACAACGAGGAAATAATATTACCAAATGAAAATAAATTGGGTAATGAAATTCATTCCAACTTAGGTAACTTTAAGTGTGAATCCCCTTAGATGAAATAATTCAAATTAAAAGTCAAAATATCATGAAGAATGAATGAATAATGATATTACGTGTCAAAGTGGTGTTTTGTTTTCTATATATAATAAATTACGTTCACAATAATAAACTATTCATCAAATAATGGAAATACCATTGAAATATCATTAAAATTATTCATGATCAAAATAATGTTTAAACATTCCAAAGTGTCTCATACCAGTTTGAAACATTTGAATAATAATCATCATGAAGAAATAACAAAAAAATGAAATTTTTAAATACCATGAAGATAAAATAATTCACAGTATAATATATCAAAAGCGACTGTAAATATATTACATAAATAATTAAGTTGTAGAAATGGCGTATGTCTCACGAAAAGAAAAGTGAGACAAGAATCCCATACTTTGCATTTACTTTTTGGGTGAACATCCTTTAACCTCACTTATAAGTGTTTCAAACATATCACTAAATTATAACATAACCATAATTATATTTATAATATCCTATATTAACTTCTTATAATATCTTATTACCGATTTGTTATTAATCTTTCATTATTTTAGTTTTTTCAGGTGTTAATTACTTAGTTTTTTGAGTATGTTTTAACTTGTTACATGTTGTTATTATTAATTAGATCATGATTTCATCAACTCAATAATGTAAAAAATTATTTAATATTCATATATATCCAGTATATATGTATTTATAATCATCTATAATATTTGTAGATAATAAATTAAATGCATCGTTCATAGAGAAGGTATGTCGTACATATGTGTGAACATTACATTCATTTCATTATTGTATTAAAATAAAGTAAACAAAATATATGTATATCATAATTTTAGTATCATATTTATGTCATATATGTCACATTGTTTTATTAAAACCATCCTTTAAACATTCCATGTATAGTGTGAATAAATCACATCGCTTTGAAGGGCGGTAGTCCACACTTCCATAAACGATGTTATCATATTCCTAAAAAATGGAAAGCATAAAGATATGTTATATATAAATATTAAAGATGAATACATGAATTATAGATATAATATATATCAAATATAAATAGTTTTTACATTATAATTCCCAGCCATGAAATTTGGTAAAAGAAAAAACGAACAATCATCATTTCCCGAGGTGGTAGTTCGACGTACATGAATGGTAAGTTCTTCACCCATTAGATGGAAGTGTGTGTAATTCTAGGTTAAAAACGTAGAACAGAAACATATTATAATATTTATTATATTGATTTTATTATGTAATCATGGAATAATAATATTTTAGGGAGTATATAATAAATATAAAATAAAAGATCTTGAGGAATAATATTACCCCTTATTTGGGTAACTCCTTTTAGTTTGTACCAATGGGCTTCCATGGATGGATTTCTGCCCAAGGGGGGTCTAGGATTATGGGAGGTATGTTTAAGAGATATTTTTTAGGTCTTTTTCTAGCCTAATATACTTTATAGGTGTGAAGAAGAGGGAGTAGATGAGGCCTTTTATAGTGGAGGTGAGTGGTACTCTTGTAAATTTTTGGAAAGGGAATTCCACCCATGCTTTTCCTATTTAAAGTGGCTCTAATAATGGTCCAAATCTGATTAAATGTATTATAGGTTCAAAATATTAACATAAAATGGATTTTGGAAAATTTTCTAGTTAATTTTCGCCCTTAAGTTTATAGTTTAGTCCCTTGTTAAGCTAATTTTTCTCTTAATTGTTGAAATTAATTTTAACTACTTTCACTAATATTTTTGGTCAAAAACTAAGTTTAACTTATTAAAAATTTTAAATTATTATTAATTAAAATATTCAATCCATTTTTTCAAATTTCAATAATATGAGTGGTAGAAATTAATTTAAATCTAATCTCGTAGGTAGGACGACAATGTGGCTTTTTAAAGTAAAAACGTTCAAAGGTTTGCTAAGTTTTTATATCCAATTTCAAAGTAAAATTTATTATAATGACCAAAATTGGATTAATTTATATAAAATTGATTCAATTTAACTCTAAACCCAATAAAAAATATTATTTAACCTTATAAATAAATTAGATGAAAAATAAGTTTGGATTAAAATTCATTATTTTTCACTCTATCAAAAAATGAAAATTCAAATAAAAATTCCAAAAATTAACCCTAGCCTAATTTTTATGTTTCAAATTAAAAAATGATGTTTATTTTGACATATAAAATTTATAAAAGTTAAAAAAAAATTATTTAAAATAGGTTCTTCATTATAATAAGATAAAAGTGTCTTTATAAAAATATTGAATTTTATGTAAAATATTGAGTTTATTCTTATCATATATTTCTCAAATATATTGGATGAATGTAAAAAATAATTGATTGAATAAAATATAATATATATATATATATATATTACATAATATTCATCACTAATTTCAATACTTTAATTTATTATGGTAAAACAACTTTGTGAGCATAAAGATATTTTTATATAAAAACATTCCCTTTATATTCAATTTCTTCTCATATTCATTTCAAACTAATTTGTAACCAATGAATCTATTTTATATTTTTTGTAATACATTTATTTTTATAATTTTGATAATACCATTAATAACCTATAATTTAACAAATAGGTTATATCTTATTATATTAAATGATAATATTTTATAATATATTATTGTTTGGTAAAACTCGGTCTTTGTGTGTAGAGCAAGCTATTGCAGAAACTCGTTGTTGCGTATGATACAAGATTACATAGTATTTCATTAATTTTAAGCTATATCATGGATTTAATTTATTTAATATATTAATTATATTGTAATGTCTTGGGATATTATATTCTCTTACGTGCTTGGTGTTGCATGTTATACATGATATCGAGTACAATGTTCTTACATTAGAATTTTGGAGCATTACACCATGGGATCCCATCCTAACTAAAAATTTAAACATAACAAAATAAAAATTCCAATCTTAAAAAATTTCATTTTAGATCAAGGAATGAAATTCATGGAAGAAAATCATTAAAGGAATAATACATTTTAATTTCTTTGACCAGATGACATAATCTAAGACATTAAATGAACTCTAAATTTAACTATTTATGAGAAGAAAAAATAGATAAAAAATAAATAACCATATATAGTGATTGAAAATACTCATATATATATCCTTTATGGCCCTCCATTATAAAAATTTTAAGTACCTTCTTAATTATGCTTTAATTCAGCACAACCTAATAATCTACAAGAGAAAAACATATGAAAGAAAAGCATAAAATGCATAAAAAAAATTATTCTCGACAACCAAATGGAATAATATATTAATTGAAATGAGATCCAACTTTGAAGAAATATTATGAATATCCATATTTATCATTTTGAAACACATATAATTAAATTATATAAATAAAATAAAATTATATAGAAAATAAATAACTATAGATATGATTGAAAATACCGAGATATGTTTCATTTAGAGACCTCCCTCAAAAAGCTTTCATGTACATTCTATATTATTCATTAATTAATCACAACATAATAACCTTAAAGAGGAAAACATATTCACCCCAAAAGAAGAAATGAAAATTGGTTTCTGAAATGTAGGGATTACCTAATGCATTGAGAAAACAAAAATAAATAAAGAAAATAGAATATCTAATGAAGGGATTAAAAATAAATGGAATTCATACATGAAATGTACGGATTACCAAATTAATGGGCTTCCAATTGAGATTCTCAAGATAATTCTTCACAAAAATTGAAAATTAATTGAATGAAAATTCAATAAATGAATTATAATGAAATATCGATGGAAATTCTTGATTTAATGAGGAGAATATAATATATGTGTCTATAATGAATTCTAACTCATATATAAACCACTCCATGAATATATATGATTTGAATTAGAATTAATTTTTAAAAATTAGATGAGGGAACCAAGTCGGGCCAATTCTTTATAAAGAGTGATCTGGAAGAAATTTTAAGGAAAAGATGATGTTAAATTAAGTGTAAAGGGAAAAAAGGGAATATGTATTGTTGTATTAAACTACACTGAGAAATTGAAAATTAACAGAGCCATCTGACTGATGAGAAACATATGGCCTCAATTGGAGATAGTATCTAATCTAGAAAATCACAAAACGGATGGGCTTGAATAGATATGGAATATCTCCAAGGGTTTCTATATGAGGATTGATAGAATGTGGAGGATAACATTGATTGTAAATTGAGGTATTGGTCCATGCTAAATGGAATGATCAGAGATAAAAAGGTTTCATGGATAAATGGAAATATTCACATTGAGAATTGATTTATTTAAGATTAGAGTGGGTTCATTTTTTTATACCTATGTTGTTCAAATGAAAATAAATTCCACAAAAAACCCAAAAATAGAAGTCAGAAAATATAGGAATAAAAACAGATGAAAAAAATTGATTAATTTATAGGGAGGAAGAGTGTGAAAAAAAAATCATCTAAGTATCAAGGATGGGGTTTTTGATGAATCCAATTGAAGGTTTAATATGAAGGTTTGAGGAAGAGAATTTATTTGATACATTAGGAGGATAAGAAGGTGTGAAGAAACTAAAAATGGAAAATGGAGGAAGCTGGGAGGATGAGAAAGTTGTGAGGAGGAGGGAGAGTCAACGTGTCATGATAATGGGGTGTAGAATAATCAAAAAGGGAAGTGGGTTATTGGATTTTTTGATGCTGATAGGTGAAGGGTTATGAACGAGAGGGAATCTAAAACATAGGAAATTAAAAATTTAGGACGAAAAAATTAGAGAGTCATGGAGGTTAGGGAATATTGGAGAGTCATAGAGGTCAGGGAAGATCAGAGAGTCATGGAGATCGGAGAGTCATGGAGGTCATGGAGATAGGTGATTTATTATATAATATATATATATATATATATATGTATTTAAATACATTTATGTATATTTATTTATAATTTATATATATATTTATTAATATTTGATTAAAATTATATACAATTTCATATATGCATAGATATTTATATGTATTTATGCATATTTTTCATTATTTGTATACATTTAAAAATATTAATACATATTTATGTTTATATATTTCTTATATATTATGTGTAAATACCTCAACCTAGTAGACTAGATTCGGTTGTTAATTTATTACATTGGTCTTAGATATAAGGAATCACACCCCGAAGGACCATATATTTTAGTAGTCTTGGTAAACTAGATACATTCTTGGATGTCAAATTGCAATTGAAACTTAAAATAAAACATAGTAATTTCTTTGAGAACACAAATGGAAAATTATTTATTGACAATAGGGTAGTTTATATGGTACCCCATCTCAAATAGTTATTTGTGAAGGGGTCCCATCGCAAATAACCTGTCACTGAAAATGATATCTCAAAAGGTATATTTTACGATGAATCGTCATAAAAAACTATCTTTTGTGATGGGAGGAAAGCCTATCGAAAATAGTTTTTTAACAGATTATTTACTCAGGTATTTGCAATGGTCCAAGGGACCTATCAAAAATAAATTTACAAATAAAATAAAAATAAAAAAATAAAATTTATTTAAAAAATATAAAATTATCAAATAATTTAAAAAATGTAATAAATGAAACTATAAACATATAAAATAATGACATTAATATACAAATTATTTACATTCAAATTTTAACATAATAATTTTATATATTACTGTGGATGGGGATGGGAGGGTATGGTCATCTAAAAGAGGAGGGGGAGGAAACTCCATCGATAAAACCTCAGGAAACCATCACATGACCTTCATTATATGATCATGTTGTAGTTGGTGTTATTGTCTCTATCTTCATACTACTATCAGTGTTGTCAATGGAGCTCTTCTTTCTTTCTACACATGGGAAATATAACCTCCCTATGAGCTTCCTGATACTCCTCATACTCTGAGACCAATGATGAAGATAATCCACAAACTCCCCTTGAGATAGACACTGACCATGTAGTAGTACAATAATAATATCGAGACATTAATCGATAAATGATACCAACCACTCAGGCCTTCTCAAAAGTAGACTAAGTCACCTGCATCCATGCTACATCATCAAATCCTGCCACATCGGTGGCCTGAATATCATCCTATGTGTAAGAAGTCATTGCCTCGTATGTATCCTTCAATTTAAATTTGAATTTAAAATATTAATAATATTATTTTAAGTTTATTTTAAAACTCAATGAAAAATATTGAACGCAATCTGACGTTGTCGACCACATGTAATCAATCTAGTGACAGTATCATTTTACATCCTCTTATAAATGTCTAACACCATAATATCGAGATGTTCAACTACCTAAATGAGTATAAAATAAACATTTTATATTTGAAGTTAAATAATTTTTTTTATAAAAAGTACTTACCATATGTTGTTGATGAGTACTAAATGTATGACTACCAGCTCGATGTGTCACCTCCTACCTCCCCCATTTCTGTTGACCTAAAGATTCCCTCCTATAAAAAAAATATATCATACAGTATGAATATAATCCATCTCAAACCTAAGATTAAATGTACTCTGATTGGTGGGCACAACAAGACTGATAAAAATCCATCAATACAACTTTCTTTATGGATTACCTCCTTAGATTTTGTAAAAACTGATGACAATGATCAAACAAAAAGACCTCCCAGGCATCCCTAATTAATGTTTTCATGCTATCATTAATGTGATACCATAAACATTGAAAATAATTAATAATATAATGTTAATAATTAAATAAATTTAAAAATAACTATTATTTATTTACACACCATCCAATGGTCAAACATACTATGTTGAACATCAATGGGAATCTTATCCCACATCACCCATGCTTTGGAAAAATAGTTTTGAAAAATAGCACTCTTCTATCCAAAATCTATGTACATAAATCTATGATAAAATAGAATAAATAATCAAACAATTATTAAATAAATAAATTAATGAAAATTAATGAAAATTAACTAAAATACACAACTAAACAAAACTCTACGTGCATAGATCAATGTTGAGACGTGGACGTCACTCAAGAATAGGGTTGGTAATCATCAATCTTGTAAGACCCCGACGCCACTGAGTCAAAGATAAATAGTTATAAATATGAGGGTTTGATTATAAAGCATCAGGATCATCACTAGGTAGTACGACCTCCTTGATTCTATGAAAGATATCATCATAATTCTCATCATCCATCTAAAATAAAAAAAATGTTGTCATTGAATAATTGAAAATTATTATTATATATATATTTATTTTGACTATAAGTGACAAGTAATTATGTCATTATTCATATTCATCCTCATCTATATATAAGATGGTGTCAATATCTTTATCTTTATCCTCATTATTATCAATTTTCATAGAAGTTTCAGCTTCATCATCACTTGTTAATTCAAATTAATTTGTTACATCATCCACATCATCATCACCATTGAGTCGTTACTATAGAATGTCATCATCAATATTCGTGTCTCTATATTGAAAAGTTGTATTTGGAGTTGTCTCTTGAAAATGTTCAATATCATTCACTTAAATAGAACAACATTCACTTTTCATAAACTAATTTTCATGAACTACTACAAAAATGGCCTTTAACAGCCCTAAAATGACCTTTATCTATGCTAGAGAAACATTGACTATCAGAGTGTGATTAAAATCCCTAGGATTATATCAGTTAAGAAAATAATTGATAAAGGGGTCCTTTACTAGTGTTAAAAAGAACGAATCAAGGAACCATTTATCAGCGATTTTAGAAGCACTAATAAAGGACCCCGTTTATCAACACTTTTGTTTAGAGATGATAAATGTTCATATTGTAGTTTCACAATCCAAGTTGGTATGCCATCTAACCAGACATCTGAACCAGTCTGAGACATGGCATGAAGGGAATTCCTGATCACAACAGGCTGGAAAATAGTGTTGGGTATCAGGGTAATCACTCTGGGAATTATTTTTCCCAAAAAACAAAGATCCAATAAACAAACTGAACATGCGGAAGATCCAACAACAGTTGAATCTCAAATAAATATACAAACTGATCTAAATACAACAAATGTTGAAAAAAATAAAAACTAAATATAGACTAAAACTAGACCATTCTAACATGATCTCTAAGGGATATCTTGGTCACCACCAGCTACATGGCCAACATGTACCAAAGGCACACACCAGAACCAAAAAAACCTGAAAAACAACTCGTTTCTCTCAACGATGAGTGGAACAAGTACAGTATGATCTTTAAAATCTTGGAAACAAACTACCAAAGTGAGAATCCATGCATTTCCTATCCCAAAACAGTCCACAAACACTAGTTTGAAATATTTTTTGAAATAATTCTTTTCAACCATTTCAAGAATGTAAACAATCAAATGCATCTTTCCACAAGTTCCCTTTTAATTTAAAATAACACAAGCAACTGTTCTTTTAAAAAACGGTATCACTTTTTGTAGCCCATTTTAAAACCAAACCTGAAGGAAAAATTCAAGATAGATAACCAAAAAGGGTTTTATATAAATTAAAGGAAACCAAAAAAAATAATCACAACTAGAAAATCCAATAACCATCATACTCTTAAAATAAAACAAGACATACTGAAAGTCAAGTATATACATTTTTTAAATTGAACCTTATTTCACAAAAAAATTTACATGAGTTATATCGTATATCGATGGCTAGAACCACATCACATATTCACTATATGAAAAGATGGCACCACAAGAAATCCCTAAGTGTAGCTAGAAAAATTTAGTCACTAATAACCATATACCTCGATGATCAATATCCTCCAACTCAACTACCAACCACTTTCTCATGCACGAATAACTAAGAGGGACCATTCCAAGGGCCTAGTGGTCTATAGATAAAAAGTCAATTCCAACACATTATCATGAAAGATCCACTAGGTGGGACCATCTTAAGGGAAAAGTGGTCTTCAATCATATCACATGTTTAGTTAGTGTTTCAAGCATAAACCCTACTAAGTGAATCTGTGCCTTTCCACTTCTAGGTCAACTAGCATCAAGTTACTATTACAATATGGGATGGTCACTTCCAAATCACTAGTGTACTAGTTATATTTTACCCACCTAGATACTCAGGATTCCCTTTTTCCTCAAATACCATTTCACATACCACAAAAGAAACATCACTTTATCATATACATGCCAAGAATCACAAGAAAACGAGGAGATCACCACTTTCACAATTCCCATTGATCCAATGAAAAAAGTTCACATAGAAACCACCACTTCTATAAAAAATCATTTAAAAAACCATTATAAAATACCAACCATGTCTTTAATCCATACAATATTTTAATCCATTTCCCAAAACATTACAAAATTCCAAACAGGACTTTACATTGCTTCACATAAAATAAAATTTTCAGAGGAAACACAAAATGTAAATCGGTCCTTAAATATTTCAAATATAAATTCAATTTCAAATTACCCTTTCACATAATTTTCCAAAATTAATGTAAAGAAACACTTCCACATATACAATTCCAAATTATCCTTGAAATCTCAAATACCAAATCATTCCCAAGCTAATGGGGAAAAATATGCAACAACATAAAGAGTGCCAAATAGGCCTTTACACCACTTGAACAACTCATTAAACCCATTTAGAAAATATAAAAAAAGGAACACATGAAACCCAATTATTTCCATGTTCCAATCCCCTTTCAAATACATGTTCCCACCAAATCCATTTTTAGAACATGTTTCACATTACTATCAAATCCCATAAAGCTCATTCAAGGTGAAAAAACAAGGAATTAAACATGCATGCATTTCATTTATTTTTAAAATCCAAATTTAAACACATCCTCAACTAAACACCTTTAAAAAACATTTTTATAAAATTTTAAAAAAAACCATTGAACACATCTATTAAGCCCAACAAAGAGGCCCACAAGTATTATAATCAGTTTTCTTTTAAAACTACCTTCCACACATGTGCACTTCAAATAATTTTGAAAACGCTTTAAAAAAGGAATATCACATGCTCTTAAACCAATAAAATAGAACACACATAAATTTCATATCATAAAATTCACCACTTCAAAAATACAACACCAAACTCACAATAAAAAAAATTCAAAGTATAATCAAGGGAAAATACTAGCAAAATCACCCAATTTCACCCTTAAAACTCAATTAGAATTGTATCAAACACCTTAAGTGCATATAAACACAACATAGTTCAAGAATCCCTTCTTAAAACCATCACACATCCATTTCCATCATAAAAATTTGGAAGTAATTCATACTAACATGTAAAAATCAAGGTAAAAAATTTATAAATCATTTAGAAAATATTTAGCATCAAATGGAATATACCGGAAAGGAAATTGATGGAAACACCTACCTCAAAAATGTGTAAAATCAACAAAACTTTGGGATAAGTTGGATCCAAGCCTGAGAGATGAACCGAACACCCTGACATCAAATAAATTGAACCACATGTTATCCCATGTCTGTAGGGTTCAGCCAAGAGATAAACCACACTATAAACACCAAGAACCCAAGAGGGAAAAGAGATGTGAAGATTAAATCCACTAAAATCAAAATAACTCACATTAGGAACCTTCAAGAAGCATCCAAGGAGGTTGGGGAGAAAGGGAGAGGGGTCATGGAAGGCCCCTTGGTGTACCTAGGTTTAATGAGGGAGGGAATACCTGAAATAGGGTTAAACTTCTATAGGGGAAAACATGGAAGTTCAAAATTTTAATGTTTTGGGAAGCTCGCATGGTTTGATAAACAGTGCACAAACCACGTGTTCACCACTATCCAAATGGAAAAAACATCTCACATGGTTGCCACACAGTTTCCCAAACTATTTGTAACTCGTGAGACTTACCCGTAGACCAAAAATCCATCGGCACATTTACCTGGATGATGCCACATGGCTTTCCTTAACTGTGAACTAATTGTGTGTCTCTTACTTCCAAGCCCAAAAATTCCATTTTTTTTAACAAAAACTCAAAAAATTCAAATTAGGGATCAACCCAAACTGCAAAAAAGATATCCAAATCAAAGATAAAAATAAAATAAAATTGATATCAAAGGTAAGGGTGTAACTTGTAGTGTGCAGTAATAACACATTGTAACACCCGTGCAACGTATTGTGACAAAACACTATAGTACAAGAAACCACACTTAAAAGAAGAAAAATAAAGTTCCAATATGTAATTTAAATGTAATAAAATTTAAAACACAAATAAAATAAAAAAATAAATATATTATAGACATTTATACACTGGTGTATACAATTACATGAGTAATTACAAATTATTAGATACATTCAAAAACATAAATGTTCTTTTGTCTTCTTCCCCTACCTCAGCTCATGCTATTGTCGAAAAAATCACCACTTCTTGAGCAAAAGAACTCACCTTTATAAGAAAAAAATTGTTGTGTTAGTAATAATATAAAGTAAAAAATTAAACTAAAAGTGTTAATATTAAACTAAAATTTGATTCAAGCCAGGAATACTGTGTATCAGATTGAGTTGTCGTTGATTCTTGCACGTCACACCATTTCTTGTTCGTCGTCGATAATTATCTCTATGAAAATTAAATAAATAAATATAAGGATAAATTTATTAGGAAATTAATTAATTAATATCATATAGAATTATGAGAAAATAATTTAGGCTCGTTTTCTTGATTTTGGTGATGTGATGCATGTTTTAAACTAAAATGAAACTTATATACTAAAAAGTTGCACTTGGAGTCAAACCAGTCACACCGTGAATTGGATTGATGTGAGTCTAATAATTACATATACCAAATGACTTATGGATCATTTTCCTAATGTATTAAAACAATATGAATATATTTACTTAGTTTTGAGTATGTCACTTGAATTTTTTACTAAAACGTAATTTTCAACTAGAAACACGTACTTTGAGTCATATTGGTCACATCATGTGTCTGTTTGACATGTTACTTATTTCTATACATCACAATTAAATTATGAATCATTTTTATAAATTACAAATACAATATGATTTTGTTTTATTGGTTTTCATTGAGATACACTTTTTGAACTAAACTCTCAATTTTAAATTGATAATGAACACTTTGAGTCATAATGGGGACATCATCTATTAGATTCAGGTTCAGATGATTCCTACACATCAAAGATGGCTTATGTATTTTTTACTAATGTATAAAAATAATAAAAATGTGTTTTCTCAGTTTTGAGTATTTTAGTTCTCTTTTTTACACAAAATTAAGTCAATTTTAAATACAAATATGCACTCGGAGTCATATCATTCACACCATGCATCAGATTGAGGTGTTGTTGATTCCTACACCTCTGAAATGACATATGAATCATTTTTATAAAGTATTAAAACAATAAAAATTAATTTTATTGGTTTTTAGTATTTTACTTTTCTTTTTTTTAAAAATTTCATTTTAAACTGGAAACACACACTTTGAGTCATACTTGTCACATCATGTGTCAGTTTGACATTAGACTGATTCATGCACATCAAATATGACTTATTAATCATTTAAATAAATTAACAAGATAATATGAGTGTGTTTTATAAGTTTTCATTGAGTGATGATTTTTGAACTAAAATGTCAATTTAAAACTAATAAAAGACACTCTGAGTCATACTGGGCACAAAGTTTATCGGATTAAGGTGAGTCTGATTCCTAAATTCCAAAAGTGACTTTTGGATTGTTTTTCTAAATTATCAAACTAATATGAATGTGTTTGTTCAGTTTTGAGTATGCCTGCTATCTTTTTTACCAAAATTAATGTCAATTTTAAATAAAAAGGTGCACTTGGAGTCATATTGGTCACACCATATGTTATATTGTGGTGAGTCTAATTCTTACATGTGATAAACTACTATATATATTTACTTAAAGTGTAGAAATAATCCAAATGTGTTTGACCAGTAGTACTTTACTTTTCTTTTTTTACTAAAATGTCATTTTAAAATGGAAACATGAACTTTGATTCATAATGGTAAAATCATGTGTCAGTTTGATGTGATACTAATTTCTAAATTTCCTAAATTAAATATAAATTTCCTTCCTAAACTTTCAAAACAATACATGAATGTTTTCTTAGTTTTCGGTGAGTCACACTTTTTGAAATAAAATGTTAATTTTAAACTGATAACAGACACTTTGATTCATATTAGCCATGAAATGTATTATATTGAGGTCCAAGTAATTACTACATGTAAAAAATGACTTATTAATCATATTTAAAATGTATCAAAACAATAAAATATTTTTATCAGTTTTGAGTATGTAAGTTGACTTTTTTACTAAAATTAATGTAAATTTTAAATAAAAGACGTAATTGGAGCCATATCGGTCACATAATGAATCAAATTAAGGTGTGGTTTATTCCTAAAAATACTAAATGACTTATGGATCATTTTCATAAATTATAAAAACAATCACAATGTCTTTTATGATTTTTGAGTATGTCACTTGTCTTTTTTACTAAAATGTCATTTTAAATAGGAAACACACACTTTGATTAATAAAGGCCACATCATGTGTAAGTTTGATATGATATTGATTCCTACACATCAAAAATGAATTATTAACATTTTTAATAAATTATCAAGAAAATATGAGTGAGTTTGCATAATTTTTCCTCAGTGACACTTTTTGAAGAAAAATGTCAATTTTAAACTGATAATGAAAACTTTGAGTCATACTGATAACATTATGTAATAGTTTGAGGTAAGTATGATTCATACATGTAAAAAATAACTTATGGATCATTTTACTAAAGTATAAAAACAATAGGAATGTGATTTTTTAGTTTTTAGTATGTTAGTTCACCTTTTTACTAAAATTAATGTCAATTTTAAATAAAAATACACGCTTAGGTCATACCAATCACACCATGTGTCGGATTACGGTAAGGTTAATTATTATATTTCCCAAATTTATAATGGATAATTTTACTAAATTATAAATGTAATTAAAACTTCCAATGTTACCATGCTTTCCATTTCTTTTCTTTTTCTAACTTCCAAAATTGTATATTAAGTCGATGTTCTTAGTCGAAAAAGGTTTTTCAGCTAAGAACATCCACTCAATATGTAGTATTGGAATTTCCAGAAAGAAATTAAATATAAACCTTGGAAACATTGTTTTAAAGGAACATGTCATCTATTTTTTCATTTTGGTAGATATTTTAATGTAAAATATGACTTCCCGAAATATTTTTGAAAAAAACAAAAAAAAACATTAGATAAAAATGATAAGGAAATTAACATACAAATATTAGTTAAAATTATGGAAAAGGTAATTAAATAAGTAGTAAGAATTCACATTTTCATAATGATTTTATACATTCCTAACCCATTTCCTTGTTTTCATTATCTCATTTGTAGTCTCAAAGTTTAATCTCTCATGAGAATGAGTAGCTTTGAATAAACCACCCCAACTCAAACAAAAGAATCCACCTATATAAGAAAACAATTATTATGAATGTAATAATAAAAATAAAAAATAAAAAATAAATATGAAACAATACATTAATTCTATGGATAATTATTTTACTATAAATTCATCAAGATTATATCTATGATTGGGCAAAGGCAGTGTCGTTTCTCTCCCTACAAATGCAGTGCAGGGAACTTGAAGGAAAGTGATAACTGCTAACATTAAAGGGTGTAATGGGTTTAAGGGAGAATAATTGTGTGTAATTTTTAGTGTATAAATTCATGAAATATGGAAATAAATATTATTAAATAAAAAACTCTTCAATGAACAATGAAAATTAAATCAATTTTTCCTTATATAATTTTTTGATAAAATGGAGAAAGTATATCATAACATTACCTTTACATCTTCCCAAAGGATTTCCTTCATTACAGAATTTTCTTCCATAGTATTGGTAACATCATCATATAAAAAAGTAATTATATACATTAGTAATCAAACATTTAAATTATATTATGTTAATACAGTAGAGAACATATAATATTATGATGAAAATAATAGTATATTAAAAAAAAATTTTACCTTATCATTGATCTATATTTATTTTTTTAAAGTTTTAGGTATTTTGATCCTCTCTCGAGAATCAGAATCCCCTATATTTGGTCCCCTCTAACATACAATACAATTTCTAAATTGGGACCAATATGAACTGATTATGATCTATTAATGAAAGGGTCATCCTCTATTAAATTTTCATCTGAACCGACAGTTTTTTTAGTCTCTTGCAGAACAATCAACTAACTCTTTTTTATTGGATATGAGACATAAAATGCATTCAATAATTTTGATTTCATAATTAATGGCTCATTTTTTTCCCTTACACACTTAATTTTACCTTTATGAATCCCATTAAATCAACTTTCACAACACTTATACTTTCAACCCATTTTCAATGGAAAAACAACACTTGAAATGTTGTATAATTAAACATGTATATCTATTTGATAATGCCAAAATATGACATATTTTCATAAATTATATTTCTATCCTTGGAACCAAATATGTGGATCACTTCCTCCACAAGCGTAACTCCATTTTTTTGCATCATACTGTAGTCATAATTTTCTTTTGTATATAATATATAACCATTTATTACAAAAATAGTGCAAGATATGACATTTTTATTCGGTCCCCTAGCAAGTCATCAAATTCATCCTGAAATTGAATTCATATTTTCATATAAATACTAATAAATTGTATATAAAAACCATCCAATAAACTATTTATTATGTATATTTTATATCTCTAATTTATCCCTTGATGGATTAAAATATCTAAGAATTTATTTGTGGGATTCAACTTATGGATCAGCATCTTCACTATTATATAAAATGTAAAGGTGTGCTTTCTCTTACTATGTGAAGGTAATTATAATAACATCTCTTCTAAAAATATCCTCACCAATAAGGCGTCCAATATAATGAGACTCTGGGAGACCAATGATATCAATATGTGATAGGTAATTGGTCCAGAATTTAACTACTTCTTCAAAAATATATCATTTGGCAATACAACCTTCTAGTTGACTTCGATTCTTGACATGCCATTTCAAAATCTTCATATACCATTCAATGAGGTACATCCATCTGTAATGGACATGGCCACATATTTGAACCTCTCTAATCTATTTAACCATATGGTGGACCACTATAGAAAATAATAAAAGTGGGAAGAATATCTCTAATTCACATAATATGACTGCAACTTCCTTCTTCATGATTAGAAAATTCATCAGGTCTATAACTTTACTGCATATGTATTTGAAAATTATATAGAGTCTGGTTAATGTATGCCATGTATTTTTTGGTATAACACAACAAAAAGAAATAATAATCAAATATTTCATCAAAACATGAAAGACTTGGAATTTTAGTCCCTTCAACTTCAAATTATTCACCGACACAAAATTATTGTTATTTAATGAATACCCATCTGGAAATTATACAATATTAAGGAAAAGTAAAATTTGAAATTTTTCTTGTCTGTATAAAGTGTAAGCCACTCAAGGAAAAAAATTCCTCCCTTTACCCTTCACCAGTACCAACTCTTCCATTATCCCCATGTAAATCATTTCCATCCTAGCCTTGATTCTATGTTTCATTTTTCCAAGATAATTTATTAATGTTCCAATAAAACATTAAAATGTATTTTTTTTCTATATGAATGACATCAAGAAAATGTCTAATGTATAAAAAATTCCAATGCATTAATTCAAATAAAATTTATCTCTTCTTTAAACCTGATTTAGTAATGGTTTTCAAAAATGGTTTACTGAAAACAATGTCAATATGTTTTACATTATAAAATAGTTGGTAACCCATTAGTGGAGATGGTGTTGTACCTTATTCAGTATTCCCATTGAATGATTTCATCTAGGATCAGTATTTATGTCATCGAGGTAAAAATTTATAATGTTTTAAAAACACAGTATTAGATGAATGTTTCAACCAAAATGAGTTTGTGCATTCTTCACAAATGGGAAACACCAAAATTATTTTAATGATATAGCCTGATAAATTTCCATAACAAGGAGTTTCATGTAATGTCGCATAAAACATGGACCTTAATGTGAATTCTTTATTTATATGAGCATCATAAATTGTAACACCTGTATTCCACATCAATTTTAGTTATTCGATCAATGGATCCAAATAGACATCAATATCATCACCAGGTTTCTTTGGTCTACATATAAGCAGATAAAACATAATGTATTTTCACTTAATGAATAACCATGGTGGAAAGTTGTAATTTACTGACATGATGGGACATTTACTATGAGTACTACTCTATACACCAAAAGGATTTATTCCATTTGTAAATAATGAAAGATGAAATTTTCTTGACTCATTTCCAAATTCAGGAAACTTGTAATCAATTTTCTTCCACTAAGGAGAATCTACTGAATGATGTAGGTTCCCATATTTAATTCTTGTATCTTCATACCATGTTAATTGTCTTGTGGTTTCTTAACATCCATATATCCTTCTAAATTGTGGAATGATAGGAAAGAACCATACATATTTTTAAGGACTTGATTCATTTTTCTTGTATTGATCTGTGCCACACTTAGGGAATTTTATGAGTGATTCATGGTCCTTATGAAACAAAATGAAATCATTTGGACAAGAATGTATTTTTTTTAAAGATCATGACCATTAAATAGATAATTATTTTAACATCATCTGTTCGACATGGAATTTAATTTTCTTTTGGAAGCATATCATTCACGAGACCAAGTAGTTATGTAAAGATTGTGTTGCTCCATTCACTACCATATATCAAATTATATAACTTCAAAATAGCTGACAATGTTGCATTTTTAGTACAATTGGTATATAATGGTCTCTTATCATAGCTATTAAAATTTCTAAACAACTTTGGATAATCACAAAGTTCAAATTCAATTTCAATTTTCATTTCTTCTACATGGACTCCATCATCATGTACACTGGTATTCAAATCAAATGATTCATAAACCCGAGTATCGTCCCAATTGGTGTGTACGTTCAATTTCCCCCCATATTTAGTCTAACATTTATATCCATGATCTACTCCATGAAAAATCAAATGTTCTTCCAACTCTTCGAGACAAATATTTCTTGAATAACAACAGTTTAAACATGAACAAAGGATTTAATAAGGATCGTATTCATGCTATATTGCAAACTTGATGAATTCTTTAACTCTAACTTCCTACTATTTTTAATAAAAATTAGTTTTTATCTATTTTAGTTTCATATCCATAAAAATTAGGTTCATAAAATATTCATTTTTTATAATAAATTAATAAATATACATAAGATATTCATTATCAAAGGTGAAATTTATAGATAATTAAAATAAAGGGAACCCAAACTTTGATTGGTTCAAATAATTTCAGTATACTTCGAAGGAAATGGATAATTGAATTTAATAATATAATTACTCCACTATGGTATGTGTCCAGAGGTAAAAGTTATAGGCAACTTTAATCCTCATAACATTCATCTCCTGAAGAGTTATTATTGCATTTTATTGATTGAGACTTGCCCCCATCTCTTATGGACATCCACCTATGTTTCTTTAACTACTCTAAGTAGTAGTCATCCCATACCGGGTACTGGTGATAATTTTCTATGACTACTACTCAGAGTAGTTCAAGCAATATAGATGAGATGGGAGATGAGTCTCAAGCAAAAAAATGCAATAATAACTGTTCAATATATGAAGTTGATGAGGATGAAACCAAAACATTTTTATCTTAAATCATGGGTGTGCTTAGAATTTTTCAAAGAATATATTCCGAAAAGAACTAAAAATAAAACTAAAACAATTAATTATGTTTTTTTCGTATGTAAAATAATAACAAATCATATAGAATAATGCACATAGAAGCTAATGTCATTTATTAAATCTAGAGCAGTATATTTTTTTAAGAATAAATTTTATAAATATAATTAAAATAAAATTGTTCCTCATAGCCATAGATCTAGTGTTTCACTTAGTTAAGATATAACGGTATAGAATAAACATGATTGTTCAGTTGAACCTAAATAGAGTACAAGACCTACAAAGCATAAACATTCATATCATGAATTCATATAATTGAAATCCTTCATTTTACTTATTGATAGAGAATAACATAATAATATTATGAAAACATATCTTATGGTTCTAACCATATATGACGATCTGATGTTATATAAATAATAAATTTTTTCAAAATATTTCCATTATAGAAATAATAATTTAATGATGAAATAGATTCTATTATGAGAAATAATACTTATGTATTTAATTTTTTTCAAAAATATTCAAATTATATTGGTTGTAAATGTGTATTTAGAAGCATGAGTGACTCTAATGATAACATACAAGTTTTTTAATCAATACTAGTAAAAAATGTTTTCAAAAAAAGGAATGAATTGGTTATTTTGATACTTATACTCATTTAGTTCAAATTACAACAATAAGTATATTATTTTCATTTAAATTCAATAAATTCTTTGTGTGTTCATTAAATGGATGTTAAAACTATATTTTTAAATATACATTTTAATAAAGAAATTTACATGTAATAATATGTAGGTTTTCTATATTATAGATTTAAAAATATATAAAAATTAGTTAAATATACCTATGGTATTAAAGAAACACCTAAAAAATATGAAAATTGTGATTATTTTATTTTATCTAATGGATTTATCCATAATAATAATGATAAGGGTAATTTTTAAATGTTTATCAAATAATAATAAATTGTTATGTGTATTTATGTCGATGAAATATTAATTTTCAAAAACAACATGACTAGTATTAATGAGATGAAAAAATATTTATCCCCCATGATTAAAATGAATTAAATTAGAATAATAGATACTATAATAATTAGGAATACATAGTGGGGTTATTATTTATTTCACTTTCATTATATTTTCAATATATTGAATACATTTGATATTTTTTGGTTTCAAAGATGCAAATACTCCATTTGACTCCAGTGTTAATTTTTTTATTAATACAGAAATAGTTGTATCACAACATGAAAATTCTATTAAAATTTGTTATTTAAGGTATGTGGTAAAATATAATAAACCTAATATTATATTTTTGGATTTTCAAATGCATTGATATTTTATTAATACTATAATTTCTCATTGAAACTGTATAAATAGAATCTTTTTACTCTTAAAGGAGGCTAAAAAATTCAAGTTTATTTTGTAATGATTACTAGACTAAATTAAGTATGTACTAATTAAAGTTGAAATAAGATCATGAAATTTTATCAATACCAATTTGGATGGATATTTAGTATTAAATATTTCATCATTTTTGGGGTGGGAAATAAAAAATCATTTCACATTCAGCATTAAAGTCATAATTACATACTTCAACAACTTGTATAATGGAAAAAATGAATCATAAAATTGTTAATGGAATTTAAGTTATAAAATATTCAAATGAATCTTATTTCCATTAATTAGGGAAGTGAAAAATCAATATCAAAATGTTATAGTTTCACGTATAATGTAAAGTATGAACATATTACATTTAGACATGATATGTGAGACAATTTTTATAAAATGTCACCATAATAGTTGTTTATGTAAAATCAGGTAAGAACCTTGAAAATATGTTTATAAAATATATATCAAGGGATATTCTTGAAAAAACTGATAGATAAATTTGGATAAAATATTTAAAATAAACTATTTAGTGATAAGCGTGATCATACACTAGTGCAATGCTCATCCCTAGATATTTCACAAAGATACCCAAGGTTTCTCATGACAAGTCAGAGGAGGAAAACAATATAATATAATAAATATAAATACAAAAAAAATTATTAAAATATTTGAACAAAAATAAACTCACTCGAACCATCAAACACCCATTAATGAAAAACCCCTTTATAATAACATAAACAATATAATTATATTAATGAACCATGATCAATCCATGATACAATAACAAAAAACTTTTCACTTATGAATCAATATAAGGATTAACATAAAGATTTTATCTAACACAACATATTATTACATCTTGGAAAAAATATCAAAAATAGATTACAACATTTAAAAATATGATAAAAGTCATCAAAATTTCCATTTCAAACCCATCCAAAACATTTAAAATAGTGAAAGGAAACAATACGTCCATGTTATTTGCTAAAGTAAGAAAATAATCTTGAAAATATTCACAAAAGGTCTAATTTATAGTAATATTTGATCAAAACATAATGGTAATTGATTATAATTTATAATAAATCAGTATATGAAATCAATTATTATTTATTCAATAAAAACTATGGGTATTATTTTAATAAACACTTTGTGTGTGTTATTTATATGGAAGAACGTTCAAAAAATTTAAACTTAAGAAAATATCATTTCGTGTTAATGAAAAATTAATAAAAACACTTATAAATCCATAACCCCCTCATGGATAATCATAATAAAATTTACTTTAGATAAAACCATGGATTTAAAAGATTCAAGCATTAATGGATCCACGTTTAAAGGAAAGTGAATGGAGACACCTACAAGAATGGATGAAATTAGTGTGTGGAAGTACTAATACACTAAAAGGAATCAATAAAATCCTTTAAAGGGTCAATAAAAACCCAAAAATCCTAGAGATCCTCAATTAAAAATTCATTTTAGAAGGGAAAGTAGTGATAGATGATGAATAGAAAGAGATAATGAACCAAAAAATGAAAAAATATATCATCAAATAAGAAAAATGAGTGAGGAGGATAAAAATTAACATTCTTTGGATTAAATATTAGATTTTTCTGAGAGAAATAGAGATATTGCACGTGAAATCCTGGTGTTTTTCAAGCCAGGAATTCTTCAAGCCATTATTTTTTGAGCCTGAACTACTAGAATTATAGGTATTTGCAACAGGTTTTTTGCAATGGGATCTCATCGCAAATAAGCTTTAGTGATGGGGTCCCATTGCAAATAGCTTGTTGTAGAAAACGATGTCACAAAAAAATATTATTTGCGATGGGCCCATCGCAAATAATATTATTTGTGACGGGAAACTTCACCATCACAAATAAGTCTCCGATTATATACATTATATATATAAACTTTTTTGCTCCTAATGTTTCTGCTACCATCGACGCATGTCCTCCTCATGCCGCTACTTCTGTTGATGATGCTATAGACACATCTCTTCTTGCTGCTTCTATGAACTATCTATAAGGTCATTCTGAGCTCATAACTGCACCTGATACTTTGAGGTAGAATATGATGCCTCTCCACGAGCTCCTCTTGAGTTGGATTCCAAAATCACAGCAGTACCATAATAAGTACCAGTAGTCACATGAGAGCAGATACCAACTACTCGGCCCTTCTCAAAGCCATATTGAGTCGCCTGCATCCATTTCGCCTCGTCGAAATGGTGTGCAGTGGTCTGATCAGGCACCTCGTCCTGACCCTCAGCCTGTGTCTGAGAGATCACAACATCATATGATTCCTTCAATTCCAATTTTAAATTAATATTGTGAAAATATTATATGCAATTAGTTTTCAAACTGAAAAAAATAAGACTAACCACAATTCGATGTTGGAAATCACCTCTAATCTCTCTGGTGGATGGATCACTGTACATATTTCGATAAACATCATACTCTGTAATATTGGGATGCTCAACTGTCTATATGAATATAAAATAAACTATTTATATTTGATGTTATATAAAATATTTAAAAAAATACTTACCAGATGCTCTCTATGCGTACTGAATGTACGACTACCATCTCAATGTGTCACCTCCTATCTCCCCCGGTTCTGCCGACCTAATGAAGACCTCCTCTGAAATCCACCACCCAACAACTGTGCACATAATACATCCCAAACATAAGATGAAATATACTTAGGTCAGTTGGCTCTACATGAATCATCAAATACATTCTCTCCTACTTTATTAATGGTCGTCTTTCTCAAATTGTGAAAAAACTGATGCAAACGATCACACATAGCCACCTCCCATGCTACATGGATAGCGTCACACATGCTATCATCGATGGGATACCATAAAACCTATAAATAATTTATAATATCAAGTTATTAGTAAAATAAATTTCAAAATAATTATTATTTATTTATGTACCAACCAATGATTGTCCATGGAGAGTTGCACATCAATAAGAATCTATTCCCATGTGATCCATGGCTGAGAAAAATTATTGTTCAAGATAGCGCTCCCCTGTCCGACAGCTACATGAGAAAAACTGTGAAAGGAGAATAAATAATCAAACAATTAGTATATATAAAAATAAATTAATGAAAAAGCTAACTAGAATATACAGGTTATCATACCTCCGTGTGAATGGATCAAAGACTAGACGTGGATGTCGCTTAGGGATAGGGTCAGGAATCATCAGTCGCACAAGACCGCACCCCCTCCGCGTACCTCCTGAACCACCAGTAGGCTGAGGGTTAGATGATCTCACATCCCCCTCATCCAAAGGTAGATTGGCCTTCTGCAACTCGCAAAATAGATCAGGATCCATCTGAAACACAAAGTGATTGTTTTTAGTAGATAGTTGAAAATAACTATCATATATAATTATATATTAGTTATGATCATAACCAGAATTTAACTGTGTCAATGTTCACCTTCATCATCATCTTCATATCTGACGATGTCAATGTCTTAATATTCCTCCTTGAAATCATCAATATCCATATGAGTTTCACTTTCACCATCCCTTGTCATTTCAAATTCATTTATAACATCATTAACATCTTCATCACCATCTACCTTTAATTTTGGGGTGTCATCATTGATATTCACATTTCATTGTGAACAAGATGGATTTTGAGTAGTCTCTTGAAAAATTTCAATTCCTTCCACTTCAGCAGAACCACATTCAGTTGGAGTAAATTGATTTTCTCAAGATTTCATTTTTATTATGATCCACCAATCAGTCAGGTATCTTGAAGTAGCATAGTACTTTGCATAATAAATTTGATGTGCATGTTGAGCCAGTAAAAATGGTTAATTTACTGTAACAAGACTTTTATATTTAATATCGACATTCCATGAGTCGGATAAACATGTAAGCCTCTCTCAACATCCAACCACCGACATTTTAACATCTTTATGTAATTCTATCCAAGATAACATTGCTCAATAATTTCATCCAAAATGCCATAAAAGTCAACTTCAGTTTCTCTATGATGAGATCCTCTCAAACAAACTCCACTGTTCATTGTTTTTTTATTCCCCATATGCACGTGTATAAAATCAGAAACCATTTACCACATATGTATTATATGATTTAACCATTTTGGATGGTGGGTTACTCAATATACATAGTCGCTTATCAATTTTATCAGCATGTTGAGACACCTGATTTTTTTTAAAAAAATTATCAATATAATAAATAGTAATCTGAATTGATATTAAACCATCAATAATTTATGTTACCAGTTTTTGAAACAATTGAGAATTTTTTTTGTTTGCGTTCTTCAAGAGCAGCTATTGTAATTTGTGGAAGTTTTTTATTGATATGATTATCATATAACCTACAAATAAAATAAGTTTATATACTGTAATAGAAATTATAGAATAAGTAATAGAAGCACCCACAGTATAAATGCCTTCATTTCTTCATAAATGAGAAGAACATATATATGAGCTCTGTGATGTTCATCATATGAAATCCATCATTCTTGAACCCCACCAAAGCCAAGATTTGGCTGATTAAAAAATGATAATTGATTTTCCATTTCATCATTAACATATCCCTCATTCTGTCCCATAAGGTTTTGTTTTGAGGGATATTCAGATTCAAAATAGTGAGAGAAGAAAAAAGCAATTTCCTCTTGCAAATAAGCTTCAACAATTGAGCCTTCATCTGATGCTTTGTTACGTACTTTTTTCTTCAATTTATGCATGCATCTCTCGAATGGGTACATCCATCAAAACTGTAGTGGACCTCCATATTTAGATTCATGTGGAAAATGTAATATCAAATGTTCCATTGAGTCAAAGAAAGCAGGCGGAAAGATTTTTTCCAGTTTACATATAATTAAAACAACATCTTCTTCCAGTTTTCTTAGCACATCATAGTCTGTTTTCGCTGCACAGATGTATTGAAAAAAATATGATATGTCTCTTATCGAATCCCAAATCATAGAATTCAACAAACCTTTGAATCCAATCGGCATAAGTCTTTCCATTATAACATGACAATTACGAATTTTTAATCCGGTAATATGACCATTCTTAACACATCTACCCAAATTGGAAGCATAGCCATTTGGAAGTCTCAAATCTAGAATACACTAACAAAATAATAATCGACTCTCTTTAGATAGTGTATAAGCTTCTTTTGGCTTCATCAACCTCTATGATTTGAAATTTTCAAATAGTTCAACTTCTGGTCGCCTGCAAATTTGGGCAAGATCTAATCGTGCTTTTATAGTATCTTTAGTTTTACCTGGTGTATCCAAAACTGTATGAAATAAATTATCAAAATATTTCTTCCTAATATGCATGACATACAACATGTGGTGAACCAACAAATCAGATCAATATGGGAGATCCAATAAAATGATTTTTTTTATCCATTTATGTTCTTTCCCAAAGCCATGAATTTTCTTTTGGTTTACTATTGGCCCAAATGTGATGGGAGGTAATGAAAATACAACTGATTTTAACTATGTACCTAAGATCATTTTTTGAGGTTCATCCCTTTAAATTGTGCCTTTTTTGAAATGAGATTCGTTCCTTCGAAAAGGATGATCGGTTGGAAGAAATCTGTGATGACAGTCAAAATAGTAATGTTTTTTCATTGACGATCATAAAAGCTTTGTTGTCTTTCATACAGTATGGACATGATTTCGGGCCATGTGTACTCCAGCCAAATAACATGCCATATGGTGGAAAGTCACTAATAGTCTAGATCAATGCATCTTTTAATGTGAAATTTTGTTTTGCAACAACATCATATGTACTAACACCATTACTTCACAATGCATTTAACACATCAATCAATGGTTTGAAATAAATATCAATATTATTTTTCAGATGTTCTGGGATTAATAAGGTCAAAAAGATATAGGGCTCCTTCATCAACATCCATGGAGGTAGATTTTACAGAGTTATAAAGATAGGACAACATGAATACTGACTACCATAAGAACCAAATGGATAGAAACCACCAGTAGAAAGACCTAATCGCACGTTTCAAGCTTCTAAAGAAAAAGACGGATGCAGATGATCAAAATGTTTCCATGAATCACCATCAGATTTATGATTCAAGATTTTACCGGTTGAAATATTGGTTTTGTGCCATTACATCATTGATGTTGTGTTATGAGACATAAATAAACGTTGCAGTCTGGGTGTAAGGGGGAAATATCTCAACTATTTTATAGGAATCGATCCAAACACCCCTGGTTGAGCGTCTTTATACCTTGATTGTCCCCATGTGGGACAACAATCCAAAAACTCATTTTCAACAGAATATAAGATGAAATCATTTTCACATGCATGAATATTCTGATAACTAAGGCCTAGATTACGAACCAACCTCTTTCTCTCATAGTAATTTGCAGGCAACACATTTCCTTCAGGTAACTGTGTTTTAACCAAAGAAAATATCTGATCAAAACAGTTGTTTGAAATTGCATTATCTGATTTAATAGCCATAAATTTTGCAACCACTTATAATTTTCTTATCTTGCAACCAGGATATAATGCATCCTTAGAAAACCCCAACAACTCATAAAATTTAGATGGTACCAACTCGGGAGTTAAATCGATATCATCATGAGTTTTAGTTTGTTGAAGATATGGACCTGCAAAATCACGTACTAAATTTTGGAACTGTGGTGGATCCAGAATCAAGTTATTAGTATCTTCCTTGGAACTGCGTTCACCGTGTTGATACCAAAAAACATAATATGGTTGAAAACCAAACCGCAAGAGATGTCCCCCAACCTTGTCAAATGTGTCAAATGTTCTCAAAGCACATTTTTTACAAGGATACTTAATTGTGCCTTCTGAAACATATTCTAATTTTGATGATGAAGATACTAAGAAATCATCAACACCCTCGATATATAAAGGATTTAAACCCGAACCATTTGAATTTTTGTGTTGATTTATCCAAGCGCGATCATCTAATAATGACTGATGTCGACTTCCTTGTTCCATATTTTTCTACAAAATATAAAATCATCACTTTTTTGAATAATTTGAAATTATAAAAACAATATCGGAAAAAATATAACTAATTACTACTACTTATTAATAATTACCATTAATTAAGGGTGACACAATTTCCAATGGATTTACGACTACAGTTTTCTTTGATGGCCCATTTACTTGCATCTTTCTCACACTGAAATCACTATGAAGAATCTGGTCATAGGTACACATATTCATTCTTGTATGCATGAGAATGAATATGCATATCTCCGACCAGATTCTTCATTGTGATTTCAGTGTGAGAAAGATGCAAGTAAATGAGCCGTCAGACAAAAGAGCCCTCTTTTTGTCAATGAATCGTCTTCTTCCAACTGTCACCACCTGAAAACATTAAAAAAATGTGATCCTACGAATGCATATCCAATCTCATGCATAGGAGATTGAATATGCCTATGTAGCAGTACATTTTTCATAATGTTTTGAGTTAGTGAGAGTTGAAAGGAGAAAATTCATCGATCAAAAGGAGTGTCGTCAATCCACTGTAAATTGTGCCAAGTTCTTAAAATTTATTAAAATTTACTAAAATTTCATTTTAACTGTTCCTAACTATTCCTAACTAATTATTGCTATTTATTACTAATTATTCCTTTTTATTACTAATTATTTCTATTTATTACTAATTATTCCTATTTATTACTAAATATTCCTATTTATTAATATCTATTCATATTTATTACAAACTATTTCTATTTATTACTAACTGTTCCTATTTATTACTAACTATTACTATTTATTACTAACTATTACTATTTATTACTAATTATTTCTATTTATTAATAACTATTACTATTCATTACTAACTTTTCCTATTTATTAGTAACTATTCCTATTTATTACTAACTATTACTATTTATTACTAACTATTCCAATTTATTACTAACTATTCCTATTTATTACTAACTATTACTATTTATTACTAACTATTCCAATTTATTCCAATTTATTCTTATTTATTCCTATTTATTACTAATTATTACTAATTATTACTAACTATTCCTATTTATTACTAATTATTCCTATTTATTACTAATTATTCCTAACTATTCCTAATTATTACTAATTATTACTAATTATTACTAATTATTACTAATTATTAATAATTATTACTAATTATTAATAATTATTACTAATTATTAGTAATTATTACTAATTATTACTCATTATTACTAATTTTTACTACTTATTCCTATTTATTACAACTTATTCCCATTTATTTCTAATTATTCCTATTTATTTCTAATTATTGCTAATTATTTCTAATTATTACTAATTATTACTAATTATTACTAATTATGAAAAATTATTAATAATTATTACTAATTATTAATAATTATTAATAATTATTACTAATTATTACTAACTATTACTAGTTATTCCAAATTATTACTAACTATTCCAAATTATTACTATTTATTCCTATTTATTACTAATTATTACTAATTATTCTTAATTATTACTAATTATTCCTATTTATTACTAATTATTTTTATTTATTACTAATTATTCCTAATTATTCATATTTATTCCTATTTATTCCTAATTATTCCTAATTGTTCCTAATTGTTCTTAATTATTACTAATTATTAATAATTATTACTAATTATTACTAATTATTACTAATTATAACTAATTGTTACTAATTATTACTAATTATTACTTATTATTACTAATTGTTACTAATTATTACAAATTATTACAAATTATTACTAATTGTTACTAATTATTACTAATTATTTCTAATTATTAATAATTATTACTAATTATTACTAATTATTCCTAATTATAACTAATTATTTCTAATTATTACTCATTATTACTAATTATTACTAATTATTACTTTTTGTTACTAATTATTACTAATTATTACATTTTATGACTAATTATTATAATTTATTACAATTTATTACTCATTATTACTATTTATTACCTTTAAAATGGATTTTCTATTTATTACTATTTATTCTAATTTATTCATATTTAATACTAATTATTACTAATTATTACTAATTAATACTAATTAATACTAATTATTACTAATTATTAATAATTATTACTAATTATTACTAATTATTACTAATTATTACTAATTATTACTAATTATTAATATTTTTTACTAATTATTCCCATTTATTCCTAATTATTACTAATTATTACTAGTTATTACTAATTATTACTAATTATTACTAATTATTACTAATTATTACTAATTATTTCTATTTATTCCTATTTATTACTAATTATTCCTATTTATTACTAATTATTCCTAATTATTACTATTTATTACTAACTATTACTATTTATTACTAACTATTACTATTTATTACTTACTATTACTATTTATTACAAACTATTCCTATTTATTCATATTTATTACTATTTATTACTATTAATTACTAATTATTACTAATTATTACCAATTATTCCTAATTATTATAATTATTACTAATTATTACTAATTATTACTAATTATTATTAATTATTACTAACTATTACGAATTATTACTAACTATTACTAATTGTTACGAATTATTACTAATTATTACCAATTATTACCAATTATTACCAATTATTACTAATTATTACTAATTATTACTAATTATTACTAATTATTACTAATTATTACTAATTATTACAGTTTATTAGTAATTATTACATTTTATTACTAATTATTACATTTTATTACAATTTATTACAATTTATTACTAGTTATTACAATTTATCAGTAATTCTTACAATTTATTACTAATTATTAAAATTTATTACTAATTATTACAATTTATTACTAATTTTTACAATTTATTACTAATTATTACAATTTATTACTAATTATTACAATTTATTACTAATTATTACGATTTATTACTAATTATTATAAATTATTAGTATTTATTACTCACTATTACTATTTATTACTATTTATTAATAATTATTAATATTTATGATGAATTATTAGTATTTATTATTATTTATTACCAATTATTATTAATTACTAAAAATTTATTATATACATTACTAATTATCATTAATAATTACTAATTACTACTAATTATTATAAATTAATACTAAAAATTTCAATTTATTAGTACAAATAAATAGACATGAGTAAACAATTTAAATTCAATTTAATTACAAATAATCAACAATAATAAAAATTAACATAAAAAATTGAAATAAATAATAAATTAAATAAAACATAAATACCTTTAGACTTGATTTCCTATTGATTTGACGGCTTCACAACTTCTTCGTGGACAAAAAAATTAACTTAGAAAAATTTCCCTCTAAAATCAGAGTTTAGAGAGAAACAAGATAAAGAAATTGAGAGGATTGAGAAGAAAACGGATTGGGGTATGTATAAGTTAGCTTATTTGTGGCGGGTATCCCGTCGCAAATAGTATCTTTTGCGACGGGACCCATCACAAACACCTACGCCCGCATTAATTACTGTCAGCGCTTTAAAAGTTATTTGTGACAGGTCCCGTCACAAATAGTCTCTGCCGACACACCTTTTGCGACGGGAGGACATCCCGTCACAAAAGGCTATTAACCGCCGCCGATTATTTGCGACGGGCTTTTGTGACGGGAGGACGTCCCGTCACAAAGGCTATTAACCACCGTCGGGTTGTTACCCCCGTCGCAAAAAGCCCGTCGCAAATAATCTTTTTTCCCGTAGTGCTGGAATTTGAGCCTTGAATTCGTTCATGACTTGATTCGAGATTGGATTTTTCGAGGAATTTCAGTGGGAGCTGGATTCTGTGGATATCTTGAGTTATTGTGACTGATTCATCCACGATTAGAGTTATTAAATAGATTGGGGATACTTTTATCAGTGCTTCAAAAAAAGTTTCTAATAAATATCCCTTTTATGAGTGCTGGTAAATGGCGTCTTTATCAGTGCTAAAAAAGAGCTTAAAATCCATCTTTATCAGTACTAATGTATTAGCACTCATAAATAAGGCTTTTATTAGTTCTTTTTTAGCAATAATAAAGGATTTATAATTATAAGTATTAAAAAAAGTTTATAAATATATTTATATAATTATATATTTATTTATTATAATTTTATAATAATTTAAATATATAATTATTTATTTGTAATTATATAAATATTTTTTAAAAAATTATACATTTTATTCATAATTATAAATAAATATATATATATATATATATATTATGGAGAGGGAAGATGTCTCTGCATTTTTTTGGTGTGCCCGCTCCCTCCTCAAGGGTTTACAGTTACCTTTTGCACTGTTGAAGCTTCTCCCCTCGGTTTCATCAGTGGAGTTAGAGGATGGATTCCTTCTTCTTTCTCCTCACCGCCAGATTTTGTTCATATGTATTTTCTAAGCTTATTAGAAGTTGTATCCGACATGCTTCTCTCCATCGATTTATGTGATAGAGCCATCATGCTTCTGTTGTTGCTGAGTGTCCTTCCTGGTTTCCCTCGTACATGGATCTGGTTCAGATATGGGCTCCCCGACATTGATCAATGTTTTTCTGAAGATTCATTGGTCTTTCAAGTAGATATGGTTCGTGTTTGGGTGGTGGCTACTTATCAGGTCCTCTTTGTTGTCTTCTCGGGAGTTGGTCCATAGACCAGGTGGTGCTTATATCTCATTAGGTGGTGATGCTCAATTTCATGAGGTTTGGTTCAGCTTCTGTTCATCAGTCGGAGGTTCTATGATGTATGACACAGCAACCACAACAGATGATAGTGGGGGTTTGTGTGGAGGTTGGATTGCGGGATCGGGACTCTCGTGTACCTTTATTTGGGGTTGGTTTATGGGTTTCTGATTTTTAGGCATGGTGCTTTTGGGATTTCTCAGACGGCTTGCTTGTTGCTCATTGGTGTCGGCAGGGGATCGCCTGGTTGGCTGTGTGTGGGAAAGTGAGCCGGTGGACTTTTGGTCGGCAATCAGGGTGTGGATTCTTCTTTGGTGGTGGTTTTAGTAGCGATTCACATGAATTTCATCCTAATATGAATTGGTCTTCTTGATTCTGTTTGTTCTTGGGGTGAAAATTTCTTTGTGATACTAGGTTTCCTTGTTGCATTTGGAAGCGACACAACATTTTTCAACTGTCGTTGGGGGGGGACCTTGAAATAGGGATGGGTGTGATCAACACCATCACACAACAATTCTATACCACTATTTATGGATGGTTACCTTACCATTAACATTTGGTCAGTGTTTTCAGTCTGATTTTGTGTTGCATTAGGGTGACATTATTGTGAGTCAATTTCATGATTTATTTGGTGGGCGGTTTGAAAAAGGGAAGGGTGTGCTAACACATTTCATACGGCTCTCCTCCACATTTCTATGTTGGTTGGAGAGGTGTTCTACCACATTGTGCTACTAACACGGTGCAACTTCTTGGCAGAGGGGGTGACACATCACTTTGACTGATCTCACAGTTTCCCTATCTAGTGAGGGGGCAGTGAGGTTTTTATGGTTCTTTCTTTGATGCTTTCTTTCTTTAGACTCACAGGATCATTTTGATCTTTGTTTATTTTTTTCTTTATGGAATTTTTCCCTCATTTGTAATGGGCTCCCTCTTTCCCAGTTCTAAAAGAGGTTCTCTCTTTTTTATATTTCAATAAAGGTGAATTGGCACTCAACCATTTCAAAAAAAATCATAAATATATTTGTAATTATTTATTTATAATTATAAATAGAATTATATAATTATATATAATTATATAATTGTATATATATTTATTTAACAAATATATATAAATATAAATATAGTAAATATATTCATTATTTAACGATATTTATTATAATTTTGTAATTATAAATATATTTATATCATTATATATCTATATAATTATATATGTATATATATTTAATATATATATATAGTAAATATATTCATTATTTAGATATATTTATCATAATTTTATAATTATTTCAATATATTTATTATGATTTTATAATTATTTAAATATATAATTATATAAATAATTTATATATATATATATATCTTTGTATATATTTATATAATTATATATATATATATATATATTATATATTAAATATATTCATTACTTAAATAAATTTATTATATTTTTATATTTATTTAAATATATATATATATTTATAATTATATAAATAATTTTTTAAAAAATAATACATATTTATTTATAATTATAGATATATAAATTAATAAATATAGTAAATATAATTTTAAAAATATATTTACTTATACGTGTTTACAAATATAATTTTTTCATTATTAATGAATATATAATCTTAAATGTTTACATTTTAAAAATGATTAAAATTGAATAATTGAAAATGAGTACACTTTAAAAATATTTGAAAAAATGGATAAGTTTTATTAATTAAATATAAATTATTTAAAAAAATATGGATGTATATTAAAATAAATATGAATACATATTGAAAATATTAAAACATAGAAAATACATATATGTAAATAAATAGTATAAAATGATTAAATTCCCCAAAAAATGAAAAATATTAAAAATGAATTAATACCTAACTATAATAAAATTAAAAATAAATAAATATATCTTACCAATTAAAGTCATAATATATTAAATTTATCATTTTATAATAAAATTCTAAAATCAATTATAAAATTTGAATAAATTACATAAATATTAGGTGTATATGTTTCTATATAAGATATCATTAATTACGTAAATATTTGTGTGTGTGCATTGTATATAAAAATGAATTAATTACGTATATGTATGTGAAATAAATATAACACACGTTTGATATATGTAAAATTGAAAAATCAAATGACATTCAATTATGTCCATTACTTGATGCAATTTGTTATTATTTTTAATTCTTATTAATTTTTAATAATAAATCATCCTTCACTAAATATATGACTTATTTAAGGTAAAGAATTAATATTTTGAAATATATAAATCATATTTCAAAAAATATAATATATATTCACATATATATATATATATATTTAATATATACTATTTATTAATGTTTATAATCTATATATATGTATAATAAATTTATTCAGTTTTATCAATAATTTTTTAATTAATAAAATGTTTAATATTGTTCTTAATTTACTCATTTTTAATTTTTATTTGTTTAATTATTTCATTTTATTCATCTTACATTTATATATATTTAATATGAACTATTTATTAATATTTATAATTTATATATAGTATTTTAAATTTATTTATTTTTATCAATATTTATTTAATTAAAAAAATTAATATTTTTTAATTCACACATTTTTAATTTTTAGTTTTTTAAGTATTTTACTTTATTCGGGAGCTATATTAGCTCAAAAAATAAAGCGTTGATAAAGGATATCATTGTTAAAGGCTGAATCTCTAGTAGTAAAGAGATTTCATTTTTATAATGCTCCACCAATCAATTAACTCTCTTAAAGCATCACAATAATTGGAAAAATGTATTCAGTGTGCTTGATGATCCAATTAAAATGGTTCATTTGCTACATGAAGAATTTTAAATTAAATATCAATGATTCCATGGCACAGATGAACACACAAGTCTCTATCTGTATCAAACTAATGACATTTAAACATCATTACATAATTTTGTCCCTGATAACACTCCTCAATTAATTCATCCAACATTCCATAAAAGTCAACATCACTTTCTCTATGAAGGGATCCTTTCATGAAAATACCACTATTCATTGTTTTTTCGATCCACCATATGTACATGTATGAAATCTAAATCCATTCACTACATATGCATTATAAGATTTAACCATTTTGGATGGTGGGTTACTTAATACATACAATTTATTATCAATTTTGTCAGTATGTTGTGATAACTACCAAATTTAAAAACAATTACAATCTAACAAATAAAACATTGATTTCATATGTTAAATCATAAACAATTTACTTTACAAGTATTTGAAACAAGTAAGAAAAATTATGTTCCCAATGTTCTTCAAGAGAAGCTACTGTAAATTGTGGAAACTATTTCTTGATATGATCAGCATAGAATCTAAAAAAAAGTATATTAATTTACTTTGTTAAAAAATTAAAAAAAATAGTAGTATCACTCACTATATAAATCATGTCATTTCTTCACAATTGAGAAAAATATATGTATGAGACATGTGATGTTCATCATCTGAAATCCACCATTCATGAACTCCACCAAATCCAAGTTTAGGCTGATTAAAAAATTCTAATTGAATGTCTAGTGCATCAACAAAATTTCCCCCATTACGAATCATTCAATTATGTTTTGATGTATATTCAGGTTTGAAATAATGGGAGCAAAAAAAAAAGAAATTTCCACCAATAAATAAGCTTCTACAGTTTATCCTTAAACTGATTCTTTCTTACGTATGTTTTTTTAGTTTTTGCATACATCTCTCTTATGGATACATCCATCAAAACTATATCGGATCTCTACATTTTGTTTCACAGGAAAAATACAATATCAAAGATTCCATTGAATCAAATAAAGTCGGCAAACTTTTTTTTTCTAGTTTACATAAAATTAAAACAATATCTTATTGAATTTTATTAAGTGCATCATAGTCTTTTGTCTACGTATATATGTCTTAGAAAAAATATGATATTTCTATTAGAAAATACCAAATAAAATAATTCAATAAACCTCTAAATCGAATCATTAAAAGTATTTCTATTATAACATGACAATAAAGACTTTTCAATATGATAATATGATTGTTTCTTACAGACTTATCCAAATTGGAAACATAACCATCCTATATTTTCAAATCTTTAGTCCACTAACAAAATAATAAAAAAAATTCTCTGGAAAGTGTATAATATGTTTTTGGATTCATTAACTTCTATAATATTTCGTTTTCATACAACTCATGTTCTGGTCACCTACAAATTTGGAAAAGATCTAATTGTGCCTTTATATTATCTTTGTCCTTACTAGGTGTTTCCCAAAAAGTATAAAATATATTATCAAAATAGTTCTTCTCAATATGCATGACATCCAACATATAACAGACCAAAAACTTATACCAGTATAGAAGATCCCAAAAAATAATTTGTTTAATCATATTGTGATATTTCCAAAATCGATCCATTTTTTGTTGGTTTATAGTCATCCCAAAGGTAGTGTGACGTAATGAAGAGATAATAAGTATTAAATCTATACATGGGATCATTTCTAGAGGTATATCTATTTCAATTGTACCTTTTATGAAATGATTTCTATTCCTTTGAAAAGGATGATCAATAGGAAGAAATATCTGATGACAATAAAAATATTAGGTTTTCTCCCATTGACGAGTATAAACACTTTGTTGTCACTCGTACAGTACAGACATGATTTTGGGCCATGTGTACTCTAGCTAGATATGATTCCAAATGACGGAAAGGATCTAATTTTCCACATTAATGAAGCTTTTACTATGAATTTTTTTCTCAACAACATCATATGTGCTGACACCATTACTCCACAATAAAGTTAACTCATAAATCAATGGCTTCAAATAAAAATTGATATTATTTTTTGGATGTCCTTGAATTAATATGGTCAAAAAGATATATGGATAATTCATAAACATCCAAGGAGGTAAGTTTTATGTAGTTTTAAAGATGTTCTATCAAGAATATCAATTATCTTAAGAACAAGATAGACATAAACCATCATTAAAAAGACCCAGTCACATGTTACAATCTTCTGAAGCAAAAGAAGGATGAACCTGGTCAAAAAATTTGCATGAATCACCATCATAAGGATGCTTAAAGATTTTATTGATTGAAATATTGGTTTTGTGCTAGGACAACAATGATTTTGTATTCTAAGACATAAATAAATGATTCAATCTGGGTGTAATTAGGAAATATATCATCTATTTAACCATAATCAATCCAGACTTCACTATTTGAGATTCTTTATACCTTAATTTTTCACATGTAGAAAACTAACTAATCAATCATTTTCACCATAATATAAGATGAAATCATTTGAACATAAATGTATCTTCTGATAACAAAGACCCAAATTACGAACCACCCTCCTGCATTCATAGAAATTTATTGGAAACACATTTCCTTTAGGTAATAATTATTTAACCAAAGAGAATATCTGATCAAAACAACTATATGAAATTATATTATCTGATTTAGTAGCCATAAATTTTTCAAAAACATCAAATTTTCTTATCTTATAACCAAGATATAAGGGACCCTCAATGGAATTCAACAACTCATAAAATAATGATGGTCCTAACTCATGAGTGAAATAAATCTCATCCTAATTTTCAGTTTTTTGAAAAGATAGACCATCAATATCATGTACTAAAATTTAATAATATGGTATATCTTGAACCAATTATAAATATCTTCTCCAGAACTACGTACACCTTGTCGATACAAAAAAACATAATCTTTTTGAAAACTAAAACTCAATAGATGAACTCCAACTTTTTCAAGTGTGACAAACCTCCTCAGATCACATTTCACATATGGAGACTTAATTTTTCCTTCTGAAAAAAAGTATGGTTTTGAAGAAGAAAATGATAAAAAAGATTCAACACCCTAATTATATACAATATTTATACCAGAACCCTTTGGATTCATGTGATGATTTATCCAATCGCGATAATATAATCAAGACTATTGTTGACTTTCTTAATTCTGAATTTCTCTAAAAAATAGAAAATAAAAATTTGTTTATTATTAATTTGATAAAATAAAAATATGATTCAAAAAGGGTAGAAAATTATTAAAATAAAATTTACTTTTAAATCAATTTAATCTATTTACAGCTGATTTTTACTAATTACTGTTAATGTATGCTAATTATAGGTAATTTTGATTAATTATAAATAATATTTTATGATTACTATTATTTAATAATAACCACTAAATACCATAAATTATTACTATTTACAGTAAATTATTACGAATTTCCATTAATTTTTACTAATTATGGATATGGTTTTTACTAACTATCACTATTTTTTACTAATTACCACTAATTTTTATTAATTGACTCTATTTTTATGAATTACTGCAATTTATTACTAATTACCACTAATCATTACTAATTACTGTAAATTATTACTAATTACTACTAATTTTTAGTAATTACAACTAATTTTTTCTAAGTATCACTAATTACTACTAATTTTTACGAATTAACATAAATTATTACGAATTACTACTAATTATTACTAATGTTTAGTAATTACTACTAATTTTAGTAATTGTCACTAATTATGATAAATTTTTACTAATTTCCACAAATTATTACTAATTATTGCTAATTATTATTAATTACTACAAATTATAACTAATTACTGCTAATTATTACTATGTAACGTTAATTTTTACTAAGTACCGCTAATTACAACAATTTTTTTACCAAGTACCGCTAATTACCATAAATTATTACTAATTACCAATAATTATTAGTAATTACCATTATTTATTACTAATTATCATTAATTATTACGAATTAACACTAATTATTACTAATCACTGCTAATTATTACTAAGTATCGCTAATTTTGACGAAGTACCGCTAATCATCGCTAATTTTTACTAATTACCACAAATTACTACTTATTTTCATTAATTACTGCTAATTACCATAAATTATTGTTGATTGACACTAATTAGTACTAATTACAACTATTTATTACCAACTACCACTATTAATTACAAATTACCGCTAATTACTACTAATTATCACTAATTATTACTAATTAACGCTAATTATTACTAAGTATCGCTAATTCTAACCATGTACTGCTAATAACTGCTAATTTTTTATAATTACCTCTAATTATCATAAATTTTTACTAATTACCGATATTTATTCCTAATTACCACTATTTATTACTAATTACCGCTAATTATTACCAATTACCCCAAATTATTATTAAGTATCACTAATCCTAAAAAAGTACCGCTAACTTTTACTAAGTACCACCAATTACTACTGATTTTTAGTAATTACCACTAATTACCATAATTTATTATTAATTAACACTAATAATTACTAATTACCACTATTTATTACTAATTACTGCTAATTTTTACTAATTATCACTAATTTTTACTAATTATCGCGATTTTTTACTAATTACTAATAATAATAGCTAATTTTTACTAAGTATCGCTAATTTTCACTAATTTTCACTAATTGATGTTAATTTTTACTTATTACCACTAATCACCACAAAAATTTAGTAATTTCAGAAAATTATCCTAAATTATTACTAATTACCGCTAATTATTACTAATTACTGCTATTTATTACTAAATATTACTAATTATTGCTAATTATCATTACTTTTTACTAATTACCGCTACTTTTTACTAATTACTCCAAATTATTACTCATTACCACTGATTATTTTTAATTACCACTATTTGTTTTTGTAATTACTGTTACTTTCTAGGTATTACCATTAATTAACATAATTTTTTACTAATTACCACTAATTATTACTAATTTCTGCTAATTATTACTAATTACAGCTAATTATTAATAATTTCTGCTATTTATTACGAATTACCACTAATTTTACTAATTGTTGCAAATTTTTAATAAGTTCCACTTATTTTTACTATGTACGGGTAATTTTTACTAAGTACCGTTAATTACTGCTAATTTTTGCTAAGTGTCGCTAATTATTGCTAAATTTTACTAAGTACCACTAATTATCACTAATTTTTTGTAATTACTGTTAATTTCTAAAAATTACTGCCAATTTATAATAATTACATTTAATTTTTACTAAATACTGCTAATTACTGCTAATTTTCACTAAGTACCATTTATTTTTACTAAGTACCTCTAATTATTGCTAATTTTTACTAAGTACTACTAATTACTACCAATTTTTTGCAATTATTGCTATTTTTTTATAATTACTGATAATTAACATAATTTATTCCTAGTTATCATGAATTATTACTAATTACTGTTAATTACTACTTATTACCGCTAATTTTTATTAATTATTGCTAATTTTTACTAATTACCTCTAATTATTTCTAATTACAGCTAATTTTGAGTAATTTCCGCTAATTACCATAAATGTTTAGTAATTACCGCACATTATTACTAATTACCACACATTATTACCAATTACCACTAATTATTACTAATTATAACTGATTTTAACTAAGTGTTGGTTAATTTTACTAAGAACCGCTAATTACTTCTAATTTATACTATGTACTGCTAATTACCGCTAATTCTTAGTAATTACATCTAGTTTTTAGTAATCACTGCTAATTTTTTCAAATTAAGGGTAATTTTTACTAATTTCCACTAATTTCTAATAATTATTGCTAATTTTTAATAATTACCATTAATTAATGATAATTAAAACTACATACTCTTAATTAAAACTAATTACTACTAATTTAAACTAATTACATCTCAATAAAAATAATAATTAATAATTAAAACTAAATACTTCTAATTAAAAAAATTAATACTACTTAAAACTAATTACTGCAAAATAAAATTAAGTAATTCTAATTTAAACTGAAAAATGATTATTTATAAGAAATTTTACTAATAAAAAATATATTAAATTAGTTAAAAAATTAAAAACAATAAATAATTATCTTAAAGATGAACTTTTTATCAGATGCACAACGCGAAATTTGTTTCCCTGTACAATTTAGAACTTTTAAAAGTTTAAGGAGAAAAATAAGAGAGCAGAGGAAGAGTGGAGAGTTCAAAGGATGAGAGAATGGAAAAAAATTAGGGGGGAGGTATTTTGGTTAAATAATTACTGACGAGACTAATTGTGATGAGACCCCATCAAAAATAGTCTTCGGTTGATAGTTTATTTTTTCCAGGAATTAATTCCTTCTGCAAATAACAATAATGACTGGAGGTATTTGCGACAGGGGTATATGCCAATCACAAATACATTTCCCATGTTTTGGCTCACAAACCACGCCAACAGTATTTGCGATGGGAATGTTCACCCATCTTAAATATATTTTTATGAAGGACTATTTGTGATGGGAAACAAATCTCTTCACAAATAGTCCCTCGACAATGACTGTTTGTGATGGGCAATGGGATCGTCACAAATATCTAGTTGCAAAAGTACCTTTTTCCTGTAGTGGATCGTCATTATTCTGTTATCATATCCTAGAATATCAGTCAAAATGCACTTCCTAGAATCCTTAGGAAAGGAAAATAAAAAAGGGTGATCTCAAATACTAAGTAAGGGTATGTGTACATCAGAAGTTATCCTGAATAAATAAGGCATAATCAATATGGAAAGGTAAATATCAAAAAACACGTGTCATTTAGTCAATAACTTGAGTATAATATTTCTGGAATAAATGAAGATAAAATAATGTCATATACATAATCGCATGAGCTTGAAACTTATCCATGGATATTCTACCTAATCAAATAATCATACCGATATCAATAACTAATCTCAAAATGAGGTAATGCATAATATCAGACATCATAAACGTATCGTCAAGGCCTCATGCCAGGATATGTTAAATGAATGGCAAAGGCCTCAACCAGGTAACCAGATTTGTTTGTCTTATGAGGCCCATCAATGCGTCGAGAGGCTATAGAGGGCCCCACCCCTCACTCACTAAGTCCAATGCATTTCTCATATGAAAGGGGTGAAACATAATTAACTTTAATATTAGTATTGAAAAACTAGCATACAAAATAATAATAATTACCCCAATCAATAAACATAATCATAAACCATTTAGAATAATATGATGAATGGTATCAAAATAGTACATCCACCGTCAAACTGATCATAAACCATCTAGTTAAATAAGGAGGATAGTATCATTACAACACATCCTCAGTGAAGAATAATTATAATAAGGGTTATTGATGTTGATGAATAGAAATTCCATAAAAAGATCATTGAAAACATTCTTGTGGAAAACAACATTTCTACAATGAAAATAATAATTTTTTAAATAGGCTCAAAAAATATTGTAAAAATATAACTATTTTAAAATACATTTTGAAACATATAATGTAATCTTTAAAACGTTTAGTGTTAATGATGGTGGAAAATTCCAATCATGTCCTGCACGTTAAAACAAATACTCCTTTAAAATTTTTTAAAGAAAAGATAAAAATTACATTGTTTAGAAAAGAACGTGAAGATTCCTTTTTAAAAAAAAATTGTTAAAATTCAATCATGAGTAAAAAATTATTTAATAAATCATTTATAGAATGTTAAAAACTTTTTTGAAAATATTTTCTAAAAACATTGATATATAAGAAAAAGGATTTTCGGCTGAAGAGAGAAATAAAGTAAAATTTTCTTAAAAACATTTTCCAAATCATTTTAACTACCAATGAGTGGAAATTGGTACTATTTCTTGAAAATTTCATGAATAAAAAGAGGAGAAGAAAATATCTTAACTTTAAGATATAAATATAAAATAATTCTGTTAAGGGTACTTAAACCTAAACAATCTCAAATAATGATGAGATTGTAAAATAAACCCTTACCACTTTGTTTACTTTTGAATCATAAGCCCCATGAATAAAATTTCTTCAAAATAAACTTTAAATACTATTAAGATAAAGTGATTCATGATATAACATATCTAAGGGGAAGTATATACACCACACAAAATAAATTAGTGGTGAATATACCATATATGTCACAAAAGTAAAAGTGTAATGAGATACCCTTTCAAAGATCGAATCATTGGAGTGAGGATCAATCAATAAATTGATTATGTGTGAAAAATGAAAATCTACATAATAAAATTGGAAATACAACCTAACACAATCATAGTTCATTTAACACTTATTCATGGCATAACATAATCAATGAAGTAGAAGTTTATCCTAATGAATGGAAATTGAGTCTAGAAACCTCTTACCTCATGCTTCCCTTTAGTCGATCACTCTTAAACCTAATGTATAATGGTTTTAAACATGTTATTAACTTATACTAGAACCTTATTAATATTTATAATACCATATATGATTATTTTATAACATCATATAACCCGCTCATTAACAATTTTCCATTATTCCTGTTGTTTCAGGTGTTAGATTCCATGTTTTTCTCACGCATGTTTTGTCATGAAAATTCTGGATTTTGAACATATGATAGAGTTACATCATTTCCTGAATTATATTAATGTTATGAATATCATTTTTGTTCCTTAGACATATTTTTATAATAATTATTGTAATTTGAACTTGTAGAATGAATCACATCTCTTAGTATAGATGGTAGGTTGTACATATGCACAAACGACATTATAATTTCTTTAACGGGTGAAAGGTTAAGGGAGTGTATGGTATATTAAATATAAAAAATAAATATCCTGTCATATATAACACTTATACTAATTTTCACACCTCGAACATCATTTTTCATTTATTTTATTCTTTTCTTGATGTTTGTTATTTTGGATAAGGTTTGGGTTGAGTTCCTGGTGATTTTTTTTGAGTTTTAGAGTTTCTATGTGGCTTTTTGTCCTATGCACGGTTTGGGGGTTAATCATGAGACCTATTAAGGATGATGGTGTTCTTAGTTAAATTTCTTCTTGCATGGTTTACCTGGCACTATTTGAGTACAATTTGGGACAAACCATGTGAGTCCTAGAAGAAATTGTGTGGTTCTTGGGTGGCGTCTGGGGCAGGAGCACGACCTGCACACAATTTACTAAAACCATAAAGAAAGTGTTTGGAAAGGCTCTATCATTTTATATAACCATCCTTCACTGCTATTTCACAGTTTTCCAAACTTTGATTCCAACATGTTTGGGGTGTTCCTATTCTCCAATAGGGTGTGCAGGTTTGGCACACAGTTTGGAAAATCATGCGGCCTAACCACGCATCTTTCCTAGATCTTTAAAAATTTGAGTTTCCAAATTTTTCCTCTTATGTGTTATCCTAAAATCAGGTTCCTCATCCCTTTCTCAACCTAGTCACACTATGGTACTCTAAAAAACCCTCCTCCCTTTTCCCCTTCCCCCATTTAATCTCCCTCAAGGTCCCTAGGTAAGTTTCCATTGGTTTTTACTCAATTTTATCCTCTTCTTCTCCTTCTCCCTTTATTATTTGTTCTCCATTGTCTTGGTTTCTCTTTGAAAAAACCCTAGGGTGAGGTTTTTCGGATTTGGGATGATTTCTTTGATTCTAGTGTGTGTGGTTTGTCTGAGGGGCTTGGTTATTCCTTCCTTGAGAGTTTCATCGCATCCGCACTTCGTTGAGGTAGGTGTTTCCATTATTTTCTTTTCCAAAACATGCCATTGATGGTTGACCATTCCTTTATTATTTCTAATTTTTTACCAATGATTTTAATATTCTCTTTTGATTTTTAGTGGTGGTTTCATGTTAGTGATTTGGGGGAAATGGGTTTTTAAATGGTTTCATTATGTATTCTTATATATGTATGCTTAAAAAATATTTGATAAAATGAAAATTAATCTTTAGAAATTAATTTGGGTGTTTTGAGAGTGTGTTCTGATTTAGTTATGTTTGTTATCTTGGTTTGTTTTCTATTTGATCGTTGTGTGTGTGTTGTGATGGATTTTATTGGTTGTGGCTATGTGTGTAAAGCAATTTGTAATACCTTGAAATGAATTTTGGGTATTTTTATGGTTCATCATTGATGTGGGCATATCCATATGTGCACGGGGTGAAAATTTGGATAGGAACACAAATGAAGATGGTCTTCTAAATAAATTTTCATTTTAAACCTTAGATTTCAAAGTACTTTTCCTTCTTCCTTCATTTCTTCTTCAGTCCCCCTCCCTTCAAATGGTTTCTAAATGATCTCAAAAAGTGGTTTCAAATGTGTTCTTCAATGCTCGTCCCATTTGGAACATTGGTGGGTGGTTTGGTAACTAAATGATATAAAGGTATGTTTGGAACATTTTAAGTTAAATAGAGTTTACACCTTGTAAATAGAAGTTTATTTGGAAATATATTTGGGTTTGAAATGGTAAAAGTCTCGGTTGGTTCCTTGTGTTGTCTTTGGGAAATTAGTTTTTAAAGTGATGTGATGTGTAGTTTCGTTTGGTATTTCATAATGGTTTGGATTTTTTTTAAACTCGTGTGACATGGAGTCCCATTTGGCACTTTTGTATGGATTGATGTGTGATGGGAATATCTATGGTGGACCCTCTGAGGAGAGGGTCATCACATTGGTGGTGTTGGTGTTCGGGATAGGAAAGCACAGTGGTAGTGGGTTTCAGTTAATCCACACATGTGAGGACCTCCCCATTAAATGTGTAATATTATCATAGGATTCTTGGGCATCATCTAGAGGGTTGAGTGATGGCTTCTTATCAACCCCAATTATACAGATTGCTACCCCCTAGAATTTTTGAGAGGCCATGTAGGATGTGGCACTGGATTGGCTTGTTTTGAGTGGCTAGTTGGTTATTGACTATAGAGTTTTACTATACATGAATAGTTGATTCCAGACTGAGTACATCCAGTGATTACTTCTAGATATGTTTGGGAAACTCTTATGATTATTATCTACATGTTCTTGCTTTATTTTTACTATACTTCGATTATTTTATTTGATTTTCTTTGACTGCATATTTTGATTCATTTATTTCCAGCATGGTACCTTTATATCTTCTGGTATGGACTATGATTTGGGTCTTTGTTTTCTAAAATGGATTTTGGATTGGAAATCCAATTTATAATGTAATGTTTCTTTTATTTATTTAAATGATAAAAACCCTATATTCTAAATGTATTTAAAATTGGGTTTTTATATTGTTGCAGGAAATGAAATGCATGGAATTTGTATTTATTACCTATTGATCTATTTTTTATCACACCCTACTTGTTCCACTCAGCGTCAGTATACCCGAGTTGTTTTATAGGATTAGGTTTTGTTCAGGTTTCTTATGGAGTAGGCTAGTCTGCGGATGGCAGTGACCAAGGGGTCTTGTGAAGTTATGGGTTGGTTTCAATTTTATTTTTGTTCTTTTAATTTTAATCATCAGCTATTGAATTTGGATTCAGTTTCATTTACTATTGTTCAGTTTTTAGTGATATTTGTTGTGTGATCTGTTTGTTTATTTGATTATGGTTTTCTTAGGCTAAATTATTCCCACATTGATATCTTTGATGCCCAACACTAGTCAAAATCTCAGGAGGATAAGGAAAGCATCTCAAAACTTGTCTTAGATTGGGTTGGGTGTTAGGTCATATGGAAGCCCTATATGGTTTGTGACAAATGGTATCAGAGGGTCCCTTTATTGATTGGGGGTGTCTGGTAGTTAAGTGGTTTGGACATTTGGGACTCGAGAGGTAGGCGTGGGAAGATAATCATGAACTCTTTCTGGTATTGATCCTTGAGTTTCTTAGGGTAGTCTGGGATTTTAGTCTTTGTTTTGTTTTTGTTTTCATGGATAGGGGATGAATGTAACACCCCAAAATGATAAAGGGTTAATTGATTATATGATATGACTCATGTCTACAAGGAGAACCTTTTTTTGGGAGCCTACCTGATTAGAGATCTACAATTAAACATGATTGATCGGGAGTAGTGATTAGGATGGGTGACCTCTGAGAAGTTTTATAGGGTTTCTGTGAGTGAGGACAGAGCACACTCGACAGAACCTGTGTTGGCTTGTGGGGACATTCATTAGTCTGATGACTTGTTCAGGTAGGTGGGTGGCCCCAGGTAGGGGACCACATGTCTGTGTGGAAACTGGTGTTTCCTGGAGGGCTATGTCTTGAAAACCATGTTAAGGAGGGGTGTTTTTTTCGAGTCTACCTAATTAGAACTCTAAAATTAAGTATGATTTTCCTAAATTATTGATTAGGATGGGTGAACTATTGGGAAGTTTCCCAGGGTGTGTGTGAGTGAGGAAAACCCACACTAGAAAGAACATGTGTTGGATTGCAGGGAAATTAATTAGTCTGATGACCCATTTGGGCACATGGGTGGCCCTAGGTAGGGGGCCACATGTCTGCGGGGAAACTAGTGGTTCTTGGAGGTCCAGGTCACAACAAACATGTTAAGGCGGGGTGTCTCTACTGTCAGCAGGGACCAGTTGTTACAATGACAATGGAAGTGATCCAGTGTGATGTGGTGGTCTCACATGGAGTAGTGACCCATGTAGAGCCTGAGTGCATAACTCAGGATATTCCTAGTTATTGGTACTTTCCTGGGGCATGCCCCACAAACCATGTCCCCAGGTAATTCATAGATACTAGTTCTCCATTCTATTATTTTGGCATGAACTATGTTTTGATTTGATTTTTGGTGGTTATGAGTGAATTTTGAAATGAAAAAGGTTTTCATTAAAAGGTTTTAAAAATTAAAATGGTTTCACATTTTGAATTTTTTAATGTGAGACATGGTTCCTGAGTTAGTTTTGAAAAGTGAGTTTTGCTGCTTAAGGTGGATTTAGAAATGAGTTTTGTATTTAGAAAGTGGCCTTAAAAGAATATATTTTGAAACATGGATGAAAATGATTGCCTTTGAAAGGGAATATTGGTTTTTTTTTGTGACGTTTGGATTGTGATTTGGTTATTTTGTCTTGGGGTCTTCTTTGTGGTTGAGTTTTGATTTGGATTTATGTTTTATGTTGTATAGAGTATAAACCACAAAAAAGTACCAAAGGTTCCTAGAGAGTCATTTATAGTGGTTGGCACTACCCAGACTCCTAGTGGAGTGGTGGAGTCGAGCTCTTCTTGGTCGTTGATCATTTTTCATGGTGATCGAGGTTCGTTAGAGGTAGTGGAATGGTTTGAGAAAGTCAAAGATGCCTTCAGGTCATTGGGAACTCCTAAAGTTGTGAGAGTGTGTTCTATTTTGGATTCATTTAAGGGTCCAATTTTCGATAGGTGGAAGGTGATCACCCCGTCATCATTACAAGATGGAATGTCATGGGATATGTTGAAGACCACTTTCGTTTGATGGTTCGTACTTGAGGTGGTGAAGGTGAAGAAAGTGGGAGAACTGTTGGGTGTTCAACAATGTCAGTGGACGGAGAGGGCCTATGTTGATCACTTCAAAGAAGTCGGTTCTCTTTTTCCCGAAGGTACCGTCATAGGATTAGTTGAAATATCCTCTTTTCATTTGGGTTCTTCATCTAGAGATTAAGGAGATAGTTCTCTCATGTGAGGAAATCCATTTCAAGAAGCTCATGGATGAGGCATTCTTAGATGAGTTGGTTCCTGAAGTGCATGCAGGTGGGAATATGATGTCTCTTGTCATTCGTGAAGGATCCCCATCTAGTGAGGAGTGTGTTCTAGATGAACATGTTCCCAAAGAGTCACTACAAAAAACTTTAATTTAGGGAAATTTTCCTAAAATGTCACTAATTTTTAAATTTAGCAACGTTTTGGGGAAGTATCTATATATTTGCTACGTTTTTAGGAAACATAGCGAAATTGGCGACGTTTTAAGAAAATGTTAGTAAATAAGCAATGTTTTTAATGAAAAGTATTACTTTATCCACATTATTAAAGAAGCATCACTAGTTTAGTGATTTTTAAGGAAATGTCACTAGTTTGGCAATGTTTTTTTAGGAAATGTCGCTAATGTAGCGACGTTTTTCCAAAAATGTCACTAAAAATATATATATTGATACATCTCATCTTCTCACATCAATGGAAATATATATTTAGATATATATATATATTAATATATATAAACACATACACATATATATAAATAAATATTTATATATATATATAAACAGACACACACATATATAAATATATACATATATTTATTTACATATATTTATATATAAAAACACATATATAATTCAAATTCAGTCACATTTTTAAGAAATCTTGGCTATTTTAGTTACATTTTTACCAATGTTTTAATATGTGGCTAATTATATATATATATATATAATATGTATACGTACAAATATATATTTATACACACACACATATATATAATCATCTATATATAAACACACACACACACACACATATATATAATATAACAATATTATATATATTCAATATAAACATATAATATATAATATAGAATTTAAACCTGTATATATAATATAAAATATAAACATACATGTAAAATATAAACACACACACGCACACACACACACATATATATTTATTATATAATATAAACTTATCTATATAAATATAGAATATAAAATATAAACACACACACACAAAAAGATATATATATATATATATATATGTATATATTATTTGTATATTAATATATAAAATTATATATACATATATAATATATTAATTTTTTAAAATTATAAAATATAAACACACACATATATATATTTATATAAACATATAATAGTTATAAAATCTAAACATATAATATATATAAAAAATAAAGATATATATATAATATAAACTTATATGTAAAATATAAACATATATATATAATATAATCTTATATATATATATATATACACCTAAATTATAAAATATGAACTTATATATATTATTATATGTATATTAATATATAACATTTTATATATTTAATATATTAATTTTTTAAATATTTTGAAATATAAACATATATATATTAGTATACACATATGATATATTTAAAATATAAACATATTATATATATATTATATACATATACATATAATATAAAATATAAACTTATAGATATATAAACACACACACACATATATATATATATATGTTATAATCATATATATATATTTATATATAATATAATCATATATATATATATAATAAAATCATTTATATATATAATATAAAATATAAACATATATATATATATATTAATATAAGTATGTTATTATATAAAATTATATATGTATAATATGTTAACATTTTAAATAGGTTAAAATATAAACATATATATAATACACTCATATATATATATAATATAATATATAAACATATATGTAAAATATAAACATATATATATAATATAAACCTATATATATATATATAGAAACATCAAATATAAAATATAAACACACACACACACACAGATATATATATATATATGAATATATGTATAATAATATATAAAAATATATATATATATATATAATACATTAATTTTTTAAAGGGTTGTTTTAATTATATATAGATATATAATATAATACAATTTTATATTAAAATAATAGGCAGGTGAGTTTTTTGGAGCTGTTGTGCTTACCTTGTTAGTCATAAGTTATAATTCATGCAGAGTTGATTTTTTTTACCCGTGAAGGGGTGGGGGAGGTAACGTATGGGGCCAGTGGGTGTGGGGTTAGACACTGGACAATCATGCGGGTTGGTTGGGGCACTAGAGGGGGCAGAGTAAATGAGGAGGGTGGCATGCAGGGTGAACACTGGAGGGTACCGGGGGTGCAGAGTGTACAAGGGGACATGCTGGTTGGTTGATCACCAAAGGGGGCAGAGAGTACGAGGGGGGGTGTGGGTGTGAGGGTGCAGAGGGTGAGCATTGGATGAGGTGAAGGGTGCATGGTGAGCATGTAGGTGTGAAGGCATACTAGAGAGGGAAATGGATGGGGAGTGGTGAAATTTTATCGCAAAATGAATTATAAAATTTCAATCAAAAAATTATAAATTTCATTAAATTATAAAATTTTAAAAAATACCAACATTTCTAAAAAAACGTTGTTAAACGTCACGTTGGTTTGAGGGTGTGGAGAGTGAGCACTAGATGGAGTGGAGAGAACATGGCATGCATGATGGTGTGAACACATACTGGAGGGGGCATGGGGTATTGGGGGGGTGAGGGAGGGTGAGAACTGAAGGGGGTGGAGGGTACATGGGGGTATGGGGGGCATGGTGCGGGTGTGAAGGCATGAGGGTGATCATTAGAGGGGGTGGAGGGTACAGAGGGGGGCGTGGTGCATGTGTGAGGGTGTGGAGGGTTAGAACTAGATGGGGTGACGGTATAGGGTGGGCATGCAGGTGTGAAGGCGTACTGGAGGGGGAAGGGGGAAAATGGATGGGAAGGGGAAGAATTTTATTGTAAAATAAATTATAAAATGCCAAAACAAAGTATAAATTTCAAAAAAAAGTATTCACATTTCTAAATTTTTTTGATAAAATTCGTGTGAGTGTGGGGGCAGGGAGGGTGTGCACCAAATGGGGCAGAGGGTATAAGGTGGGTAGGAGTGTGTGAAGGTATATTGGGGGTGGTGGGTAGTTGTGACGTCCTTGACCCGTAAGCCACTAAACCGGTGCTCCGAGTTGGGCTATCACATGACCTCAAGCACGGATCCCTATACGCTAGAGGTTACCGACTAACAACAAGCGTCTAATGAGTAATGTGGGGATACTATACCTTATTTACCAGAGTAAGTCACAACAGAACACAATATAAATAGCGAAAACAATATTAACTACTAATAAATGAGCATAACCAAGAATTTACAAAACATGGTGCAAACCAAAAATTAAATACAACTATGTCATGCCATACTAGTAGTGAAAAGTGGAAGAATCCCAAAATAAAACAAATGGACAAAACTCCAAATGGGTCCCGACTCTGAGTCTTGTTCCTTCTATATGTACATCCCCAGTCCAACTCAACATCTCATAATAGGGCCTCTGCCCTTGTCATGGCCTGCAACCAATAGATCTCCTAGGCTACCCAACGACAGCCTAAGCAGGGTGAGTACAAAAATCGGTTGGCCACCACCAATGATGTCTACAAAATATACTGTCTAATAGATAGTGCATGGAAGTAATAAATAAATGGTAAGTAAGAAAAGGATAGTTCAGTTCCATTATTTAACAAGATTAATTTAATTCATAACTAGCAATTATCCCAATTTCATTTCTTATACCATCTTCATTACATAACACACATTGATCACGTGTTCCATGGGTTAGGCATAATTATCATCAACAAAAGGGTCTAAGGCAATCAATCACAAAGCATATGGAAAACAACCCAAGTCCCTAACTCACTAGGACACGAACACATTTCCTCACCTCGAAGCCTCCGTCCGAGTGGAATGACATCAATATAGTAACCTCACCTCGAAGCCTCAGTCCGAGTAGAATGACATCAATAGAGTAACCTCACCTAGAAGCCTCAGTCCAGGTGGAATGACATCAATACATTAACCTCTTTTCGAAGCCTCGGTCTGAGTGGGATGAAATCGATATGGAAACAGAGCATCAGTCCTATCTCTACCCCGTTCATTAGGGGTGGAGTTTAGAGCCTCAGTACAACTCAACCCGTGGGAATAGATACTCAGTAAATACCCCACACTACCAAGCTATGTCCACATGCTATATATATATATATATATATCCATCAACTATTCACACAACTTCACAACCATTTCCCATGGAAAATAAAAAACATAACAAAATGCGAGAGTCAAAACCATGACTCAACCCATTTACACATTTACCAAATTTCACATCACTTATCCTTTTAGCCCAATTCCCTTTTCATTATGCTTATCTCACTAAGAAATAATTCAATATGCCTATCTCACTAGGATTTATTCATTATACCTAACTCACTAGGCTTTATTACCATGCTCATAATCCATTCCATTATGGTCTTTAATCATTTCCACATATTGACCCATTTATCCATTCATCATTTCACAAGCATTTACCCACCTATGCATTTCAAGTACAATTCTAATATCACATAACACAATCCCTTCATTACATTTAATCATTTAGGTTTACCACCAAATTCTCATGTATTAACCCATTCCACAATTCCATCCCCAATTCCCATTTCCCATGCTCATCTCACTAAGCATAATCATGTGTAAAGATAATCCCTTAGCATTTACATTTATCTCACATAACCCCCTTTAATACAACCAACACACACATAGGTCACCGCCCAACCAAGGGGTATTACTAGGGCTCCCATTAACATCCTTGAAGCTTAATATCATATTCACCCTAGGCTCTATGTTCTCGTACACAACCCTATATTTACACAGCTAAAATCTTAGTCTGAGAACATGGTCACACCCCATGGGTGGCCCTAAAAAAGGTCACATCACCCTCCATTCATCGCACGGGGATCATGAGGGTTCCATTTAGTTGTTTAGACACCCTAAACATCACATCACAATAATGGCACGACAGACTCTTCACAAGAGGGTAAGAATCAAAACACTACATGCACAAATATCTATAAAACTCAAGGGATATAACTTGTAGACCACCTACCTCAGATTTTTTGATGAATTTACTCTCAATCATGGAATTATATCCCAATACAACACACCTTTGAAGTCTCAACTTAGATCTCACCAAAAAATAAAGGGTTGAGAGCTTTGGATGGAGATCACACAAAAGACAAGACTGAAACTAGAAAAGAGAGAGGAGGAGAAGATTAGACTCACCCGGATCATTGATTCACTTCCAAAGAAACTATAAATGGACAAGAATCAAAGGATATCTATCTTTGGGAGCTCATAGTCACTTTGGTTCATTCCTAGGGTTTCAAGGGAGAATGAGGAGGAATACCTGAGTTGGGTCTTAAAATCACAGGGTGGAATTTTTCTAATTTTTTCCAACTTTTTTGGGTTGCATGGTTTACCTGTACAATTCTACAAACTGTGCGCAAACCATGAGGGAGGTACTATCTGAAAGAGGTCATCCCAAATGACTTCTTGGGAATCACACATGGTCTACCCACATGGTTACCTCAAACTGTGCACAGACCGTGCACATAGCACTGCTTGGCCTGATTGCTCTACTCTTTGCACCCCGAGCCCATGGGGCACCCCCGAGCCCCCACCTAAACTTGGGAACCACTTATTTATCCAAAAGAAGAGTCCAAACCAAATCATAAAAAAATACCTTAAAGGATCCAGGATCTTACAACCTACCCACCTTATAATGGCTCGTCCTTGATCTGCTCTTCCGAGCATCACTAACTTCCATATCAAGGGATCATGCCACAAGTTCTACCTATCCACTCCCACTTTCCAAGTTTATGGTTGCACAACATAGGGCCACCGAACATGATTTTAGGGAATATACTTTTTCCACAAGCCTTCCTCACTTCAACCAAAACACAATTTGAACACTCCTCAAGGGTCCATCCACTTCAACCATTCTCACCACAAGAACTTCATGGGGAACATAGGTGAAAACACCTAACCCACAACACATAGAACATAGAACATAACATTACATAACCATAGTGGGACCAATAAACACCTCATCATCCCAATTGATCCATACAGATCATGACCCAAATCACTTGGCATCATTTTCTAGTTCACCCAACTATAACAGTGACAAACCTGGTATCACCCAGAAGTAAACACACAATCCTTTCTACCACCTTTCTTGAAGATTTTGTCCCACAACTATAAATCCAAACACAACTCAAAACTATTAGCTACATGACTAGTTAACCCATGGAAAATCTCTCTACCAGGGCCAACTCACCTGAATGATGACCACTCGAGTCCTTACAACATAAAACTTTGATCACGTCATCAACCAACCATTTATTTAGTATGGTTCTCTCCACCATTTCCGGTTACTTGGTACCTCCTCCATCGACAAAGGACCACCAGAAATCAATACCAAACTTTCCCATCACCTAACATGTTCCAACTCACCGCGCCCAAGCATCCATTGGAGAATTACCCTGCATTGACATCCAACTGCACTGTCACAACCATTGGGAAGACATCCATACACTATCCCTTTAAGGACTAATATCATCCTGACCACACTCAGGTACAACTTCATTTTGAAAGGCGCTTTCATCTAAAACATAAACCCAAAGGTGAGTCACTCTCACCTCACCCATTCATATTTACCATCTCAGGTCTAACCACCTCTGACTGGATTTCCCCAGAACACCCACCTTCCACTGATGGTACTCTACCCCTTTCTCACATTCCCAAGGTGCTTACTAACATGAAGTCTATAATTATCATTCTACACACCCACTAAGTTTTCTCCTTGAATTTCGATATAATTACATCATCACATCATTACCTCTATGAATACCATAATCAGTTTCACCATTGGCATGACACCACATCACGTGACCAAGGTTCACCCAACTTTATGACATTCCACAACCACACAAGGGAAAAAATTACCTGAGTCTAACTCTAATATTCGTTGGAGTTATAGGTCCCCAACTTCTCTTGCCACTACCCATTTTCATATCCAACAACACCCTTCTAGGACTCAACACAAGCATCACATGCTTCACTTGGAACCACCCTGAGCTCAATCCAACACTTAGCTCATTTTTCACCACATCAAGTCTCACATGCCTCTCCAAGGAACCTGACACAGACCCCACCGATTCCTCATTGCTACCCCAGTGCCACTACATCTTCTCGATGTTCTCTTCCCCACATCCAATAATGATTTATCACTCCCCACCTTAGGATTTTCGTCACATTTTCTCTCCAAGAGGGATTACAACCACCATATCATAAAAACAATCACAAACCGAACCCCAAACTTAGATATGGACATCCAGCCATTTTCCCAATATAAGAGAATGAACGTTACCCAGTGGTCGTTCTCGTCTTCTGTGAAGGGAACCCAAAGAATTTTTTGACATTTGGCCCATCCCGTGGTCCTCACCCTATGCCAACGAGGGTGTACATATTATCATCAAACTACACACATACTGTTTCCTTGCACGCAAACTCCATGATGTCCATCATCCAACCAAACACCTTCATGTCTCTTGGCATGATCCAGATCTTCTCAAAATACCTAGGACAATGTCAAGATGTTGGTCATTCTCATCACTAGATTAGGTACCCCAATATGCCATTGAAAAACACCACCACCAACTTATCCATTTCTAATGTCAATCTATGGGACACCACAAACTTCCAAAAATCTCGAGCTTAGATACCGAACATGCCACCTCAAAACTTAATCATCACTACTCAGGTGTGATTTCCAACCAGGTTCATCCATCACTACACAACCAAACTATTCATACAAACATGTTCGGCCACATTAACACCCTTACCTCGGGTGTCACTATCGAGCAAAAGTATATAACCACACTTTAGACACCCTTATCTTTTCTGTTCGAAACAACTTCCAGACCTCTCTCATAGGTCATCTTGAAGGTTGAACAAAACCAACTACCCTGACTGGAGTCACAACCAGGATAATCCATTGGCCTTATCTTCATATCACACTTATCATGACATGGACAAAGAAGAGCACATGAATGAAACTCTCACTTCAATTCTGATGAATGATATGCTTTTCTTACCAAACAACCATCTACTCTAGGTTCCACACAAAATGTGTACACATTCATTTCTACTAAAGGAAAAATATCCTCTCCAAGTTTCAAGAAACAACTCACAATGTCTCTAATCATAAGTTCACCAAGACCTAAGCACCATCATTAGGGTATATCATGAATTCTAGACAGTCAAAAACCATGAGAGTTTCCTCACTCACATTACCAAACAATGCCTTACAACCCAAAGGCCACATCCCTACCAAGGGTTCCCTAAACAGACCACCTAGGTCATATCATAACTGTCCATGCCTCACAATAAAAACCCAATGTTTCAACTAGGATACTCTCATTTCCCCAACCCACACTCACAAGGGTCAAACCGATAACACTAAGGATACCCACCTTTGAACCCAAACATTCTCATTCCAAACATTCCATTCACTTGACATTTCGAAGAATGACCGACAAAATTTAACCATAGTTGGAAAATATCTCACACTATCAACTTTAAAGAAACCATTCCTCATACTCTATCCCAATAGTTATCATCATACATAGAACACTGCCCCCTACCATACCTACCAGATTCATGGTCAACATGGGGTAACCAACTTACTTAATCCCAAGTCTTTCATCAACACCACTTCAAACCCACTTCTTCTTTCACAACATGAACCTTTCCGCTTAGGAACTTTTCCAATTTTAAAACATGTTAAAATCAACATGTGAACATATTTAGTCCTTTAATTATGCAAAATTCATTAACAATTTTACCATCATTATGAAACCCCTTTTTCTTTTGGACATTGAAACAACCCATAAAATTACCACAACCCAAAACTTTAACCCAATAACAACATTCTTTATACACGATATTCCTTAAGTATTCATTTTCATTATTTTCATTCACCCACTTTCATTACCATTATTAAGAATATTTTTCTTTATATTTATCAAGGACGTAAAAATGCATTTCACTCTCTTTGCCCCACATACCCATCCTGTGTGTGTGCCTATAAGGATACATGCCACTTATATCCTTAGGCACCTAAAATGATTCTTGAAGGCACATCCCCATGCCATTCCAGAAATGAGAGAAATATCATAAATCAATCAAATCACATAACATGTGCATCACCCAATGGTGAAATATCATTCACCTGTAACAACACACATCAAGAACAACAATTACCACCCAGGGTGACTTGGATTTTTCCTCGTACATGGGTCAGATACTCCCAATAATGAGATTATTACTAAGGCTCGACGCTATCCTAACATCCTTTCTTCTATCCACAAATAGTAATAAAGAGGAAACAACTCCTTTGATACCACATTGTAATGTCCCCGACCCGAAATCCACTAAACTGGTGCCTCAAGAAGGGTCGTCACAGGACCTCAAGCATGCCTCCCCATACACCAGAGGTTTCCGACTAACAGAGAGGGTCTAATGAGTCACGTGGGGAGACTATACCCTCTTTACCAGAGTAATCCACAATAGAACACAATATAAATAGTGGAAAAAATATGAATTAATAATAAATGATCATAGCCAAGCATTTCCCAAACAGGTTACAAACCACAAATCCAATACAACCATGTCATGCCATACTAGTAGTACAAAGTGGAAGAATACCAAAATAAAACAAATGTCCAAAACTCCAAATGAGTCCTGACTCCGAGTCTGGGTCCTTCTCCATGTACATCCCCAACCCAGCTCAACATATCATAGGAGGACCTCTTCCCTTGTCCTAACCTACAACCAATAAATCTTCTTGGGTACCCAAAAATGGCCCAAGTAGGGTGTGAGTACCACTATTGGAAATCCATGTTTTCCCAACGGTTTAAAACCATTGGGAAAGGCCCTCAAACCATTGGGGAATATTATCCCAACGGTTTTAGAAACCTTTGGGCTGTGAGGCATTCAGAAAGCCTTATACCAACAGTTCACATTGAATCGTTGGGGAAGGCTGTTTAGATTTCTGTTATACCAACGGTTCATCTGAACCGTTGGAAACATCAGTGCAGAGGGGAATGCCAACGGTTTTAAAACTATTGGGATAAGAATATAGGGGTTGTATAACCCAACGGTTTTGAACCGTTGGGAAATGCAGGAAATGTAGCAGGGGTATAACCCAACGGTTTTGAACCGTTGGGAAATGCAGGAAATGCAGCAGGGGTATAACCCAACGGTTTTGAAACCGTTGGGAAATGCAGCAGCACACATATAACCCAACGGTTTTGAAAAATGCAGCAACACACATATAACCCAACGGTTTTGAAATCGTTGGCTTAGACCCCCATTAATTTAAAATGAAACAAGCTGCAATCAACTACAGGCTGTAATGAAAACTCTTTGAAAAATGTGCCATCTCACAAAAAACACACTGCAACCTACAAAAAAAGAAGAAAAACACTCATTCTGTGTGTTTAGGAACACTGCAACCTGAAATCAACTGCAGGCTGCAATCACAAAAAACAAACTGCAGCCTGTAATCACAAAAAACACACTATAGCCTGCAATAAAAAAACACACTGCAGCTTGCAATCACAAAAAACACACTGCATCCTGCAATAAAAAAAACACACTGCAGCATGCAATCACAAATAAAAAACACTCATTATGTGTGTTTTGGAACACTGCAACCTGCAAACAAAGAAAACACACTGCACACATAGAAAACTCACTTCAATCACCTGCAATCACACAAAAAACACACAAGAAACACATAGAAATAATCATCTCATTTTTGAAGGCTTACTCACATCCCTTCCCCTTGAATGGTTCACATATTGATGTGGTAGAGAGACCAAGAACCAACAAAATGTTGTGTTGTTGATCAAATAGGGAGGGGTATATTGGAAATTCAAGTTTATAACTCATATATGAAGAATCCCCTACCTCAATCCTGATCTATCGGATAAGGGTTATTAGTTTTGATTACTTCAGTATAAATTTGATATTTTTTCGATGAATTTAATCATTCAATATACTAACCTAGAAGGATATTTACACTATGACCATTATAAACCTTTTGTTCCTAGAGTAATATGATGGGGGAATCATATACTATGGGGCAATGACTTATATAATGTCAAGAGATTTAGTTATATTGTTTCATTTATCAAGGTATTGGTTTGTGTTTAAGAGAGGGATATTGGTCAGGCTTCTGTCACACATAGATTCTATGGGGATAGATATTTACTTGATTCATGAGAGATATTGCATGCCTAATTTTCAAGGGGATCTGCTATGATGACATCCAACATGGTGTTTGTCAGTGGTTATGAATCATTTACATCATCTGTTGGGCTCACTTTAGAAATTTTCTATCATATTCTAAGAGAATAAGATTACAAGGTAATATTCTATCCCCAATCTGTAATGCAAACATTCAGATAATCCTCAATGATAATCCAATAGATTACTACATGAATTTTAGTATATACCTTCCATAGATGATTTTTATATCCTTTGAAATTTGAATGATGACCCACCCCCACCCCCTGCCCAGCCCACCCCCTCCCCACCAAACCCCCTACAACGCCCCCCTCCTCCCCACCTCACCCCAGCCAAGCACCCCCGCCTCCCCCACAAATTCCCATAGGGTAGTTGATTTTAAGTTTTAATCGTATTTTTTGGGTTTTTGGTGACCCATTCAGGATTCAATCTATGGATACTTTGGAGAAATTAGGTGTTTTGAGATATTTTTGGGGGGTTTAGTTTGGGAGAACTCATGTACATGATGTGTAGTTTTGAGAACACACATCATGTGTTCTTCGTACTTGGGAAAGATGGGTTTTGGGAACTAAAAGATTTATACAAGGGGGTGGGTTACGCGCCATGTAGTGGTGACTCGGGGTGTGCTAGTGGCAGATGACCATATAGGGTATAAAGCTATATCTAGTGTGAGGTACATGGATAGGCATTGTTCATAGATGATCAGTTGGAGACATTGCTGATCGATGATCACGTTTTTCTAGTCATTGATGTATTGGTGCTGCCATCAACATGGATGTTATTTCACCCCCATATCTTATCTTTTCTCAACCCTAGCACATCACCCCCCCCCCTCTTCACCACCTGCACAGCAACCTCCAACCCCTTGTCCAGCCCCCCTCCTCCTCACCTCACCCCTGCCCATCCCCCCCCCCCACCCCCTCCAGCACATCCCCCCTCATCTTCACCTCATTTTGACCTCTTCAATATCAATCAAAATGATTCTATACAGGTAAATTACAACAAAACTGCAATCTAAAATGATATATTGCTTGTGTTCATAAGGGGATCATAATAGAGAGTACATTGCAGCGAAATGGAACCAAAAAATCGAAAATAAATGAATGCATACATACTGATTTAAATTGAATGAACAAAAAATACTTGAATCAAAGATAAGATGACCGTTTGGAAAGTAGAGTTAGAACCCTTGAGAGAAGGTAGGGAAGCTAGGTTCCAAACACAACCTAAAATCGTAAGGGGATCATAACACGTACCCATTTAATGCAGAAGAATAGAGCATTGGAAAACCAGACCTGTCGCGCTGGGAAGTAGGGTTCACGTTGAGAGTCTGTTGGGAAGTAGGATTCATGTCGTGCTATTGGAAAAAATCTTCCATATGGGTGTGTCGATCTATGGTTTACGGTAAAATGAGAAGGGTTATGGGTTCTCATAGAGATTTTGGAAAAAAAGTGTGAGTGCTGATGAGAAGGGAGCGGCGAGCGGCGAGCGGCGAGCGGCGAGGGGTGGTTGGGATGGGAGCAGTGGCGAGGGGTGGTCGGTATGGGAGCGGCAGCGAGGACGGGAGGAGTATGGGATTGGCGCCGAGGGTTTGGAGAAGTGCGGCTTAGGGATTGGAGAAGTATCCCGATAGGACTGCGAATCGCCACAGGGTGTCGTCTTGAAGTAGGTCCAAATCACGGCGTGACCGCGGCGTGACCGCGACGTGTTGGCCCGGTCCAGCGACATCTGTGGGGCATCATCTTCCAGCCAGGAGTGAAGGGAGTGGGAGGAGGCTGGAATGCTAGTGGAAGGAGGCTGGTTGCAGGTGCTGGGGGGATGGTGCGGGCTGATTCGAAGGTGGAAGGGGGCTGTTGCGGGCTGGAATGCTGGTGGAAGAAGGATGAAATGAAGGTGGATGGGGGCTGGTGTGGGTTGGATGTCGCTGGAGCAGGGTCAAATCACGACATTACCGCGGCGTGACCATAGTGTGATCGCGGCGTGACCGCGACGTGTTGGCCTGATCCAGTGACATATGCGGGGCAACATCTTCCAGCCAGGAGCGAAGGGAGCAGGAGGAGGCTGGAATGCTGGTGGAAGGGGGCTAGTTGCAGGTGCTTGGGGGGTGGTGCAGGCTGTTTCGATGGTGGTAGGGAGGGCTGTTGCAGGCTGGAGTGCTAGTGGCAGAGGGCTGAAATTAAGGTGAATGGGGGCTGGTGTGGGATGGATATCACTGGAGTAGGGCCAAATCATGGCGTGACCGCGGCGTGACCGCGGCGTGACCGCGGCGTGACCGCGACGTGACCGCGACGTGACCGCGGCGTGACCGCGGCGTGACTGCGACGTGTTGGCCTGATCCAGCGACATCCGCGGGGCAGCATCTTCCGGCCAGGAGAGAATGGAGCATGAGGATGCTGGAATGCTGGTGAAAAGGGGATCGTTGCAGGTGTTGGGGGATGGTGTGGGATGATTCGAAGGTGGCAGGGGGCTGTTGTGGGATGGAATGTTGGTGGCAGCGGGCTGAAATGAAGGTGGAAGGGGGCTGGTGTGTGTTGGATGTCACTGGAGCAGGGCCAAATCACGACATTACCACGGCGTGACCGCGGCGTGACCGCGACGTGTTGGCCCGGTCCAGCGACATCCACGGGGCAACATCTTTCGGCCAGGAGCGAAGGGAGGAGAAGGAGGCTGAAATGCTTGTGGAAGGGGGCTAGTTGCAGGTGCTGGGTGGTGGTGCGGGCTGATTTGAAGGTGGCAGGGAGGGATGTTGCGGGATGCAATGCTGGTGGCAGCGGGCTAAAATGAAGGTGGAAAGGGGCTGGTGTGGGCTGGATGTCACTGGATCAGGGCCAAATCACGGCATGACCGCGGCGTGACCGCGACGTGACCGCAGAGTGACCACGACGTGTTGGCCCGGTCCAGCGACATCCGTAGGGCAGCATCTTCCGGCCAGGAGCGAATGGAGCGGGAGGAGGCGGGGCAATATTCCGGCCATCGCCCTGCCGCCAAATGATAGAACATAACAACTATTTAATATGCTATAACAAGGGATCACCAGAGAATGTTGTAGCAAGTGACACAATGACGCAACCTCTAAAGGGAAACAAAATGACAGAAAATAACTATCACTACTCTTTAGTTTAGAAGACAGCGCACCTCCATTGAAGGGGTTTTATTATAAAATCATGGCATTGCTTTATCAAAAAATTCATTTAATTATATTTAACATTTATTCTATAACTCATTCAGCACAAATCAAATGCAATAAGTTAAGAAACTAGATCAACATAACTATCACTGTGAGTTTTCGCAGACAGCGCACCTCCGTTGGAAGGGTTTTATTATAAAAAATGACGTTATTTATCAAATGAAATGATTATATAAAAGAACACTTATTCACGATATGCAAGTCGATATAATTATGCATAATTAAGAAAGAAGGTAATATAATTTAAAGAATTCTTTAATTAGAGAGACTAGAAGAGGGACCATAACTCAAGGTGGAACCAAGCCGTCCACTTCGGCTCTTGGATCTTTCTAACTAAAAGCCGATGCTCCCCAACTGAGTATACACACCTTCACACACATGAAAGGAAACCTATCCCCTATGCACACACCCACATGGCCATGAGAATGTGCAAGGGGATCCTTACACATATGCTTAAATGCATATACCAGTCTCCACTCTCCTGCGTATGCATTTTTATATATATACATGGGCACACCAAGCCCCATACGTGCATAATCATTTCCATGGTTGACTATACATGTAACAGGGGAACCCACATACATATACTTACTTACCTATGCACACGCAGGCAAGTCACCCTTGACTTGGTGACTCGAAACCAATGAGCAGGGATTAATGCACTACAAAAAGGATATTAAGAACCTTAAAACACATAAAGGACCCTACATAACCAGTGAAAAACCAACCAACATCATTAAATCCTTACCTCCATTGGCAAGAACCAAATCCACCTGAACCAACACAAAACAATCCAATGCCCTACCAAAAACATAATATGGAGTCAAAAACATTGAAATCCCCAAAATATATGAGGTGCGAGACAAGTAGTAATCATAGAATCTTACCTCGGATCAAAGCCGGTGGACTGAAACAATCTGAACCCCTTCTGGCCTCCTTCATATAATATAACTACTCCCTGTCCGTAGAAACCAGTAAAAGACCTAAGTGGACAATGCGATAAAGAAAATAAAATAAAAACTAAACTAAAACATACCTGTCTCGTGTGACTATACATGTCACCGCCCAACATATAAGAACCACAACGCCACATAGGTCAAATCATGTTCCGGCAAGCAAGGGGGAAACAAATCCATGTTTCAAAATGATACTATTAAAAAGTACATTCCAATTAATTAACAATTAATCTTCCTATAAATGGTATATAATTAGTTTGGCTCGAGTTTCAGCTTAGTTTGGTTTTGTTCAATACAAGTTTGTTTGGGAAATTACATGGATACACCATTACTAGAGGGTCAAGATAGGTTGTGGTGTAAAGTTATTGTGGAATGGAAGGATGAAAACATTATTAGAAGTGATTACAACTAATCTTCAATGACCAAAACTTCCTAGATGATCTTAAACAAGATAGATCTTGAGATCTCTTAGATATTGAGTAGGAAAAATTGTTAGTGACTGAATATGAATCAACATTCACTAATATGGTAAGTATATGTCAAATCATATGATTAATATAAGTCTTAATGCATGAAGATTTGTGATGAAGCTATGACTAATGATGTGATCATGGACCAGTCTTTTGATTTTTCTCACCTATATATTTGTGGTTAGTATGCTGTCTTTGGAAAATATAGGTTTTACATGAACATGGAAGGGGAGTTTTTTAATTCCTCATTCATGTGGAGGGAATACATCATTTAGCAGTTATAAGATGAAGTATAAGCAACTCCATAGGTGATCAACCATTACTTAAATTAATTGTTTCTTTAAATAATAATTCTTATGTATATAAAGCTAGTATTAAGAGCCTCGATAGACCCTTAAACACTAACTTGATTATTCGATCATAGATTTCCAAGGGATTGATTATAACTATGTTCCATGGGAGTCATGGAGTCTAATGACGGTAAATGAAAGTAAATAGATTAACATAGTAGACCTATAGATATGGTGTTCACAAGCCGCCTAGGTTTAGATAAAATTCTTTAGTGATTTTATGGAAATAAAATCACCCTGTCACTATGTATCCAAGTGGATAAGATATCAATTGGGATATGAGTGGTATAACATATGTCTTATAATTTGGATGATATGTGTATGGACTAGATGAGGGTTTAGATCAAGTAAAATATTCCTAAGAGGATTGGGCCTTATGGTGATAAATGTGGCAATTGTACGTCTAGTGTTTGATGAGGAAATACTTATGAGGATGGATTGTAATCTTGGTGGGTTCTTAGAGTGGGATGGTCCCTCAGAGTCTATAAAATGTATTATGAAAGGTTTTACTCCATTTAATGATTCAGAAGTTAAACTAAGGAGATCAAGGATGAGATGCTACTGTGAGTATTGGGTATTGTCGGACATACTGGAATTATAATGCCAAGAGGCTTGGTGTGTTAGTGGGGCTGGGTTAAAATACATGATTTTAATGAGGTTCTTGAATAGATTCTTGATAATATAATTAAGGAATGGTTGACATGCTGAGAGAAGACTATAGTGTGTGGGATGAGGATTATGGGATAATCCTCGAGAGATGAGTCTATACTATGTGACTGAGAGGATAGAATACGATATGTTTGATATGATTGGGTGAGTGGCCAACCCATGTGAGGAGGATGCGATATATGGAGACACTTGGGGTTATTTATGCTATCTCATGGAGACATTTGGGGTTATTTCAACATACTCCGGAAATGTTCTCACATTATGTTTTAGAAAAACAAATCCATCTCATGGAAGACCCGAAGGCTACTCTAGCTTCCAATGTTTCCTCACACAAACAAGTGAAAAACCTCACCAATTGACCATAAGAAAAAAAGAGAGATTTCATAGTCAAATAAGGGGTGGAAAAAACAAACTAGTAACTACATAATCAAACAAGTTACCACATGGACAAGAAATCAAATGCATGATCAAATAAGTGACACCATGAATAAAATTATAATTTGAAAATGTAAAAGGCTCTAATCACCCTCTTGAAACCTCCAACCCTCATAAAACACAAAGCGTTTTATAAATTCGGGACCCTATAACAGATATCTCTCAAACAATTAATGTCCTTTAGAATTTAAAACAAAATTGAAAAGGAGAGAAAGGGGCCTGAACATCCACCCTATGAAATGAATCCCAAGGATATCATTATATAAAGAACATAACTTCACATCATATGAACAAGGTTCATAACCATGAAACATCATTAAATAACCAAAAAAACACTCTCGTGTGAGATGCCTCTCAAAAAAGGGCAAATCCATTAAAAAGCATCACTTCGAAGAAGAGAAACGGTCTCATAAAACAGTATAAAGTCAAACACATTGTATCAACAGAAAGGAAACAAGAAAAGAATCTAAATAAGGAAGATCACCCCTCAAACAAATTGGGATACTGATTATAATACACATGTCATGCAGTTATTGGGTTTCACGTATGAAAATGTGGAATCAAAAAACATTGATTCAATATACAAGTGAACTCAATGATGTATTGTTGAATCACCCTCCTTTGGATAATTTTGTACAGGCAATAATCATCAACAGAGCTAAAATAAATCATATAAAACATTGTAAATGACAGTTATATATCCTGAATGAATCATATAAATACTAATAATAACTCATAATTAACCTGAATTCAAACTTACAGAGAGTTAGAATTGATGCTTACACAGTAGAAGGGGGATTCGCGATCGACCATGAGCGGGAAGCTGCGAGCGGCGAGCATGATTCAGGATGGGTGGAGGGGAACTCAAGGGGGGTGAGAGCGGCGGTAATGACAGGAGGAGAGAGCGTCAGTAATGACAGGAGGAACAGAGCGGCCATGTAGGGTTTGGATAACTGTGGCTTGAAGGGGGTTGTGTGGGAGCCGATGATCAGGGAGCGGCAAGTGGCGAGTGGCGAGCGGCGAGCGGTGATCGGCGAGCGGCGAGCCACGAGGGGTGGTCGGTATGGGATCCCTGGTGAGGACGGGAGGAGTATGTGAGTGGCACCGAGGGTTTGGAGAGGTGCGGGTTAGGAATCGGAGAAGTATCCCGATGGTGGAAGTGATTTTAGACGGATATATCCCAATGGTTCATTTGAACCGTTGGAAAAACTGGTCCATATGACCTATATCCCAACGGTTCATATGAACCATTGGCATAGGGTCTTTTTCCCAATAGTTTATTAAAACCGTTGGGAAAAAAGCGTTGGGAATGATGGAATTTCCAGTAGTGTACAAAACTCAATAGGCAAGAACCAACGGTGTCTAAAAAATATCCAGTCTAATAGATAGTTCATGAAAGTACTAAATAAGAGATAAGTGATAAATGGAAAGTTTTGTGCCATTGTTTAACAAGATTCATTTAATTCATGGCTAGAAACTATCCAAATTCCATTCCTTATACCATCTTCACAACATAAGCCACATTGATCACAAGTTCCATGGGTTAGGCATAATTATCATCCAAACATGGGTCTAAGTAAATAAGTCCCAAAGAACAGGGAAAAAATTCATGTCCCTAACTCACTAGGGATACACATATCACATCAGCACATTTCCTCACCTCAAAACCTCAGTCTGAGTGGAATGACATCAATATAGTAGCCTCACCATGAAGCCTCAGTCTAGGTGGAATGAAATCAATATAGTAACCTCACCTCGAAGCCTCAGTCTGGGTGGAATGACATCAATACATTAACCTCACCTCAATGCCTCAATCTGGGTGGGATGAAACCAATAGGGAAACAGAGCATCAATCCTATCCCTACCATTTTCATTAGGGGTGCAGTTTAGAGCCTCATTCCAACTTGACCTATGGGTGTAGAACCTCAGTCAATACCCCACACTACCAAGCTATGTTCACATGATATATATATCCATAAACCATTCACAAAACTTCACAACCATTTCCCAAGGAAAACATAAAACATAACAAAATGTGAGAGTCAAAACCATGCCTCAACCCATTAACACATTTACCAAATTTCACATAATTTATCCTTTTAGCCTGATTTCCTTTTTATAACACTTATCTCACCAAGAAATCATTCATTATGCCTATCTCACAAGGATTTATTCATTATGCCTGACTCATTAGGTTTCATTACCATGCAAATAATCTACTCCATTACTATCTTTAACCATTTCCACATATTGACCCATTTATCCATTCATCATTTCACAAGAATTTAACCACCTATGCATTTCAAGTACAATTCTCATATCACATAACACTCTCCCATCATTACATTTAATCATTTAGGTGTACCACCAAATTCGCATGTATTAACCCATTCCACAATTTCATCCCCAATTCCCATTTCCCATGCTTATCTCACTATGAATAATCATCTGTAAAGCTAATCCCTTAGCATTTACATGTATCTCACCTAGCCCCTTTTTAAGCCAACCAACACCCAAATAGGTTACTGGCTATCCAAGGTGTATTACTAGGCCTCCCATTCACATCCTTCAAGATTAATATCATATTCACAATGGGATCTATGTTCTCACACACAACCCTACATTTACTTAGCTAAACTCTATGTTCGAGAAGATGGGCACACCCCATGGGTAGCCCTAACATAGGTCACATCATCCTCAATGCATACCAAAGGGACAATTATGTTTCCATTTGGCAGTTTAGACACCCTAAACATTACATCACAATAATGGCATGAAAAACTCTTCACAAGAGGGTAATAATAAAAACACTACATGCAAAAATCTCTATAAAACTCAAGGGATATAATGTGTAGACCACCAACCTCGGATCCATTGATGAATTTCTTCCCAATCAAGGCCTTATATCCAAATCCAACACACCTTTTAAGTCTTAACCTAGATATAACTGAAAAATAAAGGGTTGAGATCTTTGGACAGAGATCACACAAAAGACAAGACCTAAAATGAAAAAAGAGGGGAAGAGGAGATTAAACTCACCCGGATCTTCAATTCACTTCCAATGGCACTCCAAATGTTCAATAATAAATGGAGATTAATATTTGGTAGATCTTGGTCCCTTTAGTTCATTCCTATGGTTGCAGGGGAGAAGGAGGAGGAAAAATCTGAGTTGAGTCTTAAAATCACGGGGTGGTATTTTTGTAAAATTTTCCAACTTTTCAAGGAAGAATGGTCTACCCACATAGTATATAAACCATGCATAAACCATGTGGGAGATACTATCCATGATATTTTACCCTGAACGGATTCCTGGGAATATCACATGATTTTCCCAAACTATGCAGAGACCTTGCTCAGGCTACTGTCCGAGGATGGTTGGTCTGCACTATATACCCACACAGTTACCCCTAACCATGCGCAAATCATGTTACTAGCACTGCTTGGCATGTTTTCTCTAAAATTTTTACCATGAGTCCTTAGGGAACCTCTGATCCCCAACCTAAACTTGGTAACCACTTATCTAGCCAAAAGAAGAGTCCAAATCAAAAATTAAACAAAAACATACCTTAAAAGATCTGAGTTCTTACCTTAGGTGAGAAATATATTGGGAGGGGTGTGAGGGAGGGTGAGAACTGGTGGGGGAGGAGGGTATGGAAGGGGGTATGGGGGGAGGGGTGTGAGGTAAAGGAGGGTAAGTACTAGAGGGGGTGGTGGGTATGGGGGTACATGGTTGGTATGGTTCGGGTGTGAGGGTGTGGCGGGTGAGGGTTGGATGGGGTGAAGGGTATATGGGGGGAGTTCGGGTGTAAAGGCTTGGAGGGTGATAACTGGAGGGGGTGGATGGTACGGGGGTGGGGGGGTGTGAGTTCATGGGGAGTGAACACTGGAGGGGGAAGAGGGTACATGGGGGTATGGTGTGGGTTTGAGGTAGGGTGATCACTTGAGGGGGTGGAGGGTATTGGGGGTACGGTGGGGTTGTGGTGTGGGTGGAGGGCATGGAGGGTGAGAACTGGAGGGGTGGAGGGTACAATGGGGTGTGGTGTGAGTGTGAGGGTGTGGAGGGTGATCACTAGATGGGGAGGAGGGTATGGGGAAAGCATATTGGTGTGAAGGTGTAGTGAAGGGGGTAGGGGGAATGGATTGGGAGGAGTGGAATTTTATTGTAAAATAAATTATAAAATTTCAATCAAAAAATTATAATTTTTTTAAAAAAACGTAGATTTTTTAAAAAAATGTTGGTAAACAACGTGTCGGTGTGAGGGCACGGAGGATGCGCACTATATGCGTCAGAGGGTATAGGGTGGGCGTGCAGGTGTGAAGGTGTTTTGGAGGCGGCATGGGGGCAATGAATAGGGAGTGGTTTGAGGGAAAGTATGCACTATAGGGGGTGGAGGGTATGGGGGTATAGGGCATGGTGTGGGTGTGAGGGAATGGAGGGTGAGCACTGGAGGGGATGGAGGGTACAGGGTGGGGGTATAGGGGGAATTGTGAAGGTGTGAGGGTGTGGAGGGTGAGGACAAGATGGGGGAAGAGTGTAAAGGGTGGGTATGCAGGTGTGAAGTTGTACTTGAGGGGGAAGGGGCCAATGGATGGGGAGTGGTGTAATTTTATTGTAAAAAATTTAAAAAGTTTTAATCAAAAAATTATAAATTTCAAAAAAAATTACCAACATTTCTAAAAAAATGTTCGTAAACATCGTGTGAGTTTGAGGGAATGGAGGGTGAGAACCTGATGGGGAAGAGGGTATTGGGTGGGCGTGCAGGTGTGAAGGCATATAGAATCCTATAGGGGTAAATGGATGGGGAGGAGTGTGAGGGAGGGTGAGAACTTGAGGGGAGGAGGGTAAAGGGTGTGTGGTGTGGGTGTGAGGATGTGGTGGGTGAGAAGAAGAGGGGGTGGGGGTACAAGGTGGTACATGGGGTGTGGTGCAAGTGTAAAAGAACATAGGGTGATCACTGGATGAGGGGTAGGGTACATGGTAGGCGTGTGGGTGTGAAGGCATATCATAGGGGGGTACAAGAGAAATGGATGGCGCGGGGTGGAATTTTTTTATAAAATTGTAACCAAATAATTATAAATTTAAAAAATATATCAACATTTCTAAAAAACATCGGCAAACATCATGCAGGTGTGAGGGTTTAGAGGGTGATAATTGGATGGGGCGGAGGGTATATGACATGCGTGTGGGTGTGAAGGCGTACTGGAGGGGGAATGGGGAAATGGATGGGGAGGGTGGAATTTTATTATAAAATAAATTATAAAATTTCAATAAAAAAATTATAAATTTCAAAAAAAAAATACCGAACATTCTAAAAAAACAGTAAATAGCACCAATTTAGTGAAGTTTTTTTTACAGATGTTTACTAAACATTTTTAGATATGTCGGTAAATTTTCTTGGAATATATAATTTTTTTATTGAAATTTTATAATTTAATTTACAATAAAATTACACCCCTCCCCATCCCATTACCCCTTCCCCTTCCTATATTCCTTTACACATGCATGGCCACCTTGTACCCTCCACCCCATCTAGTGATCACCCTCCATTCCCTCACACACTCACGATGTTTACTGATGTTTTCCAGAAATTCCAGCTAATTAAAAAAAATGTTTTGATTGAAATTTTATAATTTATTTTAAAATAAAATTCCAAACCTCCCCATCCATTACCCCCTTCCCTCTCCAATATTCCTCCACGCCCTCATGCTCACCCTGTAGCCTCCGTCCCATTTATTTCTCACCCTCCACACCCTCACACCCACACAACCCCTATACCCACTAGTGGTCACCCTCCACTCCCCCATGTACCCTCTTCCCCCTCCAGTGATAACCCTACATGCCCCCACACCCGCACCCCCATTCTCTCCACCCCCTCTAGTGCTCACCCTCCACACCCTCACACATGCATGCTTGCCCAATACCCTCTGCCCCATCTAGTTCTCTCCCTCCATGCCCCTATGCCCTTCGCCCCCTTCAGTTCTCACCCTACACACCCTCACACCCACACTATGCCCTCCTTGACCCTTCACCCCATACATTTCTCACCCTCCACTCCCTCACAACCACACCATTCCCCCTTTTACCCATCACCCCCTCTAGTTATCAACCCCCCCCCCTCCCCCACACACACACCCTCTGTGTAGAGGGTGAGCACTGTATGGGGTGGAGGCTACATGGGGGTGTGCAGGTGTGAAGGTGCATTGGAGGAGGAAAGGGGAAATGGATTAGGAGGGGTGTAATTTTATTTTAAAATAAATAATAAAATTTCAATCAAAAAATTATAAATTTCAAAAATAATTACCGACCTTTCTTAAAAACATTAGTAAATGAGGTGTCTCTAATTTGGAGACTTTTTTTATAAATTCCGGTAAATAAAATTTTCTAAATTGGTTACTACTTTCAGAAATATTAGTAAATGAGTTTTTCTAATTAGTGTTGTTTATAAATGTCACCAAATTATATAAGCCTCATTTACCAAAATTTTAAAACATCGCTAATGAAAAAAACGTCAATAATTAATGTTATTTTTTTAGTGAATATACTTTTATAGGTTTGACTTCTTTGTCATCAGACCATTCTTTTATGTACTTATAGTGTGGTTGGTTTGAGCATTTGAAGCTATCTTGTGGTAATCCTCTGAATTCTTTTTGTTGATGTGGTTGTTTGGGTTAGTAGTATAAGTTTTGTGATAAGAATTTCTAGATGAAGAAGTTTTGATCAAAGGATGTTATCACCTAAATGTGGGGCATTGGAGTCGTCAGTCATCAAGGATTCGTTAATAGGCCCCATATTAAAGCTTTCATGTAGTCATGAATCATTAAATGTGGTGTTGTTGGCCCATCTATTTTCTCTAATTTTAGAGTGGAGTCAGTTTAAATTTCATTGTTGTAGTTCGATTGGTTATTGTAAGTTCTATTCATTGTGATGGGTTTGGTGGTTCCTCCCTCATGTTATCTTTTGGTTGTTTTTTTGTTAAAAATATCATGTGGTAATACTTTTATGAATCATTTTTATACTTTGGTGGTGCTCTATTTGAATATATTCATCTCTTGAGGAATTAATGAATTTTAGGTTTGTTTGTAGTTTGTTTTGAGTTCCTTTAATATGTTTCTACTTGCACTGGGGGTTTTGGTTTGGGATGGGAGTTCCCATATCGGGTGGTTGTGTTGTTGGGTTTGTGCAGCAAGTTCCTAGTGTTTTTGGTTTGGTTCATGTTGGAAGTCCCATGTTGGTGACGTTGAGTTTGGATCTTCAATGTTAGTCGCACTAGTTTATTTCTTTTAGTGGGGAGATGAATCATAGTATCCCATGGTTTTAATCACTATTTTTTCCTATATGTGTTTGGGTATGAATTTTTGAGTTTAAAGGTCACCTCGAGGTTCATGGTTTCATTTGGATTCATTCGGTTTTGATCTTGAGTTTAGTTCATTGTTCGAATGTGTGACTTTTTAGGGGTATAAAGTGTTTGTTGTGGAGAGAATTGTTACACCCTAAAAATGGTTTTAATTTTATTTTTTTCTTTCCTGGATTTTAATTATTTTGTTTAAGGTTCAGGTTGAGTTCCTAGTGAATTTTTTTGAGTTTTGGAGTTTTCAGGTGGGTTTTTGGCCTGTTCACAGTTTGGTGGTTTAGCCGTGAAACTTGTTAGGGATAAGGGTGTTTTTATTTAAATTTATTCTTTCACAGTTTCCTAGTATGTTTTGACCATGGTTTAGGAAATACTATACGAGTCCCAAGAGAAACTCTATAGATCTTGTGTAGCGTATGGGGAAGAAGCATGACTTGTGCATGGTTTGTTGAAACCATGCGACAAGTGTGTGGAAATGCTCTGCCATTTGATAGATCCATTTTGTAAGTATAGTGCATAGTTTCAAAAACCATGTTTCCACCCCATGCAAGGTTTTATCTACTCCAATATGGTGCACACAGTTTTCATACGGTTTAGAAAACAGTGCAACCTAACCGTGTGGCTTTCCCAAATCATTAAAATGTTTAGTTTTCAATTTTTTCCGTCTTATGTTTTAACCCAAAATCAGGTTCCTCCACCATTTATTGACTTAATAATTCTATGGGACTCCTAAAAACCCTCCTCTTTTAATTCCATTCCTCCATTAAATCTCTCTCAATGTCCCGAGGTAAGTTTCCTTTGGTTTTTAGTTAATTTTCTCCTCTTTTTATCCTTCTCCCTTGATTCTTGGTTCTCTATTGGCTAGGATTCTCTTTGGAAGAACTCTAGGGTGAGGTCTGGTTGATGTGGGATGATTTCTTTGATTCTAGGGTCTGTGGTTTTTCCATGGAACTTGGTTCACCCTTTCTCAATACTTTAATTGCATCCTCACTTTGTTGAGGTAAGTGTTTCTATTATTTACCTTTTTAAAACATTCCATTAATGTTTGGGAATTCCATAATTATTTATAAAATGTGTTTCCCATGATTTTGAAGTGCTATTATGATTTTTAGTGGTGGTTTCATGTTAGTGATTTGGTGGAAAATGGGGTGTTATAGGATTTCATTAAGTATACCTATATATATGCCTATAAAGTGTTTAATAAAAATACAATTGATATTTAGAAATGGATTTGGGTGTTTTGAGAGTGTGTTTGGCTTTGGTACAATTTTTTAGCTTGGTTTGTTTGTGATTTTATCCTTGTTTGTGGGTTGTGATTAATTTTCTTGGTTGGTGTTATCTGTGAAAAACAAGTTGTGATTCCTTGAAATGGTTTTTTGGTATTTTTATGGGTTATCATGGATGTGACATTGGATTTGGGAATATCCATATGTGCACAGGGTACACATATGTATAGAAATACAAATTAAGGCGAACTTATAAATAAATTTTCATTTTAAACCTTGGATTACACAATACCTTTCCTTCTTCCTTCCTTTCTTCCTTACTTCCTGTCCCTTAAAATGGTTCCTAAATGATATCAGAAGGTGGTTTCAAATGTGTTCTTAAATTCTCATCCTGTTTGGAACATTGGAAGGAGTTTTGGAAACTAAATTATATAATTTCCTATTTGTATCCTTTTAATATAAATAGTGTTTACACCTTGGAATTAGAAGTTTCTTTGGAAATATATTTGAGTTTGAAATGGTAAAAGGCTCGGTTAGTACCCTGTTTTGTCTTTGTGAAATTGGTTTTTAAAGTGAAATGATGTGGAGGTCTGTTTGGAATTTTACAATGGTTTGGAAATTGTTTTGGAAACTCATGTGACATGAATTCCTGAGTGGAACTTGTGTATAGATTGATGTGTGATGGTAACATCTATGGTGGACCCTCTGAGGAGAGGGTCATCGCATAGGTGGTGTTAATGTTTGGGATATGAAAGTATGGTAGAAGTGGGTTTTAGTTGAGCCATGCATGTGAGGACCTCCCAATTCACATTTTACTATTATAATAGGATTCATGGGGGTCATCTAGAGGGTCATGTGACAGTTTCTTATTAACTTCGATTAGACTGGTTTGTACCCTATGGATTTTCTAAGAGGCCAGGTGAGACATGTCACCGGATTGGCTATTCTAGAGCGGCTAGTTGTTCATTGACTATGGAGCTTCACCATACACTGATAGGTGTGTCTGAACCGAGTATATCTAGGAATTGTTTCTAGATATGTTTTGGAATTTACCATTATTTTTATTTTTATATTATTGTTTTATTTTGGCTAGACTTGGATTATTTTCTTTGTTTCTCTTTGTTTGGTCGTTTTGTTTCTTTTATTTCCAGCATGGTCCTTTTTTATCTTTTTGTATAGATTATTATTTGGGTTTTGATTTTATATACAATTTTTTGGATTGAAAAATAATTTTATAAAGTAAATCTATTTTTGGTTCTTTAAATGACGACAACCATATTTTCTAAATATATTTTAATCTAGTTTTTTGGATAATTTTAGGAGAAGAAGTGCATGGAATTTAGGGTGATTACTTACTAAGCTATTTATGATCACAACCTACTTGTTCCTCTTTGAATCAGTAGAATTGATTAATTTTCTTAGCTTAGCTTCTGTTCATGTTTCATGTGGAGTGGGATGGTTTGAGGATAGAAGTGACCAAAAGGTCACATGGATATTGTGTTATTTGTATTTTTGTTTTTGATTTTCTTTCGTAGTTTCAGTTTTTCTTCTTATATTGTATAAGTATTAAATTTTATTTTCTATTGTTGAGTTTTTAGTAATATTTTATTCATTATATATTTTTTTTCATTTTATCATGGGTTAAATCATTCACATAGTGATATCTTTGATTCCTGATACTAGTTACTAGCCTGGGAGGATCAGAAATGCCTCTAGAGCCTTGTCTCAAACCAGTTTGGGTGTCAGGTCATTTGGATGGTCATCATGGTTCATGACATTCATTAAATTTATCCTTTATTACTTTCCATTTAAAGTTCCAGTGAACAATGAATTACATCAATTCACGAGGTGGTAATACGCCGTACACAGGAGCGATGTTATTTTAACCAAATGAGATGCAAAGTAAGAAGGCATATTTGATATTATAATTCCAAAAGTTTAATAATATCACATAAATCATATTTATATATTTAATATATAATTCCATATAACCTTGAGGTGTGTTGATGTAAAATGAGTTATATCGGTTTGTGGGGTGGTAGTTTGTCATACACATGATCGACATTTTCCTTTCAAATTTAAGGGAGGAGGAGATGAATATAGTTCATGACCATAAAATAATAAAACATTAGTATATATAAGATAATGGGGTTATTATATATTCATGGTTTAATAATATTTGAATAAATTTATTGAATAAATAAAATAAAAATGCATGTTTAAGAACATTACCTCTTCTTTACGCAACTTTTTTTTAGTTTGAACCAAAATTATTCTTGGGATGGATTTATGATAAAAAAAAATACCTATGGGATGTTAATGGGTAATTAAGTAAGGTATTTGTGTTGTTATTGGCCAAAACAAAGTTTTTTGGAACCGTCAATAGGAGAGGAGAGGTGGCAACAATTTATAAGCAGGGGAGAGGACACACTTGGAATTTTTGAAAAGAATAAGTGATACCCACATTTTTCACATTCCACAGGGATCCAAAATACACCATTACCTAACCTTGTAAGCTATAAGGTCAAAATATGACAATAAAATATTAATTAGGCATGTTTTGGTTCATTTTTAACCCTTATCTTTTCTATTTTAACCCTCGCTGAAACCCATTTTCACCTTAACTGGAATTATTACTTTTTATTGTTTTTACTATTCATTATGATCAATAATTAAGATGAACTTATTATATAATATTAGGTATTTTAATTTGAAATTTGGAATCTATTTTTCCAAATTCCATTCACATAATTGAAATTTTTTAATTTAAAATCAAACCTGGAGACTTGATGTAAAAGAGGGTTTTCCAAAGGAACACTTTCAAAAGTTTAAAAAAAATTATATCACAATTAAATAAGATAATGATTATAATAAAATAATTTATATTAATAAATACATATTTTTTTTAATTTTTTTCCTTTAAGATAATTTTTAGACAAAATCTATCCTTATAAATTCTTTAAATGAAAAGGTAGTTTTCAATAAAAACTAGTAATTTCCAATATTCATCACAAAATAATTTTTTCAGAAAAATTCCAAAAAAACACCCTAATATAATATTTAAATTTTGATTCCAAAAATAAATTTTATTTTTTATATAATTCTTCTAAAAGTCTCAAAATTTGATTTTATTAATTGTTCACATAAAGTAATAAAAATCCTTTTTGAGAAAAATGTATTTTCTTATCAAATAAAAAGTTTACCCAGAAATTTAAGTAATTATTTAGTAATATTTTTTATTTATATAAAACCTTAATAATTAATTTTAAAAATGTAGTAATTAATATTCATATCGCTATGTATAACATGTAAGTTATAATGGTCGCGTTTAAATAGTACATCATGGTCTATTAAAATTAGTGTTGCGTGTAACACAAGCTATAAAAGATAATTATTTTATTTAAAAATAAATATATCATATTTTATTTGAGTGTTACTGTAATGGACCGAACCTTATGGTCTGTTACTTTCCCAAAAATCTAATGTTTAAGGTGTCCGGGGGTAGTCCGGGGTGTTTTTGGGACATGTGAGATGTTCCAACGATGTGTCACTCCAACAGTTTTCCAAATTTCTATTTTTCCATTGATGTGTCATTCTAGAATGATGTCATTCTAGATGTGTGTTTTTATAGCATTATGTCATTCTGGAGGCATCTCGTTCTGGTGGCGGCTTGTTCTGGCAGCGTGTTATTCTAGAGGCGTGTTGTTTTGGTGGCGTATCATTCTAGCGGTATGTTATTCTTGCAGTGTGCCATTTTAACGACATCTTGTTTTGGTGGTGTCTCATTCTAGCAGCTTGTCATTCTAGAAACACGTCATTATGGTGGGGTGTCATTTTGGCGGCACGTCATTGATGTGGGATGGGTTTATTATTGTCAAATCTTGTGAACATGGTTTCATCCAAATTAATTAAAATAATGAACTATTTTTAATTGAATGTAAAGGGGAAGGAGAATATGAATTATTATTTTATAGTTTATTGTTGATTTTATTTGATTTGTTTTGGTATTATGATCTAATGGGTGTTTTACCTTGATAAAAACTGTGTTTATTTCTGGCATGATCATGCCACAACTTGTTTTTTAAATCCTATATTTTTTATTGGTTTATTTATCACCATAAATAGATGATTAACCATATGTATTAGGTTCAAGGAATGAATTTCCTATGATTCAATGGATTGTGTGGTAACTCCCTTAAATAAAGAAGTGAAATTTAATAAGTTACCTTTTATTCTATAAATCGGAAAGTGAGTTATGTTGTGGTAAGTGCTTTAATGTGTGGAATTTCCATCCTTTGTGTGTGTTGGACTAATGTAATGTGAAATATACATATTGTTATGTATGTGGGAGAAGTCGAGGACATGTGGTTGTACAATGGGGCCATGATGGGTGTGGTATGGTTATGCAGCAGGGCTATGAAACTGGATGTGTTTGTAAAGTGTTATGGATGTGGAAGTTTTGTTGTGGTGTTATACTTATGATGTGTGGTTGGTTCTATTATATCTACCAAACTATTAGTGGAATTAATACTTCATTTTAATAATTTAAAATGTGCATATTTAAAGAGGAAATTGATAATGGGATGTGATGATTAATTGGTTAATGTTTATATATAAACTAATGGGTTTGAAATACGAAACATGTTGTCTTTCTAAGTGAAATGGTTTTTCTAATGAATGTCGATGAAACAAATCAAAGTGGATGATAAAGTTTAATTTATTGATAAAATAGATACTCTGGAAAATGGATTAAAGACTAAAATATAAATTATCGATTGTGTTTTTTTTGAGTTTTTATGAATTTAGAGTTGGGAGAGATTTTGCAGATTTTGTGTGATGGTTATTTATTATTTGTAAACCTATAGGATGTGATTGTATTATTTGACTCTATATGTATACACACCATATGTTCTTGTGATTTCACTTTGTAGCCCACCCATGTTAAGCACTATGTTCCGAACACCAGCATAGTCACACGTGGTGTGTCTTTCCCAACATCCTAGTGGGAGGATGGATGGGTGGCCACCCACTCTTCCCTACTCCGTCTTCTAGGTGAGGTAGTTATTACACAGAATGTGATGGTTGGAGGTCTGTTAGTTCATTAAATTCTGGTTGTGATGGCCCAGATGTATTCAGGATGATATGCGATGTAGTGTATTAGGTGTCTTCGAGATGAGACGTGATGTGCTTTCCCAGGTGTCTTCAGGATGAGATATTATGTGCTTTTATAGGTGTATTTAAGATGATTTGAGAAGTAATGTGATCTGATGTGTTGTGGTATATGGACCAGGTATGTGTGGGAATGATGTATTGTTAGGCCTAGGTGTGTGCAGGTGGGATGTGTTGTGAGGCCCAGGTGTGTGCAGGCGGGATGTGAAGTGGTATATTCGGAAGTGGTGGGATCACTAGTATATTTTCTATTGGAGTGAGAGAGGCTAATTAGTGGAAAAGTGGCGTGGGATAATTTATCATTGATGTGATTACAAATATATTATATTACTTGGATATATTATTTGGTGAGTGATCCTTGGTGAGGTTGGAGTTTTGGTTATTATACATGTTTAGGTTTTGTTTGGTTCTACTACTTTCACACTGGTGAATTAGTATGATCTTTTTACATGTGCTTGAGAGACTTTGGTTTTTCTATTGAGTATACGTGTATGATCACCCTATGTATATAAAAACTATTTTTAATATTTTAGGGGGACTTTGTGGACCATGGTGGACATTTCTAGTTCTGAACTTCGGAGCTGTTGTTGTATCAGTGCCTTAGAATTTGTTTTTTGGGATTTTCATTTGGATACTTTTTTATGCATCAGTTTTTATTTATACAGGAATTTTGGGATGGTTTTGGGATTTATTTTATATATTTCATGGATTTTATTATGGTTGATACATCCTATCTCCTAATCTTGTTTTCTTATAAAAGGCAATGCCACCCATATTGTGAGATTTGTACAACCTTGGCGCTAGTCGCCAACCCGTGGCCTACTAAAGGCGGGACTCGGGGGTCATTATCTTCATTTCTTCATTGCCATCCCATGAGGTCTATCTATGGAGATAGGGGTTATGATGGTTACATTCTTGTCTAAGCTCTATGTCACGTGTCATATATGCTATCGAACCCAATTTTTATCTTTTAAAATCTTAGGGTGTTACATTATGTGGGTATATATATAGATATTTATATTTACTTATGTATATATATATATTTATATTAATATACAATTATATATGTGTGTGTGAGTTTATATATATTTATGTAATATAAATGTGTGTTTATATATATATTGATATTTATATACATTAATGTATATTTATATACATGATATTGGTATATATATTTATATGTTTTATTTTTGTTGTGATGTGTGTGTGTGCATCCGTGATTGTATTTATATACATTTATGTAAATTTATTTATATTTATATTTGTTTAAAATATATATACAACTATATTTTAATAAATTTATATGTAATTATATATATATATAGTATTTATTATATATTATATATTATATATTATGTATTATATATTCTTTTATTGTTATGTATTTTTATGACTTTACTATATATTTATTTTTTATTTATGAAAAAAATTATTATTTAATTATTATTTAATTATTAATTAATTATTTAATATTTATTATATAATATTGCATATTATTTATTATTTATTATTAATTTAATATCAACATATTATTCATTATTCCTTTGTTACTAATTTTTATCAATTCATTATTTTTTATTTATTCATTTATTTTTTAATTATATTTTATTTATGTATCTTCTATTTTTTTATATTAATTTATTAATAATTATTTATTATTTATTATTTGTTAATATATTATTTATTATCTATTATTTATCAATAATTTTATTATTATTTATTATTTATTTATTTTTTAATTATTTGTTATATATTATTTGTTTTTTAATTATTTATTATGTATTATTATTTTTCTTTAATATTGTCATTTATGTATACATATTTATATGTATTTATCTGTATATATGTAAATACCCCAACTGTAGTAGCCTAGAGATGGTGTTTACTTTCTTACATTGACACTAGATATGAGGAATCATATCTTGAAGGATTGAATAGTTTAGTAGTCTTGGTAAACTAAATACATACTTTAATCTTACACTACACATGAAAACATAAAATAAAAAACTTATTTACTATAAAAATTCTTCAACCTTGGACTCATTCAAATATTCTTTCTTTATAAAATGGGGAAAGAAAATAAAATAAGTGTGATCTCATCTTCTCAGTAAGGGTTATGTATACTATAGGCATTCATGAATCAATAAGGCATAATAAATATGGAAATGTAAATAACTAAAAACACATTCCATTTAATCAATAAAATGAGAAAAAAATGCATCCATGGATAATATTAATGCATTAATCTCATGGACAGTAATAACTAGATTCTCAATGAAGGAAATTCTTAATATCAGATTCCATGATCTTAAACATCACGATATCTATACCATCAAGACCCCAGACCAAGATAGTTTATTCGATGGATAGGTATACACTAGAGACTCATTTAATGATAGGTTAATTACTTGTCTCATGACACATGTATATGCATCCAGAGGATATTTATAAATGATCCCCACATGTCATTGCATGTCCAATATATTCCTCAAATATTGAATGGCCATTTCAATTCATAAAAAATATTCCTTATAAATAAATATCTATTTTGAGTAAACAATATGGATTTATCCATATTTACCTAGTCAATCAAATAACTTTCATAGTAAAGTACATTATGTAAAAATGGTATATGGTTTCAGCAATACTCATATATGTGTAACAACGAATTTGGATATTTACGAGAAATATAATTTCAAATAAAAATGATCATAAGAAATTAAATGTTTCAAGGATGGTCTCCTTACAAGATATCCCTAGTAGAGAATAATTAAAATAAAGGACTTTTGTTATTAATGAATAAAAATACCATAAAAATATCATTAAGAACATTCATGAGGGAAAAAACATTTCCACATCGAAATAACTTATTTAAAACCTATAAGCTTCTCAAATATTAAGAAAAAAATTTCTTTGAAAATAAATTTTTAACCTTGTAAAGTAGTCTTCAAAACATTTGACATTCATGGTTCTTGGGAAATTCTATTCATCCTGGATAAGATAAAAATGATTCCTTTCACACTTTTGTATGAAAATTCAAAAAGAGTACCTTATTCATAAAACATCATGAAGATTCCTTTTAATACATTTTATAAAAAGTCAAACATGGGTAAAAATGTCTTAAATAAATAATTTTATAATATTAAAAATATTATTTTAAAACATTTTAAGAAAAATTTGGATATGAAAGAAAAATATACCAGATCAAAACAGATATAAAATCAGGTTTTCTTTTAAACAATTATTTTCTTAATTGAAGTTCCAAATAGAGGAAAAGTTGGAAGAAAATATAGAAAATAATTAAATGAGTAAACTTGAATTGAAACTTTAATAATCTTGAATAAATATATATTCATGTTAAAAAACTCAATTGAGTAGTATATACACCACATATAAAGAAACTCATGCATAATATGAAATATGTCTCAATGGAGTGGAAATTGAGAGAAATTATCTTACAAAGATCATTCTGTTGAAGTGAGAATTAATCAATTAATTGATTATGTGTATAATATGTAAATACACATTAAAAAATTTAAATAAAATATAAAATTTTCAAATTTATTTACACATATAATATTATAATATCAAAGATAATGAAGAAGTAATATAACCCAATAAAAAATTGAGTTATAAACCCCCTTTCCTAAACATCCTGAATAATAATATTATATTAATTATTTAAATTATTAAAGACCTTTTTATGTGTATTATTTTATGTAATACAATTTTATATTTAATTACTCAATCAATTATTCTCACATTAGGCGTTTCGATGATATTCAGTTCATATGTCCAAAATGAATTCGGTCGTTAGATTATGGTAAAAGTAGTCATTGTTCCATCATCAACAGAATAATAATCATTACATAATTATAATTTTTATATATAAATTATACCTTTAAAACTATCCATGAATCAGGGTTATGAAAAATTAACTACATTGTAATCATGGAGACGGAAAGCAGTATATACACATGAATAACGTTTCCATTTTTCAATGACCCTGGTGGAAATAAAATAAGTATTATTTTTTCTTTATTAAATGATAATTATTACAAAAACATAATATTACATATTTAAATACACTTATATATAGTATTAATGTTATGTGGTTATGAAAAACGAATCACATCACTTCATAAAAGTGATAATTTAAACATGTGTATAAACAACATTACCATTTTTAAATGAATGGAAAGGTAAGAAATTATTTGATATATTATCTTTAAATAATTATAAATATTTCATTAATAAATTATATATATATATATATATTAAATTTACCATTAAAACCAAATGGGAGAGGCGGTGATGGAAAATGAATTACATCGGTTCGCAAGGCGGTAGTCCACCGTACACAGAAATGACAGTTTCATTTCCCAGTTGATGGAATATAAGATGGATATTGGGTATTCCATTAACATAAAAACATATCATTATATGATATATAATGATGTTATTATATCATCGTGGTTGAATAAAATTTTATGAAGGTGAAATAAAAAATAAAACAAAAATGCCCAGTTAAGAACGATGCCTCTTTTTCAGACAACCACTTTTGGTTTACCCTAAAAGACTTCTTAGGATCATTTTTTAATCAAAACAAGGACTATAGGATATGGTGAGGTAATTAAGGAATGGATTTGGGAATATATTGGCGGAACCAAATGGTTCTTTAATTGTAAATATTAAAGGATAGGAGATACCCTTTTATAAATGAGGGGAGGAACACCTTTGGAATTTCTAAAAGTATTAAATTAATATAAATTATTTATCATGGAAATATAGATTAAAAATAATATATTTATAATATAGGATAATTATGGGTATAAATACTGTCATCTAATAAAAATTTGACATGTTTATATTAGTTTTCAACCATTACCATTTTTTACCCACATTAACCCTTTTTGACAATTACCTCGGTGGAGAAGTTTTTTACTTTTTAAGGATCAATATAATTACTTTAAAAGGTAAATTGGACAATAAATAGACCATGGTTGAAATTTTAAATCATAACCAAATCAATTGTATGAATATAATTTTTTTATTAATTTTAAATAATTTAATAAAATATTATATTCATAAAATACCAATAATGTCAATTTTGGCACAATTTATTTTATTTGACATGAAATACAATAATAAAAAGAATGGAATTTTAATATAATATTTTAAATCATACCTATTAAGTTATATTTACCTAAAAAATTCATGTAACACAACACTTATTTGAGATTTTGTTACTTTTAATATTTTTATTATTATTTATTATATTTTTATATTAAGTGAATAAATACACTCTCAATATTGCCTAAGCATTTAAGGTAATTATTTTATCAATAAAAATTAGAAATAAATTACCATGATATAAAAAATTATTGATATTTAAAACTTATATTTATAATAAAACATGTGTTTTCTTTATCCTTACAACAAAATTTTATAGAAATTAAAAGCAAGTGGCATTTTTTACTTTTCTTTATATAAAATGTGATAAAGGTCACAATCATGGAAAAATAGAAAACAAAATGAAATATATTTTAATATTGGATGATTATGGATGAAATATAACCATACTATAAAATTAATTCATGTTTTAGGGTTACTTATTATTCTTTATCACATTATTTTTTTACCTTAATTAACCCATTTTACATTTACCGTGGTATTAAAATTTTATTATGATTACTATTTATAAAGAATAAAAATAAAAGGGACCTATTTAATAAATTTTTAATCCTTATTCCAAATTTGGAATCCATTTTTAAATATTAAATTCATATAATTGGTAGAAATTCAATTTATAAGTATCCCACAATGTGTGATGAAAAAAATGGGTTTTCAAAAAAATGCATTTGTCAAGAAATAGATGATCCTATATTAAATTTATGAATATTAATCATAATTATGTGAATTTAAATTCTTATAAGTATATATAATATATATATTTCATTTAAATCATTGCACATTAGGTTTTATTTTAATTAATTCGAATGTATATACTTTATATAATTAAAAAAAAGTTTTCAAAAAGATGCATTTTTAAGCATAAAAATAAACTTATACTACAATCATGAAAATTAATAATTAAAGTTAAATTAATTAGATTATAATAAATTAAATGATTCATATTTAACTTTATTATAAAATATAAAATATAATGGGAGTTTTAAATATCTTGATTTAATGAAAATGAATTATAATATTTAAAAAATCAGTAATTTTACTATTCACTGATAAATCACACTTTTCAGAAAAATATCAAAATTTCAAGATAAGATAATTTTTATATGATTATTTCAAAAAAACTATATAATTTTTATCAAAAAAATTATAAATTTTCCATAAATTAATTATAATATTTTCTTATAAAAAGCAATAAAAACCATTTTTGAGGAAAAATATTTTCAAGTAATAAAATTACTACTAAAAAATTGAGTGATTGTTTACTAAGAATTTATTAATAAATTTATATTTAGTATGAGCTTTATAAATATTTCATAGAGAAATTAATTAACACACACTAATTTAACAATTATGTTATAATGGTCATATTTAAATAATAATATTTCTTGGTTCCTTTAGTCTCGGTGTTGCATGTCATATACACTATCAAATATAATGAAATTATTTTAAAATGTTCGGGTGTTACAATATATATATATATATATAAGTATATTAAATTCTATTTACTCACCACATGTTGATATTTCTAGAGTGATAAAGTATTTACAAAATAACCAACAGGTAAGGGGTTCAAATCTCATCCAACACATATATATGCTCAATTTCTGCAGGACTTGTATGGAATATGCATGCATGGAAGATAAATAATAAATAATAAATATATAATATATAATAAATAAAAAATGAAAGATGAAAAATAAATAATAACTAATAACTAATAAATAATCACTACCACAAAACCGGGCAAGGCCAGCGCCACCCTTTTATCAGCGCTTGTTTAGTAGAGCTGATAAAGGGGGGGCCTTTATCAATGCTTTTTTTAAAATCGCTGATAAAGGGTCGACTTCAAAAAAAATTTTAAAAAATATATTAATATATAAATATAGTTATATAGTTATATTGATATAAATATAATATATAATTTTTAAATATATTTTAGATAAGTATAAATGTACATTTACACTTAATATACTTAATATATAAGATATTTAGTGAAAATGGATTCTTAAAAAATTTAAAAAATATTTTTAATTAATAATTTGATAATTATTATGGATTAATAGTCATTTAATAACAAATTGAAGAATAAAAAAATTAAAAAATTAAAAAAAGATCCAAAATACATTGAAAGGGAACCTCAAACTTCAAACGACCATAACTTTTGATCCGGGTGTCCGTTTGAGCTCTACCACATATTAAATCGAAGCTTGTGATGAGATCTACATCTTTATGACTTGGGGGGACCCTAGTCGAGCGTTTTTCGAAGCCAAAAGAGGCTCATAAGTCCTCCAAAACAAAGTTTTTAGTCGGGGTACACATATTTTTTAACATTTTGTGGATTTTCAGCCTCGTTTAAGGGGGTATTATTGGATTTTTTTTGGTGGGGACTGAATTTATTCCAATGTATTTAATTCATATTGACATTAAGTTTTTTAAATTTTATCTTTTTTTATAATGCACTGCTATTTATAATCAAATATATAACTATATGCACACATTTTTTATATATTCACACATAAAAATTAAAATTTTTAAATAAATAATTAAACATATTTACATATAAAATATAATAGCTTTATATAAATAATAACTAATAAACATTTTATTTAAAATACCGATATATGAATATTTATATAACTACTATATATTAATATAACTATATATATTAATATAAATATATATATATTAATATAACTATATATATATATATATTAATATAACTATATATATTAATGTAAATATATATTACTGTATGAATAAATATAAAAAAAAATATATATAAAAATATATATATCATTAATAAGAGAACAAATAAATATAGGGTAGTGGAAAAGGCTTTAGGTGCGCATGTGGGAGGTCTCGAGATCAAATCCGGGTGGAGGAAAGGGCACGCGTGCAAAGGTGATTTAAAGGGATACCTCTGATAAAGGGTGTAGGTGGTGCCGACGGGTGCTGGATGTGCGGGAAAGCACTGATAAAGGGGGGATCAAGCGCTGTAAAAATCCCCCCCCCATGAGATTGGTAGTATTTTTTTTATCAGTGCTTTTTTTTAGCGCTGATAAAAGGGATCTTTATCAGCACTTTTTGGAGCGCTGATAAAGGGGACCCCCCCCCTTTATCTTCACTGGCATTATCAGCATGTTTTCTAGCGTTGTTAATAGCCATTTTTTGCACTGATAAAAGCCATATTTGTAGTAGTGAATATAAAAATATTTTTAAAAAATAAAAAATTAAAAACCACCGCTAAAATGAGGATAAAGCATGAAATCCTTTAATAAAGAATAATGGATTAGTATAGGAGGTATTCCCTTATTGGAACATCTTTTTGAATTAATAATAAATCCATCATTGAGCTAGGAGAGCTATGGCCCTCATCCTCATTATAAGGGTCCTAGTTATTAAGGGAATGTATAATTGAAAACCATTTAGGGGATCTAGTAGCCAAGGAGGATGAATGAGAGACACTTTTTATCAATGGAATGCAAGATCAAATGGGAACACACTGGTGGTGGCATTATAGGAGGCTTTAGGTTGGCCTTTTTAGGGTTCTGGACTTTATGAAAGGAATCCATCAAGGTCTTTCAAATTTTCCCCATCCGGATACATAGATTGGATGATGTTATTTACATGAGGGAAGTTTTACATCCTATTGTGGTGGTGGTGGGCAGAGTCAATGTAGATCACTTATCCTTTACTAATTGTGTGAGGTCCCTAAACAGTGTACCATGAGAATGGAATCCAGATGTGTGGTGCATTTCACCCAATCTTATCCTGTTAAATAATTTTTCTTAGTCTTAGATACTTCATGTATTTATTTGGATTCCACCCACTTATGTTAGTTTGCCTTACCCAAACCATATAATTTGTTTCACTTGATACCACCTGTTTAGCCTACTAGGGGGGTTCAAGGCACCAATGTGGGTAGAGAGGGGAAAGTTTGGCAACATGTAATGGATATGTTGTGCTGGGAAATTCACTTAATATAGATCACCTAGTGCAGTATGATTAATGAAGTTAACCTACTATAATATTCTTAAAGAATTTCACCTACAATTATTCACTTAATAATGTTCGCCTACTAGTATCCCCTTAATGTGTTTCTCTTAGAAAATATCACCCTGGATCATTCTTAAGGGCTCTAATAGGTTAAAATTCATTTTCCCCATCTCCTTCATTTCTTATAAGTGTGTTTCAAAGGAGTGGTCCATGTATTTATAGGAATTGGTGATATATCTACACCCTAAGGTAGGTTGTCGTGCTTAGTTGTCATACATGAAGGATCCATCTGTAATGTAGTTCCTTGATATAGGAAAATTATATTCATCAGTCTCACCCACATGGAGGAATCCAAAAACGTATCACTTTCCCATCATGGTGATATAACCTAGATGATGAGATTGATGAGGTAGGATTATCTCTTAGATGATTAGGTTTCACAAAGGATTTCCTGTAAAAATATCATGTAACCAAGCCTGATTGTGTACCTAGCTTGGAGACACCTTACAGGAATTAATTGACGATGATAGTTATTGATATTATAGGAGACCATGTGGCTGATCGGTTTTCACCTAGGATTCTCCATCAATGTTGGAGAACGATTGGCCGATCGGGATTTGAATGAATAATTTTTTCATTATACCCTATAATCAAGACTAATATTTTATCTATGTAGGCTCAAATGTAATGTTTAGGTGATCATATCAGATGGAATTTTCTTTTTCCAATTTTTTTATTTCAACCAGATCCAAATGTGGGTGAAAATAAACACCCCCTCAAAATCAATTATGACTAGAACAATGAGGGGATAGTTATGAGGTATCAATATCCACCCATGTGTGCACTATATGATTCATCTAGGTAAGTATTTGGTTGAACCAATACTATAAATTGGACATGGGCTCTTCACTTTTTTCAATTGACCTTGAATCCTCCCTCTTGGCAGACTTTATTGCCTACTAGCCTCCACCTACCATCCTTTTTCTGGTAGTGATCACCTTCCCAATATAGAGTATGAGAGTCTATGTATTCATCAATCTGTAGTTTGACTTTATGTATGTATGTGTTCCTATAAATCCACCTAGTTGGTTTTAGGTGACTCTGTATACTTCTCCATCTACCTAGTTGGTTTTAGATGATTCTTTTTAGTTATACATATGTGCATTGTGGGTTTGGTTATTTCACCAAATGTTTTGGTGGAAATCATGTGACAATAATTTGCAATTGAAGTGGATGGTACATTAAGAACACTTTAAACCATTTTTTTAATTCAATTCATTTTCCTTATACAAAAAATGGATTTGTATAAAAATCAGCATTTTCTAGTGGAATATACAAGGAGAAGAGAGACGATCGAGAGTGTCGATCCTGGAAACCATCAACGTGTTGTATTGAAACATCAACTACTACCAAATTTTATGGGATATGGACTTTGAGACTACCCTTAGTCACACAAGTTACCACTATATGGGTTTGGGCTAATGAGTAATTCTCTCATTCTCGCTTTATGACTAGGTAATGAAATGCTTAACTTGATTAAGAAACATCAGTGGGTGACTCATGAAAATATTTATATGTTGGTTAACTTCATCAAAGAAACCAATCACTTTGATGGATTTGTATTGGTTCATACCCTAATATCCCTATATAAAAAACATTGGGTAATATAATCTGAAATCCATAACTACATATCTATCATGGGAAGGTCAGTTGGTATCCAAAATCGTGGTGGAACTTCAAATTGGGATCTCAGATCTTGGGGTGCCTTCAAAATAGTAAGGGGCAGGTTATTTTGGGTATGGTAGCACTATAAATTATTTCAAGTAGAGATAAATGTGGTAGAACTATATGAATCCATCTAGGTTTATTAAATCCTTATCAATTGAAGTGAGAATATTATTCTAGATGTCATTAGTTACTGGATTCTAGATACAAATACCTTCAATTTGGTTATCTGAGAGGTTGGGATAAGCTTAAAGGATGCAGATATGATCAATCGATCCCTAATTCTTATATATGTGTATGAATAATTTCTTTCTATAGTCTCAATATCAGATAATGATAAAAGAATCCCCCAATTACCAAGGAATTTCTTTCCATGAACAGAAGTTTGATGGGGGATGACCTTCACCCTAAGTTCAAAGTTCCATTTGGGGAACGGGATGATCAGCTTATCTCGTTAAACAAGGAAGATATAAAACCTAAAATTCCTCAATTATTCAAAATTAACCATAATAATGGGCATCCATAATCCTACGAACCCATTTTGGAAGCATACTGGTTGTAAAACTATGCTAAGAAGACTCCTTTAAGGATGCAAAATTAGTCCACCTGGTTGGATTCTTATAAATTTACCTTAGTGTATTTGTTATCTCAATACAAAAACATGATGGAGTGAGAATAAAAACCTTCATAATGGATACAAAATTGGAAAGTGAAAACAGAATAAAGTATATGTGTTGGACTTGGTCATTTTATACAAGAAATTAGAGGATGTTTCCAAAAGAAATGAATTATTTCGAGTGGATAGAACTTTCTATATATTTCATGTATGTATATATGCTCACATGGGTAGTTATATGAGTTCATAAATTCCTTAGAGATACCTAGTGCCCATTTCATGCCCTACCTTTAGAGCAGTAGTGGATTTGAGGCACACAATTTAAAAGAGTTTGATATCAAGAATCAACCAAATTGGAATAAAAAATATATATATTGTCAATATAGACTTCCCACTAGTACCAACACAGACAATTATTATAGGATCCTCAAAGCATGTTGATATTTTATATCTCTTCAAGAAGGGATCACAACAGTCAAAATTGGTAGGAAGGTCATATATGAGTGGTACTCACCATGCTGGTTTAGATGATTTTATTTCATTCTAGAGAAATTTCCCATCCCACCTTTGAATGTATGTTCTAAGAAGCACCCAATGGTGGCACTCCAATTTTGGTTGATGCTGGATAGGGAGGAAACTGATATAAAATTGACATTTCCACATTTTTCTTTGTAATTGACTCAAAAAGAAACTATGTTGAGGCTTGGATTCATTTATAACCTGATAAAAAATCAAAGAATATGGTACCCCAATTTAATAGTTCACCGCATGAGGGAGGTGAAGAGGCACAATACCATTAGTTATAGATGATAAGATTGGTAAATATAGTTTCCCAAAAAACTACCAATGTGGAGAGTCTTGGAAAAAGGATTGCTTCAATGTTTGTGTCATCATCTTAAATGATGAGAAAACAAGTAAGGAACATCAATGTTAAACCTTCTAGGAGGAGGCTGACCACACTCCCCTTATTTTCCACCAATTCCAAATTCTTATAATATTAGAGGCAATGGGTCTCATGGAAGGAGAAAATGTCTTTTAGGGATTCTTGGAAGGTTATTCAGGTAGTATAGGTTGTTCTTTTAGGATTTGGATGAGTCACATCTCCCCTTAAAATCTCTCATGAAAATGTGAAACATGAATTAGAGGCTTACCTGAGAGACTTTAGACCCTATCCTTCATTTATTGAAGGATGTATCTGTCTACTCAAGATAATTTTCCAAATTAATGGGGATGGGATCGAGCAGTGTAGATGATGAAGATTATCAATATTCCTATCAAGAAGAGGTAACATAATGTGCACACTAGGGTATTATATTTTTTCACCACTTCCCAACAAGCCCTTAACTATTTACTTTACTTTTGTAGGATTCTATAGATTCCCCATCACCTGATGTGTCCCTAGTATATGATGCCAAAGATGAAACCAATGCACTCGTAACTCATTCAGATGTTGGGGATGACATGGAAGATGGTCCCCTAGGTTTTATGGAGCACATACAATAAGTAATTTCAATAAAAAAACACTTTTAGTGACACAGTTAGTGGTTCATTCAGTATAATTTCCTCGATAATAAATCTATAGGTTATTAAAGAAAAAAATAATAGCACTTTGTATTTTTTCAGGACTCGAAATTAATAATTTTCCTAAATTTATATTTATATTTTAATTTTAATTTTAATTTGTAATAACATGAAAATTTGTTCATGTTTTTATTTAACTTCTTCATTTCTCGGAGTACTAATCCCTCAAGGACATGAGTTTTTTATTCCCCTTGATGAGACATTTTGGGAGGATACAATGGGTGAATACCAACAGGGTCTTGGGTTAGGCCTCTATCTAAATGTTTCAACCATCAATTAATCTGGTAAACCTTTGATAGACAATATTATCAATGTTGAAACTACAGTTAACCACCCTGAGTTAGATGTGGCTACTTTCAGTGCATCATAGAAAGAAGGTATACCTTTTGTGTATCAATATCATTACTTATTCATTGGAACCAACTAACACTTTTTTTTATTTTTGTATACAACTTTAGGTGATAGTACCCAATATGCATCTAGGTTAATGATACATTTTGGGACCATCATTCCACTAGAAGGAACGAGCCTAGCATCCTTAGATTCAATACAAGTGTCACCACCATAAATCCTTACCATCTTTCCTCATAGAGGGAGGCCACAATTTTGACTATTCATCTAATAGATATGAGTGAGTTCCCATACCTTTTATCATGGGATTTATTTTACATTATTCCCTTGACTGGAATATTCTTAATTGAAAATAAAAATACCCTACCTTAAGTCTAGGGAGTTGGAAATCTCATCGCCTCGATGTCCCAGCTAGGGGAATCCATAGGGGGACAAGTTTTCTTGTACCGTACATGTTGGGAGTTATTTGGAATAACTATTACTTGGTTGATTTAATCATAGACTACATATTGGTCCCTATAATTGTTTTCTATTTGGACATAGAATATTAATCATTCCCAAAGGCAGTGAAAATGAGTGTGGAGAAAGATTTAGAAACTAATTTGTGAGACTCTCCTTGAGTAAATGGGTGATAATTTTGGAATCTTTCTAGGATATTTTTCAATATGGTATTTAGTGGTTATGATTAAATCCACATACACCATGCCTAAAGATATATGGTTCAAAATCAGGTTAATGGGAATGAAACACATCAACTACTTTTAATTGATAATCTGATGACACAATCTCTCCATAGTAGAGACAGAGAAATTCAAAATGATTCAAATTATATGGAGGTGGTACTGAGAAATCAAAACATGGTGAATGATATGTCTATTGAAGTGGAACATATTTTATGGGAGATAACTAAAAATAATGAGAAACTAGTAGATAATTAGTGCTTACTCAAAGATATTGAGGAATTAAGTAAGAGTGATGATGCTAAGAAAGAGAATAATAGAGTTTCAAAGGAAGTTGAATCCATAATGATATCTGAACTTTATCATATTGTGGACAGATTCGAATAATTAATTAATGAATTTCAAGATTTTATAAAGTCAATCTTATGTGGATCACATTTTTTAGGAATGGATAAAGGGACTCCAAACTTGTGGATGATAATTTATTTTTGTCTACCTTTTTGAATGAAATAAGAAAATTTTATATTTCAACCAATTATTGAATTCCTCTATATTTTTATTTATGATTATTTGTGAAACATTGATAAGAAAGGTCAAGATAACATGAATACACTTAAACATTAAGCTTAAATAAATTATGTAAATCAGGATTCTCAAACACTCAAGTCAAAGATGTTTATTCCATTTTTTTCTTACAAATAGCTAGAGGTAGAAATACCATCACCATACACTAGAGTTGATCCACTTGAAATATTTCCTCTTGGGAATGGTTCATTGATGGATATAGGTAGAAAATATCATCACTATACACAAGAGTTAGTCCATTCATAGGAATAATTAGACTTAATTTTCCAAGGATAATGAAGGGGAAACTTGGAATGAGAAACCCATTATTTAATAGAGTTTAAGCACTAAAAAATGACACTCTAATAGGATTCAAAATAATTCCCACACCAATGCGTTAGGGGAAATAGAGTGATCTAAAAATTTCCTAGGCCAAAGGACCTGATGAGAATAACTTGACTTCTAATAGGATCATATTATGAACTCCACGTGCTTTAATAATTTTATTATATGGACCTAAATATTTCATAATTCTTAAATTTGGGGTACTTAATGTGAATAGACTTGGGTTTTTCATAAGTCACCCTTTACGAGTTTTCATCATAACAAGCCTTATGCATTTTTCCATTTAAAACAATCAATTTTTCCTAGAACACATGAGATTCATGTCCAATGAGTCGATACTCTTATTTTTTTAAGTACCCCCTTTATGGGTTTTTAACAAGGTGAGTAATGTGTTCCTATAATTGGGTATTTTTAAGTCATTAAAGTCAGACCATTATAGTTTTTGTTTAAGGTTAGAAAACTTTTATCATATATCGCTATAGTTTAAGGTCATATATATTTGATAACACATCACTATAGTTAAAATTCTATATATTTGACCAAATATCATTGTAGTTTAAGGTCATGTATATTTTACCACAGAAGGAAGCATAGTTCATCTAATAAGGGAAAGGTAAAACCTCAAGTGGATAGAGGGAATGTTACTATCAATAGACTATACCATAAAAAGGGAATTCAATTTATGGCCATGAAGATCAAACCATTGTTTCATGTGGTTTAAGGTCACGCGACATGGTCCATAAAAATATTTATGAATGATGTATTGTATATTTTTTTTAAAATAGACACGATGAATGGAGGTATAATAATGTGTGTATTGAATCGCCTTGATTGATTGATTTATGAATTGGGTAAATCTAACTCAAGGGGAATGAATCATGTATTATGAGACGGAGAACATGGATCAAGGATAAACACTAAACCATTTTTAATGATGGGTTTTTTTAAATGGTATGATAGAATACAAAATTAGAAGAAATTCTCCTTATGAGAAAAACAAAACACTAGTTGGAAGGCTAGATTAAGGGCATATATACCGGATCCAAATTGGGTCATGTATGCATAGCCAATTAGAGGTGTCCCTTGGGGTCAAATTCATTCATCATTGATATCCATGGGAGGGTTTTGAGGATTCAAAAACTCAATAAATAATGAATGTTAATGGAAGATATGCATTCATGGTGGGATTCAGTACACTAAATTTTACATCATCATTCATTGAAAACATTACCGGGATGAAGAGATATGATGCACTATTGATCTAAAATTTTTCTAAAGAAGGGGGTTTAGTAGGAATAGTTTATCTTTAGCTAAGGACGCATGATTATTACCATGATATTTGTGTATTTTTTATTTGTGCTTTGATTTTTTCCTAAACCTTTGAAAGTTGAAATCATAGTGATCAGAGACATGAATTTTACTCAGGCCTCCCTTTACAGAATTTTGACATGAAATTTTTTATGTATCTTTCACTAATAGTTTAATTTCTTTTGATCTAAATCATCTAGGGCGGGATTTTATGTTCATACATAATTGACTTATAAGTATAGGGTTTAAGGTCATTATCTATTACTTAAAATCAGGATAGTCTTACCAATATGAGCCAGGAAAGACCAGATGTGAGTGTAAAGGACCCTTTGCAGCATAGCTTGTCTTATGGGATGGTTCATAAAAATTAAGGTCTTTAGGTTTAGACTAGTGTATGAAGGGAAAATGTGACAGAACATACAAATTTGGGTCTCAGGTCTAAGATCACTCTAATTCCTTTTGAGCATAAGATGTTGATACAATAAATCATGGAACGAGGTGAGGTTGTTCTGGTCCTTTGAAATCAGATACCCTCATTATGGATAACTATGAAAGGTTTTTGACAATATGAGACACTTGTGACATGAAATCTGATTTATGAAAATGAATTTTGAAAAAAAATTATGGGGTTTTTCCAGACCTTATTTTACAATGGTGAGGTTGTTCTGGTCCTTTAAAAAGGGGTAAAACTGGGTGATTGTCACAACCCGTCCCAGTGGGGCCCGTGCCGCAACTCCCCAAGCCCACCTCCAATAGGCCAGGGGCTTGTGACTAGCACCGAGTATTCATGCTACTAAAATGGGAGGCATTTCCTATAAACCTGTACACACGCACACACATCTCCAAACCCGAAAAGCTGAAAAGTAAAAACTACTAAAAGGAAAAGATGCATGCATACACTAAAAAACAACCAACTTAGTACAACAGGGAAGTAAATTACAGTAAAGTAAAACCCTAGGCCAAAAGTACAGGCCCACCAAAAGAAAGTCTGCAATAAGTCCAACCTGTAGAGAAAGGTACTGGGACAGCAACCCGTCCCTGAAGGAATGCACCTCGGCCTGTCTGATCTCACTAAGCACCGTCCGGTCCTGGTCCGCCTAAAATCCTTTCAAAGGCTCACTCATCTGCACAAGACCCGACACGTGCGGGAAAAGCCCGTGCAGGGGTGAGTATAACAATACCCAGTAGAAAACCCCGAAAACCACAAAGGAAAAATACCACGAAGAAAGGTACAGTCATCTCTACACGGTATATGTCTATGAAACATACAACAAGAACATCCAGATATACACATACACAGGTGACCATCATGAAACCACCATTAAGATCCAGCTCGAAGATTCCACTAAGCATACCATCGGGAAGACATAGTCCTTGGTCTGAAGAGAGAGGCACGAAGTACTCTTTCCGGGAGAACACACTCCAAAAGTACCTTGGGAACAAGATGCTCAGATGAGGATCATAGCCAAGTCATGGGGTGATTCCAAAAACTCAATATGATCTAATCCCCTAAGCAGAGGATCAGCACCCGGGTAAAGTTGGTCATGTTGATACCAATAACTCTACCTAGGGTTCCAGGAATGAATAGAGGATCTGGCTCTATGTCTCATAGAGTGGATTCTAACAACTCTATTCAGGGAGTTCTGCTGAAGGGATCATACTTATGTATAAAGGAATTGATACCATAACCTTCAGAGGATTACCAAGGGTACGAACCCAAAGAACTATTCCAAGTCACAGAAGGCAAGTGGCTCAATCCATGAAGAAAAAGTTACACGGTGTGTAGTATGGTTACATGCCGTGTTCCTTGACCTCGGGTACTGGCCGTGTAAACAAACCATGTCCTTTGCTCAATCTGTGCAAAACCAAACTACACGGCGTGTAGAAAAGTACATGACCTGTTCCTTGACACCGGGTACTGCCCGTGTAAACGGCCTGTGTCCCTCGACTTGTCAGAAAGAAAACAACTACACGACATGTAGAGGAAATCACATGCCATGTTCGAGCATCTGGGCTCACTTCGTGTATGCTGGCCATGTGCCCGTACACGGTCTCTGACCATGTCCGTGTCGCCTGCCCGTGTACCAGTCCAAGGGGTATCCCGTGTATCTAGCCGGGTCTGGCCGGGGAGGGGTATACATGGCGTGTCCATGGCCGTGTACCCTTCCCGTGTCCGTGTACTCTAGGAGTACACGCCGGGTAACCCTTCCAACGAACACACGCCGTGTAGCCCATACTACACGGCATGTAGTCGGGAAAATTCCAGAACCGTGTCTTCCTCCACGCGCCTTGGCCGATCTCTCGGATCTCGATTCTATCATCCGTTCGCCGCGAAACTCCAGATACCAGGTTGCCTCGTCTCCATGAAGCCAAATACGTGGGTTTTAGGCTTTCAATCGGCTCCAAAATCCGATTCCATCCATCCGAACAAAAATCGTCCGAAGAATGATTTCTTCCGATCCAATTCGATCCGTCCGCTGAAACCGTCGTCGCACCTCCGCAAGACCACTGTGGTATTGATCCTTCAATTTGGGATCGTTGCATCGCAGAACGGATGCGTAACGATCCGTTGTTAATCGCCCCGTGAAGAACGCGAAGAATGATCATGAATAACGCAAGAATTTGGGGAAGAACACACAAAAAATCAAGAGGGAAAAACCTCGATCTATGTTCGTGTCGATCTTGGCTCATCATCGTTAAGAGGTTGAATGAAACTAAACAAATAACAAGAATCAAACCCCCAAAAATCCACGCAAAATCCCATCCCGCAAGAACGATCGATCCGAAGGCTAACCTATTCGTGGATTAGTCCGCGTTCATCATGGAAATCAAAAACGGGGAAGAATTAAAATCACAACAACATCCTACCTAGATTTGCTATGTATTCCGGCGAATATCCGCTCGTCGCGCCGTCATCGCCGTCAAAATCCATCAAGAACATCGCCATTGCGTTGGGGATTTCCTCTAGAGCTTTCCCAGAGCCTCCAGAGAATTTCAGGGTTATGGGGATTGTAACCCTAATTCCCCTACGAAATCTCTATTTAAAGGATAAGAGATATTTGACATAAAAAGATTTAATAAAACATTTTAATTAAATATTTTATTACGGTTATGTCCAAAAACCTGATTTCACCCCCGACCTGTGCCGGCCAAAGTTAGGCCTCGCCCAAGGTAAAATCGATGTTATGAACGCAACAATTCCCTTAGATTTTTACTCTGAGCACCCATTCAAGAGTTACTCCACTTTTTCAGGAAAACCGCACATGCAAGTAATTTAATTATTAAATTAAATTCAAACATTTTTTCCGGGATCGCTGGGCCTCGGAACTGCACGCCATCTCAGAGCCTGGTATTGAAAATATTCCCATATAATATTAAAATAATACATGGAAAAAAATTTGGGACATTACATCACACCCACCTTAGGTATTTTACATCCCCGAAAAGCCAAAACAAGGGAAACTCAAAAAGATGTGGGTACTGCACACGAATCTGAGCCTCCCGGTCCCACGTGCTCTCCTGGAGATTCTCGTGCTTCCACCGGACATGAACCAAGGGAATAGCTCACCCACAAAGGATATTCTCTTACTGATCCTCGATCTCCATTGGGTACTCAGAAAAGGTCGCTCCATCATCGATGTCCAGCTCGCCCTAGTCGATGACGTGTGACGGATCATGCACGTACCTTCGTAGCTGCGACACATGGAAGAAGTTGTGTACCCGGTCCATCTGAGGAGGTAGAGCCAAGCGATATTCCACCTTTCCAACTCTACTCAGAATATGAAAAGGGCTAACGAACCTCAGAGATAGCTTTCCGTCTCGACCAAATCTCCACAACCCTCATCGAGGTGAGACTCGAAGGAACACATGGTCTCCCTCCTCGAACTCCAAAGGCATCCGACTCCGGTCGGCATAAGAATTTTTCCAACTCTGTGCAGTCTTCATACACTCTTGGATGACCTACACCTTTTCTGTAGTAGCTCTCACCATTTCTGGGCCCATGAGTGCTGACTCTCCTGGGTCAGTCCAGCAATGTGGCAACCTGCATGGTCACCCGTATAGAGCCTCGAATGGTGCCATACCAATAGTGGAATTATAAATGTTGTTATAAGAAAATTCCACCAGTGGTAGGTGATCCCCCCTGCTATGAACGAAGTCAAGTATGCAATCTCGTAGCATATCCTGCAGGACCTGGATGGTCCTCTCTGTCTGACCATCAATCTGGGGATGAAACATTGTGCTCAAGCGTAACTGAGTCCCAAAAGCTACCTACAATCCCTTCCACAACCGGGATGTGAAATGAGCATCACGATCTGAGACTATCGTGGATGGTACTCCATGAAGTCGAACTATCTTCTGCACATAGAGGCACCCAAATCTCTCTACTAAACTCTGCTCCCGTATGGCTAAGAAGTGGGCCGACTTGGTGAGTCGATCAATGATCACCCAAATGGCATCGTGTCCCCTGGACGTGTGTGGTAAACCTTTCACAAAGTCTATGGATATCCCTTAACACTTCCACTCTGGCACCTCAAGGGGCTGAGTCAAACCTGCTGGCACCTGGTGCTCAGCCTTTACTTGCTGACAAGTAAGGCACCGATAAACAAACTCTGCCGCACTCTTCTTCATCCCTGTCCACCAGCACTGACGTCGGAGGTCCTGGAACATCTTTTTCATGCCTAGATGCACCACCAAAGGGGATGTATGGAAATCCCTCAGAACCTCCTCCCGCAATGTCACTGGTACTACCGTGCGCCCTCTGAAAAAGAACAACGTGCTCCCCACCTTCTGAATATCCATCAGCAACATGACTTATGGATATCTGAGCACGTAGAGTCTCACAGCTAGAATCCTCACGCTGCGCTTCCTTGACTCGCTACAAGAGTAGAGGGGTAACAACCATTGACTGAAAGTAAGCTCCCTCATCTCCATCCATGAAGGACAACAGCAAAGAGGGCAACTACCTTGTCGCCTCATCCAACAACTGCGAACTAGATTTCATACTGAGAGAATCTACCACTACGTTCCCCTTCCCAGGAGTATAAACGATCTCAAAGTCGTAATCCTAGAGGAACTCAAGCCATCAACTCTATCTCAAATTCAGATCCTTCTGAGAAAAGATATATCTGAGACTCTTGTGATCAGAGTATACAGTAAACCGCTCATCCATCAGGTAGTGCCACCACATCTTCAATGCGAAGACTACCGCTGCCAACTCAAGATCATGGGTCGCGTAGTTCTACTCGTGTGTCCTCAACTGACGTGAGCCATAGGCAATCACCTCTTGCCTCTGCAGCAGGACACAACCGAGCTCGGTTCCTGATGTGTCGCAGAACACTACGTACTCGACACCCTCCTCCGGTAATCTCAAGATCGGGGCACTCGTCAGACTCTATCTCAACTGCTGGAAAGCCTGCTAGCATCTCTCGGTCCACACAAAAGGTTGTCCCTTTCGGGTCAAAGCTGTCATGGGTGATGCAATCCTAGAGAAATCATAGATGAATCTCCGATAGTAGCCTGCCAACCCAAGGAAACTCTGCACCTCTATTACGCTCCGGGGTGGCTCCCATGCTAGAACTGCCTCCACCTTTTCTGGGTCCACTTCTACACCATCCGCTGAGATAACATGCCCCAGAAAGTGGACCTCCTGTAACCATAACTGACACTTCGAGAGTTACCCATACAACTGGTGCTCTCGGAGTGTGTCCAGAACCATCCTTAGGTGTCTCTCGTGCTCCTCATCGGACGCAGAGTACACAAGGATATCATCGATGAAGACCACCAAAAACCAGTCTAGATAAGGCTGAAAGATCTGGTTCATGAGTCCCATGAACACTGCCAGGTCATTTGTCACGCCGAAGGGCATCACCAAGTACTCATAGTGACCGTAGAGACATCTAAAAGCCGTCTTCGGTATATCCTCCTCCCATACTCGCAACTGGTGATAGCATGATCGTAGATCAACCTTCGAGAACCATCGTGCCCCTATCAACTAGTCGAAGAGGTCATTGATCCTTTGTAGTGGATACCGATTCTTCACGGTCACCTGATTTAAGCACCGGTAATCCACACACAGCCTCAAGCTCCCATCCACCTTCTGGGCAAACAGCACTGGGGCTGCCCTAGGTGAAACACTGGGTCTCACAAAGCCCTTCTTCTGCAAGTTGTCCAACTGCATCCTCAGCTCACGAAGCTCTGCAAGAGCCATATGATAAGCCGATGCTGATATCGGGGTTGTCCCGGGTTGCAAATCAATGCAGAAATCTATCTCCCGATGGGGAGGTAGCCTGGGGACATCCTCTGGAAAGACGTCCTCGTACTCAGACACCACTACTAGGAATCGGAAACTCGTAACATCTGTCGCGCCAAGGGATAGGCTAGCCAACTGATGTGAAATTGGTTGTGACCTCCTATGCACGAGTCCATCCTGCGCTTCCTGGGTCTCTCTTTCACTGACAAAAGAGAACCTCGTTCCATCACTACGGACACACCACACCCTTCTCCTAAAACAATCAATATGGGCATGAATTGTGGATAACCAATCCATTTCAAGAATGCCATCGTAAGGCCTCGACGCTACTACCAAGAGGTTCCAACCGAAACTCTCGCCTCCAAGGGTCAAGTCACACTTCCTGCAAAGGTGTATGATCTTTGAATCTTCTCCAGTCGGTGTTTCTAAGCGTAAGGGTCGAGTCAACGGCTCAACTGAAATCTCAAGGTCTCAAACAAGATAAGCAGCTAAAAAGGAATGACTAACACCTGTGTCTATCAATACGGCAGCCAAGGTAGAAAAGACACAGATAGTACCTTTAATAATTCCGGGAGTACCTGGGTCATAAGCCTCTGCCGCCTACAGCTATCACTGCCTCTATCCACCAGCTCTCTCAGCCTGGGGTGGACCTCCTGGGGGTGGTGGTGGTAAAGGGTTGAAAAGAAGACCACCTCCAACTGCTCTCTCAGCTCCTCTGCCACGTCCGCCACCTCACAGATCTGCCTGTTCCACACATTTCCTCTGCCTCGGTGGTCCATCCACTACTCCCGTGTCAGTAGTACGACGGGTCGGACAATCTCGAGTGAGATGTCCCCTGCCGTCACATGAGTAACATCTCCTCTCTCGAGGATGGATGGATGTGCCCTGTGAACCCTGTACGGTTGATCCCCTATCCTGGGTTTTCCTCTGGAAACGTCTCCCGCGCCTGGGTCCCTGACGTCGGCTCCCCGCTACCGAGGTCTCTGCTCCAGCTCGCCCACTACCGACAAATGTCGGTTGTCCCTGCTCCGCCATGAATATCTTGACCACCAAATCACGCTCGAGCACCCCATCATAAGTAGGAATGATCATAGGGATGATACTAGCTCTAATATCTCTGCGCAAGCCCCGCTCAAAAGTCCGAGATCTGAAGTACTGATCTCTGACATTATCCATTGAGTACCACGAGAGGTCGGTAAATCTCGATGAATAGTCAGCCACCATTATGGTTCCCTACTGGAGTTGAATAAGCTCCTGTATACGTACTTCTCTCAGGGTAACTGGTGAAAACTCATCTATGAAGAGACGCTCAAACTCCGACCATGCAAGAGTCGCCTCGTCATGAGTCTGGATGACCAAACTCCACCATCGCCCTGCCGAGCCCTGGAGAAGGCTCGCTGCCAGGATCACTATCTGGTCTGCTAGTGTCCTGACCAAACGGAAGACTCTGGTCACTGCCTCAAGCCAGTCCTCTACTACCTGAGGGTCAGGATCACCTCAAAACCTGAGGGGTATCTGTCTCTGAAACTCATGGAGGGCACTCAGTCTGCACTCCTCCTCCACTGGTACAGCAGGTGCTAAACACTGCTCCATAGGGGGCGGGATAACTGGCATGCCACCTGGTGCTAGAACTGGGGGATCTGGTCCTTGTATAGAAGCTTCATCACTGATGGGGATCATCCTTATGGTCGATCTGTTGGATCCTAGCGGTTGCGCGTCACGGAGGCATCCTGTTTAAGAAAAAAGATGTATCACAACCAGTGAGTATATCTGGAGAGTTGACTCAAGAAGGACATGGAAACCACAACCCATTCCTATATGATGCAAGTAACATTATTTTTCTTTTCCATGCAACCGGTGTTTTCATGTTTCGAGTCAAAAAGAAAGTTATCAGAGTCCTGGTGTATGGATATGTCGGCTGCTGCACCAACACTGGGGTCCCTGTCCTGAGATCCGAACTTGAAACACTTAACATTGTTGTCCCAAACCAACTCACAGACTCTCGGTCCTAAGGTAGAACCAACCACCTCTGATACCACTCTATCACGACCCATCCCAGTGGGGCCCGAGCCGCAACTCCCCAAGCCCGCCTCCAATAGGCCAGGGGCTGGTGACTAGCACCGAGTAGGCATGCTACTAACATGGGAGGCATTTCCTATAAACCTGTACACATTCACACACATCTCCAAGCCCGAAAAGCTGAAAAGTAAAAACTACTAAAAGGAAAAGATGCACGTATACACTAAAAACCAACCAACAGAGTACAACAGGGATGTAAAGTACAGTAAAGTAAAACCCTGGGCCAAAAGTACAATCCCACCAAAAGAAATTCTGCAACAAGTCCAACATATAGAGAAAGGTATTGGGACTACAACCTATCGCCGAAGGAACACCCCTCAGCCTCTCTGATCTCACTAAGCACCGTCCAGTCCCGGTCCGCCTAGAATCATGTCAATGGCTCGCTCGTCTGCACAAGACACGACACGTGCGGGAAAAGCCTGTGCAAGGGTGAGTATAGAAATACCCAGTAGGACACCCCAAAAACCACAAAGGAAAAATACCACGAATAAAGGTACAGTCAGCTCTACACAGTATATGTCTACAAAACATACAACAAGAAAATCCAGATATACCCATACACAGGTGACCATCGTGAAACCACCACTAAGATCTAGCTCGAAGATTCCACTAAGCATACCATCGTGAGGACATACTCCTAGGTCTGAAGAGAGAGGCATGAAGTACTCGTTCCAAGAGAACACACTTCACAAGTACCTTGGGAACAAGATGCTCAGATGAGGATCACAACCAAGTAATGGGGTGATTCCAACAACTCAATCTGAGCTAATCCGCTAAGCATAGGATCGACTCCTGGGAAACGTTGGTCACGTCGATACCAAGAACTCTACCTAGGGTTCTAGGAATGAATAGAGGATCCGACTCTAAGTCTCAAAGAGGTGATTCCAACAACTTTATTCAGGGAGTTCTACCAAATATATCATACTCTTGTATAAAGGAATTGATACCAGAACCTTCAGGGGTTTACAAAGGGTACGGACTCTAAGAACTAGTCCAAGTCACAGAAGGAAAGTGGCTTAATCCGTGAAGAAAAAGTTACACGGCGTGTAGTATGGTTACACGCCTTGTTCCTTGACCCTGGGTACTGCCCGTGTAAATGGCCCATGTCCTTCGTTCAAGCCATCCAAAACCAAACTACACAGCGTGTAGAAAAGTACATGTCATGTTCCTTGACATCGGGTACTACCCGGGTAAATGGCATGTGTCCCTCGTCTTGTCGGATAGAAAAAAACTACACGACGTGTAGAGGAAATAACACGCCGTGTTCAAGCATCTGGGCTCGCTCCGTGTACGCTGGCCATGTGCCCGTACACGGTCTCTGACCATGTCCGTGTCACCTGCCCGTGTACCAGTACACAGTGTATCCCGTGTATCTGGCTGGGTCTGGCCGGGGAGGGGTATACACGGTGTGTCCATGGCCGTGTACCCTACCCGTATCCGTGTACTCCAGGAGCACACACCGGGTAACCCTTCTTATGAACACACGCCATGTAGCCCATGCTACATGGTGTGTAGTCGGGAAAATTCCATAACCGCGTCTTCCTCCGCGCGCCTCGTCCGATCTCCCGGATCTCGATTCTCTCGTCTATTCGCCGCGAAACTCTAGATACTGAGTCTCCTCGTCTCTATGAAGCCAAATCCGTGGGTTTTGGGCCTTCAATCGGCTCCAAAATCTGATTTCGGCCATCCAAGTGGAAATCGTCCGAAGAACGATTTCTTCCGATCCACTTCAATCCATCCGCCTAAACCGTCGTCACACCTCCACAAGACCAATGCTGTGTTGATTCTTCAATTTGGGATCGTCGCATCGCATAACGGATGTGCAATGATCCTTTGTTCATCGCCCCGTGAAGAACGCGAAGAACACTCACGAGAACGCGGGAATTTGGGGAAGAACACATAACAAATCGAGAGGGATGAACCTCGATTGATGTTCGTGTCGATCTTGGTTCATCACCGTTAGAAGGTTGAACAAAACGAAACAAATAACAAGAATCAAATCCACAAAAATCCTCGCAAAAGCCCATACCGCAAGAATGATCGATCCGCGGGCTAACCTGTTCGTGGATTAGTCCGCGTTCATCGTGGAAATCAAAAATAGGGAAGAATTAAAATCACCACAACATCCTACCTGGATTCTCTGCATTTTCCGGCGAAGATCCGCTCTCCGCGCCATCATCACCGTCGAAATCCGTCAAGAACATCGCCGCCATGTTGGGGATTTCCTCCAGATCTTTCCCAGAGCCTCCAGAGAATATCAGGGTTATGGGGATTGTAACCCTGATTCCCCTGCGAAATCTCTATTTAAAGGATAAGAGATATTTGACATTAAAATATTTAATAAAACATTTTAATTAAATATTTTATTACGATTATGTCCAAAAACCTGATTTCACCACCGACCTGCACCGGCCAAAGGTAGGCCTCGCCCAAGGTAAAAATGATGTTCTGAACGCAAAGGTTCCCTCAGATTTCTTCTTCGAGTACCTATTCAGTAGTTACTACACTTTTTCAGGAACACCGCACACACATGTAATTTAATTATTAAATTAAATTCAAACATTTGTTCTGGGCTCGCTGGGCCTCGGAACTACACGCCGTCTTAGAGCCTAGTCTCGAAAATATTCCCATATAATATTAAAATAATACATGGAAAAAATCCGGTACATTACAGTGATGGTATATGGATGAGTCTAGAACATGTGGTATAGATGTCATTATGTATATTGAAATTGAAATAATCAATCCATACATAATTATTATATTTTTGAGGAATATCTGAACATTTGGATATAGTATAAAGAAAAGTGTGTTTTATCTTGATGTTTGTTTGGAGAAAAAAACTATTTTAGGGACCCTTAAGTGGATATGATTATCATGTAGGGAAAATTGGTTCATATAGAAAGACCACTTTAATAAGTTTAAATACTTTAAGTATATTGCATATGGAATTTAGTATAATTTCATGTGACAAAGACTCAAGTTTTGCGTAGTTTGATGTCATTTGATAAGGACATAACTATCATGGTTGGGGACTATATAAATGATTCAGGAATCACTATGTATCCTTCAAATATAGAAATCAAGAAACACATAATTCTCATGCGATGCAAAACCCCTGTAGTAACTTGAATCAAATGTAGTGTAGGGGCATTCAATATTCTAATACGGGGCTAGGTACCAACAATCATATGTTGATATGTCAAATCACGACCAACTATGAATATGGGGGACCCAACATCAAAAACATTGAGGGTTAATGGGGGTATTTTATCTTGACATAGGATACCCCAAGTCATGTTATCCAACATGGGTCTGGTTAAGGAATCCTGGGCTTTTCAGTATAAATAAATAAATTATATTTTAAATTTTTTGGGTCTAAATTTGTAACACCCCAGGTAAATAAAGAATATGACATTTTTATATTTATCCATTTTTGTGAATAAAATGTTTGTATGCTCGATGGCTTACCCAATACACAACAACGAGTTTTTTTAAAATCTTACGTTGCACTCTAATAATAAAATAATATTATTTTAAATGGTAGTTAGAACCTAGCCATTGTATTGGCGGGAATGAATAGAAATAACTAAAATATGATTATATTTGTTCTTCAAATGTTTTTACATTTATCCAATAAAAGATAAAGGCTTAAAATAAGAAAAGAATTCAATTTTAAGCATAAATACTCTAATATTCACTAAAAGGTCGATTTATCGCCTTTTGATGGAGAACCCTCTTTAAATATAGTTTTGGTCACTCTTATACTTTATATTGTACCAAATAAAATTCTTCTTTAGAATCGGGACATCAAAAGTTACTTTGTGTAAATTTTTGGTATTTTCCGATAAAGTTCATTTTTTTAATGAATAAGTGAAAAATGTTGTATTTTAATTCAAAACCTCTTTTTAATCTAATTTATTTATATGATTAGATCATATTTTTAATTGGTTTTAAAGTGAAATTATATTTTATTTTTACCATTTAATCCAATGATGTTAATTGGAATTAATTTCACTTTGAAATTGGACTCAAACTAGTGTCAATCTTTTAATAGATATGTTTCTTAAAAACACACTATTTTTTTGACAGTGGGAATTAATTATTAAATTAATTAATTCAAATTATATGTTTTTAATTTTGTAAAATAGACATCATTTTTGAATTCTTAATATCAAATATAGCTTAGGGTGAATTTTTGGTATTTTTCTGAAAAACTTCAATTTTTGATGAATAGTGAAACCACTAAGTGGTAGTTAAAAAACTGATTTTTTGTTTAAATGAAACTTTACCACATATGTGATTTTATTTTAAAAAATAATACATACATGGTTTTCATTAGGATGTAAAATTTTGTTCAATGGGATTAAATTTTTTTTGGTGAATAGTAACTTTTAAGTTTTATTAATCACGATTGAAGGTAATTAGTGTAATTTAGGGTAAAGATAATGTTATAATAATATTAAATGACCTTGACACATGTACTAACCTTATTGATTGAGTCATGGCCGACCAAGACAATCCATGGGTCAACTTGGGGACCCCATGGAGTCACTTTGGTAGGAAAATGACATTAATAACTTTTTATTTAAAGTAAAAAAATAAAAATGTCGCAAACATGTATTGTTTTACTAAAACTATTTTTACATGGGGTTATACAATTCATATTTTTTACTATAAATATTTATTAGAAATATAAAAATATTTCCTACATCATGATATATTTTTTTATAATTTTTAGACATTAAATAAATTAATTTATTTATGACACCATGATGATGCAGCGATTACCTCATTATTTATCAATTTAAATAAAATGAAAATATAATGTAAAATCTAAGACATAAACTTGTAAAAAAACTAATGGATGGGTCTATTTCGAACCCTTATCAAATTATCCTCAAAATATATAATTGTGGGACCTTTTATATCCGAAAATCATTTTATGATAAAGTAAATTTTCAATTCTTTCCAAGAGTGCCCCTCCTCCCTCTTATAAAAGGCCCCCCACCTCTACCCCCTTACCCACACCTATCAAGCATTTGGATCGACCAAAATATGATCATTTTATCTCTACAAATCCCTCTACTCATCCTAGAATCCTTCCCTTTGGTAGGATGTTCTTCAAAAAAACCCTTTTGGTTCAAACCAAGAGGAGTTACCCAATTTAAAGGTAAAGTCTTCCCTAATGTTCTTTTGGTTTATTTTGATTCTCCAACCCCCTAAACTCTATTTATTACTTTATTTTATAACAACACAAGTATCTTCAATATAATAGTATGTTGTTATGAGAAATATTAGATCTACACTTACACAAACCTTTATCTAATGGTTAAAGAACATACTGTTCCTGTGGATGGCGAATTACTGCCTCACGAAACGATGATTGCTCAATCTTCTCTTAACATCTTTCATGGTGGCCATTATTATGTCACTGTATCTTATAAATGATATATATGGTATTTATTTTTTCTATATGCTTCTGCATTTTATATTAAAAACATACCTTTATGCTTTTCATGTTGTGCAAATGCGATAATTTCATATGAGGAAGTGTGGACTACTGCCCCCTCAAGTGATGTGACTCGTTCAAGCAATACATGGAATGTATAAAGAATGAAATTGATTAACATATGTGACCTATATAACATATATATTATACTGTAATTATAATATATATATATATCTCATATAGTTTTAATTCCATTAATGTGCCAAAGAAATGAAAGTAGCGTTCATGCGTACGTACGGCCTATCGTCTCCATGAATGGTGCATTTCATTTCTTTTTATCTCCAAATGTTATGGAATAGTATAAAATGAATATATAATGGATATATATTATATTTAAATCATTAATACTCTTCTGGAGATTATGTACTTATAACTACATGGAAAATTATTTTCCAACAAGTTCGATTTTTACTCATGTACCAAACATCGACAAAAACGTCTGATATGAACTCCCATTATTAACCAATTATTATAACATTATAATATGTGATATTAATTTAATAATAAAATTTAAAGGATTTCCTTAAGAAATTATTAATTTACCAAAGTTTATTATTCAATAATATAAATAAATGAACAAGACAAGTCGAACTTAAGGTAAGGGATCCAACCTATCTCGTTCTTTTTAAGTACTCTCTTTTATGTCATTTCTTTTAAGTTCATATTTATTATGTTTGGGGATGTTATTTTATGTTCCTCATACTGCAATTTTTATGTTCATATTATTATATACCCTATTTGATCTCATAAATCTATTTTTGGAAGTTTTAAGTGGCGTCGTTAGGCTGTCGAGTTTTCGTAAGGGATTTTTCATCTCACTTTTATTCCCGTGAGATTTATGCTACATTTGCCACCATTTCCTTTGAGTAGTGTATGTACTTCCCATTATTATACTCTTTGTGTAATATAATTTTATTTATGAGTATTTACATCTTCATTGTATGGGGACCTTTCACTCTCCTCTTCTTTAAAAAGACTTCTTTTGTTATGTATTTTAAAATTACATCTTATTATGTTGGAATATGTTCTCATATATCTTTATTGCTGTAAATTTAATGTACAAGTGATGAGATACCCTTTTTATCTCTCATCAACTCATTTTCTAAATTTTGAAGTGACGCCGTTAGGCTGTCGAATTTTTACAAGGGAACTTCATAACCCAATTTTGATTCTTTGGGTTAAACTTGTACTTCTTTAATCTGTCGTTCTATGAATATGTGTGAATATCATCTGATTTTTTACACTTAATATCCACTTATATCTGGTGTATTCTTTTTTCACAAATAATTATGTAATTGATTTATCCTTAATCAAAGGATATCGTCTTTGTAAGGGACTTCATCTCAATCTCCTTTCATTGAGGCATATTCTGTTCTAATACAAGACATTATTTTATTAGCTGTATAAAACACCTTTGAATTTTTATTTCCTTCAAAGGTAATCTTTTTCTATGAAGAATTTTACTAAACGACAAAAAAGAATGTTTATTTTAACGTACGCGGTGTCAATGACCTTTTCCGCCGCCGCGAGTATTATTTGGTCTTTGGCTTCCTCAACAAGCCGTAATGTTTTTAAAATGAAATAAATACCATATACTCTTTTATTTATTTTGGTATTTAAAATATTTTTTAAAATGGATTTATTATGTCAATATATTTATGTGATATATTGTGATCAAAATTTGGAAATGTTTTCTTTCCATTATATTTTCTTTATGTATTATGATTTTATAATGGTACTTGGACATTTGACGGGTGGTTACGTGATAAACCATATGACGGGTGATGCCGTGAATACCAGGACGGGTGGTTACGTTATAAACTCCAATGCATTGGGGATAGAAGTCGGTTGTATGGCTATTCCATTTAGTGATATGTGTGGAAGTCGACCGTATGGTTATTCCATTTATGTATGTTTATGTCCCAAGTTACCTTTATATGTTATGTGTTCTTTATATGGGTTTTATGGTAATCTTTTGGTTACAAAAGTGTAAGTAATGATCTTTTATTCAGTGAAGAGTATTTACTACTTCTTAAAGCTGAAAAGTGTTACTTTGATAAATTATTCATGGTTTACTTGTTGTTTTGAAAAACTAACAGTTTTCCTTCTTTGTGTATCCCTTACTGAGCTTTTTATGCTCATCCCATGTTTTTTTGAAATGTTTTCCACCGGACATAAAGATGAATAGCGTCAAGGATGGGATCAAGGGAAGACATGATATCTAAAACATGGAACTAGACATGTTTTTTTAACAGTCTTTATTTTATAGAAACTAGTAGAAGTGTCTACTTTGTAATCTATGAGATGTAATAGTTATGTCCTAATTCTCTAAAACTCTAATCCTGAAAATATCCTCTATGTGAATTATTCATTTAATTCATGATTATGTAATGTTTTAAGGTCGGGTCCTTATAAAATTTATGTAGAAACATCAAATTCAGTATACCCAAGCCTAAATTCATCCACGAATCATGTTCAATTTATTAATCATGTAGAATTAAGAAGGAAAAATTATATCAAAATTTTACCACATTTGATTTTAATCGGAAACATTTCTTTCTGATCTTTGATGATCATCACTTTATGGAACCAAACCTAGAACCCTCTAGATCATCTACACGCAAACTAGGAGCTTTATTGGTCCAAAACTTGTGAAATTTGGGTGCTATCATGGAGTATCAAAATCTCTTCAATGTATTTATGATCATGTAAGATCAATCTAATGATCCTTAAACTTGGATCTAGAAAAATATGATATTACCTTAACTTTAACTCTCTAGGACTTGAGAGAGAAGGGGAGAAGAGAGATAATTCTTGCAGACACCATCAAACCTCCTTTTTTGTCTCAAAAGAGATTATATACTTTGGTTTTAACTTTCGTAAATTTAATTTAGGTTCTTATAAAAGTTAACCTATCAAACGTACCAAAAAATAATTTAAACTAAACTTAAAAATTTCTACAAATGTTGTGTGTTTTTCTCACATGCTTGTAATACATAAGTTCTTTTATTTCATAAAATTAGCTCGAATCAGACTCCCATAAATATTAAATGATTCCATGAATATTAAATATTAAATATTTATTCCTATAATATTTTTCATTATATTCATTGAATAAATTGTGAATATATTAAGTAAATAAATTCAATAATTGTTATTCTAAACTTGAATAATATTGAATTTATTTATTTCCTTTATGATTGTATAAACTTTTACATTACCTAGACATCATTATGGGTCCCACCATGTCCTAAACTCTAATTCACTAGAATTAGACAAGCTTCGAAATATGTTTTTTGTGTGACCCTATAGGACCTTATCTCAATAACAATGGATGATACTCATAGACTAAGAGTGGTGTATAGTAACCCGTCAAGGCTCTTAAATATATAAGGAATATTCATAGCAATGACAACCCCTTACAAACATGCACTATGTTATATAATATCTTTGTATCATGATATATCATAAAGCATGATTCATTTCATCATCCCTTATTGATTTATTTATTAGTGAACTTACTAGATAGACTTACCTTTAATCACCATGCCCATGGATTTAATAAAGGGAATACTATCCCGGTCATGTAAGACTGATATATATCTTCCTTTTAAAATTACCAAATTCTATATTTTCCATGAAAACAATGCCATATCACTAATGTTGCATCGAATACAAGCTACCTCACTATAAAATAAATACCATGGTTTTTGTCCTAATTCAAATTACATTATCAAATGGTATGAATCTATAGTGATATTAAGTTGAGATAAAAATACACATTCCCATATATAGAAACAACCAATGATGTCAGAAACATGTGGTGTTCGAATTGGAAAGTTTCTCCTCATGATCTCCTCTTCTTGACATCACAAAGTGCAAACTTCATGAGAATAAGTTTCAATTCTTATGATCCCCCAAAACCTGATATTCAGACACCGTATATGTCTAATCAGTATGATTTATTTTGACCATAAAACATATATTTAAGATTATTGTCATAGTATCTGGGGGTTCTCATTATAGCCATGAAATTATATAACCCATTGATACATAAAATAATCTTAGTACATTACCATGTAAATAGTTTACATAGAAGTATCAACACTATTATTGTGAGAATATATCATGAATAACTCACTGTATACATGATATAGTAATCAAAAGTATTGTTCATGTTGGGTCTAGGGAACCCAATTTTACAAAACTCCCACTCACACTAGATTCAACTTGATAATGATCAATATATTAGCTCTCACATGATAATATCATGATTCTACTGTGTTACGTAATTAGTCATTAGGACCACTAATTTTCCTTACATGGATACTCTATCGTCTATTATTTCACCTCCTTAAGCAAGACCCCTCAAGAGATGATATCCCAAAGTATATGTCTTTTGTCATATATATGAAATTTACATCTTTTCTAGTACCATTATATAAAGATTATTATAATTATGACAATAATTAATTTTCTAGGTGTGATACCACAGACGAGATTTTTTTTTCTTCATATTTTACACTGCTTCCTCAATAGCATTAGAAGCCATAACTTACTTGGTATTTGTAGTTATGGATACCATTGTATTGTATGAGGTTGCCTTGATCATTATATTAGACTAACTAAGACATTATACCATATTGATCTATAATAAGACTAGTTTTTGTCCCATTATAACTTATGTTTCTTCCATTACATAAACTAGGTATACATCCCTTGTACATTCTCAAGTACAACAGGATAATTATAACTACTTCTGAGGTAGTTCTCTTGGATTTGACTAATATTTTCCATCCATAAATTATATGGGGGAAATATATATTATATAGAATGATATAGTTGACAGATCCATCACAGATTCATATGGAATTATACTCACCATTTTAATCTCCACTTATGTCTTAAACATGTATTCTTAGAGAGATTTATTCCATGTGACATTGGAAACAATTCCCTCTCAAATTATTCAAATACATTTTTTGTATATGTACATTGACTTGAACTAAGTACCTCATACATATACCACAGTAAACAATTTTCCCTAGAAATGTTTTGTTACTTTAAGTCATTCTTTGGATAGTTTATTTCAATTATTTCTTACCAAACTATAAGACTAATAACTATTTCCATATGTTTATTAACATATTTTACATGGAAACTATGATTCTTCTACTAACCTCATGTAGTCCCCGGACTTACTTTTATTCCAAAATAATATTCTATAATCTTAATACTCACTTTAATCAATAAATGGATCTCTCTAATTTTCATTAAATAATATCATTCTATGGTGTCACTAACCCTTTCTGGTTGCATCGTATAGATACCTTCCACGAAAGGTGGCCTTGACATCCAATTACCCATATAATGTTTATAGATTTTTTTATGAAAATTATAATTCAAATGGATTTAATCATGATTATTTTTTATAACCAATCAAGACTAATTAGTATTATTCTTGTACCACCCATATATAGTTTCTATTTAATACCCTCCAATGTATTTTTATCAATCAGAGAAACTACCGAAATACATACTTGATTTCGGTACATGGAATCTATTTTCCTTAATTCATTTGATCTTTTAATTAATAATTATTTTCCATTTATTGATTTATTGTAAGATCCATTATTCTTATCAAATAAAATATCATGCATCGTAGTGAATATAAAACCATATCTCTTGATTTTATTTTTCCTAGGAAGTACGTGTCACTGAAACATTCCTTTTCCATGATCTCTTGTGGAACTTTTTCCTATGCCAACCACTTGTGCATCTCCATCCCTAACTTAACCCATTTCAATATTTCTCCCACTATCTAAAATAGATATGTGCAACCTTTAATATAAATATAGTATTCCACATGACTTTAAATTTTCTATCATAGGGTTTTTTATAATATTATATATGAACTTTTGGTTAATAACAAAGATGGTCTTTGCATTTTTCTTGATTCATGTTTTTTAATTCACTAATACTTAACAAAATCATTGCATCTAAACACATAGTTAATGACATAATGTATTTCTTTTATATTATAACTCAAATTATATCCATATTTCATAATAATTGGAATATGGTTATGGGTTAAAGCCACTATTTTCAAATTATGTAATGAAAATATTAATGACGACAATGAAAGACATCAAAGATATATCATTAATCCACCTTTTACTAATATCATGACTATTATGTGTATAAGGAAACATAAATTTAGGAATAATTTAATGCTAAAATTTTAAGGACCAATTTATGCACAAAAGACTCATCATCGAACATCATTTTTACTGACATCATAGATCAAATGTGTATAAGTAAATCTGATTTTAGGAATAAATCCACTCAATGTTTATAATGATCAATAAATTCTTGGTCAATATATTCTTAGGCTCACGAGCCCAAATAAACTCAATTATTCCAACAATGCACGCTTGATAATTTAATTTTTAATTCCTTAAAACTTTTAAAGGAATCTCATGGATTATAAGAATTTTCCTCAAGATTATTCTTGGAAAATTTTATTCTCTATAGATTAACAAATTCTGAATGCTTTATGGATTATCTTTATTTCTAATGGTTTCTTCATAAAAAACTAGATAAGTAAATGTGTCGAGAATAAATAAAATTTTTAGAACCTAGGATTATAAAGATAATACTAGTTATATCCTCAATAAATAATTTTAATATTACTAGACAATGAATCGTATTTCCACATTATGGGTTCTGAAAAGATAATTATCTTCACTAAGAGAAGGTAATTTTATTAACTAAACTCTTTCTCTTTATTTTTTTACAACATTAAATTATATCTTATCTCATAGAATATAATAAAAAACTTATCATCCATATAATGGGATGTTATTATGTTTATCAAATAATATTTATCTATCTATACCTCCATCCAATGGGAAATGAAGTCGGTAATCATGTGTATGGGTGACTACAACCTCCCGAACGGATGTAAATCATTTTCCATAAAAAATTATGATGGTTGGATATAATGAAGGATTTAATGTATATATATAAAATTTATTATATAATTATACTTCTATAGTTATATTATCACATATAATTTCTTACTTTCCATTCCTCTTAAAATACGACAATGTTGCTGATGTGTACGGCGGAATACCGCCATGCGAAGCGATGTGATTCATTTTTCACTTGTGGTTTACATGTAAGGTAATAAGAATAAATTCAATGAATATATGTGAAATATATGACATGATATAAATTATATAAAATTAATATACCATATACTTTCTTACCCTTTCTCCCATTAAGGGAATGATATCGTCACTTGTTTGTACGTATGACCTAGAGTCTCCACAAAGAAATGTGATTTATTTTATATTTCCAATTTTCAAGAATGGTTATAATGATTTATATAATGAAAAAATATATTTATAACATTAATATTATTATGGAGATTATGTAACTATATCGTATGTATAAGAATAATAACTTTCATGATAAAACACACTTGAGAAAGAAAGGAAATTATCACTCAAAATAATAAAAATAATGAAATATTATCAACAAATAGGTGGAAAAACGTTACAATAAGATTATATAAGGTATGATATATTTGATTATGGTTCTATAATAGATTTATAACAAACCTATATTTATTATTCATGAGTTTTAAACACATATTAAGGAATTAAAAACTAAGGTATGGGTTTCTCGTCTCATTTTTTACTTCCATGAGACATATTACATATCCAAAACATATTCATTTGTATAGTGTATATACTTATTATTTGATATCTTATATCATGAATCTGTTTATCTTTATGGTATTTAATGTTTCATCTCATTCTATTTCTTTCATGTGGCAAATGATTCCAATGTTATGAAAGTGGTAAGAGTTTATTTCACAATCTCAACATTATTGAGGGTTGTACATGTTTAAAAATCCCTTAGGGAAATTTTTTGGTATTCCTATCTTTAAAAAAATATATTTTAATATCCTATAATTATTTGGGAAATATTCATGTAATAGTACCATTTTCCATCTCTTTGATACTTAAAATGATTTAGAATTTTTTAAAGATAATGCTATATTATTTCTTATTTCGGTCAAAAATTAATTTCCTTCCAAATCCATGTTTTCTAAAAAAACGTTTTCAAAAACGTTTTTTAAAATTATCCAAATGATTTATTAAAAAAAAATTTAACGATGATTTAATTTTTACAAAATGTTTTTAAATTAATATTCTTGTCATTTTTCAAACATCGTCCTTTTGGATTTTACCGAATGTGTTAAAGGAATCTTTTTTTAACAAGTATAGAATGAACATAATTTTACACCGTCATAAAAACTAAATATTTTAAAGATTATTTTATAAGTTTCCAAGGTTATTTTCAAAGAAAATTATTTTCAAAATGTTTTGTGAACATTTTGTTTTAAAATTATATTTTCAAAGTGGAAAGATTATTTTCCTTAATAATGTTTTTAATGAAATTGTTATGGTATTTCTATTCATCAATGACATAAACCCTTTATTGTACTCTTGATCCAATGGGGATAGATTTTTTTGAGACCATACTTATTATTTCTCTAGATAGTTTACGATTATTTTAAATTGGTATGTACAATTTTTATAACATTCACCATATTACTCTGGATGGTTTATGATTATGTTTATTTATTGAGGTAAGTAATAACATTTCGTATGTTAGTTTTTGAATAAAAAATTTTATGTTGATTATGTCTCACCCCTTTAATATAAGGAATGCATTGGAATTATTAAGTGATGTGTGGGTCCTGAAATTAAAAATCCCCTCAATGCATCAGTAGGTCTCATGAGACTAATTAGATAGAAAAATTAAATAGGGTTTTACCTGTAGTTTTAAACATTCTTGTGAATGGACTTGAATGTATGTTTTAGATGTTTTAAATTATTAATTAACTCATTATGATATTATTTATTTATGACCTTGTGATTATTAAATTAGTTATAGTATTTCTAGATAAGTTTCAAGACCATGTGATTATTTATATAGATTTATTTAATCATCCTTTATTCCTTCCTTATTATTGTTTAAAGGACATGTTCATAAGTTATTTAAAATTCTGTATTAATTATGATTATTTATTCATGATATAATATATTGTATGAACACACTTAACGAGCATATGAGTTTACTCCTTTATTATGTTTTATTATCCCTCGGATACTATGAAGTGTTTTATGATTGATATGAATGAATATGCTATGGGGAATAAAGGAATTTTAAAATCAATCACATTAGTATTTTATGTTTTCAATTGTAATGTGAGATTAAAATAACTATCTTGTTTACCAAGACTACTAAACTATACACTCGTTTGGGTTGTGATTCCTTATATCTAGTGAGAATGTAATAAAGTAACCCCGGAATCTAGTCTATTTGTGTTGGAGTCTTTAAATGGTTAAATTTAAATTTGTATGTTTAGATACTTAAGATAATTAATGATTCTCTCAAGAGATATGAAAACTGCCATCATTTTAGGGGAATAGGCATTTATAAATTCAATAGATATACATTCTTTTCACCCTCTATTTTATGTTTTCTGATTTTAGACAAGGTTTGTTTATTTTTATTCTTTTTATGCATTGGTTGTTTTTAGTGTGATCTTGGGAAGAGTTAAAATCAAAGTCCACATTCAATTATAAATTGATCTATCAAACCTCTCATGGAACATTGAATAATTGAAGAAGAAGATTCAAAGACAATGATTGGAGCAGTAAGGAAACCCAAGAGAACCACTGTCACACCCAAATATAAAATAGGTACCCCTCAGCATGTAATTTTACATCAAATGGAGATTGAAAATATATGAAATCATTGATAAAAAAGTTGAATAATTAAAATATATAACCAAGTAGGAATACCTCAATGAAGATCCATTTGGAATCATAATAGATCTTGAGGAAGAATCCAAGGTATGAAATGTTTCTGATGCTTGTTTTGAATATTCCATGGATGAAACCTACCTGAGTACTAAAGAGGAGGAATAAAAAGAACTCTTAACTACTAAAAAAGAAGACTAATAGGATGAGTTAAATATTTGGTTTTTCCACCACAGCTTGGTACCCTCCCTAAAAATTATAATATGGTATTTGTATAAGGAAGAAAGGTAGAAGAGAACCATTGAACCCTTATCAATGAAAAAATTGGTCTAATACAAGATAATTGGATCTATAAACTACTCTTATTTTGTGATTGAAGTGGTGAGGTTGAGATTTAAAAACATAATAAAAGTAATTTGTGAGCAGAAAACTGGGTTTTTATTTATTATATTTCCTAGTTTAGGATTTAGTTTTATATAAAGTAAAACCTCCCCCACCCATATTGTCAATCTTTAAATGCATAAATCCTGTTCTTTCACTATTTTGATTTTATTTGTATATACATAAAGCATAAGGGTGTCATGGGGAACCAAATAAGAGTTTCATATGTTAAGGGGAGTAAGATTTAATTTTTAGTACTTACTTTCACTCCAATGTATTTTACATAATCTTATTTTGATATTTAATGATAAAAAATGCATTACCACACTTAGATTACTGCTTTATTTTTTATCAATGATACTGAGTGTTTTTAGGAACCACATGATTCCATGTTTTAATTTTAAAATTGAATTAATTTAACAAAAAATATGAGGATATTGGATGATTAGAGGGAATAATAGGGACTTGATTTCAATTAATAATGATTTTTCATTTTAGTTAAATGTTAAATAATTCCATCCCACATTTTATGATTAAAATTTCATAAATTCATGTTGATTGATTTTTTTAAGAAACATTCCACTATTGATAATCTTAAATTATAATCTATTATTCCTTATAGGTTTCTAGAGAAATTATTCTAGGCATTCTTAGTAAATTTATTGAGAGAACATGGGATATTACACCCACTAGGATTTGAATTTGATCTTTTCAGCATGTTGATTATACCATTTCACTTTTAAAATGATTGAGAGATTTTATTGATTTTTCCATTAACCTTAAGACCTATGTTACATTAATTCTCCTTGTAGACCTTAGAGACCATGAATTTAATCCAATAAGAATAGCCACATTTCAAGGAAATTTATCCATTTTTACCCATACTCTAGTGTTTTTCATGATGTTCAAATTTCAAGTGTGGAGGGAGATGGATTTCATAGAAAAAGAAATATACTTTTTTGAGAAAATATATTGTGGGAGCCTCACAAGATTTTAGAAATAGGGTACATGTCATACTTAATTGTTTTTATTTTTCACCCCTCTAGAAAAATAAAGGAAAAATTAAAGAAATGTGGGTTGGGTTATAGATGGTCAAAAATCAACATCACTTGGAGAATTTTTTTTATCATTTGGGGTTGGGTGATGGATGTGAGACTTTTCTTGGCTCAATTTTCAAAAAATTAAAAAATATTATAAAAGAAACAATTATATGGATAACTCATTCATTGTGATTTCATTGATCACGGACTTATTAGATCATGAGATGTGGGGAAATATTTCACTTCTTAAAGAGGATAATTTCATTGGGTTTACTTTGATTATCATGATTAATACTTAGAGCTAAACATCCATTAAAGATTAAATTTTATCCATCAATTTTCAACCATAGCGTAACCACATAATCATATGATCTAAATTTCAATTCCATATTTAATTTTAGTGATATTTGTCTTTACTAATTGGATACAATATATCATTTTCAAATTCATATGTTTGGTATATGTACTCAAAGTAGGAAGAAAACATCACATATTCATTTTACCTTCAGTGATGAGAGAATAAAGACATTATTGAGGTATATCCCAAATTTTCATGTTAATAATGATATGTTAAGAGTCTTCAATGGAATATATTATATGTCCAATCATTTTTCATTTGTAATTTCTAATTCTTTATGTCTATTGAGGAGTTGGAAACATTTTTCATATGTGACCCTGGAAATTATCTTTCCCATTGATTTTTTGTGTCATTAATTTTTATTTTTAAATTTTGGTAGAATGGGGATTTAGTTTTTAATTTATAGTGGATATATATGCACGAGGATAGGAATTTTCTTAGTGTGGGGGATTTGATGCGTTCATATTTTTCATAAAAGAATTAAAATTTTAATTCCTAAATGTCATTGTTTTTAGTAATAAACACCCTTCTTTTAATTATTGAATATTTTTTTGGGTATTTTTTAATATTCAGTTAAATTTTAAGAAATAAAATAAAAATAATAAAAATAATTTTTTATAGTTTCATTTTTCTAAGTATTTTTATTTGTGTTGTGTTGGTTGGAATTACAAATGGGGAGTTCGGGAAAAAAATGGGCCGATGGGATAGCCCTCAACGTAAGGGGCATCAGGACACATTTCATAACCAAGGGAACACTAAGAAATCCTACCCATATAGAGAGATATCCACATGAAAGAGTAGGATAATAGATAATGGGGGATATCACATGGGAGAACACTAGTGTGTGGTGGTCAGGTCCACACAGTAGTGTGAGGAGAGGCTCATCAGCGCAGGCTACACTAGTGGCATCAAGGTTCCTATGGGCCCCATAAAACTTACTGAGATAGAAATGGGAATAATTTAATTATTAATAAAACACCATACTATTGATATTTAAATGTGGTATATGTTCATCCTAGGTTATTGCTTCTTTAATTCAACGCAATGGAAATTCAATCCAGCCATGTGTTTCCTTCCTCGAACACATGCTATAGATGATTTTCATTATATCCATTATTTTTATTTCAGGATAAAACCATGAGATCATACCAGGGGATCACTAGACACTCTAGAATCAAGATCCACTATGCCACAACCATGTCTATGTGGCATAGTGTCCAATGAGACAAAATTGGGAATAAAGATGTTGCATTGCAGAACAAACACTATGTTGCTAACAATGGAGCTCAAAAAATAAGAGTAAGGATGCCTCATTATGAAAAATTCTATTCCATAGATAATAATTTTAGAGAATATGAAGAAAAAAATTATGGAGTAGGTGTTATTCTATAATGTGGAGGTGTTAAAATAGGAACTGGGAGGGGTTTATGGATAATGAAGTGTTTTAATAGGGATTCAATGATACAATGTAGAAATTTTCTTTGGATATTGAAGAAGATGAGGTTGTGTTCATGGACAGTACCACTATGGTTTGGACATGGAGGCCATGAAAGGGCTCTGTCACAACCATGCAACCCATGTTGTTGGGTTTTCCACTCCTAAATTTTTCAAAAGCATGATACTTTAAGGATTTCAATACACCACATGATTATATTCATTGAGAAAAACATAAAGATACATGTGGGGACTCACCTATAAAGGAGGAGTCAAAATACCCCCAAACAAAGAAGGTGTTCATCCAAGTAGAATACACATGGTTTAGAAACTCCATGGTTGTTAAGCCCATGATTTACCTCTCTCTCATTATGAATGTGTAAAATATAGATAAATACAAAATATAAGATACTGACCAATTTAATGTAGAAAAATATAGGAGGGATAATAAGAATAATTCATGGAGAAAAATACCGGCTGGAGAATAGAAATTAAAAATTAAATTACTAAGATATTTATCTATATAAATAGAAAACACTACTAATTTTCATTGAGAGAAAGACCCAGAGGGACCCAGGATATAATTTTATAGAACTATAGGAGGTTCCACTACTAACTTAGGAATCTAGTGTAGGAGAAAAGTGGGAGAATACTATCTATCATCCGAAGTGAGATTGGATGAGAAAGGGTCATCATCAACCAGGATGCTGCATAATTAAAACGTTAAATTTCTATTTTTCTTTTCACTTTATAATTTTGAATCCATATGTTAGTTGTTAGAGTAATTAACATAAGTCTTAATTTTTTTTACATCACCTAATTTTATATCTTACATTCTATTCCATTTCCTTAAAGGCTTAAATCATTTATCAAGGTAGAGAGATTATTCATGAATAAATAAGTGATGAAAGGAAGAGTGGGATTGATAAATAAGATGAGTATCAAAACCCTAATGTTCATATTTTATTAAGTATAACCCTGAATTTCATCCAATCATAATCTTTAATTGTCTAGTTATAGTGATGAAATTTAGGGGAAAAACCTCAATGTGGTAAAGAGAAGTGGGAGAGAAAGAGTTAACCTTAACTTTTCTTTCCATTTCATTATTAAACATCCTGAATTTAAATTGGTTGTAGAAAACATTGATATATGATCCAACTGATTTAGATAGTTATATTTGATGCTAATAAAAAACACTAGTTACCTCAAGAATTGTCATGGATAATGGATTTGATTTAAAATTATGAAAAACAATCTTTAATATCAATTTCCTCTCCATAATTTATTTTCATTATTTTTGAGTTATTTCAATCAAAAATCAAAAATTAGTTTATTTATTTTTTAGTTTAACCATGAATAATGTTGAAACTTTTTAAGTCTTATAATTATTTTCCACATGGGATTGACCCCGTATTACTACTATTCTACATTTGATAAGTTAGTTTAGTTGTGTGACTATAATTTTTTATTTTCATATCCCTGAAAGAATTAACAAAACTGTCATGTGACATCAAAACTTACACCAATTATAGGGACTAGAAATTTATAAATTAAATAGTTATAGAGGTCTTTTTACTCTATTTTCTCTATTTTCTGATCCTAGATTAAGTTATTTTTATTTTTATTCTTTTTATGCATTGGGTATTTTTGTTGTGATATCATGAATAAGGAAAATGAAATCCCACTTTTTATTGGATATTGATCTACCAAACGTCTCATAGAAAATTTCATAATTTAATAGGCTGGTTTAAATCCAAATATGGTAGTAACAAGGTGGTACAAGAGAACCGCCACCACACCCAAATCTGGAATATGTACTCCACATCAATAAATTTTAGTTCAATGAGGGATTGAAACTCCTGGAAAGCATGGCTAAGAAAGATGGAAAATAAGGGGATGGAACCAAGGGGGAATCCCACTATGAAGATCAATTTGGATGCACAATATATCTTTAGGGGAAATACAAGGTAAGTAACTTTTTCAGGATGGTACTATATTTTACATGGAAGACACCTACATGAGTGCTAAGGGGGAATAAAAAGAAGAACCCTCCACTACTGAAAAATAATACCATTAGGTGGAGGTAGATATTTGGGTTATTGAAATGTGGGTGTACACTATAGATCTTATGGAAGAGTAGCCCCATGAAAAAAAAGAAGAAAGAGTGTCTACTAAAAATTAAGAGATGAGTGCATAATTTTAAGAATAATAGCCACCAAAATAATAAAAAGAGTAGTGATACCCTATTTGAAAGTCCCATGAGTTGATAATTGAACCATTAGGTCTATCCAGCACTAATTGGTACCCTCCTCAACAACAATAAGACAAAATTTTAATGATTAGGGAAGGTATAAGAGCTACACCAAACACTAATCAAAGATAAAATTATTTTAATACAATATGGTTAGATCTATACCCTAAACATATTGCATGATTTAAGTGGTAAGGTTAAGCTTAATGATCTTAATAAAGGTTCCTTGTGAGAGGTAACCCTAATTTTTATTATTTTATTTCTTACTTTAGTATTTATTTATATATCTAAGTAAACCCCCATATCATGTTTTTGAACTTTAAATGCATGGATCTTATTCTTTAATTGTTTTTATTTCTTTTTTAGGTCAATGAAGCATAAGTGAAGAAAGGGGAAAAAATAAGAGATTCAATTACACAAGGAAGTAAGCCTTAATTTTTATTGCTTACTTTCACTCCCCTATATTTTCTAGAATCATGTTTTGGGATTTAATGAAATAAATACATTCCCACACTTACATTAATAGTTAATTTTTTTATCAATGATACTTAGGATTTTTAGGAACCCCATGATTCCTTGTTCCAAGTTTCAAGTTGATTAAATTTAAAAAATAATAAGGGGATTGGATGATTAGAGAGAATAATAGGGACATGAATTCAACAAATCATGCTTTTTATTTTTATTCACATGTTGAAAAATTCTCTTCCATATTTCGTGGTTTGAATTTCAAAAGTTCATGTTGATTGATTTATTGTTATGACACATGTCATGAGTGATTTTCTTAAATTACATGTTCTTATTACCAAGAGGTTTCTAGATCAATTCTTCCATTCTTTCTTAGTAAATTTCTTTAGAAAACATGGGACATTCCACCTACTAGGATTTTAATTTAATCTTCTCAAAATGATGATTGTACCCAATTAACATTAAAAATGATTGAATAGTTTTTTTAATTATACATTATCCTTGATACCTACCTAACATTAATCCTCCTTCTATCCCTTAGATACCATGAATGAAATCTGATAGGAATATCCACATTTCAATCCAAATGACCCATTACTACCCATACTTTAGTGTTTTTCATGATGTTAAATGTTCAAGCGTTTGGGGAGAGTGATTTCATGGAAAAAGGGATATTATTTTTTAGAGAATATGTTGGGGGTGTATCACTGGATTTTGAGAATAAGGTTCATGTCAAACTTCACAATTTTTATTTTTCACTACTATAGAAGAAGAAAAAAATAAATAAATGAAATGAAATGCAGGTTGAGTTATGGAGGGTAAAAAATCACCATCACATGACCAATTATTTTTATCATTTAGGGTTGGTTGTTGGATGTGAGGCTTTTCAAAGATAAATTTTCAAAAAATTAAAAATATTGGAAAAGAAAAAATTTGAGGGGTAACTCATTCATTGTGATTTAATTGATCATGGACTTACTTGAGCATGCTATGTGGAGAAAAATGTCACTTTTTGAAGAGGATATTTTCATTGGGATTACGTTACATATCATAATTTATAATTATATCTAAAGAATCTTTTTGTGTTTAAATTTTATTCATAAATTCCCTACCATACCTTAACCAGAAAACCATTTGATCCATATTTCAAATAATTCTTGATTTTTAGTTATATTTATCTATACTAAGTGGATAAATTATATCGTTTCAAAATTCATATTTTTGGTACATATACTCAAGTTATGAGAAAAAATTATCATATTCATTTTACTTTGAGTGATGAGAGAAGAAAAAAATTAGAGTGATAGATCACAAATTGGAATTTTAATAATGATATGTCAAGTGTATTTAATGGAAGATATAATAAGTCCCATCATTTTTAATTGGGAATTTCAAATGTATTATGTCTAGTTAGGTGTTGAAAACATTTTTCATATGAAACCCTTGAAATTTCTCCACTCCATTGAAAATAGTTTGTTTCATTAATTTTTAATTTTTAATTTTTAATCTTGGTAGAATTGGGGTTTCCTTTTTTATTCATAGAGGATATATATGCATGAGGAATTTTTTTTTAAGTGTGTGGGATTTTATTTTTCAAAGTATTTTTTTGTGTGTCGTGTAGGTTGAAATTACAAATGGGGAGTTTAAAAAAATTATATCAATGGGATATCCCTCAACCCACATGGTAGAAAGTCACATAGAAGGCCTAAGAAGGGTCTGATAACCAAGATACCCTAAACAGATAGTTGAAAACAAGGTATAGGAGGAGCATAGCTAGCGTGGTACGGTCCATGGGAGTATACCGACCTCTAGTGGTCAAGTCTGCACAGTGGCGGGAGGAGAGGCTAGTAGGTGCTGGGTAGCACTGGAAGCAGGGAGGGTCCTCCGACCCCCATCCAACTTAATAAGCCAGCAATATGAGGTGTTTACTTATTAAGATAATCGCATATTCCTAATCTTTTAATGTTATATTCCCTCATCCAAGGTTACTATGCACTTAAGGTGACATGATTTTGTTTCAATAAAGTTTCACATCTTCTTCCTTGGACACACCCTGTAGCCGAGTTACCCCACATTCATCATCACTACATCATAATACCAATATGGAGTTTGAACAAGAGCTCATTTACCACTAAATAATCAATATCCACTATTCCTCATCCATGGCAATGAGACGTAGTGGTGAAGGAGACCAAACCATGAATAAATATGTTTCATTGTGGATAAGATGCTATTACATTTCTATTTGAGCTCAAATGAATAATAGGAAGGTTGAACCATAATGAAAAATCTTACACCTTGGACACTATTTCCTAAAAAGATGAAGAAAAATGATGTGGTGAAGGTGTTTCACTATGATGTGGGGGGTTCTAAAATAAGAAGTGGTGAGGTTTTATGGATGAATAAGAATTGTGTCGTGGATTCAATGCTACAACATATCCACTGTAGTTATATTTTGAATAATATGAGGATGTGTATACGAAAAAATCCACTACACCATCGATATAAATGTCATGAAAGGGCTATGTTGCATATACACAACTCATGACATAGGGTTCATGGCTTCTGCATTTGTTAAATTCTTCATAATTTTTGGATTTCCATGCACCAAAGGCTGATCTATGGGGATAAAAACAGGAGGATGAACATCGGCCCCTCACATAATAAGGAGGATTAAAAATACTCCCATGAAATAAGGATTTTGGACAAGTGGACCCACATAGTTTCTATACTCCATAGCTGTTGAGACCATGCTCTCCATCTCTCCTCAAGAAAATGTAAAATATAGATAAATTAAAAATTGAAGATGTTAACTGGTTTAAAGTATAGAAATATGGGAGTCATAAGAAGAAAACATCAAGGAGTAAAATACTGGTGGGAGAAGATAAATTAAAAATTAAAATACTCAGATTTTTTGATCTATAAATAGTTAAAACTGCTATTTTTTAAGGAGAGAAAGACCCATAGGTATATATAATAGAATTTTATTGAACCAAATGAGGTTCCACTACTATATTAGGAAGTTAAATTAGGGCGAATGCGGGATAATGAAATCCATATTCCAAATAGAGAGTGGAGAAGAAACGTTCATCATCAACCATGATGCTGCATAATTAAGGCTTTCATTTTTTATTTTTATTTTCAGTTTATAATTTTGAATTAATACTTTGGATGTAAGAGTAATGCATATAAGACTTTATTTTTACATAACACCATGTTTGAGAAATGAATTTATATTCCATATCCTTAAATTATTATCTCATTCATGTTGGTTGAGAGATATACTCTCAAAAACTATGTATTCAGTGGAACAAATAGATTGGTAAATAGGATGAGTATCAAAACCTTAAAGATCATAATTTAATTAGTATCACTTTTACTTTAATCTAATCATATGAACTAAATTATAGTGATAGTTATGACATATAGTGGAGAAAAACTCAATGTAGTAAAGGTAAGTGGGAGTGTTAGAGCTGACCTTAACTTCTCCTTCCATTTCAAGATTAAACATCATTAATCTAAATTGGTTGTAAGAAACCTTGAGATAGGCATCAAATAATTTAAATAGTTTTAATTGAGGTTGAGAAGAAACTCTAGTTAACCAAATAATTCTCACGGATAATGGATTTGATTTTAAATTTTGGAAAACTCATCCTCGATATTAACTCCCTTCATTCCATCTCATTCTTTTTGAGTCAATCGAATAAGAACTTTCAAAGTAGATTAGTTATTTTTTTAGTTTAATCATTAACAACATCAAAACTATTTATGTCTTATAATAATTTTATTCATGGGACCACCCCCATATTACAAATATTATTCATTCTGTAGTTAGTGTAGTCAGGTGAATATAAATTTGTATTTTTAAATACTTTATTGAATTGACGATGCACTCCAGAAACACCAATAATGGTTCCATTTTTGGGGACTAATAATTTAAAAATTCAATAGTTAGACAAGTAATTTCACCGTCTCTTTTATATTTTCTTATTCTAGATTAGGTTATTTTATATTTATTCTTTTTATGCACTGGGTGTTTTTTTTGTGATTACATGAATAGGGAAAATTAAAGCCCACATTTTATTGGAAATTGAGCTATCAACCCTCTCACAGAACATTGAATAATTTAATAAGAGGATTTAATACCAATGTTGGGAAAACCAAGGAAACAAAATAGAACCACTACTACACCCAAATCTGGAAGAGTCTATCCTCATTAGAATTTTCAGTTCAAAGAGAGATTAAAACTCTTAGAAATCATGTATAAATAAGCTTAATAATTTATGGATATAACCAAGGAGGAATCCAACTATGATGATGAATTTGGATGCACAACAAATCTTGGGGCCAAATATAAGGTAATACACTTTTGTGATTCTTGTTTTGAATTTTGTTTGGAGGAAACCTACATGATTTTTGAGGAGAAAGAAGAAGAAGAAACTTCAACTACTAAAAAATAAGAAAAAGAGTATGAGGTAAAGATGGTGGCTGCTGAAATTTGGGTGTACAATGTAGATATTATTGAAGATAATCCCCATAGATAAGAAGAAAAAATAGTGGCTTCTGAAGAATATCTGTGTACAAAATTTGAAGAACAATAGCCAGAAAAATAATAAAGATAATTGGGGTACCCTATTTAGACAAACCATGAGTTGTTAGTCCAAACATTAGGGTTGTCAACCGCTTCTTAGTACCCTCCCCAATAATAAGAAGATGAGATTTCTTAGAGGATGTATGGTAGAAGAGCTACACCAGACACTCATCAAAGACAAAATTGGTTTAATATGAGATGATTATATCTATAACTTTATTCATTTATTTGATTTAATAGGTAAGGTTTATCTTAAGGACCTTAATAAAATTACTTTGTGTTAAAAACCCGATTATTTATTTATTTTATTTCTTAGTTTAGGATTTAGTTTTATATGTATTGAATCCCACCTTACCATGTTTTTTATCTTTAAATGGAAGGATATTATGATTTCACTATTTTGATTTATTTTGTAGGTCTATGAAGCACAAGGGTAGTCAGGGGAATGAAATATGTGCTTTAAATTTCTAGGGGAGAAATATTTAATTTTTAGTTCTTACCTTCACTCCACTGTATATTCCAAAATCTTATTTTGGGATTTAATAAAAAATGCATGACCACACATAGATTAGTGATTACTTTTTTATCAATGATACTTAGGATTTTTTAGAAACCCATGATTCCATGTTTTAATTTTGAAGTGGAATTAATTTAAAAAATAATTGGGAGAGATTGGATTAGTAGAGAGAATCATAAGGACTTGAATTCAATAAATCATGATTTTTATTTTTAGCCACATTTTGAAAAAATCCCTTCTATCTTTTATGGTTTTTATTTTAGATGTCCATGTTTATTGATTTGTTGTTATGAAACATGACATGAGTGATTGTATTAAATTACTAAATCTTATTCCCAAGATGATTCTATACCAATTTCTCTAATCATTCTTATTAAATTTCATGAGTGAACATGGGACATGAAACCTTCTCAGATTTAAATTTTATTTTTTCAAATAGACGATTGTACCAATTCACATTTAAAATTATTAACAAATTTTTTATTATTTAGACATTATACTTTTTACCCACCTAACATTAATACTCTAGTTATCCCTTATAACCATGGATAGCCTTTTATAGGAATAAACACATTTCAAAAATATATATACATTCTTATACATACTCTAGTGTTTGGATAATGTTAAAATTTAATGTGTGGGGGAGTGGGATTTCATGGGAAAATGGATATGATTATTTGAGAGAATATATTGAGGGTGTCTAATATGATTTTTCGAAAAGGTTCATTTTCATACTTCACTAATTTTATTTTTCACCCCTCTAGAAAAGGAAACAAAGAAAAAATATGAACAAAACTACGGGTTGAGTTATGGAGGGTCAAAAATCACCATCACCTAACCAATGATTTTTATAATTTGGGGTCAAGTGATGGATGTGATAATTTTCCAAGATCATTTTTTGAAAAACTAAAATTTATTTTAAAATAAAAAATTATATGGGTAACTCATTCCTTGGGATTTCATAGATCATGTCCTTACATAATCATGGGATATAGAGAAATATGTCACTTTTTAGAGAGGATAATTTCATTTGGTTTAATTTGATTATTATTTTTAATACTTAGAGGTAAACCTCTTTTTTGAGCTGAAATTTTATTCATCAATTTTCTACAATACCTTAACCTAAGAATCATATATTTCATATTTCAAATTCGCATTGTTTTTAGTTATATTTTTATCTACTATGTGTAGAAAGTATATTATTTTAAAATTCATGTTTTTGGTACATGTACTCAAGGTATGAGGAAAAAATTACATATTCGTTTTACCTTGAGTGATGAGAGAAGAAAAAAATTGGTGTGGTAGATCACAACGTGGCATGTTAATAATGACATATTAAGAGGCTTGAATGGAATATTTGAGAAGACCCTTTATTTTTCATTGAGAATTTAAAATTCAATATGTCTAGTGAGGATTTGGAATCATTTTTCATATGCGACCTTTGAAAATTATCTCCCCTATGGGTTTTTATGTCTTTAATTTGGAATTTTAAATTTTAGTAGATTGGGGGTTCCATTTTTAATTTATAATAGCGATATATGCTTGGGGTAAAGCATAAAATAATGTGTGGGATTTGATTATTTCATTTTTTATCATAAACATTTTAAAATTTTAATTAATAAATGACTTTTTTAATTATAAAATCCCATGTTTTAATTATTAAATATCATTTTTTTATTTGAAATGAAATCTTATGAAAATAAATAAAAATAATTAATTTAATTTTTTAGGTACTTTTATTCTTCTAAGATTTTTTGTGTGTGTTCTGTAGGTTTGAATTGCAAATCAGTACTTTGGAAAAAAAATGGGCCAGTGGGTGAGACCTCAACCCCTAGGGAAGAAAGCCACATTACAGACCCAAGAAGTTCCTACCAGAAAAACTACACCATAGGGAGAGCTGGTTAAAAGGAATATGATGAGCATAGCTAGAACGGGTCGGCGCATAGGTGAACACCAGTATGTGGGGTTCATATACACATGACAGTGAGAGAAGAGGCTTGTCATTTCATGACAACACTAATAGTGTCAGGGGTCCTCCTTCCCCAATCTGACTTAATGAGTTGACAATGGGAGGTGTTTACATAATAAGATAGTACAAAATTCTTGATATTTTTATGTGAGATATTATCATTAGTGGATACTATGTACTTAATCTGACATGAAATCATTTCAATCCATTCATTTATTATCTTCCTCAGACACACCATGGAATCAAGTTTCACCACAGTCATCATCACTGCACTATAATACTACCATGGAAGCTGGCCAAGAGCTCACTGCCCATTGGAGAATCGATATCCAATACGCCACATCAATGGTTATACAGTGTAGTGGTAAAGAAGACTAAACCGAGAATAAATATATTACACCATGGGTCAGACATTGTGTAACTTACACTGGAGATCGATCTAAGAAGAGGAAGGTTTCACCATCATTAAAAATGATACGCTATAGCTACTATTTATGGATAATATGAAGAAAACAATCATGTCATAGGTGTTCCCCTATGACGTGGGGGTTCTAAAATAATCAGTGGAGAGGTTTTATTGATGAAGAAGTGTTGTTACATGTCTTCAATGATATGTTGTAGTCACCGTGGTTGGTTATTGAATAATATAAAGCTAAGAATTTGGACAATTACACTATACCATATCCATGTAGGCCATGCGAGGGATGCACCATAGTTTCACACCCCACATTATAGGGAGATTTTCTCCTGTGTTTTTTCAAAATCCTAAAATATTCATGATTTACATGCACCACATACTGAGATTCAGGGAGAAAAATTGAAGGAAACCTACAGGGGACTTCCCTAGTAAGGATGTGTCAAAATACCCTCCCCAAAATAAGGAATTTGTCCAAGTGAAACACACATAGTTTCAAAACACTTTGGCTACAGATCCCACACTCCCCCTCTATCCTCAAGCCTGAGTAAAATATAGATAAATTAAAAGTGTAAGAAGTTTACTGGTTAAAAGGATAGAAATAAAAGAGGGATATGAATAATAAATTAAAGAGGAAAATACCATCGGGATAAGAGAAATTAAAAATTAAAATACTATGAGATTAACTCTATAAATAGATAACACTAATTCTATGAAAGGGGAGACATACCCATAGAGAACCGGTATAGAATTCAACATAATCAAAGGACGTTTCACTACAAAATTAGGAATCTAATGTTGGAGGAAACTAGGAGAATGCTATATGGAAATTGAAGAGAGAGTATTAGAGAATGGGTCATCATTAACCCTGAAACTGCATAATTTGGAATTTCATTTTCTGTTTTTTCTTTTGTCTTTTAAATTTTGAATCCATTTTTTAGTTGCAAGGTTAATGCACATATGACTTTATTTTTTCACAAAACCTTATTTTTTTATCTAAATTTCTATTCTGTTTTCTTAATCAATTGGTTCAATCATATTGGTTAAGAGATTCTCCATGAATAACTAATTATTCAAGAGAAGGGTGAGATTGATAAATAATATTACAATCAGAAACTTAAATTTCATCATTTAATTTGTATCACTTTAACTTTAATCCAACCATATCCTATAATTTTATAGAAATAGTGATGGAATCTAAAGGGAGAACCTCAATTTGAAAAAGGGAAGTTGTAGAAAAGTATCCATCCTGAGATTTTACTTCAATTTCAATATTAAACATTATGAAACTAAATTGGTTATAGGAAACCTAGAGAGGGGAGATGGATGATTGAGATAGTTCTATTTGAGGCTGATAAGCAATAGTAGGTACCCCGATAATTCTCAAGGATAATGTATTTGATTTTAATTTATGAAAAATCATCCTCAATATCAGCTCCCTTCCCTTCATTCTATATATTTATTTTCTAGTTAGTCTAATCATACCTCTAAAATTAGTTTGATTATTTTTTTAGTTTAATCATGAAAAATGTCAAAACTATTGCCGTATTAAAATACTTTTCTTCATGGGATCGAACTCATCTTACCAATTTTCTATGTTCATGTAACTAGTGTATTCAAGTGACTATAATTTTTTATTTTTTCACTCATGAGAGAATTAACGACACTCTCAAACACTGTGAAAACTGACACCATTGTTGGGGACTAGAAATTTATAAATTCAATAGTTAAATAATTATTTTTAATCCCAATATTTTTATTTTAGATTATGTTATTTATATTTTTGTTCTTTTTACAGACTGGGTATTTTTTGTTTGATCATGACAATATGGAAAATGAAATCCCACATTCGATTGGAAATTGATTTATCAAACCTCTCATATAAAATTAAATAATTGAAGAGATCTATTTAATTCCAAGGATGAGAGCACTAAGGAAACCTAAGAGATCCACTACCTCACCCAAATCTGTAAGAGGCACTCCTTAACATGGAATTTCAGTTCAAAGAGGGATTGAAACTTTTGAAAATCATGGATAAAGAAGCTGGAGAATTGGATAATGGATCCAAGGAGAAATCCCACTATGAATATTCATTTGGAAACATAATGGATCTTGAGGGTGAATATGAGGTATTTCCCTTTTCTGATTCTTATTCTAAATTTTCCATTGATGACACCTACCTGAGTGCTAAGTAAGAGGAAGAAGAAAAACCCTCCACTACTGAAAAATAATACCAAGATGAGGTGGTAAAAATTTTGGCTATGGAAATCTTGGTGTACACTGTATCTCTTATGGAAGAGCAGCCACATGCAGAATAAGAAGAAAGAGTGACTATTGAAACTAAAGAGATAAGTGCCGAATTTGAATAACAATAACCACCAATTAAAGAAAAAGATGAGTTGTACCCTATTTGTACTTCCCATGAGTTGTTAGTCTAAACATTGTGGTTTTCCACCATTGCTAGGTACCCTCCTCAACAACAAGAATATGTGATTTTTAGGTGGAGGGAAATTATAATGGCTACACCAAATACTCCTAAATAAATAAAATGGTTTATTAAGATATGATTAGTTCTATATCCTAATCCTATTATGTGATTAAAGAGGTAAGGTTAAGCTCAAGGACATTAATAAATGTATCTTTTTGGAGGCTACCTGAGTTTTTTATTTTCTTTCATAGTTTAGAATTTTGTTTTATATGTATTAAAACCTCCCCTACCATATTTTTTAATGTAAAATGAATGGATATTATTCTTTCACTATTTTGATATATTTTTTAGGTTTATGAAGTACAAGGGTAGTGGGTGGAATAAAATAATAACTTCAAATGTCTAGGGGAGTAAGATTTAATTTAATTACTTTATTTCACTACAATACTTTTTCTCGAATATTGTTTTGGGATTTAATGAAAAAAAATTCTTTCCCACACTTATATTAGTGATTACATTTTGATCAATGATACTTAGGATTTTTAGGAATCCCATGATTCATTATTTTAATTTTTATGTTGATAGAATTTAATAAATATGATGGGGATATTGGATGAAAAGAGATAATCATAGGAACTTGAATTCAAAAAATCATGTTTTTTATTTTTACTCATATGTTGGGAAACTCCCTTATATATTTCATTCTTGTAATTTTAGAATTTCATGCTGATTAATTTGTTGTTATGAAACATGCTATGAGTGATTATCTTAAATTAACTGCTCTTATTACTGAGAGGTTTCTATACTAATAATTTCATTCTTTCTTAGTAAATTTATTGAGATAACTTGGGTCATTCTATCTGGTAAGATTTTAATTTGATCTTTTCAATATGATTATTGTACCAATTCAATTTAAAAATTACTAAGGTATTTTTTTATTTAGAAATTATCCTTGAGACTTACCTAAAAGTAGTCCTCCTTTTTTCAACTAGATACCATGAATGGAATTTAATAGGAATAGCCACATTTTAAGTAAAATTATCCATTCATATCCAAAATCTGGCATTTTTCATGATGTTAAATGTTCATGTGCGATGGGATAGGGATTTTATCGAAAAGGGATATCATTCTTTTAGAGAATATGTTGTGTGTGTCTCACTCATTTTTGGGAAGGTGGTTCATGTCATACTTCACTATTTTTATTTTTCACCCTTTTATAAAAAGAATAAAAAATTGAAAGAAATGTGGGTTGAGTTATGGAGGGTAATAAATCACCATCAGTTAACCAATTATTTTTAGCACTCTGGGTTGGGTGGCGAATGTGAGACTTTTACTAACTCAATTTTCAATAAATTAAAAATTATTAGAAAAGAAAAAATTATAGGGGTAACTTATTCATTGTTCTTTCATTGATCATGGACTTACATGAGCTTGGTATGTGAAAAAATATTTCACTTTTTAGTAGGATAATTTCATTGGGTTTACGTTGATTATCATGCTTAATACATAAGGCTAGTCCTCCTTCTTGATCTTAAATTTTATTCGTCAATTTTTTACCATCAGCTAACATGAAAATTATATGATCCATATTTCGATGTCCTCTTCATTTTTTTTGATATTTGTATCTACTATGTGAATAAATTAGATAATTTTCAAACTCATATGTTTGGTATAGATATTTGGGTATGAGAAAAACATTACATATTCATTTTACCTTGAGTGATGAGAGAATAAATGCATTGGTGAGGTAGATCAAAAACTGAAATATTAATAATGATATTTAAAGAGGATTGACTAGAATACATGAGATGTTCCATAAATTTTCATTTGGAATTTTAATTTCATTAGGTCTAGTGAGGATTTGGAATCATTTTTCAAAAGTTACCCTTGAAAGTTCTCCCCCCCATTGGAAATTGTTTATGTCATTAATTTTAAATTTTGAATTTTGGTAGAATAGGGGTTTTATTTTCAATTCCTAATAGAGATATATTATTGAGGAAAAGCATTATATAAGTGTTGGGATTTAATGAGTTTATATTTTTATAAAAAAATTAAATTTTAACTACTAATTGTTATTGTTTTTAATTTTAAACACCCATGTTTTATGTATTTAATATTATTTTTGAATATTTTAAAATTTCAAATGAAATTTTATTCAAATAAATAAAAATAATTGAAATACTTGTTTTTTTATGAAGTTTTATTTTTCTATTTATTTTTTCATGTGTTTTTTAGGTTAGAATTGAAAATGTCAAGTTTAGAAAAAAAGGGCTATTGGGATAGCCCTCATCCCATGGGGCATCAAACCACATAGAAGTCTAAAGAGGGGCCCACTATCTAAGCCACCCCCATAAGGAGAGATAGACACATGGAAGAGGAGGATCATAAAGAGCATGGATCGATTAATAGAAACACACTGGTGTGTGGTGGTCATGTCCACATGGTGGCAGGAGGAGAGATTCGATGGTGCGGGGTGGATCTAGCGGCATCGAGGGTCCTTCGACCCCTATCTAACTTAAATACCTAGTGATGGGATGAATTTAATTATTAATAAAATCCTAGATTCTTGATATTTTAATGTGAGATGTGATCATCCTAGGTTACAGTACACCTAATCCAATAAGAAACGATTTCAATCTTTCCATGCATCGTCTTCCTCAGACACACCATGTAGTCGAGTTATACCATATATGTCATCACTACGCTATAATACCACCATGGAATATGACCAGGAGCTCTCTTCCCAATGGAGAATCTATCTTCACTACACTGCTACCTTGGCTATGTGGCATAGTGTCCAAGAAGAATAAATAGAGAATAAAGATGTTTCACCGTGGATCAAACCTTTTATTACTAAACTATAGCTCAAATGAATAAGAGGATGAATACAATATCTTGAAAAATTCTTCTTTATAGCCACTATTTTCTTATAATATGAAGAAAAACATTATGACTTACATGTTCCACTATGATGTGGAGGTTCCTAAATAGGTAGTTTCATGGTTTATGGATGAATAATTTTTATATCATAGATTTAATTTTTAACTATAGCCATTATGGTTAGAGATTAAAGAATATGAGGTTGTGGCCATGGACAATGCCAATGCACTCTGGCCATGAAATCCATGAAAGGACTATTATATATCCACACAACCCTTTACACAGGGTTTTCTGACCCTACATTTGTTAAAAGCATGATAATTTTGGGATTTCCATGCACCATAGATAGAGATTCATAAATAAAAATAGAATGATACATGTGGGTTCCTCACATATAAAGGAGGATTCAAAATAACCCCCACCAAATGAGGAGTCTGTCAAAGTGGAAGACACATAGTTTAAAAACTCTTAAGATTTCAAACCCATGTTATCCCTATCTACTCATGAATGAGTAAAATATAGATAAATTAAAAATGGAAGATGTTGAACAGTTCAAAGAGGATAAATATAGGAGGGATAATAAGAATAAGTCATGAAGGGAAATATCAACTGGAGAGAAATTAAATATTCAAATACTATGTGATTTATCTCTAAAAATAGAGAACAATAAATTTGTGCAAGGATAGATATACCTAGAGGGATTGAGAATAGATTTTGAAAAAACTAGAGGATGTTTTACTTCTAACATAGGAAGCTAATATAGGAGAAAAGTGGGAGAATTATATTCAGAATCATAAGTGAGAGTGGTAGAGAAAGGTTTATCTTCAAATATTATGCAGCATAATTATAACTTTCATTTTATATTTTTTTATTTTCAATCTTGAATTCATATTTTGGTTGTGATAGTTATGCACAAAAGTCTTAATTTTTGAAAATCACCTTATTTTATATCTAAATTTCCATTCCCTTTCCTCAAATTCTTATCTCATTAATGTTTTTTGATATATTATCCATGAATAACTAAGTATTCAAGGGAAGGATGATATTGAAAAACAAGGTGGTATGAAAAACATAAAGATCGTCTTTTAATTTATATCACTTTTAATTTAATCCAATCATAAACTCTAATTTTCTAGTGAGAGCGGTGAACTTTAGAGGATGAACCTCAATGTGGTAAAGGGGAGTGGTAGAGTGATGTCTGAATTTAACTTTACCTTCTATTTCAAGAATAAACATCATGAATCTAAATTGGTTATAGGAACCGTTGAGAGAGGATCTGACTAATTTAGATAGTTCTAGTTGAGTCTGATAAACAACACTAGTTACCCCAATAATTCTCTTACCTAATGGATTTGATTTAAATTTATGAAAAACAACCTCGATATCAACTCCCTTCCATTCATCATATTTTGTTATTTTTGAGTCATCCTAATCAAACCTCTCAATGTAGTTTTGTTATTTTTTAGTTTAATCCTGATATAAATAAAAACTACTGAAGTCATAGAATTATTTTCCTCATAGGATTGACCCCATCTTACCACTATTCTACATTCTAGAAGTTAGTGTCATTAGGTGACTATCAATTTGAATTTTGATATTCGTAAGAGAATTAAAAATTCTTGATAAATTTAAATTTTACCTATAAATGATCAAGTAGCTGATATCATCACTAAACCATCATCGGAGGAAACATTTTGGAATATGAGTTTGGATTTGGTCATTCATCCTCCCTCTCTTCAAGGATAAAGTATGTGGTAAATTTCTCCTCTATCATCTTATCTTTGGATAGTGTTTTCTAAGAATGAGAAAAACATTTAACATAAATTTATACATTGATATGTGCTTCACATATCAAGGGAAAACAAATATTTAAGGGGTTTTAAAATGGGTAATTCATGATTTCAGCTTGTGTGAAATTTTTTACAAGTTTATCAAATTGGTTGCTGGAACATTTCCTTTATAGGTTGAAAGATTTTTTTTGTTTGAGATAGTGGTTTATTTATTTTAAGAATTTGTTTGGGACAATTTTTAATCACTAATTTATGGAAAATATAGTACTTCTGTCCAATGATTCTTATTTCCTACACTAATCTCACTTATATAGGCTTCAAATTGTTGGATAATGATAAATTTATTGAGTTTCATAGATTCTGTGATTTATTTTCATTGGATGACAACAATATATAAAGGGGGTTATTTTTTATAACAATAGTCTTTGTGTTTTTTATGATTTGATAAGGTTTTATCAGTATTATATTTTGTTTTCAATTAATAATTCATTTGAAATGTTGATCCCTCCTAATTATTATTTAGATGAAGTATATCATTCATATATATTTGATTCAAACAGATTGAGGTGATTATATGAAGGATGGAGCCATTTTTTGCCTTATTTTATTCATAGTTACATTAGACAATGATGAAAAGACTCTGGTGACTAGATAGTGTCCACCAGACTGAGTTTCCCTAAAAAAACAGGTGATTATTTGTTATTCTTCAATGTACCAAACATCATGATTACTAAAAGTACTCATGGTTTAAGAAAATATTATTCTGATCAGATGAAGTTGGATTAAAAAAAAGATAATTTTGATGTATTTGGGTAAAACCATTTATGTTCATCAGATAGAGAAAGCTAGATAAAGGATTTTTAGAAATGACATCAGAAAGGGTTTTCTGAGTCAACAAACAAGAGGATTACAAATAAGGCAATTAGATAGAGGATTTAATGTATGTCCATCAGATAGAGTTTTTTGAGCAAGGTTCTCAGATGGATGATTCTAAGAAACATCATCAGATAGTGTTCTCCTAATAAAGTAATTAGATAGTGGTTTTAGATAAATTCAACTGGATAAAGAATGCTTTCATGTCCATCGGATAGAGATAGATATACAGAGAAAATTTTGTGTATCAATTTGATAGAGGGTTGAGGATCTTTTCAACATACGGGGTGTTAGTTAATAGATAATTTCTTGTAAATAAGCATCAGATGAAGGTTTGAGAATCTTTACAAATATTTTGTAAAGTCATTAAATGTGAAAATTTTGAGTTGTAATTTCAATGTTCTTAAATATTGTTGATTATTAAGGAATTTTTTAAGAGATCATTGATGTCAAGATATAAAAAAAATCTTACAATTTTTTTGACTCCTTTTTAATTTGAGGTTTTACAGTGGTCAAATAAAAAAATTATCCAAAAAATCAAATATTGTGTCATAAATTTTAATTTTAAGTTCGATCTCTTCCGTCGATTATCATAGAATTTATTTTTATATAAAGGGGAGAATGTGAGAGTGATTATTATTGATACAATTATAGTTATTGACAAAGTGAGTTGCAGACCAGAAATATTTATAGTTTTTCTTCATGGTTTAAGTACCTGATGGAGTAGAATCAGATAGGGGGATACAAGACATAGTGGTATCATATTAATTTTATTAGATTGAGTGTATGAGACAAACAGGTTATTATAATGAGGGTATCAGAAGAACAGATTATTGAAATGAGGGTATGGACTAACATATACATGGAAAAAAATTTCGTTCTTACTTAAGTGTAAGAAAGTGTATAGGAGGAAGAAGAACTTATAAAAAGGCAAGTGTGAGAAATTTCAATCCACATAGTGAAAGCATATTGAAGCCTATTGGTGAAGTTTCTCTTTTTATTGAAAAAAATGTTTTATCATATTGTCTATGTGAGGATCACATGAACTATAAAAGTAATATAGTGATATTAAAGTGGGGGATATTCTTTGATTTCTATAAACTAAATAGGATTGTTTTCAATTGTATGTGTGGTCTCGTATTACTTAAAAACCAAGCCAAGGACTAGCTACTCTGATTAAGTTTTGAACCTTATAAACTCTTGTGTTCTTGTGGTTGTCCTTCTTTATTATTTTTCAACAGATTCATCTCTATCTAATTGGAGGTGAATGTTGTTTTTATTTAGAAAACATTAAAAAAATATCTCAAATTCATACCTCCCTCTCAGTGATCACACAAATATGAACTGGCTATTTCAGGTATTACATTGGGATAAAGATTAATCCTCTTTAGTATACAAGGGTGACTTTCTACTCTATACTAGTACTAAGTGGAGATTATTTCATGATGAAACTTTTCAAATGATATTGAAATTAAAGGATATTTTTTTCTCGTCAATATAATTATTTTGATTCTTGTTCAAGGATTTTAGTGGATTTTTTATTTGTAAGAAGGATTGGAGTTCTTGAGAATGGTTGGAATTAATTTTCTCATCCAACGGGGACTCAAATTTATAGGTATGAATGCACTCATTCGAATAAGGAATCATACCCCATGGAATTGGGTTGATACCTTTACTTATAAGGAATGTTCATAACATATTTCTTCATTTCCATCAGATCAAAATAAATTGAATAGGTGGACCAGATCACACTTTCTAGTGAATGAACGTTTCTTTCTGAGAATAGAAATTTCCATTCCAACCTATTTTATAATGTGGGATTCCAATTAATACTTTCCATTTTAAAATCATAAAACATAAAAAATTAAATATTTTAAAATATTTAAAATCAAACACATTCATAGAAATTTCCAAATATTAGACCCATCGATGTATAATCATATTTTAATTGCATTTAAATAAGTTAAAAAATTAAGGCATTATGCTCAAATATTTATACAAATATAATAAATCATTGGTTATGGGATTTGAAATCATAATTACAAAAAATATAAATTTAATACAAAATTAAAATAAATTGATGTTAATATTTGTATATTCATACAAATTAATAGATATTAGGCCCATTGATTTAGAATATTTATGAAAATGGGTATGATACCCCTGAGAATACAGGTACTTGATCCCGAACCTGTTTACTAAATTTGATGCCCAAATTTGATTAAAACTCATTTCATAATACCCAAATTTGAATCTGACCCCAAAATCTAATATCAGTTAACGGGTACCCATTGTCATTCCTAATTTAATAGGTAGACATTATTGTGTGTGTGTGTATCCAGGTTTAGGTATCCTATGAGTGATACTGAAATATAACCTGGTTAGTAATCTGGTTTCAAATCTAATACTTGAACCCTACATAAACCTAATTAATACGCACCTAAACCCAATTTAACCAAGTTGGGTAGGAATGGTACCTGGTTAATAGGTACCCATTGTTATTATTTACTAGTACCCCACCCATGAATTTGCATGACATTTAGTATAAAATATGTTATTACTCTTTGGGAAAGAGTTTGCATATTTTTAAAAGACACATTAGCTTGTGAAAATAATAAAATTAATGTTTATTTATAAAAAACATAGTCATGAACAATATAAAAAGTGAAAAAAATTCTAGAATGAATATTAAATAAGTAAAATGTAAAAAATTCCATTGCGTTTGTGTTATATGTAGTGTATTCCCATTAGTGGGACTTTACATCTTAGGGAAACACACACACACATTTCATATTCCATATAGTCAATATAACCACTCTTTATTTTTTGATGGCTTTTTTCTTTAGTGAACTATTTAGGGATGTCCTCATATGTTTAATATCCATATTTGATATTAGTTATTCCTTCACCTCTTTCTTAAAATACAACTTATTAAAATCATGTTGTAGATATCTTTGCAAATAATATATTATGAAACCAATATTTGAGAGGTGATGGAGTATAGAATAAGATTAATATGTTAATAAATAAATAATAAGTCCATGCACATAAGTAAATGTATTTTATTTAATTAATTATATAATTTAATTATTGATTGTTTGACCAAATAAATTGAAAAAATGAAATTCTAGATAAGGTAAATATGGGTATATGAAAAGTTAGAAATCATGTGAAATGGTTCTTTATAGACAAATATGTTTAATACTAATAATTTCATATGTTTTTATTGAATTTGAATGTAATTCAAAATAATATATACATGTTGTATGCAAAGAGGTGTTTGCAAATTAATGGGTTTTTGGATAATTATTAATGTAATTATAAGAGTACTCATAAGAATTGTAAATCTATAAAAATGTTTGTATCATAGTATTTTTGTAAGTATATGCATAAGAATATGTATTTAATAAGAATTATATTTTATAGTCTTTTCAAATTTTAGTATTTTTCAATGTGTCTGTATTGTTTTATTTTTATATTATAGTGATTGACATATTTTTTATGGTTTATATATAACCTAATGTGTTATTTTTTATTATAATTTTAAAATTAATGCAAAAAGCTTTATAAAGGTTGAAATATTTTTTATTATTTCATGTGAATATAGAAAAATTACATAAAGATGATTAAAAATATATGAGACAGTATACAGTTTCCACATATGATAACTACTATAAATTCAACCTATACTAATGGTTTGGACAAAACCGTTGGTATAAATATCATAAAGATACGCTAACCCAATGGTTTTGGAAAAACCATTGGTATAGGTCATAGCTATAATAATATTTTATCCCAAACCACTAGTATAACTTCCATAAAAATACCCTATAGCAATGGTTTTGGAAAAGTCATTGGTATATTCATAGTTATACCAATGGTTTGTCCAAAACCATTAGTATAACATCTATAATAAGGCCCTATACCAATGGTTATGGAAAACCCATTATTATCAGTCATATTTATACTAATAGTTTGTCCATAACCATTATTATAGCTTCTATAATAATCTCTTATACCAAGGATTTTAAAAAAACCGTTAGTATAGGCCCCCAAACTCTAAATACCTATACCAATGGTTTGTAAAACCATTGGTATAGGTATTCATATTTTTTACAAATTATTTTATCAAATACGATTGAATACATTAAAATTTATATTACTTTTAATATACATATATATATTTATCATATTATATTCACAAAAGTTATTGTTGCTTAGTGGTTAGTTCATTAAGATATAAGGTGGATGTTCTGGGATCAAATCCTTCCAAGATTTTTTATTTTACAATACCGATACCAACGAAATATAGGCCAACAGTCCTCCAAATCATTGGAATATTATATACCAATGGTTTGGGGGATATACCAATGGTTCCAAACCATTGATACTTTTTTTCATTAGTGGAGGCTATACAAAATAGGAAATGTTATTGATAAAAATTGCACACCACACTATATAAACATATCACAGTAAACAATGTTACTCATGTTTTGAATGTTAATGAATGAAATATAGATTTTAGGTGTATAATGTAGAGGGGTGAATACAATATTGATGTTCCATTGAAATATGAAATTCAATTTAAATAAATATGTAGATTAACTGATCCATGATTGATGTAGGAATATGAAAAAATATGAAAACATAAAATTGAGTAAAGTAAATAATGAAAAGGAAGATAAGATAAAATCAATGAAAATATTCCATATGAAATATTTTACATATCATTATAAAAAAAGTTTTATCTTCCACAACATTTAGTTTAGAATCTCTAGAAATTTTTGAAAGACTTATCCGTGCTAAAAATTATAATTCACATTATTTGAAATTAAAAAAAATAAATTCACAATGAATCTAAAAGGTAAATAGGGCTGGTATAATCTAAGGAAAGGATCAAATTTTTAAAAAAATACAAGGTCTATTGAACATTTAAATACAAACCCTTTAAAATAATGATTCTGAAAGCCTCAATTGAGAGTGAATGTACATATTCATCAAAATATAATAGAAGAAAATAGAATACATGCAATTAAAATAAAAAACCTCCTTATTTACCTTGAAAAATAATATAAGATAAAAAAATAGTACAATAGTTACATCATTTTCCAAATTAATTGGTCAAAGTATAGCAATAACCACTTTTTATTGAGGTTTGGGTGATTTTTTTTGTAATATACTTCAAAACATAATATTAGGATCGTGCCCTTGGGGAATAAAAAAACAAACACTAAATAATTTAAAATATTTATAGTTTTTATACTCAGGGAATATATTCCATTACAAATATTTGAAATAATTGTAGTTTCCAAGGAAAATCACCTAAATCAAGGAGTGAATTCCATAAATGAAATGAAGATATGTGAATAAGGTAATTGGGGACTTTCAAATGTAATTTTTTATGTATTGGGATGCATGAAGTGGATAATAGTAAATTATATTATTAAAATATTGATAAATTGTCAGAATAAAACTAAATTGATCACATTAAGTTAAGTCAATACATCATTATTTATCATGTATTCTCATAATATTGGAAATTTATGTCAATAATAATTGATTACTATAGAAATGTAAGAGGTTATGATTAATTAATAAATCCATAGTAGAATAATAGGTACCATGTTGCTAAAAATACCATACCATATGTCACAAACACTAATATAAAGCATATAATAAAGATTTATGAAATAAAATTCCCATTCACAATTTTACTTCTTCAAATAATCTATTTTAACCACTGTAAAAAATGTCTAGGGATAAAAATAGGATTAATTAGGAAGCTGTGAGGAATGTAAAAAAATGTAATTTATATCTGAATTTTAGATCATAGACCTTCTACTATTAATGATTCCAATGTTAATATAGTAGAAAGAGGGAGATGAGATTGTGGGTAAGCCTGTGAGTGTAAAGATTCATCTTTTAAGACATGAATAGTGGACTAGAGCCTCGAAACTTGAATGGGATCTTGATCAATAAATGTAGCGAACTGAGAAGAATAACAAAAATTAAAATATTTTCTGCATCTTTATAGTATGTATTAATGATTAATAGAGAAAAGTTGTATATATATTAAATTTAATGATATAAAATTTTTTTATGTAGTATATACATGTATATAACTATTTTATTGAACTTTTTTTGAAAATGATAAAATAAGACTATTCTTTGAAGAATATATATAAAAATATAATGAATTATTAAGAATAAAGAAATTATTATCATAATGTGATGAATTTATAATGTAATAATAAAGATGAAAAACAATATTAAAAATTATTCAAAATATAAAATAGTTTGTGTTTCTATTTGAACTAACTCAAGTAATTAATCCATATAAATTATTCAAAGAACATAGAAAAACATAATTAATCTCAAACTAAAAACACATTTCAATTATTGATGGATGAATGTTTAAAAACAGAACATACTTTATTGGGCCGGAGCATGATTAAAGCAGTAAGAAAACATGTTTTGGATTGGAAAACACTTTTCATATATACTGATAGGAAAGAAAATATTTCTTAAGATAAAAGAGGAAAATTTCATATATAAAAAGAATATTTTAAGACCCTTTCAACTCATCTGGAAACTTCTTTTGAAGATGATTGAAAAACCCCATCTACGAACAATTACTAAAGAAAAATTCAAATATAGACCATAAATAGTGATTTCAAGTAAGTATTAATAATTATTATGAATAAAGTAGTTATTAATAGATTGGGAGGAATGTATTATGGGATGAAAAATCTAGAAAACATCATTCAAAATTATTAAAAATAAACAGTATGTGTTTTTGATTGAACCAACTCAAGTCATTTATCATTTTAAATTATTCCAATAAGATAAAAAAATATTCTTTATTACACACCAAAAAAAATTCAATGATTTTTGGTCAATTGTTTAAAAGTAGAACATAATTAATTTTACATGATCATAATTGAAGTAATAACAAAATATATTTTGGACCAGAAAACATACTTCATAAGTAAGAAGTGGAAATAAAGCATTTTTGATGATCAAAAGATAACATTTTTGGATATAAAGAGATTTTTTCAAGAACCTTTAATATCATCTACAAATTTCCATTGAATATTCTTGAAAAAATCTATCCCCAAACAATCATTGGACCATAAACCAAAGATAAAACATAAAAAAATATGTTGATAAAGTTTAAATCAATATCTACTTATTCCATAGATTGATATGATTAGGTTATCACTAATGAAAAAAAGCCTATACAAACGGTTTGGAGGAACATTGTTCAATCTTCCATCGGTATAGACCTATACCAACGGTTTTCTCAAGAAATGATGGTATAGGTGTATACAAAGTCTTTTCAAAACCGTTGGTATTGGTATTTTAAAATAAAAAGGATTTGATCGATTTGATCCCAGAACCTCCTCCTTATATCTCAATAACCTAACCACTAAGGTAAAATAACTTTTGTTGACATAATATGAAAAATATATGTATAATAAAAATTATTCTAAATTTTAATGTATTAAATTTTATTTTATAAAAGAATACATGAAAAATATGAATACCTATACCAATGGTCTTCTAAATCATTGGTATGGGTATTTAGAGTTTTGATACCTATACCAATGGTTTTTATGAAACCATTGGTATAGGGGAATATTATGGAATTATAACAATAGTTATTCAAAACCATTGGTATAGGGTCTTATTAGAAAATATATACCAACATTTTTGGACAAACCGTTGGTATAGAGTCTTTGTATGGAATTTATTCTAAATATTTTGGACAAACCTTTGGTATAGCTGTGACCTATACCAATGGTTTTTTCAAGACTGTTGGTATAGGGTCTCTATAAGATATATATACCAACAGTTTTTCTCAAACCATTGGTATAGTCCATATTTCTATTAGTTTATTTGGTAGAGAGGCTAGATTTTGGGTGAGATGGTGCATTGGGAATATTAAGAAAGCAACGAATCCATTCAGAGGACACAAATTCTAGTTCAATATGATAGATCATAGAATAATAAAGTAGCTCTTGGGACCAATAAATAGAGATCAATGAAGAAAGAACTAAAAATATTCAAGAAAATTATTTCTATCAAATCCATTATCTAAATATGATTTGGTCGAACCAGAGTGATAAGAGGGGATTTATTGAAATCTTAACATGAATTCAACTCTAATTTAGACTCCAATGTTTTGAGAAGGTTATGGATTCACATATTTGAAAGTTAATGTGTTTCAATCAAAATTTCTATTTGATAAACCCTAGTTTTATATACATAAGGATATTAGGATTTAGGAACATTATAAATGTATGTAAAATTTAAAATTCGAACTTTTGATAGTGTGAACAGTTAGCATATAATGACTATTGAGGGATTTTTCATGGTGACTCAATAGCCATGAACTGAATCTTATGAATAGAATATACTATGGTAAGCATGTGCGATTTAGAATCTAGGTCATAGGTAGAAATTTATCATTGGGAGGAGAATACATAAAAGAATTTCAAAAATTATTCTTTTGGGGTGAAGATTATTTTTTCTGAAGTATCATAGAATGAAGAAAAATTATATGTAACGAAGAAAATATGTAATTGTATATTGAATATGGAGGACTAATATGTAGGGTTTTTAGATGTGGACACTACTATGTATGCTGAGGAATTAACGAGATAGACTTGTGATGATAGGGGGAGGATTTGTAGAAAACTCAATTTCATTCGATACAGTTCCATTGAAATAGCAGCGATACTTACTGAGATAAAATCAATAAATTGTTGAGGAAAAAATGGGAAGTAGAAATATATGGATAAAGATGGAATGGAGGATTCCTGGGTTGAAATGGATCAGTATAGGGGAAGGAAAAAAGGGAAGCATAAATTTGTAGAGGATGGAATGAAGGACACATGGGATGGAGGAAGGCTCTAAAGGAGGCATGCGTCCTTGGAGGAATTACCTATACTATAATTAATTGATTTCATGCCTAATATATGAATCTATTATAGCTAAGTATGTAGTGATCCATAGATGTCTCCATCATCATATCATGCGATTACATGATGACATATATTTCCCACCAATTCAGGGTCAACCCTGAAGTTAATGAAATCATAAAAATTATTCCACATGAATTTAGAAATATTAAAAAGCAAGGAATAATTATTTTACATATTTCTAAAATTGGGAATCAACCTGTTTGAACCTCCCTTATTTTTTCCCAGCTATTAAAAATAATTAGATGACATTAAAAAATTTGAAAATTCAAAATGGTTCAGAAATGTTATTCCATTATTTTTTCTTTAATGTGTGATGATAATGTTCATAGTAAAAATTTACCAATAATATATGGTGTAAATATAAACCAATTTCTTTTATTGACATTATTTTCATATTTTACACATAAAAAAATTATTTCAGTAAAACTTGGGGTACTGATAAATAAATTATACAGAAAAAAAGAAAAAATGGACTTTACGTTTTGAAATAATTACAATGATAAAATGACATTGGGAAAATGAAATTGTAGAAGAGGTTTATTATGTTCTTAAATTATAGATATATTTTTATTATTCAAACATATCTTTACATTAAAAAAATTATTTTGAAATAAAGGAAGAGAAATTGAAATATATTTTTATAGTATCAATAAACTGAAACTGAATTTTAAATGTATAGTAAAATAGTATTTGAATAAATTCATAATTTTATCATAAAAATTAAAAATTAAAAATTACATTGAATAATGGATGAACTGAAACTAAAAATTCATTACCATAAGTGAATTATACATGTATCAAAACTAAAAGTTCATTAATTTAAAAGTTCATTACGAATTTATAGAAACTTAGTATACCGGTTGGAATATCAAAGATAGTTTTACAACCATTCATTTTAGTACCTATGTGATCTTGTCTTAACTGAAAATTTAATCATTAAAAAATAAAAATTTCAATCTTAACAATTTTAGTTGTATACCAATGAATAGAATTCAAGAAAATTAATATGAAAGAAAATAATAAATGGCATAAATAATTTTAATTACTTCACCAAGATGGCATTATCTAAGACTTGAAATGAGGTCCAAATTAACTAAAAAAATTTGCTTTATATTCATCATTAGAATTTTGAAACCCATATGAGTAAATTAAGAAAATGAAATCAAAATAGAAAGAAAATTAATAACAATATACAGTGATTTAAAATACATATATATGGTTACATTAAGGCTCTCCCTCAAAAAAATTTCAATTCCCTACTTGATTATTATTTAATTCAACAGAACCTAAGAACCTTCAGGAGGAAACATATGAAAGGAATGAATAAAAGTCATAAATAATTTCAATTGCTTTGAACAGATGGCATAATCTAAGAGTTGAAATGATCTTGAACTTCAACTATTTAAGAGGTTTATTATGTTATGAAATTACACAGTAACATGTGCAAAAAAAATCTATTTTTATTAGTCAAGACTAAAACCTATATTAACATTTAAAAAAATTATTTTGTTGCAAAGGAAGAGAAATGTAAAAATATTTTTTACAATATCAATAAACTGAAAGTGAATTGTAAATGTATGGAGAAAGAGTATATTAAATAAATACATAATTTTATTATATAAATAAAAAATAAAAAGACATTGAATAATGGATAAAATGAAACTAAATTAAAATAAAGATTTATTAATGTAAGTGAATTGTACATGTATTAAAACTTAAAGTATATTAATTTGAAAGTGCATTATATATTTATTGAAATTTAGTATAGATATTGTCATATCAAAGATGGTTTAATGAATATTCATTGTACTACCCTGGGATACCATATTAATTGAAACTTTAAACATAACAAAATAAAAATTTCAATAATAAAAAATTTATCTATAGATCAAAGAAAAAATTCATGGAATAAAATAAAAAAAAGCATAATTATTTTTAATTACTTCAACCTGATGGTATAATATAAGCCTTTAAATGAGATCCAAATTCAACTATTTATGGAAAGACACAGTATATAGAAAATAAATAACCATCGATGGTGATTTAAAATACCCAAGTATAGTTCCTTTAGGGCCCTATATCAGAAAACATTCAAGTCCCTTCCTAATTATTCTTTAATTTAGCACTACATAATAATATAAATAATAAAAACATATGGAAGAACATCATAAATGAAACAAATAATTTTAATTTTTTCAACATGATGGCATAATCTAATACTTGAAATGAGCTGAAAATTCAATAAAAAAAGTCTGATACCCATATTTAGCATTTTGAAACACATATGACTAAATTAAGAAAAAGAAATAAAAATATATAGAAAAGAAATAACTATATATAGTGATTGAAAATATCCAAATATAGTTCCTTTTAAGACCTCCCTTAGACGAAATTCAACTCCATTCTTGATCATGCTTTAATTAAACACAATATAATAACCTTCAAGATAAAAACATATTCTCCCTAAAAGAAGAAATAGAAATTGGTACTTGAAATTCAAGGATTACCTAATTCATTAAAAAAATTAATAAGGAGAATAGGATATATAATGAGAGGTTGAAGAAGAAATGGAATTATTAAATGAAATGCAGGTATTACCAAATGTAGGGGCTCTTGGTTGGGAATCATAAGATAATTCTTTGTTAAAATTAGAATTTAGTTGAATAAAAAATTAATAAATGAATTAGAAATAAAGATTGAATAAAATTATTGATTTAGTTATGAGAATATCATATCTGGGTATAAAATGAATTTTACCTCATATATAGATCACACCATGAATATAGATGATTTTAATTATAATAAAATTTTCAAAATTAGATAAGGTAATCAAGATAGGTCAATTATTTAGAATGAGGGAGGTGGATGAAATTTTAAGGAAAATATTATGTGAAATGAAATGTAGAGAAAAAATAGAAGATGAATTATTATAATAAACTACACTAAGAGGTTTAAAAATTACCCGAGGTGTTCGACTAATGAGAAACATATAGAATCAACTCCAGAAAATCAAAAAATGAATGGAATCCACTAGATATGGTATATTCTGATGGGTTTCAGTGTGAGGATTGAGAGAATAAAGATAACATTATTTGGAAATGGAGGAAATGGTCCATTCCTGAGGGAATGATCATATACAAATAGGTTTCATGGATAAATGAGATGATACACATTGAGAATGTATTTATTAAAGATAAGAGAGGGTTTGTTTTTGTATACCTATGTAGTTTTAATGAAAATCCATTCTACTGAAAAAACTAAAATAAAAATCAGAAAATACAAGAATAAAAATAAGAGAAATGAAAATTGATTAATATATGGGGATGAAGAGTGTGAAAAAATCATTTTAGAAGAAAGAATAGATTTTTTGATGGATCTGATGGAAGTGGTAAGAAAGAGGTGGGAGGAAGAGGATGGATTTGGAACACTGGGAGGATGTGAAAAAGGGAAGAAATTGGAAATGGAAATGGGGGAAGCTGGGGAGAGGAGGAAGCTACAATGAGGAGGGAGAGTCGGTAAGTCACAATGGTGGGAGTGTAGAAGAACCAGAGTGTAAGAACTCGATTCTTACTTTAAGGTTTGGATCTTGTCTATTCGGGTAGTTCTTGGGATATAGGAGGAAATGAGGTCAAAGGATGGATGAAGTCTTGTAACAAGACATAACTAGATTTTAAACACTGTGTATTTTCAAGAACACACTGTGTAATATGGGTACACGCCATGTATTTACCAGTACACACCATGTCATAGTCTGACCAAGATCTGTATGGACATAGTGTGTAGTTTCTAGTACATTCTATCTAATTTTATTTTTATTTGTTTAATTATACAGTAGCATCATATTTTGTCTTTTGGATAGAAGGGCTTTCCCGTCTTGTGAACCAAAAGGGTTGGACCTAATTTATCTTCCCAAATCATTGTCTGAACTCTGATTCGATTGATGTATGAGGAGTTGAAAGCCAATCGGTAAGATCTTGATTCTTCTTGAGTCATTATTCATGTTTTCTTCTCTCAACCGATTTATCTATGGTTGAGATTTTATGCTCATTTTATAGATTTACCCTATTCTATGTCTAATTTGAGGTTGATGCTAGATAATGAGAGTTGTATGACTACGAGGTAGGTGGTCTCCTGCCTTTCATTAATTGTTAAGTTGATTATATATTCCATAGTGTCACATGCCCATTTTTGGGTGTTTCCTAAATAGAATATTGACCTAAGTTATTACCTAATGTTGATTAGGTAATTGATTAAATGATTATAAGTCATGTTTGAGATTTCTATCATTGATTTAGGGTCACCTCGTGGGTGAATTTTACCTTGGATGACCAATGTTTATCAGTTTAGCCTATGATGCCTATAGGCATGCCTTTGATTCACTTTTATGGGATGTTTAAAATGGAATTGTTTACTTGAATGATTTTTCCACTTGAGATAATAAATGGTTATGCCTTTTGATTATTTAATTCACGTGTTAGTCTTGTGATATGAGTTTCCCATGTGAGTTTATAATTTTTAAGTATATTAATGGTTAGATTAGATGAATGGTTTGTGACATGTTTGAGGCCCACATGAGTTATTATTTTGTTAACAGTGTAATCGTGTAAGTTACATGTGTTGTTTTTATACTAAAATTCTTATATACCAGGTTTTGATCCCGACACATGCTTAAATTCTTATATACTAATTTTTGACCCCAACACATGTTGAAATACTTATATACAGGGTTTCGACCCCAATTGACTACTAAAATGCTTATGTAGTGGGTTTTGATCTAGTTTGGTGTTATGTTATACCATGGTTATATGGTTTTGGTTAAATACACTAGGAGTGATACTTGAATTTGACTTTAGGATTTCAAGACTAGACTCAGTTATAAATTGAATATTTAAATGAATGAATTATGAAGCGTCTACCAAGACAACGCACAATATTGGATTCAGCCTTCAATTTCTTGTTTAGATAGCCTTATGAGGTATATGTTGTGTTTTCTTTTACACAGGGGTTTCCAAGCATATGACAGATCCAAAGACTTATATAAATCAATGTAATTGAATTAATTAATAAACATGAAATGAATATAAATGGTTACCAGTGCTTGTAGAACTTTTTACTCTTGATTACTTCCAAACTTACTACTTTCATTATTTCACACTACTTGTTATCTATAATCACTGATAGAATAGCACAGATCATGGGTGGTTTATTACTAGGATTTAGTCTCACACCCTGTTTGGGCCATGTTTTTGGTCCCAAAAATATTATATGATTGTAGGCGTCGATAAGTGAAAGCACCCTTCTACAGGTACTCGATATGTTGTTTAGGAGTAGGAGATCATGGTACTAAGCCAAGGCATGTGATGCTTCTGAGTTTTCTTTTGTATTTATGTACCTTGGTATTGTATCTTGTACTTGATTATAGTGTATCTCGTTTTGGATGATTTCTTAAAACATGTGACATGAAGCATCATCTATTGTATGTTATGACATATGGCTATCTCTATTATCAGTCCTTTATTATTTACTTTAGTTGTTGGTATTTAATACTTCTACTATTGTATATTATTCCACTATGTTACACTCTTAAAATGAGGGAATTGTTTCCCCACTATCAGTTCTAGGCCCTTAGTGCTAGTCAACAGACTATAGAATTTGAGGAAATTCACTTGAGGCCATGTGTTTAATTTGGTACGAGGCACCAGTTGAGTGGCATCTGAATCTAGGACGTTAGAAAGTGGTATCAGATGATTCTTTTTTGGGTTTTCTTACTATTTGGTGACATTAAATAGAGATAAAATGGAACTGAAGTTTGGTAATAAAATATTCCTGGGAGTAGCTACCCCGCGTACAAGGAAAATCCAAATTGCCTCGAATTGACTTGTGTTTTTTTATTTTGATCTATTACATTTGATTCAATTTTATCATTCGGTGACACACTTCTGTTGTGATGTTATTATTGATATCATTATGGTTTTATTTTTTTCAACTCGATGAGATGAGGGTATGACATCTCATGCATCATATACGCACTTGTTAGAAATCACATTCCATGCATTATTATCATGCCATTTACAGAGCATTAGTGATTTGATGATTTTGTGATAGATGTTGTGCTAGATATTCATGTTGTTGTGATAGATAACATGATAGATATGCCTACTATTGTGATAGGTGTATTGGTATGTGTTATGGTTTGAATTGGATGGACACTAAACTTTGGTCCCTGAGGTGTATGGTCCCTCTTGGATCATAATTTGGTGGATCATGTTTCATCCTTGTATTGAATTGTGTTATAATGTGCTATATGTGGATGAAAAAGATTTGACTTGAAGGGATTATGATCACCCGTGGATCGAAATTTGGAATACCTTTGGTTTGTGTATCAAAAATGGGGTTTCTGGGGAAGTTTCAAAGTTTTACTTCCCAAAAACCTAGATAACATGGCATGTGATGCTATGAACACACGCCATGTGTTCTTCTATTTGGGAATAAAATATTTTTTTATGTTCACGCCGTGTACTCTGAGTACACGCTATTTAGAAGATGAATGTGTGTCCGACCATGTGATAAATAACATGGAATAATGGTCTTGAAAAATTATATGATCACGTGCTTTTGGTACACACCATGTTGTTTTACACAGGCAGACCCTATGAAGCTCTAGCCAGGTAGACGTACATGGCTATAAGAGGAGACTTATGTATATGTTGTGTATCCTACTTTCACACCGTATACCTGGGGTGTTTAAATGCCTAGGCTGGAGGAGGTACACTCCCATGTGAGAGTCTGAGGGAACACACCGTGTATGGTGTCTACATGTTGTGTATTCCTCTTTTGGTATCCTTTGATGGTCCTTTCTTATTTTATCCCCTTAGACAGTTTTGGACCCACGATTAGTCCTTTTAGAGTAGTTTTCCATGTAGATCATGATGTTGAAACCCATGGAGCATTCTAAAGACTCCTAATGGGTGTTTTTGGGATTTTATATAAATGGAGAGGTACTTCCTCTAGTTAATATTTCCATTTTTCACCTAAGAGTGAGACTTGGCGTTGATGACTAGTTGGGTGTTCGAACTAACCTAGTTGAGACCTTTTATCTAAGATGATATGTGATTCATCTCTCATGAACTATGATTCTAAAGACATTTCACATGAGATACATTCCCTTATGTCCTATGAGGCTAGGAAACATATTGCTTTTAAGGATCCCCTAAGGTATGCCTTCTCTTATATACTGATCTAGGGAGTCCCTTGTAGGATCCCTCTCCTATACACTTTTTTTGGGATTCTATGTAGGATTCCTCTCTTATGTTTTTAGCTAAGGATCCCATTTAGGATTCCTTCACACATGTTTACCTAGAGGATCCCATGTAGGATGCCTCCCAGTGTTTTAATTGACCAAACCTGACCTTCATAGTGGGATTTTGGTAGTATCCCTCATTCTTTGACACCTAGAACTAACCCATTAGGTAGGAAGAAGGGTGAGTGTTTAGAGGAAGGTGTTGGTATGTCCTGTTTTGATATCTACACTTTATAGCTGTGAGATTTATTATTTCTTGACCCTTAATGTGAGAATGATCAATGAGGAATACTCAGTTTAGCAGGTTAGACATGCACGGGTCATGGTGAGCTTCTTAGGAAGTCATGCTAACCTTTATTTTTTAAAATTATGGGTGACTTGGTACATATTCATCCATGTAAATGGTTCTGTAGGTGATTTTATTTTGATCCAGTTCCTACATGAGACATATAGTACTAGGATTCATAAGGTGGATAGCCTATGAATAGTACCCAGAATGTATTGTTTGTTATTGTAAACATGGGGTAGTATATGTTGACATATGCGGTACCCATAGAGTGTTAAATGTTAAAAAGAGTTGTTGAGTTGGTTAAATCATTGAGTGTTGAACTATTGGGTGTGTTCTCAGGTTATCGCCAGAGTAGAGTAACCTGAGCATTATGGATCCAAGTTTGTCCCACTGCTTGGGAAGACTTTCTGGGACACAGGTGTTTTGACATGCTAGTCAGTTTAATTTTGGATTTCATGCTAAGTGATGTGATGTGTTGATCGTGGTTCATGTAATGACACTCATGAATTTAAGTTGGATATGAACTAGAACATTAGAAAATGGATGTTTCTTCCTCTCCGCGTTTAGGAAAATCCTAGGAAGGAAGTGTCATTCCAGTTCTGTTTAAATGTTTCTTCAGGATAAAAGATTCATAATCAAGGACCATTCAAAAATTATTAATTCTATTTGAATTCCTTTGAGGTTTGTGAGTCTTGTTTCATGATGATGTTTTCATAACAAAACAGTTTTGTTTCATTGTGGATTTTTGTGATGTCCTTATGAGGCACTGATGATCATTGATGGAACTCGATGTTTAAGCATGAGCTATCACAGAATGTATTGGGATAAGGGCATTATGGTTGATAAAATGATGATGTGTCGGTATGTGAAGCCGAGTTTCTTTTAGAAGGAAGAACAGTAGTGGTTCCACTATACTTTTCTAGTGATACTTAAAATCCTCTTAGTGTGATCTTTATTAAGAGATGATCATTTCCCCTATCTCAACATCATCTTGGGTGCATTAAGAGAGCATCAGTTATACATAATATTATAGTTGAAATCCATTTGGTCTAGTTTGAAATCATTTTGGGTGTTGTGCGCTGGATGCATGGTTTTAAATGAGTTTCGGTTAATCCTGAGTGATACCTGGTTTCCCATGTAGGAAGGAATTGAATGGTCTCTAGATGACTGCCTCTTTCGATGATGTAACCCCCAGGTGGATGCCTCTTTGGGTTCAACCAGTGTATTTATGTGGAATTTTGGATTTGGACCAAATTCTCACTTGTAACACAGAGTATGGACCACCTTAGTGATTTTTATAGACTATAGGTTAATGAATCTGAGGTTAACTTAGACTTATAGTCGGTCTCAAATGTGATTCTTTAAAAAGGGGTAATGATCCCAGTGGGATGGATCTGGATTACAATTTTACTCAAGATGTGTCATGATCTTCTTAAATGATCATGGGATGGTTTGAAAAAGGAAATTCACCAAGAGACAAGAATGTGATTTGGTTAATGGGTTTATTGTGGACGCATGGTTCCATGGGAGAAGGCATTGTGTTTCTATTACAATATTCGATCCTCCTAAGTCAGGCATTTCTATGATAATTTTTTCAGTAATGGTTTGAATCATTATTCTTCTTGTTCCTAATGTATGGTTTTGGTGATAAAGTTTGAACACTCTTCTTGTTTAAGGTTGGCGAGATATGAAGGTCCTAAATTTCTTCAAAAGGATGTTTATGTGATTGGTTTTGATGAATTCGATCAGGATTGACTATTTCTTTTCATGAGGCCATTGACAAGACCTCAATTGTTTTTGGGTTCACCTAGTTAAAGGAAAACATTTCTAGTAGTGTCACTGGAACAAATAGGGCATGGATGTGGGGTTTTACGATAGAGGAGGTGTCATGGTAGTGATTCCATATGATTTTTTCTTCAAAAGCTCACAAGGGTTGAACTTTTCCTTCCAATCAAGGAAACTTTCAAAGTTGATGAGATTGGGAAGTTGTACATTAATGTGATCATATTCTTGCACAAGCTACCACATTCTATCATTTAAGATAGGAACGACCATTTTACTTATCGTTTCTAGAACGGGATATAGAGGTATCTGAGTACATAGGTGATTTTGAGCACAAATTACCACCCCCAGATAGATATCTAGTAAAAGCACACGATTCATGTGCTAAAAGATATACTTCAGGCATGCATCCTAGATTTTTGGGTTCTTTAGAGAAACAAACACCCCCTGGTTAATTTCACCTATGAAAATAGATTTCAGGATAATTATCAGATAGTTAAATATTAGGCTTTATATAGTTGTCTATGCCAATCACTCTTATGTTGGATGGAGGTAGGATATGGAGCTATGTTGGGACCTCATATTTTCCAGGAGACCACTGAACAGGTTCAGGTGATTCAGAAGTGGATAAATACTATGTAGTCTCATTAGAAATATTTTTTTAATCGCTACAGGCGACCTATAGAGTTAGAGGTTGGGGATCAAATTTTTCGACGTGTTTACATGAGGTTGGGACACGAGAGGATTAGGAGAAAAGGTAATCTTTAAATGAGATACGTCGGGGAATTTGAGGTTATGGAAAGGGTTGAGCCTTTTTATATCAGTTGCAGTTTTCTCAGAGGTACTAGGCTATGCATGATGTCATCCACATTCTCAGTTGTGATGTTACTTTTCAGACTTGTCTCAAGTTTTTAAGCCCTAGTAAGTTTATTTATAAGTGGATGAATCCTTTTAGGAGCATACTATATTAATTGTGGATCATATCATGAAGGTTCTCTATGGTCGGTATGATCCTTTAGTATGGATGTTATGGAAGCATGACCAAGTGAAGGATGAGACCTGGGAGAAGGAGGATAATGTACGATCATAGTGGCCATATTTTTTATCAGTTATTCCTTTTCAACCCATGGAAGGGAAATTCAGGGATTAATTGATTTAAGGGGGATGTTTTTAAGAACTCAGTTCTTCCATTAAGTTTTTTATCTTTTCTATCCAGGTTATACTTGGGATAAAGGAGTAAAATCGGTTAAGGGATTGATGCAGGCCAATTACACGACATAACTGAGTTTTACACGCCATGTATTTTCAAATACACACTATGTAATACGGGTACACACCATGCAGTTCCCATTACATTCCATGTCGTTGTCTTTCTAGGATTTGTATGGACATGACATGAAGCTTATAATATGCATCATGTACTTTTCCTTTTATTCGTTAAATTGGGCAGTAGTGTTGTCTTTTTCCTTTTAGGAAAAAGTGATCACCCGTCTTGTGAACCAACAGCACCAGACCAAATTTCTCCTCCCAGATCATCGTCCGAACTCTATTTCAATTATCATCAGATGCATTGGAACCCAATCGGTAAGTTCTCGATTCTTCTTGAGTTGTTCTTCGTGATTTCCTCTCTCAAAATAATTATCGAAGGATGGGCGTTTATGATTGTTTTTTAGATCTACCCCATTATAGGTCGAATTAGAGGCCGATGCTGGATGAAGAGAGTATTAAGACTATGATTAAGGTTGTATCATGCTTTTTTCTAATTGTCAATTTGATTATATGTGCCAAAGTGTTGCGCGCCCATTTTTGGGTGTAACCTAAATTGAATATTGACCTATGTTGTTACCTAATTTTGATTAGGTAATTGATTAAATGATTATAATGCATGTTTGATATTGTTATCCTTGATTGAAGTCCACCCTGCAGTTGTGTTTTCCCTTGGATGACAACATTTTATCCATTTGGTCTTGGATGCTTATAGGTGTGCCTTTTATTCCCTTTTATGGGTTGTTTAAAATGGAATTGGTTAATTGAATGATTTTCTCACATGATATAATAAATGGTTATGCCTTGTAATAGTTTAATTCACATGTTATGCTTGTGATATGAGTTTCCCATGTGAGTGTATAATTGTTAAGCCTAGTAATTGTTAGATTACTTCAATGTTTTGTGACATGTTTGATGCCCATCTGAGTTATTATTTTGTTAAACATGTAATACTATAAGTTACATGTGTTTGTTTATGATGAAATGATTATATACTTGGTTTTGACCCTAACACATGATGAAATGCTTATATAATGAGTTTTGACCCTAACACATGCTGAAATTCTTATATACCGGCATTCATCCCTTATTGTCTATTGAAATGATTATATAGTGGGGTTTGATTGATTTAGGTGTTATTCTATACCATGGTTAAATTATTTTGGTTAAATACACTAGCAGTGATACTTTAATTCCACTTTAGGATGTTATGACCAGACTCAGTTATAAATTGAATATTTAAATGAATTAATTATGATGTGTCTTCCAAGACAAAGAACAAGCTTGGATTCAGTCTTCACATACTTATTTAGATAGCCTTCTGAGGTATATGGTGTTCTTTCTTTTACATAGGGGCATTGAGATTAGGCTAGATCCCAAGACTTATATAATTTAATATAATTGAATTAATTAATAAACATGAACTGAATGTAAATTAATACCAATACTTATAGGACTGTTTACTCTTGAGTACTTCCTATATTAAATATTTCATTATTGTACAATTCCAATTATATATATTCACTGATAGACTGGAACAGATCTTGGGTGGTTGCCTACTAGGATTTAGTCTCATTCCCTATTTACGTCATGTTTTTGGGACCAAACAAATTATATGATTGTAGGTGTAGATAAGGGATAACACCCTTCTACAGGAACTTGATATGTTGTTTAGGATCATGAGAGAATGGGAATAAGGTGAGGCTTGTAAGGATTTTGAGTTTTATTTTTCATTTTTGTACCTTGGTATTGTATCTTGTACTTGATTTCAGTGTATCCTATTTTGGCTTCCTTATGAGAACATGTGACATGAAGCATAATCTATTGTATGTTATGACTTCTGGTTATCTTTTTTATCAGGCCTCCATTGTTTACTTAAAATGTTGATATTTACAACTTTCTCTATTTTATATTATTGTTCCACTATGTAACACTCTGACAATGAGGGAATAATTTACACACTATCAGTCATAGGCCCTCACTACTAGTCGGCAGCCTATGACATTTGGGGAAATGTGCTTGATGCCATGTGTCCAACTGATTAAGGGGTACCAGTTGAGTGGAATTCAGATCTGAGATGTTACATAGAGAGGGGAAAAGATTCTAGGAAGAGGGGATGCTGATAGATGAAAGGTTGTGGAGGTCAGGGTATATGAAATATAAGAAATTAAAAATTTAGGATTTTAAGAGCATAGATTCATTTAGGACAAGGATGATTAGAGACTCATGGAGGCCAGAGATGATCGAAGAGTCCTGGATATTAGAGAGTCATGGAGATCATGGAATATTTTGGAACCACTTTGTGTATAAGTTTGTATTTTTTGTTAATAGTTGTCAATGAATTTGAAAATTAAGGAGATCAAGAAGTACTCCAATGAAATGGAGGAATGGAAGATCAAACTGAAGGAGATCATGAAGTACTCCGATGAAATAGAGGAATGGTAATTCAGACGATTGTTGTACAAATCATAAGTTCAAAGAACATGTTTCAAAGGTGATACATTATTCAAAACAATGAAGAATGTGAGGTGTAATCCATTTGAGGATGATTAAAGAAGAATGGGGTTTTTGGATTAAGTCCATGAAATTTCTCCTTATTGCATGAGAACCATGGGTTTTGATAAAGACCATGAAATTCCTCATTATTGCATGAGAAACATGGGTTTTGATGAAGACCATGAAATTACTTGTGATTGCATGAGAACCATGTAAGAGACTTCTTGACGAATTGAATCATATGGTTTTCATGAAGTAGACCATGATAGTTGATGAAGAATACAATGTGCAAATGATTAGAATTCTAAGATGGTCATGCGGGAATTGGAATTCTGAGATAGCCATGCACATCACATTGTCATAGAATATGATGATGCCAAAGTTATTACTTCAAAGAATACATATCACAATAGTGGATTTTGTGATAAAAGAAGAAGAGTTTCTGAAGGATACAGATCACCAAGAAGAAGTGCTTTTGAGGTGATCGTTCTTGTTGACAAAGAAAAAAAACAACATATAAAGTTATTGACAAAGGGGATTCCATGGTGGCATGTCGAGTTCACGGACTATGGATAATGATCCATGTTTTATTCAAGGAACATCGACAAAGGAATGGATGATCTGGAGGCGGACAAAAAGAGCAGATACAAGGTGGTGCCGTTTCCCTGTGTTTGCCAAATTTTTGGGCCTGAAAATCGACAAATAAGGAAAAGTGTTTTTGGAAAAGGGACTTGCGTGCCGAGGTCTTGGAGGATAGGAAACTTGCGCGCCATATGTTTTTGAAGATCAGATCATCCAAATATGGCAAAGGGATAAGGGTCACGCAAGTTTTGCTGAGGTCGCGTAGGTGACTTGCGCGCCGTAAAGATACTTGTGCGCCGGTTCCTTGGAAGCTTGATAACTTGTGTGCCTATGGTTTTTCGAGATCAGAAGATTAAAATTTGGAAAAGGAAAGAGGTTCGCACAAGTTTGGAAGTTGGTCGCGTAAGTGACTAGAAGGAGAAGAGACCTACGTGCCGAGACTTGCGCACCGATGGCTGACTTGCACGCCGTCACGCAGGGTGGTCAAATTGCCTATAAATACTGGACCACCCCTCCTCATTTCCCACGGTGTTCAACACTTAGAAAATTCAGAGCTCCCGTAGCGCAGGTGTGGAAGTCGTGCAAGTAGTGTGGGGTCGCGCAGGTAGACGTGTGCGCCAGTGTTTGAAGCTGCGCGCCGGTTGTTGGTTGCGCGCCCAAGGTGGTTTGGGTGAGGAAGGAAGTGTGTCGCGCAGGTTAGAAGTTGATGAAGGCATTGTCGCGCAGGTGGTTTGGTGATACCTGCGTGCCAGTTTAGACCTGTGTGCCGAAGACTTGCATGCCGTATTGGGACTTGCGTGTCGGTCTTGGAGAAGAGAGCCAGGTGCTGTCGGAGTACGCCCGTCTTTTTGGAGCTGCATGAAATCTGAAAGATTGCTCTATACCTTCGGTGCAACAGATGATGTATTCGTTTGCAAAGATGGAAGAGTAATGAACAATCTGATTTTATGAAGAGAAGTGGTACTGCACACACATGACTGGTGTTTAACATCCTCATTGTGCTTTGCGAAGAGAAGAATAATGGTTTGTGCAACTAAACTCATATCTGCACAGAAAGAGGGGAATATATCAATACACTCAGGTGTTAGTATTGAGAATCAAAGGAAGAGAAGAAGAAGATATAGTGCATTCCGTTATTGCACTAAAATAGAAGGTTGAATACAAAAGAGCATCAACTCAGGACTCTGATGCAAGAAAAGTCTCATGCTGAACAGGAGACAAAGACTTCAATGAAAATCTATTGAAGAGACCTTCACGTCTATAAACTGAGCGTGACTTCACCAACGAAAGTGAGCCAGGGGGAGTCAACGAGAGTGACCCGAGGGACACAGTTAGCTATCCCTGAACCTGTTGTAAAGGCAGTGAGCCTAGGACAGAGTGACTATTCCCGAACCATTGTAATCCACAACTAGTGAAGATTAGTGGAATTTGGTACAACCAGCAACTTGTCGGCATATGCTCCTTGGACGTAGCCCTTAGTGATGAACCAAGTAAAATGGATGTGTTATCTCTTTGCATGTGAATGTTTCATTGCTAATCATATCCATCATACAGGTTTAAGTAGTTCCTACCAATTTGGGAACACGATCCACAACTTTAAGAAGAAAAAGTTGACACCCTGATTCACCCCTCCCCTCTCAGGGTGTCCCGGGGTCCTACAGAATATCTGAAAGTTGTGAAAATTGGAGTGTCCTAGAGCACCATGGAATTACAGAAGTTAGTGAATATAAAAAGGAGGAATAAAAGAATAGAAATAGAGACACGTGTTCTGGGAGATAGGAAATGGAGATACATGTACATGGATTCATGCCTCTTATTGTAGATAATGGATTTATAAGGCTATTGTAATATCATATAAAAAGATAAAATAAAATAAAGAAGTGGATGATAAGGAGTAATCATGGTGACATAAAATTTAAATTTAATACAAAATTAAAAGAAATCGATTTTAATATTTATACATTAAGCCCAGTTACTAGATATTAGACCCTTCAATTAATGTGGTTATTGAAATAGTATATAATTTTTTCTTAAAAGATTATGTAATTCACTATTCTCAAAAAAATTAATGAAGATAATTTGACTTTTGGTGGTGGATTTTAAACTCATGGTAACATAAAATATATATTTAATACAAAATTTGAAAGTATCAATGTCAATATTTGTAAATTAAACCTAAAAACTAGATATTATACCACTAATTGTGAATCCAATTGTAACAACATATAAAAAATGTAAAATAAATTAAGGAATTCATTGATAACGAGTAACCACGATGACATGAAATTTAAATTTAATATAAAATTAAAAAACGTCTATATCAACATTTGTACATTCATCTTAATTACTGGATATCAGACCCACCTATTTGGAAACCTATTGTAATAATATATAAAAATGTATAAAAATTTATGGAAGGAACTGCACACAAACATAGATACAAAGATAAATAAAAGGATAGTTTTTATATTCAAACTCCAAGTGACATAATATTTAATTTAATAAAAAATTGAAAAACATGATTTCAATATTTTTATATTCATCCCAATTATCAGATATTGAACCATTTGAAAAAGAATCCTATTATAATAGCATATAAAAAGATAAAAAATATAATATTTTATGATTAGGGGGAATCAAAAAGGAATAAATTTTAAATATAATAAAAAACTAAAAAAACATTACTTCCTATACATGTACATTATAAAAGTCATATATATCAAACCCATCAATTGATATGACTACTATAATTCCATAAAAAAAATATAAAAAAAATAAAGACACTACACTCAAGCATATCCATGGAGATAAATAAACTACTTTGTTGTGGGGTTCAAACTCATGGAAGTATAAAATTTAAATTTAATACAAAATTAAAACAAATCATTGTCAACATTTGAACATTCATCCAAAGTAATGGATATTATAATGGATGTTAATTTTTTCATGTCATGCTTGCTTTTGTTGCAATTAAAAATTCACTATATTGAGGGATGTTTGTTGTATATTTTCATGGGGTTTCATGGCATTGATTATGTGGAATTTTCTTTTTAAATTGATTTATCTCATTATTCTTACAGTATATTTTATATTTTGTTATATCTATTTCCCTTATTAGTGGAAATAACCAATACCATCAATCATGCTTGATCTAATGTTCATTCCTGAGCATGGTTGTGTTTGTTTTGATCTGGATCGATATGTGTTTAGGACTCTCCTTAAATGTGGTTCTCCCATGTTTCCTTTTCAGCTAACCCCCATAGTTATTTGAACAACATAGTTCATCTTGGTTATTAATGCAACCTTCATCTGATTTCTTTTGCACTATCTACCTAACACTTCCTACCACCCCATCATCATTCATGATGGAACTTCACTTTAGAGAGATCTTACAACTTTGAATCTGCTTCAACCGTTACCGTTTATCTAGTTTTGGTTTCTAGAGAGTGGAATAAAATCCTTCAGGTCTTCTCAATATAAGACCTCAAGAGGAAGAAGATAACTGTAGTCCCTGTCATGAATATTATTCCTTGGTTTTTGGAGTACCATTCCCCTACAACCAGATATCTTGTATGGTTGATATTTGGTGGTGACTTCAATGAATAACTTGATTTGGACACCTCTTGCATGAAGTATGGTTGATGTTAGATTCAAAATTTTTAATCATAACTAGATTTAGATAAATAAATATATCAGTGTAAGAGATTCCCCCTTAATTTTGGTTATATCAATTGTTTTATCCTATGTTGGGTGCATGCGTGAGTTTGTCCAAGAGTGGACAATGCTAACCCCACATAACGGGGTTCATCACTGCCACCTAATTTAGTAAGTCCATCCTCCTTGGATAGATGATATGGTACTTTTATTTCTTGAAAATTGTTTTTAATTTCTAATTTCTATCTTTCTAATAAGAACGCATCACCTGATGGTGTTCTCACCATTCACATAAGATCCCAAATATCCGAAGCATGTTACATCTGTGTGTCTTTTCTTGTTTTCTTTTTTTTTCTAACTCAAGCATTTACCTTGATCTATAACTCTCTATTTATAAAGAAAATTGATTTTCTATAATCACTTATAAACAATATAAAACATCTCATTGGATATTTTTCATTGATTAGGGACATTTATTTCAATGCTGCTCCTAACAATTGGTATCAAATCCTTTCTGAAAAATTTATAATGGTATCTACGAAGATTGAAATAGAGAAATTTGATGGTGAAAATGATTTTAATATATAGATGATTAAGATGAATTCTAAGTTAGATCACAAAGAGATAATTAATTCTCATATTGTTCCCAAGAAAAATGTGACCACCATTCCCCCTGATGAACATACTGTTATTACTTTTTTTGGTTTTTCGGATGATTTTCTTAGGAAATCCCTTGTATTCATTTTATTTTCTTTAGAGGATAAAGTTATTAGGAAGTAGCCTTTGAGTGGTCTACCTCTATTATCCGGTATAAGTTAGAAGCCCTATACATGACCATGTATTTTTTTTGGATGGTTGTATAAAAAATGAGACTTTATACTTTTAAAATGAACCCTGTAACTTAAGTTAGGTCACATGTTGAAGATTTTAAAAGGATTTTGTTATAACTTTCCAACATTGATGTTGAAATAAGGGATGATGACCAAGAAATGATTTATTTAACTTTATTGGATTAATCATATAATTCTATAAAATATTAAATGATGTATATTAGATACTCTTTTACTCTTGAAGAAGTTAAGTATGCTTTGTTATCCAAAGAAATCCCAAATAATGGTAGTGTTAAGAATGAAGACGATGGTTGAAATATTAGAGGTCGAGGTGACAAGAGAGATAAGTGGTGAGAGTGGAGTCAATAAAGATAACATTGGTCTAAATCCAAGAATATAGTGTCTAAGACTAAAGTGTTAAAATGTTTTAATTCTAAAAAACCTGGTTATATGAAACATAAATGTACTAATAAAAATAATGTCTATATAATGAAAGTAATAATGAACATTGTTTATTAACTGAACAATACTTTGACATAGATGATGTTTTGAATGTTTTTGATCACCCTACCTCTAAGGATTGGATCTTGGATCTTGGATTCTTACTCCATATATGTCTGAATATGGAGTCTTTCACTAAGACAAGAGAGATTGAATTGGTTATTTTCTACATAGGGAATAATAAGAGTAGTCACATTATGAATATATATTATGTTTCTTTATAGCTTCATGATGGGAGGGTTAAGACTCTTAAAGTGGTTAGGTGGGTACCCAAACTTAAAATAAACCTTGTTTCCCTAGGTGTTCTATACCAGAAGGGTTACACCCTCAAGTCCGGTTTAGTTGTCTTAGAATCACCTGTATCTCTCTTATTGTTATAAAAGGAAACCATATAAATGGATTATATATGTTAGAGGGTAGGACTCACATAAAAATATTAAATGTTTCAGATGTTCAAGATTTAGATAATACCATCTTATGGTATATAAGACTAGGACACTTTAGATCTAGAGTCTTAGATGAACATAGAAAATAAGGTATGTTAATAGATTTCAACCATAATAGTCTTCCTTTATTTGAGGATTTTGTGTATGAAAATCTAAATAGGTTCATTTTAGTAGGTCATCCAACAAAGATATAAACCCTTTAGAGTGTGTATACTCTGACCTTTGGATCCCCTCTAGGACTTTCTCTCATGGTGGAGGATATTAATTTTTTACTTTTATAGATGAATACTCTTGGAAAGGTTGGATATACATACTGAAACAAAAATCTAATATGTTCTACACCTTTAATAACTGGAAGTCAAGTGTAGAAACTAAATTTGGTGATGAGTTAAAAGCTCATAAAACTGATAATATTTTGGAGTATCGATCCATTGATTTCATTCAATTCTATATCTCAGAGGGTGTTTATATATATAAGACTGTCATAGAAACCCCACAACATAAAGGGTTAGATAAGATAATGAAAAGGACCAACCTAGAGAGTGTTAGGAGTATACTATCTGATTCATCATTTCCCATGCCTTTTTTGGATGAGGCTACTACTATAGTCGTGTACCTAATTAATATATTCTCATCCTTAGCTAATGTTTTCAAAACATTGAAATAACTCTTGATAGGAAAATCTACAAGTCTTGATCAACTCTGTGTTTTTGGATCCACAAATTAAAATCATTCTAGGAATGATAAGTTGGAACCTAGGGCTATCAAGTGTATCTTTTTTGGTTATCTAGTTGGTGTTATTGGGTATATATTGTGGGTAGACAAGCTGGGGTATCAAAAGTGTATTATCAGCCATGATGTTGTGTTTAGAGAGTCAAGTCTTCCCAAAGTAAAGATTTTTGAGTCTTAAGAGGCCAATAAACCATATCCCTTGGGTGTTGAAGTTGGTCCCAACTCTCAAACCACTTCATAACTTGAACCTACCCTTAATTATCACCCCTCAAAACCTGAGGTTGAATTGGATTCTAATTCTAATTCTGAAACTAAAGTAGAAGTGGGTATCCTTGAAGGATATAATAGACATAAGATCGAGAGATAGGGGTCATCAGACCCCCTTATCAGTTCATCCATACCGACATGGTTGTATATTATTTTAGTCTCTCTCAATATATGTGTAATTATAAATCTCAAACCTTTAAGAAAATTTTAAAATACAAATAATATCGGTAATGGATGGATACTATGAATAAAAGAGATCAATTCTCTCCTAAAGAAAAAAACCGGGACTTCTGTAACTAAACCTCAAAATGAAAAGGTTATAGGTTAGATATGGATATTTAAGAACAATCATGATAACAATAGCAAATTAAAAATCAAATTTAAATCCCGGTTAGTCACTAAGGTGTACCTCCATCATGAGGGAGTGGACTATGGTGAGTTTTTTTCCCCTGTTGTTAAACATTCACCTATTCATGTTTTAATTTCTTTTCCTGCTATGTATGATTTCTATATAGAATAGTTAGATGTTAAAGCTACTTTGTTTCATATTAAATTGGATGAAACCATTTATAAGCATCCACATGAATGTTTTTCAATGAATTTTAAATTGAATCAAGTTTTACTATTACAAAATTCTCTATATGTTTTGAATAAGTCCTCTAGGAAATGGTTCAAATGGTTTGATTATTTTATGATTGAAAATGGATTTAATAGAAGAAAATTTGATGCATTTGTTTATTAAAAATATGTTAAGAATGAAATGACTTTCATAATTTTATATGTTGATGACATTCTAGTTATTTTTAAGAACATTAAATTAATTTTCCATATGAAACCCCAATTGAATTCAAGTTTTGAATTGAAGGACTTAAGAAATGAAAAAGAGATCCTTGGAATAGAAATCATTAGGAATTGAAGATAAATAGTTCAGTTTATATATCATTATTATTATGTAAATAAATGTTTTAAAATGGTATTTTTTAGCACATTAAACTAGTAGACATACACTTGGGTTAAAATTTTATGTTTTCCCTATGCCAATCCACTATAAGTGAATCTAAGATTGATTTCATGAGCAAGATTATTTATTCTAATGTTGTTGGGAGTCTTATGTATGCAATTGTTTGTTATAAATGAAATATTTCTTTTTCCGGGTGTACTCTTAGAATGTTCATTGTAAAACCTGGGAAAGCACACTAGAACACTTTAAATGCATTCTCAGGTATGTCTCAATGTCATCTAGTTTATGCATTAGTTTTGGAATAAATTCTAGTAATGATGATGACATTATAAGATTTGTAGACTCTGACTATGATATTGTTATAGATAATCATAAGTCAATTACTAGTTTGTTTACTTGCATATGATGATATGATTTCTTGAAAATGTATCATGAAATCGATAGTTTCTTTGCCCACCATAGAGTATGGGTATATAGCCTTGACCGAATGCATCAAGAAACCTATTTGGTTGAAAGATATTATTCACAAGTTGTCTTTATCTACTTCCATTGTTACTGTACACTGTGATAGTCATCCTGCTTTTCATTTTTTTAAACTATTTTTCTATGATAGATCGAAGCATATCGACATTATACTTCACTTTGTTATGGATATTATTGAATATATGATTTTGTGTGTCACTAAGATACACATTTAGGATAACCCAGGTGATAGTTTGACTAAGGTTGTCCCCCTTTCAATGTTTAACCACTGCTCAAATATTATAAACCTTTTCTCAGTTCAATAGTAGTAATTGTGACAACATCATCTTTAAAATAAAATCATTTGATCTATAAGGTAATGATTTTTTAATTTTATCATGTCATGATTGATTATATTGCAATTCAAAATTCATTATATTGAAGGATGTTTGTTGTATGTTTTCATGGGGTTGCATGGATTTTTATATGTGGGATTTTCTTTTTATATTGATTTATCCCGTTTATTCTTGTCATATATTTTGTATTCTATTATATCTATTTTCCTTATTAGTGGAAAAAACAATTATTTTCGATCATTCTTGACCAAAAGACCATGACCACGCTTGGGTGTGTTTTTTTTGATATGGATTGATCCACGATTAGGCATATCATCCAAGTGTAGTGCTCATGCGTGTCCTTATTAGTTTCCCCCATGGTTATTCAAACAAACTTATTCATTTGGGATATCCTTGAGGCCTTCATCTTACATCTTATTTCCTTATCGCCTAATTCTTCATGACACCCCATCATCATGCCTGTTGGAATTTCTATTCGGTGATATTTTTCGACCTTGAGCATAGTTCATATGTTTCCTTCACTCTGGTTTTCGTTCTCAGAGAGAAGAAGAGAATCATTTAGGTATTCTCCTGGAAAGACCTTGAGAGGTAGAAGATAAATACAACCCTTTACTTACATCATATTCCCTATTTTTAAAAGGATATTTTTCTAAAACCAGACATCTCGTTTGGTGGAGATTTTCCCGTGACTTTGAAGATGAACTGGATATGAATGCCTCTCACAGGAAGCATGGTCGATGTTGGATTCATACTTTTTAATCATAACCAGATTTTGATAAAGAAATATGGAACTGTAAGCGATTCCCCTTAACTTTCGGTTATATCCATTGTTGTATGCTATGTTGGGTGTGTGTGTGAGTCCATCTAGGATTGGATAGTTCTAACTCCATGTGACCTATTTCATCAACACCACCTAGTTTAGCAAGACCAACCTCCTTAGATAGCTTCTCAGGTCCTTTTTCATTCTTCAACAAAGTCTGTAGTCTCTTATTTCTATTTTTTTAATAAGAATGTCTCTTCTGGTGGTTTTCTAGTTTTCCATGTAGGATACCAAATATCTTAAGTATGATACATTTGTGTGTTTTTTTAGTTTTCCTTTCTGTTTTATCTTGAGCATTCACCTTAATCTGTAACTCACAATTTCTAAAGAAAAATGATTTTCTATAATCACTTTGAAAACATATAAAATGCCTCATTTGATCTTTGTAGTTGGCTAGAGACAACAACATCAACGCTGCCCTTAAAAATTACATATAAATAAAGTTAATAAAATAAAGTGGGTGATAGGGTGTAATCACAACAACATAAAAATAAAATTTTATACAACATTTAAAAACATTTATGTGACATTTATACATTTAGCCCAAATACTGAATATTAGACCCATAGATTTTGAATTATATTGTAATATCATATAAAAAAAATTAGAAAGATTTAAGGAAGACATTATTCTAGCCATGAATATAAATAAATTTTTGGTTGTTGGGTTTGAACTCATGGTGACATAAAATTTAAATTTAATAAAAAAAATTAAAGGACATAGTTGTCAAAATTAATTAATTCACCCTGATTATTGGATATTGAACCCAATGATTGAGAAGTCTATTATAACAACATATAAAAAAGTTTTTAAAAAAATAAGGGAAATGGTGATAAAGTATGATCACGATGACATAAAATTTAAATTTAACTCAAAATAAAAAAAATATCGACATTAGCACTTATACATTCCCCTTCACTTCTCTTCCCCTTCCTCTTACTCATTGTGTTGTTTCCCCCTTCTTCTTCCTCACCATTTCCCACCAATCCAATGGTTGTCTCATCCTTCTTGATTGATGATGATACTTATCATAAAACATCCAAATTCTGGTATATAATATTATTTTTTTATTGAATCATGTTGTTTATTTTAGATTTTAGTTAGTTTTTTTATGATAATATTATCTAAAATTATATATATAAAACTATTGGTTTGAAAATTTATTTTAAATAAATTGGTTGTGTATTTAATTTTAATAAATTTTATGTGTTTATTTTTTTTAGAATAAAATATTCATCAAATGTAGTTTTTTATGATTATAATTAAGTTAAATATTTGTTTGGATATATTAAAAGTTGTTATATTTTGATTTACATGTGTTTTAATAATTATTGAATAAATGATTTGTGTATGAATAATTTTCATATTGGTTTTGATATTATAAAAAATGTTATAAATAGAATTAAAGGTGTTGAAAATTAATTCGAATGAAGTGGTTATATATTTAATTATAAAATCTTTTATTTTTGTACTCATTAAAATGAAAGATAATTTAAATCAAAATATGTTTTTATGATGATAATTTATTTAAATATTGGTCCCCATGAGCTCAACCTATTGGTTTCATACTTTGATGGTGTTTGAGAGGTATCGGTTTTGAGCCTCCCCATCTATTAAAAAAATATTTGTTGTAGTTATTTTTCAATAAATAAAATGTGTTTGTTTTTTCATATATGGTTATAGTTATTCTAATGAACTATGAACTTAATAAATATGAAAATATAATTTTATTTTTATGTCATTGTTTAATTCATGTACAATATTTTTCAACAAAATGTCAAAACATATATGTGTATTAGTGTTGCGAATTATGGTTTTCAATTGATATTGTTTTCATATTGAAATTATGTCATGTTTACCATCCAATTTATATTGATTAATCATATGCATGAAAATTTATTAGAATTATTTTAAATTCTTAAATTTTTATAATGGATCATTTGAGTTTAGGATGCTCTTTTCCCACATGGGCCTCCTTATTTGGGCCTTGGCCTTTTGACCAGCCAGTTTCCCGTGTGCTCCTGTGACACTGTGACTATCCACTTTATTTGATCCCCAAACATTGATAGCCCTCTCCACAAACTACATTTTCACTATCCATCTTATTCATATGGTCTTGCATCTATTCTCACACAGTGAAAAATCTCAACAATGGACCTGGACAATAGCGGCGAACATGAAGGATGTAGAATCGGCGATGACGTTATTAACACTTAGAATGAAAGATTTTTGTTTCCTTGTATATGATACTTGCTGATTTTTGTATTGGATATGATCGTGTTGCTGCCACTACAGGGGTGATCTTGTTATTGTTTATGACTCCATTAACATTGGTTCTGATGATTCTTGTTGGGTTTTTGATGGTTGTTCATACTTTCACGTGGCATTGAGGATGGAGATCTTTACAACTTACATCCCCGGTAATTTTGGGATTTTAAATATGGGTAATTATGGTCTTGCTAATGTTGTAGGTATTGTGACTATTTTTTAGAGAACAATATAGAAAGTTAGCAGATCTTGATGTATATTCAACATGTGCCTGAGGTTTTATTAAATCTTATTTCAACGATAGTTCTTGATGATTAAGGGTTTATAAGTACTTTTGGTGATTTCCAATGGAATCTTTCCAAGGGTTATTTGATTATGGCTCAAGGGAAGAGGAAATCAGGTTTGTACTGGACTAGAGTTTTTATTTCTTTTGACACTACTTTCATCATTGAGTGTAGTGTTTCATAAAAGTTCTACCATATTTTCCAACATCTGGTGTTATAGGGAGTTTGTTGGGGCACCACCTCATCTTTCCCAAAGATATATTTGATATATTGGATGAGATATATTTGATATCATTCAGGAGATGTATTTTATATTTTTGATGAGTTATATTTGATATATTTTAAGAGATATATTTTAAGAGATACATGAGATATCATGTGGAGACTCTCCTTTATATATGAGATGTGAAACTATTCTCTGTTCAGTTTTTTCAGGGTAGTTCAGTTGTGATTTCGGGGAGCGGTTTTTAGATCTGCAACTGGTGGAACTACTCTGATCTGATCGGTTTTCATATACAATGGTTTTTTATCTGATCTCAATTCCTTTTCATATGCACCTTTTTTCGGAGAGTGATCTATTGCTTTCATGGTCAGATTTATTTGGGTTTATTTATTAGGAATAATTCTTTATTTCAGGCTACCTTTAGAGTGCATATGCTCTCCAACATTGATCCACTATTTTATCTGAGTATTAATTTTGAGATCCCTTATATTTTTGGAGAGTCACTACTGTTTACCTCTTAATTTTAGTGGATCCCACTTTCTGGATTAGGTCCCATATTTTTTCCTTTTTTGGATTTTCGGCATTAACTTTTTTTTTGGTGTCAACATTTATTTTTCAGCACTCATATCTTTGGTCATTACACATCTTCTTTATTTTTTAATCTAGTTGAAAGGGAAAGAAATGTATTTCCTCTACATGTCCTCTTTGTTATTGCTTTAAAATTCATCAATTTCTATATTTCCCCATATTTGGTATTATATGGTTTGGTTTTTATTTCATATTTATTATGGTAGACAATTTTTGTTGAATTATTTTATTGAATGGTAAAAATTGCCATATTTGGTGACTAAAAATGACGGATGTTATTTTTTTCAAGAGAATGCATCTTCCAGTGTTTAGTGCTTAGAAGAAAAAAATAATGTCAGATGAAGAATGGGAGTTCGAGCATGAGATGGTATGTGGTTTCATTTTCCAATGGTTTGAAGATAATGTGATGAACCATATTGTCAACATATATCATGCCAGAACTTTGTGGGAGAAGCTTGAGACTATCTATGATTCCAATAAATGAAATAATAAATTATTTCTTCTTATGAAAATGATGAATTTTAGGTATAGAGAAGGTATGTCTATTTAAAATTATTTGATTGAATATCAAGGATGTTTTGATCAGTTTTATGGTATGAGTATTAACTTTGAAGATGATATTTTAGTGGTTTTATTACTTACCACGTTACCAGATTCTTGGGAGAATTTTCATGTTACTCTAACAAGTTATGATCATAATGGTGTTGTGAAATTTAGTTTTTCTAGTCTTATGTTTGGATTGAAGAAGTCAAGAGACGTACTTAAGAGACATATTCTTCAGAGATTTTAGTCATAGAGAATAGGGGTAGAATCCAGGAAAAGAATCAAGGACAGTGTAGTCGAGGTAAGATTAAAGGTGGAAGAAAATCTAGGTTGAATAAGATATATTTTTAATTTCATCATCATGGTAATAAGGGACAGGTAAAGGATTATTCATTTTTAATTTGATAAATCCATAGATTTTTCAAAGCTCTTTTACCTATCAGAAACTTCACCAGATAAAAAATATGGTTTTCATGCAATGATGTCATCTCATCATCCATTGCAACAACCCATCTATCTTTCTCATCACTCTCCGTTTCCTTATCAAAATATTCTAGTTCCCCCACTTCAGCGAGGAGCATATAATCATCAGGTGAATGTCATGTTGAAATGGCATGATGATGAGATGACCTTCGGATTGGAACCACAGGTTCAGTAATAACCCATAGAACCAAATTATCAGAAACAAAAGGTTCATTAGAAACATCAACTCAAACTTTTTCACCTTGAATATTATTTTTCACATCAACATGATCATCATAATCAACAGTTTTAGGTAAATGTGAATAATAACCTAGATCAATACTGAAAAATCCTTCAAAAGATGGATAGGTCGATTTTAATCCATTACCATTATCTGCAATTGTATGATCCTCCTTAAACAATTCATCACATCTTCCGAAAAGTTTCTTCAAAGATATGATATCATTTCCAACACATATTTCCAGATGAATTATTGGTTCAATGTTACATTGGTTCGGCATAATGTGTGTGGAAGGCATTGATAGGGCGTTCTGTTTTGAGGCACTCACTGGTGTTAGGGGGAACTGATGCCCCTTGTGCCTCCATATCTTAAGTGATTCATTCTGGATCTCCTTAACTTAAGTGCTTATCTCCAGCCATGGATTATAGTTCTCAAACCCTAATTAGGTTTTCTTTGATCATCGCTGGTGAATCTTTATTCCTACTAAACTCCATGGTACACTGCCATTTACCATTCATGGTGGAGCATTGATGACAATGTTCCTTTCATCATTTTGAGTACCTAAGGAAAACAATCTAGACTAGGGAGTTAACTCTTGTGATCTTTGGGGACTTCAACGAGCTTCGATGATTCAGATCAAGTAGATGAAGGCTTGAAGATATTAGGATGGAAGAACTGTTTAGCGCCTGACACTATAAGATCTTTTCATTTTATTTCCTAAATCTAATTTGTATCAGTTTTATCTTTTGTGCTTCTGATATTGTTTCTTCGTTTCAATATACTATAAATCATTTTCCATTTCATGAGCATTAATGAAATTTGTACATGGGTGGTGATGTTCTTTCCTTGCATGTAGGTCCCCATGGGACCAAGTCACATTAAATCATCATGCTATTTACCTTTTTTCTTGCAATATTTTGTTTCTTGTATTTTTTTTGCATCATTCTATAATTTTCATCTTTGTATCACAAATATCCAATTTGGTCCTATTATTGTTTGGCTTTATTCCACTATTCAGATTAACACTCAACCTCACAAGTGTATTCCAATTGTACAATGACTAACAATTTTGAAGGCCTACATTTTGAGGAGTGTTTCTTGAAGGGTATAAATATCAGTGAATGCAATATAGTGACTAATTTGAGTGAAAAAAGTTTTCTCCTTCTAAAATATAGACCCAATGAAATATTAATGACTATTTATGCATATTACATGTTAGATTTATATTGCAATTGAGGTCTCCCTTCATTATTTAACTATGGGAAGTGGGGATTTTCATCAACATTCCGACAAGCCTGGGGGGTTTGGGCTCTCTATAAGAAAAGTGGGGGCGGACTACATGTCACACCATTCTCACTCGTGGGTATTTTGGTTTTATTATACTTTAAGCCTTTACAGGAATTTTTTTTAAGGGCCTTATACATGTGATGAATTTGGATATGTATAAATATAATTAACTTTTATTTTTGGATAAGTTACAAAAAAAAGAGAGTAGTATATTCTCTTATATATAATTTTTTTTGAACATCTTAATTTTGATAGAGGAGTGGGATTCAAAAATGTAAATCACTGGATGCATGCATACATATAAGTATTAAAGAGATGTAAAGATTTCATAGGTACTAACAGTTAAAAATGATATATATAGGATGCATATAGAAATGGTCAGATTAATAAAACCCAATAAAATATTAAATGTAATATTTCATTCAAAGAAAGAAAAATTCAAGTGCTCAATCATTCAATACTGGTGACTATAACTGTTAGGTCCTCATGAATTGTCTTGGGATAAAAAAAATATTATAGGTAACTCTAATTGTTGAGCATCTATACCTGATGTGAGCAGAAAATTACATTTATTTGGGTGACCCTAACTATTAAGAACCTAGATTAAAAGAGCTAGGATGATTTATATAATCAATCAGGTAAATATTTTTTCATATAATTATTTAAGACTTATATGTAATATAATTGAAATTATTTTCTACCAGATATAGTCATGGATTGTGTTATGAGCTTATCTGTGTTAAGTAATGATGAATTATGGATCTTATACCAATAAATAGATATGTTTATGAGGTTATCATTTGAATGGTATTATATTAAATAATAGTCTTTATGATAAAAAAAATACTTGATGATATTTTATATTTTTATTTATTTTCAATAATCACCCTTTTAAAACTATATTGAAAGGGAACCCTTACATGAACCATAGACCTAGAGGAATATGACCTAGTACATGACCTGAAGGCCTAGATTCACAAGGCTAAACACATGACCCAAAGGCCCAGGGACCTGACTACATTGGAACCACCCCTCCCCAGTATGAACATAATTAATGGGGAATAACTCCCAACTTTTCATAGCTAGTTGGATATCATTACCCTAGAAGATATGCACAGTTCCTAGTATCGATGATGATTTTCATTCCTTGTTTTTCTTCTAATCTAATTAGATTTTCTCTTTATGGTTGATACTTACTCTGAATCCACATATGGGGCCTCCTATTATGTGGTTCTCCCAATCTTCTTCATAGTCCTGTGGCCTGAAATTCCATGGCCCACGGCTTGAGGTGGTCCAAAGGCATTGTGGCCTGAAGGAAAATGTTGGGCCAAAGGTTCTTTGCCCAAACAATTGGCTAGAAGGCCCAAATCGAATGAATAGTTTCATCCGATACAACATGGATATAGTAACATGATAATATACCTCCACAAATATTTTATTATTAGTTCTATACAAGATTACAAGGCGTGTTAACCACTCAACTACCACACCAACTATAATAATAGTCCTTATTGAAATGATATAATGAATGATACTCACCTAAAGATATATTTTATTAGAGATAATGAAGTGCATCATGCAAATCATTTTGATATCTCTTATTGGTTGGACCTATAGCATACTTTATTAGTATCCAAGGTTGATAAGTGTTCTCAAATTGAATCTATGTCATCATATGGATGTGAATCTTATAGAATCATATTATCTAATTGTAACTCATGGGTATTAGGTATCAGGTGTGAATCCCACATTTGTGATGATAAACACTAACTATGGAATATGATATAATATAATAAAGGAGAGTTAGATCAGTGTATAGGAAATGAGGAAAGGGTTTCTGAATTAGAGGTCAATACTTATTAACTATGTATACCTAATGGATTAATTTTAGAATTGGAAAACTTTTGTAATGTTATAGACATAAATTAAAATTTTATTTCTATATCTTATTTAAAAAAGATGAGCTTTTACGTCAATATTAATAATGGGAGTTTATATATATATATATATATGAATGAGATATTTCATGGCCTTTAGAATATGGTGAATGATTTATGTATTATATACATAGAAAATCTAGTTTATGATATTTAATATTAGTAGGTGAAGGTTTATTCTAACACTGCTTATCTTTGGTAATGTCTCCTTGTGTAAATAAATGAGAAACACATCCGAAAACTCCAAATATATAGATGGTTGTAATCATTTGAAAATTTTAGTATTGTTTAATAGAAAAAATGTCTATGTCTCCTTTAAGTGGAAATGGGGAGAGGGATTCTAGAATATTATATATGATATATATTATTTCATGTTGACCATTGAGTACTTAAGAAAGTGGTGGGTATAAGTACTTTATAACCCTTACCAATGAATTTAGTTGGTATGGTTATGTGTTTATAATAATATATAAGTTTGAAATATTTTAAACATTCAAAGATTTTATAAATGAAGTATAAAATCAACTAGGAAAAAGTAATAATATTCTCTAATCAAATTAGGGTGGTGAATACCTGAGCCAACAATTTTCTGATAATTTGATAGATTACATAAAGTTTCAAAAACTAACTCATCTTGGAACTCTATAGTGGAATGGTGTGTCTAAGAGGAGGATTCATAGCATTTTGGACATGGTTTGATTGCTGATGATTCTGTTTGATCATATTATATCATTATAGTTATATTCTATATGAGAAGAATTTTTTATATAGTATCGAGTTCCAACTAATGTAGTCATAAAGGCAGCATATACGATATGGAATGGGGGGATTCCCAAATTATATTTTATAATAATTTTGTGTTGTCAAATATATATATATATATATATATCACTTTTATTCTAATATTATTTTCCCTAAATTAAATAAATATTTTATATTAGTTATATGTTTCAATTAGTTTCCATTGTGGTTCGTTCATGGAACCATAAACACCTAATGGATTTAGTATCCATGGAAATAACTATCCTGGTGAACCTACTTTCCAATGTTTGGAAGTTGAATGGGGGTTTTGGGCTAGTGATGGTTAATAATTTTTATTAGTCTAGTAGATGGTAGGTTGGTATCATCCTATCCCTTAGGGTGGAATTATCACATATTGTTGGAATTTCTTATATATTTAAGTCATATTCCTGAATCCTTCCAAACTTTTGTTGAAGTGATAGGTTACCCTTATGTTAACAATTTATCATTGACATGAATGGAGATGAACAACAAAGTGGATTAGAGGTTCTCTCTATTAGTTTTTAACTAAGTGATGTTAAAATTTAGGGTTTTTAATGTTTAAGGACATATAACTGGGAACTCTGAAGTTTATTTCCATATTGGAAGGCGTAGGTTATTTTGGAATTAGGATTCAACCTCAAAGAGGTTTCATACATATCCTAGGATATCAGAAATCAAAACCCATGTGGTTTGAGTTATATAGTTTAAGGTTATGTGGAAAAGACCTATCTATGTATTTTAACATCATGTGGTATGGATGAGTAGGTGAAATGTTTCTAATGTTGGTTGGTTTGGAAGTTACACATGGGAAACTCTTTATAGTTGACCATGAAGGAAATATGGCCCAATGAGATTAGGTTTGGTGATTACCCAAAGGGAACATGTTTCTCCATGTAGAGGATGGTTTCACAGGGTATATGACCCAGTGAGGGCAGTGTGATAAGACCTGGATGGAATATTTCCCACTAGACAAGGGTATTATTTTAATAGAAATATATCTTTAAAAAGGATATTTAATAAGGAATAACCATATTCACTATTTTTTAGATGTCAAAAAAGACCCATAAGGCCTCAAAAACTAAGTATTTTGTTCATATACCATGATTTTTGAATATTTTATGTGATTTTAGATTCTTTTAAGAGTGTATTAATATACTTATTGGGGGTATATATGATTTTATTCCATGTATCCACATTTCTATTGATTTGATAATGTTTTAATTGTTGTTATTTCTCCTCTTTTGGTGATTATTATCTATTATATATATTTGTATATATTTCTATAAATTTATGTATATATTTATAATATATTTATATATACATCAATATTTTTTTATAATTATACATAATTACATTTTTTCATAGATATTTATATTTATTTATGAATTTTTTTCTTATTTATATACATTTATAAATATTTATACATATTTTTTTTATATATTTTTATATATTATGTGTAAAGACCTCAAACCTAATAACCTTGAGTCAATGGTCACTTTATCACATTGGAACTAGATATAAGTAATCACATACTGAAGGACTTTATAGTTTAGTAGTCTGGTAAACAGGATACACACTTGGATCTTGTACTATAATTTAAACACGAAATACAACATAGTAATTCCTTTGAGAACATCATTATTCCGTTAGAATTTCCCTTCATATGAGTTATAATAAAATTCATATCATCCATAGGAAAAGAAACCTAAGAATGTGGTGAGATGAAATAATCAATAAGGGTATGTATATTGTCGAAGATATCATGAATAAATATGGAATAATCAATATGACAAGTTAAATACCTCAAAACACAATATATTTAATCAATAATTTGAAAATAATATGCAAGGAATAAAAAGAATTACATATACATAATCACATGAGCTTGAAACTCATCCCTTGATATTCTAACTAATATAATAATCATAGGGATATACCAACAGGGTGCAGATCAATATGTGATTTTCACCCGTCTGTGGCATCCATGTGGTTGGGGATCCGTGGTTTGATCCCCACCACACCCCAATTTCAGGGGATATCCTTTGATGATGAGGGTAGTGATTGCGATAGGTATTCCTGCTAGTGTCAGGTGTTATTGGTCCAAGCAAGTAGGTCTCATATTGTGGAATAGTAGTAGAAGACAAATCTCCATCGAGCTGGATAGTGGCACAGACAGAATGGTTCCACAAGTATTGGATAGTTTATGTGATGGGAGATGACTGGACACCATAGAGATAGAATGAGGTAGGGGTCGGGAGTCAATGATGGGTTTCAATAAAGATAGTAATGGTGGGGGTTGGGAACAAACCTCATTGGATCTAGATGTGATTATGACAACAAGCAATTAAGGCTGCGGAATGTTGGGGGTTAAGTGTAGGAAAAGATGGTGACATAATTTTTGGTAGGCACATGAATCATACCAATTATTTAGGGTATTTGTGTTAGTTATCATGGGGTTTAGTTGCCACTAGGCCTATAAAAATCCATGTAATATGATCCCTCTATCCAGAATAACAAGTAGTGTCTTCAATTCAATAAAATAAAAAATACATACTTACCTCTAACCTTTATAAAAAAACATGGACATCAATAACTAATATCCTAATGATGTAATTCATAATTATAGACATAATAAATGTAAAATGAAGTCCTCATTCCAAGATATATTAAATAAATGGGAAAGGCCTCAACCAAATAACCAAACTAGTTTGTCTTATGAGACTTACTAATATATCGAGGGGCTATAGAGGGCCTCACCCATCACTTACTAAGTCTAGTGAATTTATCATATGAAAGGGGTGAAACATAATCAACTTAAACAATAATATTGAAAAATATCATACAAAAATGCTATTAATTACTCCAATCAATAAACATAATCATAAAATATTTAGAGTAATATGATTGATGATATCAAAGTAGTACATCCACATTCATACTAATCATAAACCATCCCATGAAATATGATTTATGGTATCAGTACAATATATCACTAGTGTATCATAAGTAGAATAAGGGTTTTTGGTATTGATGAATATAAATTCCATAAAAAGATCTTTGAAAATATTCTTGAATAAAATAACATTTCTATATTGAAAATCATCTTTTAAAAAATAAAAGTTCAAAAAATATTATAAAAATATTTTTATTTGAAAATAGATTTTAAATCATATTAAAAACTATTTAAAATTATGAGTGTTCATGATTTTGGGGAATTTCAATCATTCCATAAACATTAAAACAAAACCCCTTTCAATTGTTTTTGTAAGAAAAGTGAAAAAGTATCTTGTTTGGAAAATGAAAAGAAGATTCCTTTTAATTTTTTTTGTAAAAATACAATCATGGGTAAAAATATTTTTATAAATAATTTTAAGAATGATAAAAAAATTGAAAATATTTTCCATAAACATTGATATATAAGAATAAATATTTTCAACTAAAGAGAGAAATAATGTGAGAGTTTCTTAAAAAAAGTTCTCAAACATTTTAAGTATCAAAGAGTGGGAAAATGGTACTATTACTTGAAAATTTCATGAATAACCATAGGAGAATAAAATAGATTGAGTTTAAGATATAAATATCAAACAATTATGTTAAGAAATACTTAAACCTAAACAATCTTGAATGATGATGAGATTGTGAAATAAACCCTTACCACTTTGGTAACTTTTGAATCAAAATCCCCATTAAAAAAATAAATTCAAATGAAACTTTAAATACTATGTATATAATTATATTAATGATATGAAATATCAAAGGGGTAAATATACACCATAAAAAAGAAATAAGTGGTGAATATGACATATGTCTGATTGAAGTAAAAGTTAGATGAGAAACCATTAGAAAGATAAAATCATTAGAGTAAGGATAAATAAAAGAAGTGATTATGTGTGAAAAATATAAATCCACATAGTAAAAGTGGAAATAAAACATTATATAATCATAGGTCATTTCACTCATATTCATGGAATAACATAATCAATTAAGTGGAATTTTAACCCAATGAGTGAAAATTGAGTGAAGAAACCCCTTACCGCACGCTTCCCTTTAGTTGAGAACTCTTTAACCTCCATTATATTGGTTTTAAACATGTTATTAACTTATAATAGAACCATATTATTATTTTTAATATCATATATTATCCTTTTATAGCATCTTATCACCCGTTCATTTACAATATTTCAAAATCACTACTGTTTAGGGTGTTAATTGCATTGTTTTCTCATGAATGTTTTGTCATGAATGTTATGGATCATAAATATATGAAATAGTTACATAATTTCAAGAAATATATTCATGTTATAATTTTTTTTCATTATATACATTTTTAAAATCATTATTGAAATTTGAAAATGGATAATGAATCACATCACTTCATGGTAATGGTAGGTTGTATGTACGCATGAGCGACATTATCATTTCCTTAACAGGTGAGCAGATAAAGGAGTGGATGGTATATTAAAATTAAAGAATCAATATCATGTCATATATATCACATAGATTCATTAAATTTACCCTTTATTACATTCCATGTAAAGTGTTAGTGAAAAATGAATCACATTGTTTCGTGTTGCGGTAGTCCATCATACACACGAGCGACACTATTATATCCAAACAGGATGAAAAAGTAAGAATTTATATGTGATATTATAATTTAAAATGAATAATTATATAAAATATATCATATTTATTTGTTAAATATATCATTTCATAAAAACTTGATGGGTGTTGATGGAAAATGAGTTATATCGGTTTGCGAGGCGGTAGTCCGCCGTACACACAATCAACAGTTTCATTTCCAATACGAGGGAGGAGGAGATGGATATAGGTTATGAAATTATCATAATAAAATATAAGTACATATAATACCATGATTTTGTTATATAAACATGTTTTAATAATATTTTAATGAAGTGGAATTATAAATAAAATAAATTGCTCACTTAAGAATGTTATCTCTTCTTCGAACAACTTCTTTTGGTTTGCACCAAAAGAATTCCTAGGATGGATTTATGAACAAAAAAGGCATATAGGATTTTGGTATGAAATTAATTCTGGTATATTGGTATGTACTGACCGAACCAAAGGGTTTTTATGTGTGAATATGAGAGGGGAGGTGGTTTCCTTTTATAACTAGGGTAGAGGACACACTTGAAATTTTTGAAAAAATATGTGATACCAACATTTTTTACATGAAAAAAGCCTCAAAAATGGATAATTATCTATCCATGGAAGATATAATTTCAAAAAATTACAATCTAATAGGATTTATACTTTTTTTAGGAAATTATAGTCCTTATCTTTCTAGTTTAACCCTCATTAAACAAATTTTTACCTTAACCACAATAATTAATTTTTACCGTGTTTACTATTAATTATGGTAAATAGTTAAGATGAACTTATTATATTATATTAATTATTTTTATTAAAAATATTTAATCTATTTTTCAAAAATCTATTTACAAAATTGTAAAATTTAAATATAAAATTAAACCAGTAGACGCGATGAAAAAGTGGGTTCTCTAAAGGAAAACATTAAAAAGTTTAACAAGTTTTTATATCATATTTTAATATGAGACTGATTTTAATAACATAATTTAAAATAATAAATATATAATTGATCTATTTTTACCTTTAAAACCATTTTATAAAAAAAACATAACCTTATAAATTTTTTAAATGAAAATATAGTATTCAATAAAAACCAGTATTTTCACTATTCTTCGAAAAATTAAATTTATCAGAAAAATACCATATTTTCATCCCATTTTGGGGGTGTAAGGGAAACTAATTGTATATTAATTAGACATTACTATGTACGGGAGGTCCCAAAGTGGTGCACCATGCGAATGGAATCTGGATGTGTGGTGCATTTCTCCCAATCCTACCCACTTAGCTTATTTTTCCTGATCTTAGCTACTTCATGTATTTATTTGGATATCACCCACTTAATTTAGTTCTCCTGACCCCAACCATACAATGTGTTTCACTTGATACCACCTTCTTTTCTCACTAGGGGGTTCAAGGCACCAACATAGGTGGAGAGGGGAAAGTGTGGTAGCATGCAGTGAATATGTTTTGTAGGGAAATTCACTTAATATAGCTCACCTAGTGAAGTCCAATTAATGAAGTTCACCTACTAGAATTTTATTAATGAAGTAAACTTACTATAATTCTCTTAATACCATTATCTTACTATTATTCACTTAATTTGGTCTTCCTAATAATGATTTCCTTGGAATCATTCTCAATGGATCGAATGTGTTACTTTTTCTTTACCCTATCTCCTTAATTTCTTTTTTCTATGTTTCAAAGGATTATTATAGGTATTTATAGTCATGGGAGGTATATTTAGACCCTAATTTAGGAAATTTTTTCTAGGCACTATACATTAAGAAGCCATCAATAGTGTAGTCCCCTCATGTAAGAAAAGTAAGAAGATCAAGCTCAACAACATGGAGGAATCCATCAACTTATTAAATACACATCATGGTGATACCACCTAGATGATGAGACTGATGAGGTAGGATAATCTCTTGGCTGGTCATTTTTTATCTAGGACGTCCCATAAACGTATCACGCACCCGAGCCCAATCATGTACCTAGCTTGGTGACACTATAAAGGAATTAATCATTGATGTTAGTTATTGATCTGATAGAAGACCATGTGGATGATTTGTTTTCAACTAGGATGATACATCAATGTATCATATACCCAGTTTTGATCATGTAAAAATCTTGATGAGATTTCCTGAGGCCTTATAAAAAAATTACGGGGTTGATGTGGTTGGTGAATGCTTGTTCGGCCAGGATTTGACTGATGAATTCTATCATTTTACCATGTAACTAAGCCTATTAGTATATCGATATAGGATCGCACATGATGTTTAGGTGATCAAGCCTGATGCAATTTTCCATTTCCAAATTTTTTATTTTAGTCAAATCCAAAAGTATCTACCAATAAATTCCCCTGTCAAAATCAATTCTGATCATCACGAATCGTGTTTAGATCTGAGGTACCAATATCCACCCATGTTTCCACCATGCGATCCATATGGGGAAGTAGTTGGTTAACCCGGACCTATAAATAGGATTCGACCCTTCACTTTTTTTCGGTTGATCTCTAAACCTTCCCTGAGGAGGAATTTATTGCAGACTAGCCTCCACCAACCATCATTCACCTGGAAGTGTTCACCTAACCAATCTAGAGTATGAGAGTCTATGTATTAATCAGTTCCTTGAATGAATTTAAGAGATCCTATGACCCTATCAATCTACCTAGTTGGTATTATGAGACTCTACATATTTCTCCATCCACCTGGCTGGATTTAGATGATTCTGTGTACTTATAAAAAAGAAAATTTTGTATTTTGAAATTCCACCTAATGTCTTGGTGGAAATCACATGACTATTATGTGGAATTCATGTGGATGGTACATGAAGAATAATTTTAACCATTGTTTTTAGTTAAATTACTTGTCTTTATACAAACAATGGATTTGAAACAACATCAACATTCTTTAGTTGTATCTACAAGGAGGAAAAATATGATCAATATTGTTGAGCCTAACCACTATCAATGTGTTTTCATGAATCATAAACTACTATCAAATCTTATGGAAGCCAGAATTTGAGACTAACCTACATCAGAAAAGTTACCGCTATATGGGTTTGATCTATTGAGTGATGTTCCCATTATTGCTCTATGACTAGGGAACCAAATTCTTAAATTTATTAAGAAACATTAGAGGGCACCTCATTCAAATATTTATATGTCTTTTAACTTCATAAAAGAGACCAATCACTCTGATGGATTTATATTATGGTATACCCCACTCTCCCCAAAGGAAGAACATTAAGAAATAGAACTAGAAGTCCATAACTACATCTCTATCATGAGAAGGTTAGTAGGTATCCAAAATATTGTTTGGAATTTTAATTTGGATCTTAGATATAGGGATGCCTTCAACATGGATATGGGCTACCCATTTTGGGTATAGTAGTGTTGTAAATAATTTCATGTAGAGATAAAGGTGGTAGATCTATATGAATCCATTTAGGTTTCTTAAACCCTTACAGATTGAAGTGAGTATCTTATCCCATATGTCACCAGTTAATGGAGTCTAGATACAAATCCTTGAATTTAGTCTATAGAGATGTTGAGATGAGATTAAATGATGTAGAGATGATCAAATTATCCCTGATTCTTAGGGATATTAATGAATAATTTCTTTCTATAGTCTTAATATGGGAAAATTGTAAAAGGATCCCCTGATTACTAAGTAATTTCTTACCATGGCTAGATGTTTGAAGTGTGATGACCTTCTCCCTATGATCAATGTTCATTTTGGGTCATAGGTCGACCGGTTTATCAAGTTTACCAAGGAAGAGATAGAACGTACAAGGACTTGAGCGTTCACAATTCACATCAATCATGATCTTCCTAACCCTAACTGACCCATTCTAGAAGTGGACTAGTTTCATAACTGGTGCTATGTAAAGACCCGTAAAATTCAAGGGAAATTTTGTCTTAATTTTCTTTGGAATTTTACAAGAACGCGGTTTCTGACGGCACCTGATTCCGAGGCCCGAAGTGCCCGGAATCAATTTCCGAAGATTGGCTCGGGTATGTTCAGTGAACGAACGAGCGGGAATTTATAACTTTTGATCCGGTGCTCGGAATTGAAAACTGAGGACACCGATGAACTCGCAGCGCCGTTATTCGCTTAAGGAGACCTTTTCCGATGTTGCATTTTATGCGGGACGAAAGTTAGTTTTTGGGAGAAATTATAAGAAGTTAAATAAAAATGTGGAAACACTTTTTATTTTTATTTTGTTGGTTAACTTCTCCCAAAGGGAGTTAGAGGTGGGACCCACATCCACCTAACCTCCCTTGGGAGGATTAAGTTTGGTGGGGCCCACACGAACCCCAACTCCTCAACTTCTCTCAAAACCTCCCCTATAACCCCCTTTAATTAATGTTTGACACTTGGTTTAATTAATTAAGGTGGGTTGGTTTGAATTTCAAACTTTTGAAATTAAAGTTGATGTTTGTGTAAATAAAATAAGCCTTAGCTTATTTTATTTTGTTTAGCCATCTTGAGAGGATTTGGGAGCTCCTTCTTCTTCTTCAAACTTTGACGAAGAACGCGAAGAACCTTCGAGCTCCGAAGAAGAATGCCGCTCCTCTCTTCTTCGTAGCCGGTTGTTTCCGAAGATCGACGACGCCTTCCGTGTCAACGAAAGGGAACGTCGCTTCCTCCTCGGACTTCCTTCGTCGGCTTACGAAGATTCACCAACGACGTACCTCTTCGGACGTACCTCTTCGACAACAGAATTGACGAACGTTTACCGCGACGCCCGACCTCCGCGACGTTGTCCTCCGAAGGTCATTGACGAATGTTTGCCGCGACGCCCGACCTCCGCGACGTTGTCTTCCGTGGGTCGTTGGCGATCACCGATCTTGAAACCGAGGTAGGGGTTCGTTGTTGATTATTTAATTATTCTCGTTCTTGATATTAGAATGTCAAACTTTGAGGATTACGAATAATTGATATCGTCTAACGAGAGGGGGGTCGGACCGCACAAACACGGCCGAATCCCCCTCCTTTGTTCTTGAATTTTATTATTTTTCTTGTGGATGAACGTGATGGCGTGGTGCCGTTGCACCACGCGGGAATCGCACGGCTATGGTTGCGCGGCGCCGTCGCGCCGCGCCGCAGAAAGTTTATCATGAACGCGACGCCGTCGCGCCGCGTCGAAGAGAGTTGAAAGTGTCGCGGCCGGAGCGGGGCCACGACAGAAGGGCACGGTACCGACACACCGTGCCGGACGATGAAGGCCGCAGCCGGTTCCGGGCCGCGGCGGGACGTGATGACCGGCGGCCAGCCGCGCCGCCGGTGCCAGAAAAAGGAAGAGGATCGGCCCATGCCGGTCCTGTTGAGAGGAAGCCGGCCGGCCAGGTCGGGCCGGCCGGGACGGTGCTAAACCGGTGGAATTAAATTCCCCTGGGCAGTTATTTTGGCCCCCCATAATAAAGGGGGGTGGGGGGCGGTTTCATAAAGGGGGGCAGGCGGCCCCCCCGTTTCCCTCAAGGCAGGCCCCCCACGAGGGGGGCCGGTTTTCTCCAAGGCGCGGCTTTTAGTCGCGCCGCCAGCTAAGCAGAAGCGGGGGCCTTTCCCCTCGCGCGTGGCACCGAGCGGCACCAGGCCGCGCCGCCGCCGGCCGGGCCAGGTTGGACCCGGGTCGGGTCGACCCGATTCGGGCAGACCCAGGGGGGGTCGGGACGGGTCGGCCCGGACCCGGACCCCCCGTTTTCGAAACGACTTCTGTGTTTTGGTCATAACCTGAGCTACGGACCTCCGATTGATGAACCGTCAGTGGCGATGCGATCCTTGGATCGATACGGTCGTTTCGGTATATTACAATCAGGGTTTCGGAATACATTGAGTTCGGCCGGGTTGGTTCGTACACGAAACCAATCGGGCCCTCGGAGCGGAAACGCTCATATCTTGAGCTACAGACGTCCGATTGACGTGCCGTCAGGTTTGTTGTGTTCCTCTTAGTGAGACAGATCTTTTGGCATACTCCGCCCGAGGTTTGGATGCAAGTGGAGTAAGGTCGGGTTGGTTTTGCCTTAAAAATCAACCGGGCCCCTGGGACGAAAAAGCCAATAACTCTCAGACCGGGCGTCCGAACGACGCGCCGTCTGTTGCGTTGAGTTCCTGTTGGCGATACGGAACTTTTGGATACATCAACTCTGGACTTTGTGACAGTTGATGTATCAGCCTCTCGGCTCGTGGAGCGGACCCTCCCGAACGAGCTTGTTGTGTGCGGGAACCCTATTGCTGGCTGTGACTGTGACTGCTACTACTACTGCTACTACTACTGTGACTGCGACGACGACAGTACAACGATCCTGTGTGGATTCGACGACGACTACAACACTCAGCGATCCTACGTGGATCAGTGCTACAGGTCCTGTGTGGGCCCGATCCTGTGTGGGTCCGATCCTGTGTGGGTCCTTGCGCTCAGCGGTCCTGTGTGAACCAGCGCCTACAGGTCCTGTGTGGGCCCGATCCTGTGTGGGTCTTTGCGGGGGTTAGTTACCTATCGATCCTTCGTGGGTCCGACGACTTAGATGGATCAGAGATCATCTTTATCATCTTTCTAAGAAGTATACCTGTGTGTGAGTTGAATCCTGTTGCTTTCCTGTGTGGATTGTGTTGTGATATCCTGTGTGGATTTCGTTTTTCTTTCCTGTGTGGAATACGTATACTTTCCTGTGTGGACTGAGTTGTACTTGGGCTCGGAGGTTGGAGCGTATTGGAATTGATGACTTAGGTATATGTATGGGCATATACCTAAGCAGTGTCGGTTGTTACTTAGTGATTGTATCTTACCTTTGCGGTTTATCCTTTGTGGATTTTGGGAGACCTTCGGGGGTCTCGGGGTCCCTACTGAGTAGCTTATACTCACCCCTTCACGGGCTATGCCCGCACTACGTTGTATTGGTTGCAGACGACGGACAGTGTTGATCGTGGATGAGGCTTGAAGAGCAGAACGGTACCTGGAGGTGGACCACTGGGCAGGACGTAGCCGGAGCGGACGGCGGGACCCGAGGAGCAGTGGAGCTATCTGTACCCACCCTTCAGGTGGGATTTCCAGTGGAAAGCTCGGTGTAGCGGATTTTACTTTACAGTTGCTGGTTTTCCTTTCGAGTTGTACTTTACTTTCAGTTTGGGTTTGTATACTGGCCCATTTACTTTTCCGCACTTTCAGTTGTACTTTGTTTTTACTTAGTGTTTACTTTCCGCTTGCTTACTCTGTGGTGCTTGTTTACTTTACAAAGGCAATGCCTTCCCTTTTTACCAGGATTTACGCCTTGGTGCTAGTCGCCAGCCCCTGGCCTATGGAAGGCGGGCTTGGGGTAGTCACGGCACGGGACCCGAGGGCGGGTCGTGACAAATTGGTATCAAATGAGTTCGGTTCTTCCGCGAACTATGATCTTTTCTATGTGAAGCAATAATTTTTAGCGTATTGAGTTTGGTTATCAGTCTAGGGAGTCCAGTGTTGGTGCGGCGGCCGACGTATCCGTACACCAGGACCCTGACTTCTGATTTCCGACTTAATGCATGAAAACATTGATTGCGTGTATGTTTCAAAGTTTTCTTTGTGATTACTTTATATCAGCTCACCAGGTATATTGTTCTGACCGTGGCGCACCTGTTTCCTTTTCAGGATGGCCCCACGACGGCAGCCAGCTAGGGTTCTGAGTGTCAAGTGTGACGACAGCCCACCGAGCGACGAGGCCTCGGTGCAGGGCCCTTTGTCAGTAGTGGCACCGGTGGTATCTCTACCCGTCGATCCACCGATGCTTCCAGCACCAGCTGCTGACGATGCACGTCGCCTTGGAGCTCTTCACGAGTTCCAGCGCTAGCGACCGCCTAGGTTCCGTGGGGAGATGGACCCCCAGGCAGCAGAGGACTGGCTGGAGGCAGTGGTACGAGTTTTTAGGCTAGTGAGGACACCTGCAGACCTCATGGTGATCCTCGCTGCGAGCCTACTGCACGCAGCAGCGGGCCGATGGTGGAGCTTGATGCTCCAGGTGCACGATGATGCATCTCTTCTTTGGACGGACTTTGAGAGCCTCTTCCGCTCAGAGTTCGTCCCAGCCACCCTTCGTGCGGTGCGTATCCAGGAGCTTCTTCAGCTGCGGCAGGGCAGCATGACGATCGCTCAGTACTCGGCGAGATTTACTGATCTCTCGCGCTACTCAACCGACATGGTACGGGACCCATTCTTCCGGGCCCGGACCTTCGAGCAGGGTTTGAGACACGAGATCAGGGCATCGCTGATCTCCCTCAGCATACCGACTCAGACAGTAGTACTGGAGCGGGCCCTTTTGATCAAGAGCTTCCTTGCTGAGTCTACACCAGCGCCGAGACCCACCGCAGGGCGGCACGTGGCAGAGCCATCTGCAGCAAGCAGTCGACGGATGAATCAGGGGTCCAGACAGACCAGACCTTCAGGCAGATGACCTCAGGACACTGGCTCAGTAGTACAGGGTACACATCGATGAGCCAGTCTTTCGAGAGGCAGGCAGTGCTACTCGTGCGGCGGGCAGGGCCACATGGATCGTGACTGCCCGACCCGCCATGCAGAGGAGCAGAAGACGGTTGAGGAACCACCTAGGCAGAGGTAGAGGTTCGACCGTGGCGGTCCGCAGGGAGCAGGCAGACGAGGCAGAGGAGCTGGCCGAACAGCAGGTGGTGGACGACGCTTTGAGGCTCTACCACCACCACCACCAGGAGGTCCACCCCGACCTCAGGGGAGAGCACAACTTCAGGCAGCTGAATCTTATGATCATGGAGCTCCAGAAGCAGGTGGACTAGTGCGGGACTATCTCCAGGCATAGAGGCCTTTGCCCATAATGCCTCTGGCTTCGTAGTTTGTGTTGCCTTGTGTCCTTTTACTTTAAGTTGAAGTAATAAAAGATACTTGCCTTGGTGACTTTTGTTTTCTTGTCTTTTGTTTGTTTTTACTAAGAGGTGCCGGTTAAAAACTGTTGACTTGACCCTCACTTGCGAGATTCTTACTAGAGGAAAACCATTGACCACACACTGATGCCGACAGTGTGACTCAACCCTTGGAGGTGAGAGTAATGGTTGGATCTCTTGGTAGCAGCGTCGAGGCCTTACGACGTCATCCATGCCATGAATTAACTAATCATGACGGGATTGACTGTATTAGGCAAGGAACGTGGTTCATCCAGGGTATGAGACCGGATTTCACTTTTCGGTAAAGGATAAATCTTTGCAGCTTTGCCGTACGTTAAGGAGGAAGGTGAAACCCTTCGTGTGGTCAGACAGTTGTTAGCAGAGCTTCCAGGAGCTGAGACAGAGATTGACTAGCACACCTATCTTGAGATTGCCTGAGGAGGGAGTAGGGTACGTAGTCTACTGCGATGCATCATGGACCGGACTCGGATGTGTTCTGATGCAGGAGCGGGAAGTGATCGCCTATGGATCACGTCAGTTGAGGCCGCATGAGCAGAACTACGCTACCCATGACCTGGAGTTAGCATCAGTGGTCTTCACTCTGAAGACATGGCGACATTACCTGATGGGAGAGCGTTTTACAGTCTTTTTTGATCATCAGAGTCTCAGGTATATCTTCTTGCAGAAGGACTTGAACCTGAGACAGCGGTGATGGCTCGAGTTCCTCCAGGACTATGACTTTGAGATAGTCTATACTCCTAGGAAGGGGAACATAGTGGCCGATGCCCTCAGCCGGAGGACGAGAATTCAGCTACTTGAGGAGGCGACGGAGCAGCTAGCCTCTGCACAGATATCCTTCATGGATAGAGATGGAGAAGCCTTCCTCCAGTCTCTCACAGTCACCCCTCCACTACTGCAGTGGGTCAGAGAGGCACAACGTGAGGATGCTGACTGTGAGACACGGCATGTACATATATCCTCGGGACAAGCACCTGATGGTTTCTCCCTTGGAGTAGAGCACGACATCCTTTTCAGAGGACATACCATGGTACCAGTCGCTTTGTGAGAGGAGGTGCTGAGAGAGTTTCACACTTCTCCTTTGGCGGTACATCCTGGAGTGGCGAAGATGTACCAGGATCTCAGACGACAGCACTGGTGGCCGGGCATGAAGAAGGTTGTAGCAGAGTTCGTTTCTCGATGCCTCACCTGCCAGCAGGTGAAGGCAGAGCATCAGGTACCAGCAGGCTTGGTACAGCCCTTGGAGGTCCCTGAGTGGAAGTGGGATGGCATATCTATGGACTGCGTGACTGGACTTCCACACACTTCCAAAGGTCACGACTCCATCTGGGTGATTGTTGACCGACTCACCAAGTCGGCACACTTCTTACCCATCAGAGAGCAGGGCTCAGTGGAGATCTTGGGACGTCTCTACATTCAGGAGATTGTGCGGCTCCACGGTGTGCCATCATCTATCGTCTCCGATCGAGATGCTCGCTTTACTTCCCGGCTTTGGAAGGGGTTACAGCAGGCGTTCGGGACGCAGCTACGTCTGAGCATAGCTTTTCACCCTCAGACGGATGTTCAGACGGAGAGGACCATCCAAACTCTTGAGGACATGCTCCGCGCATGTGTCCTCGACTTTGGTCGTAGCTGGGAGGACCACCTACCCTTGGTGGAGTTTGCGTAAAACAACAGCTACCACTCCACCATCGGGATGGCACCGTACGAGGCGTTGTACGGCCGACCTTGTAGATCTCCTTTGTGCTGGACAGACCCCGGGGAGTCAGCACTTGTGGGACCGGAGATGGTCCAGGCCACGACAGAGAAGGTCCAGGTCATCCAGGAGCGGATGAGGACAGCTCAGAGCCGGCAGAAGTCATATGCTGACAGGAGGCGGAGGCCACTGGAGTTCGAGTATGGCGACCACATCTTCTTGCGTGTCTCACCTCGACGTGGTTTGCGGAGATTTGGCCGGGGCAGCAAGTTGTCTCCACGCTTCATCGGGCCTTTCCAGGTCCTCAGCAGGATTGGCGAGGTGGCTTATCGCCGGGATCTGCCACCTCAGTTGCACCGGGTGCACGACGTCTTCCACGTATCCCAGTTGAGGAGATACGTGCACGAACCGACGCACATCATTGACTATGGGGAGCTAGACGTTGAAGATGGGGAGACTTTTATGGAGGTCCCGGGGGAGATAGAGGATCGACAGGAGCGGGTCCTACGTGGGAGATCGATTCCTCTTGTGCGCATCATATGGCAGCATGGGAACCTCTAGGAGAGCACATGGGAGCGGGAGGCTCAGATGCGTGCTCAGTACCCTCATTTGTTTCCCTAGTTTTTAATGTATCTTTACGGGGACGTAAATCCCTGAGGTGGGAGTAATGTAAAGACCCGTAAAATTCAAGGGAAATTTTTTCTTAATTTTCTTTGGAATTTTACAAGAACGCGGTTTCTGACGGCACCTGATTCTGAGGCCCGGAGTGCCCGAAATCAATTTCCGAAGTTTGGCTCAGGTATGTTCAGTGAACGAACGAGCTGGAATTTCTAACTTTTGATCCGGTGCTCGGAATTGAAAACCGAGGACACCGATGAACTCGCAGTGCCGTTATTCGCTTAAGGAGACCTTTTCCGAGGTTGCGTTTTATGCGGGACGAAAGTTAGTTTTTGGGAGAAATTATAAGAAGTTAAATAAAAATTTGGAAACACTTTTTATTTTTATTTTGTTGGTTAACTTCTCCCAAAGGGAGTTAGAGGTGGGACCCACATCCACTTAACCTCCCTTGGGAGGATTAAGTGTGGTGGGGCCCACAAGAACCCCAACTCCTCAACTTCTCTCAAAACCTCCCCTATAACCCCCTTTAATTAATGTTTGACACTTGGTTTAATTAATTAAGGTGGGTTGGTTTGAATTTCAAACTTTTGAAATTCAAGTTGATGTTTGTGTAAATAAAATAAGCCTTAGCTTATTTTATTTTGGTTAGCCATCTTGAGAGGATTTGGGAGCTCCTTCTTCTTCTTCAAACTTTGACGAAGAACGCGAAGAACCTTCGAGCTCCGAAGAAGAACGCCGCTCCTCTCTTCTTCGTAGCCAGTTGTTTCCGAAGATCGACGACGCCTTCCGTTTCAATGAAAGGGAATGCCGCTTCCTCCTCATACTTCCTTCGCCGTCTTACGAAGATTCACCAACGACGTACCTCTTCGGACGTACCTCTTCGACAACAGAATTGACAAACTTTTACCGCGACGCCCGACCTCCGCGACGTTGTCCTCCGGGGGTCATTGACGAACGTTTGCCGCGACGCCCGACCTCCGCGACGTTGTCTTCCGTGGGTCGTTGGCGATCACCAATCTTGAAACCGAGGTAGGGGTTTGTTGTTGATTATTTAATTATTCTCGTTATTGATATTAGAATTTCGAACTTTGAGGAAAACGAATAATTGATACCGTCTAATGAGAGGGGGGCCGGACCGCACAAACACGGCCGAATCCCCCTCCTTTGTTCTTGAATTTTATTATTTTTCTTGTGGATGAACGGGATGGCGTGGTTCCGTCGCACCACGCGGGAATCGCACGGCTATGGTTGCGCGGCGCCGTCGCGCCGCGCCGCGGAAAGTTTATCATGAACGCGACGCTGTCGCGCCGTGTCGAAGAGAGTTGAAAGTGCCGCGGTCGGAGCGGGGCCGCGGCGGAAGGGCACGGTACCGACGCACCGTGCCGGATGACGAAGGCCGCGGCCGGTTCCGGGCCACGGCAGGACGTGATGACCGGCGGCCAGTCGCGTCGCCGGTGCCGGAAAAAGGAAGAGGACCGGCCCATGCCGGTCCTGTTGAGAGGAAGCCGGCCAGCCAGGTCGGGCCGGCCGGGACGGTGCTAAACCGGGGAAATTAAATTCCCCCGGGCAGTTATTTTGGCCCCCCATAATAAAGGGGGGGCCGGTTTCATAAAGGGGGGTAGGCGGCCCCCCCGTTTCCCTCAAGGCAGGCCCCCCACGAGGGGGGCCGGTTTTCTCCAAGGTGCGACTTTTAGCCGCGCCGCCAGCTAAGCAGAAGCGGGGGCCTTCCCCCCCTGCGCGTGGCACCGAGCGGCGCCAGGCCGCGCCGCCGCCGGCCGGGCCGGGTCGGACCCGGGTCGGGTCGACCCGGTTCGGGCCGACCCAGGGGGGGTCAGGCCAGGTCGGCCCGGACCCGGACCCCCCGTTTTCGAAACGACTTCGGTCTTTTGGCCATAACTTGAGCTACGGACCTTCGATTGAAGAACCATCAGCGGCAATGCGATCCTTGGATCGAGACGGTCGTTTCGGTATATTACACTCAGGGTTTCGGAATACTTTGAGTTCGGCCGGGTTGGTTCGTACACGAAACCAACCGGGCCCTCGGAGCGGAAACGCTCATATCTTGAGCTACGGACATCCGATTGACGTGCCGTCAGCTTTGTTGTGTTCCTCTTAGTGAGACGAATCTTTTGGCATACTCCGCCCGAGGTTTGGACGCAGGTGGAGTACAGTCGGGTTTGTTTTGCCTTAAAAATCAACCGGCCCCCTGGGACGAAAAAGCCAATAACTCTCAGACCGGGCGTCCGAACGACACGCCGTCTGTTGCGTTGAGTTCTTGTTGGTGATACGAAACTTTTGGATACATCAACTCTGGACTTTGTGACAGTTGATGTATCAGCCTCTCGGCTCGTGGAGCGGACCCTCCCGAACGAGCTTGCTGTGTGCGGGAACCCTAGTGCTGGCTGCGACTGTGACTGCTGCTGCTACTGCTACTACTATTGTGACTGCGACGACGACAGTACAACGATCCTGTGTGGATTCGACGATGACTACAACACTCAGTGATCCTACGTGGATAAGTGCTACAGGTCCTTTGTGGGCCCGATCCTGTGTGGGTCCGATCCTGTGTGGGTCCTTGCGCTCAGCGGTCCTGTGTGAACCAGCGCCTACAAGTCCTATGTGGGCCCGATCCTGTGTGGGTCTTTGCGGGGGTTAGTTACCTATCGATCCTTCGTGGGTTCGACGACTTAGATGGATCATAGATCATCTTTATCGTCTTTCGAATAAGTATACCTGTGTGTGAGCTGAATCCTGTTGCTTTCCTGTGTGGATTGTGTTGTGCTATCCTGTGTGGATTTCGTTTTGATTTCCTGTGTGGAATACGTATACTTTCCTGTGTGGACTGAGTTGTACTTGGGCTCGGAGGTTGGAGCGTATTGGAATTGATGACTTAGGTATATGTATGGGCATATACCTAAGCAGTGTCGGTTGTTACTTAGTGATTGTATCTTACCTTTGTGGTTTATCCTTTGTGGATTTTGGGAGACCTTCGGGGGTCTCGGGGTCCCTACTGAGTAGCTTATACTCACCCCTTCACGGGCTATGCCCGCACTACGTTGTGTTGGTTGTAGACGACGGACAGTGTTGATCGTGGCTGAGGCTTGCAGAGCAGAACGGTACCTGGAGGTGGACCACTGGGCAGGACGTAGCCGGAGCGGACGGCGGGACCCGAGGAGCAGTGGAGCTATCTGTACCCACCCTTCAGGTGGGATTTCCAGTGGATAGCTCGGTGTAGCGGATTTTACTTTACAGTTGTTGTTTTCCCTTTCGAGTTGTACTTTACTTTCAGTTTGGGTTTGTATACTGGCCCATTTACTTTTCCGCACTTTCTATTGTACTCTATTTTTACTTAGTGTTTACTTTCCTCTTGCTTACTCTGTGGTGCTTGTTTACTTTACAAAGGCAATACCTTCCCTTTTTACTGGGATTTACGCCTTGGTGCTAGTCGCCAGCCACTGGCCTATGGAAGGCGGGCTTGGGGTAGTCACGACACGGGACCCGAGGGTGGGTCGTGACATACTAGGAAGTCTCCTTTGAGGCTAGTCAATTTTTTCACCTGGTTAGCTTTCTAGAAATGTACCTAAGTGGATTCCTTCTCCCGATATGGAAACATGATGGTGTGAGAATCACAACCATCGTAATGGCTATACAACTATCAAGTGAAAAGAAAAATCAATTTAGCTATGTTTACCTTGGACATGCTATACAAGCAATTAGAGGATGTTTCCAAAGTAAAGGCACCATTTTGGGTGGTCATCCCTTTATATATATTGCGTGGATGGATATAAGCTCAAATAGGTGGTTATGAGTTCATAAATTCTATAGATATCCCTGGTTCCCATTTCAGGTCCTAACTCTAGAGTATCAGTGGATTTAGGTTGGGAAATTTAAAGGTGTGTGATATCAAGAATCATATAAATTGGAATGAAAAATATTTATACCAACCATATGGAATTCCAACTAAAACCTTCATGGAAAATGATTCTGGATCAACGAATCATGTGGTTATTTTATATCTCTTTGATAATGGATCTTGGTGGTTAGAATATGTAGGAGGTTCATATATGAGGGGTACACACACTACTTATTTAGATGAAAATTTTATTGCATTAAAAAGAAATACCCTGCTATGCCTTTGAGTGTATGTTCCAAGAAGCACCCAATAGTGGCATGCCAATTTTAGATGATGATGGATAGGAAGGAAACTATTATACATGTTACCTTTCCCTCATACTACTATGTTATTGGCTCAAAAACCAACTATATTGAGGCTTGGATTCAGTTATACCCTGATGCACAGTCTACAAATTTGGTACCCCAATTTAATGGTTCACCATATGAGGGAGGTGAAGAAAAACAAGACCACTAGATAGAGATGAAAATATTGGGAAATATAGTTTCACAGTATCCTACTAAAGCAGAGAGGCTTGGAAAAAAGATTACTTCCAAATTGGTGTCATCATCTCAAATGCTGAGAAAACAAGGCACATGGATGTTCCACTGTGACAACTGGGTCCCGGTGACAGCACAGACACCCCGCCTTAACATGGCCGTCAGGTCCTGACCCACCAAGTACCACCAGTTGCCCTGCAGACACATGGGGCCCACCCTAGGGTCCACCTACATGTCCGAACGGGTCATCTGACTAATGATAGTTCCCACATGCCAACACGTGGTCCCGATGACAGCACAAACACCCCGCCTTAACATGACCATCAGGTCCTGACCCACCAGGTACCACCAGTTGCCCCGTAGACACGTGGGGCCCACCCTAGGGTCCACCTTCATGCCCGAATGGGTCATCTGAATAATGATAGTTCCCGCATGCCAACACATGTCCTTTCTAGTGTGATTTTCCCTCACTCACACACACCCTGGGAAACTTCGCAAAAGGTCACCCATCCTGATTACTACTCCAGGCCAAGCACACTTAACTGTGGAGTTCTAATCAGATAGGCACCTGAGAAGGAAGGTGCACCTTGTTGACATGAGTCATATCATTTAGTCATTTAACCCTTTATCATTTGGGGGTGTTACATTCACCCCTCCCCCCTTTAGGTAACAACGTCCTCGTTGTGGGACCTGCATCTCAACACAGGTAGTGCACCACACTTAAGGCTGGGTTCCTCCTCTGATAACAAATGTGACAACCGGGTCCCGGTGACAGCACAGACACCCCGCCTCAACATGGCCATCAGGCCCTGGCCCACATTCCCTAATGGGTCATCTGACTAATGATAGTCCACACATGCCAACACATGTCCTTTCCAGTGTGCTTTGTCCTCACTCACACACACCCTGGTAAACTTCCCAGAAGGTCACCCATCCTAATTACTACTTCAGGCCAAGAACGCTTAACTATGGAGTTCTAATCAGACAGGCTCCCGAAAAGGAAGGTGCACCTTGTTGACATGAGTCATATCATTTAGTCATTTAACCCTTTATCATTTGGGGGTGTTACATCAATATTTTAGGAGTAGGAGGTTCACCCTCTCCTCATTTTCTACCAATTCAAAATACCCATAATATTCGATGTATTGGGCCTCATGGAAGTAGAAATTTTCCACTAAGTATGCTTGTAATTAACTTCAGGTAGCATAGTTTTTTCTATTAGGGTTTGGCTGAGTCACATCCCCCCTGAACATCTCTTTTGCAATCTAGAATCATGAAGTGTAGCCTTAATCAAGAGACTTGGATACTATCATTCATTTACTATAGGATATAACCATATACTCAAGCTAAGTATTAGAATTTATGGGTCATGAATCGAGTAGTGGAGATGATGATGATGATCAATATTCCTATCAGGAGGAGGTAATAGAATGTGCACAGTAGGGTATGCTATTTTTTCATCACTACCTAACAATCCCATAACAATTTACATTACTTATATAGGAGTAGGTATATTTCCCATCACTTGATGTGTCCCCAACATACAATATTGAAGATCAAACCAATTCCCTAAGAACTCATTCATATGTTGTGGATGACAATGAATATGATTCATTAGGTTTGATAGAGGGTATATGAGAAGTCATTTACAACCCAAAAAAGTTGCTTCTACTGACTCGGCTAGTAGTTCATTCAGTAGAATTACCCCCAGAGGAAATCCAAAACTAGAACAGGCAAAACTTCTAGCACTTTTCTTTTTTTCCAGGACACGAAGGCAATCTTTTCCCTAAATTTATATTTTTCATTTTGTTTTTAATTTTTGATAACATGGAAATGTGTTCATGTTTTGTTTCCACTTTTTTAGTTCCAGGAGTGATAATACCTCAAGGTAATGAAGTTTTTATTACCCTTGATGAGACATTTGGGGAGGATAAAATGGGTGAAGCCTAATGGGGACTTGGGTTTGGACTCAATCTAAATGTGCCAATCATTGATATAGCTGCTGCGACATTGATAGGAAATCTTTTGGATGTTAACACTTTATTCGACCACCCTGAGTTTAATATGGATGCTTTTAGTGCATCATTTCAAGATGGTATGCCATTTTTGTACCAATATCCTTCCTTCTTAATTGGAACCAAATAACATTTTTAATTTTTTTATATAGATTTATGTAATAGTAACCAAGATGCATCCAGGTTAGAGAGACCTTTTGAGACCATCATTCCACTGAATAGAATGGGCCAAGAATTCTTTAATTTAATAAAAGTGTCACCACTAGAAATCCTTATAGTCAGGCCTCATAGTGGGGAGTCCACAGTTGGGACAGTTCCTCCAACATATGAGAGTGAGTGTCCAAACCATTTATCATTGGGTTGACTTTAAATTTTCCCTTGACTGATATATACTTGTTTATGATTGACAGAAGCCTTTCCTCAAGTCGATGGAGTTGGAAATATCATTACCTTGAGGTCCCAACTAGGGGAATATATAAGAGACTAAGTTGTCTTGGTGGCACACTCATTTGGATTAATTGAGACTAGATCTTGTTTGGTGTGTTTAATCATATTTTATTAACTGGTCCCTATAATTGTTTCAAAATTTTACCTAGAAGATGCATCATTCCCACAAAGGCAATGGAAAAAAGTGTGGAGAAATATTTCAAAACTAATTTTTGATACTCCCTGTGAGGAATTGATAGATCAATTAGGGTATCTTTCTTAACTACTTTTCAATCAAGGATTTGGAAGAAATTATTACTTCGAAACAAACCATGTCTTGAAGGAGTTGGTTCAACACAAGAAACAAGGGAATGCATAACATCAACTCATTTTAATTGAGAAGTTCACGACACAATATTTTTGTTTTTGAGAAAAATAACTTCAAATTGAGTATTATTATGTGGAGGTGGTACTGATAAATCAACACTTATTGAATGAGAAGGATATTGAAGTGGAACACCTTCTATAAGAGCTAACTTCCAACAATGTGAAAATAGAAGAGAACCATAGGTTTCTCAAAGATGATGAGGATGAAAATAAAAATGATGATGCAGAGGAAAAGAAGAATTGAATTTCCAAGGAAGTTAAAACCATAATGATATTTGTACTTTAGCATATTGTGGATAGAGTCCAAAAATAACTTAATGAATTTAAATCTTTCACAATGTGTGCCCTGTTTGAATCACATTTTTTAAGAACGAATAAAGATAATCTAAAATTGCCATTCATCATTTATTTTAGTTTTCCTTTTTGAATAAAATAATATATTTTTTGGATTTCAAACTATTGTTGAATTCCTATTTTTTCCTTCATGATTACATTTGAATTAGTGATAACAAATTTCAAGATAACATGAATTCACTTGAACATTTAGATTAGATCAATTATGAAAATCACGATTCTCAAACACTCGAGTCAATGATGTTTCCTCCATGTCATGTCTCACATATTTCTATAGGTAGAAATACCATCACCAAATAGTAGATTTGTTCCACTTGTAATATTTCCTCCTATGTGTGGCTCGTGGATGGATATAGTTAAAAATACCATCACCGTACACTATATTTTCTCCATTTGAATGATTTCCTCTAGGTCATATATAATAGACGAATATAAAAAAAATACCATCACTATACACTAGAGTTATCCCATTCAGATGAATTATTCAACTCAATGTTCCATGGATCATGAAGGGAAAGAATGGAATAAGGATAATATTATTTAATAGGGTTCAATTACCCCAAAATGAAACTATAACAAGATTCATAAAAATGGACACCCCAATGTGTCAAGGGAAATAGAGTGATCTGATTATTTCCCAGGACTATGGTCCTGATAAGAATAACATGAGTTTTGATAGCATCATATTATGGACCTCACAATATTTAAGAATTTTATTATATGTCCCTATCATTTTCCCAAGCCTTATATTGGGGATACTTAGTGGGAAAGGAATTGGATTTTTCTCAGGTCACCCTTTACGGATTTTCAACCTAACATGTTTTGTTCCCATTTCCATTTAAAATACTCAATTTTTTCTAGAACACATGAGATGCATGTAAAATTAGCAGATAATATATATTATCAAGGACTCCCTTGTGGGGTTTTAACATGGTGATCTTGTGTCCCTTTCCTCGATCAGTTTTAATTCATGAAAGTCAGACCATTATAGCTATTGTTTAAGGATGGATAACTTTGATCGCATGTCACTGCAGTTTAAGGACATATATATTTGTCCACATATCACTATAGTTTATGGTTATATATCATTGAACACATATCATTGTAGTTTAATTTCATATAGATTTTAAAATAGAAGGTGGCACAATCCATCTAACAAGGGAAAGGAAAACCTGATGTGGATGGAAGGAATGTTACTACGAATAGACTATAACAAAAAAGGGCATTCATTTTATGTTCATTAAGCTCAAACAATTCCGACATGTGGTTTAAGGTCATGTGACATGGGATAACAAAATATTCAATAATGAGGTGTCACATCCTTTCTTTGACAATAGGTATAATATAAAAAGGTGTAACAACGAGGGCATCAAATCCCTTTGAATGGTTGATTTATGAAATAGGTAAATCATAATTCAAGGAGCTTGAATAAGAGATTACGACATGGATAACATGTATTAGGGATAACCGCTAACCCCATTTGAATGATGTGTACCACAGAATTACTATGAGAGAATAAAAAATTATAATACCTTCTCCTTAGGAAAAAAAATACTTTGGTTGAATGGATAGATTAGGGGTGTATATCCCAGATCCAAATTGGTTAATATATGAATATACAAGCATAGGTGCTCCTTTGTTTTGAATAAACTCATAACTAATAGTCATGGGAGTTTTTTGAGGATTCAACCACTCGAGAAATGATGTATGTTAATGGGAGATGGAAATTTAGTGAGGGATTTGGTACCCTAATGGTTACATCATCATGTATTGAAAAAATTACCAAGAAGAAGAGATGTAATGTGTTATTGATCTATCTTTGGCATGAACTAGGGGGTTTAGGAGACATATTTCTTCTTCAGCTAAGGCCACATGGTGATTCCCATGAGCTTTGTACCAATTTAATTTGTGCTCTAATTTTTTCCTAAGAATTTTAAAGTTGAAATATTAGTGGTAAGAGACTTGAATTTTACACATGACTCCCTTTACAGTCTTTTGAACTAAAAATTTTTATGTCTCTTTCACTAATAGTTTAAGGTCTTTATATATAAATAATATAGGGTTATAGTGTATGGTCATAAAAAATTGACCTATATGTGTAGGGTTTATGGTCATATATCTTTGAATAAAAATCATGACAGTCTTATCGATATGATCCAGGAAAGACCTGATGAGAATGGAAAGTACCCTTTGTAGTTCAAATTGTCTTAGGTGATGGTTCATACAATTTATGGTATTGATTTTTAGACCAATCTATGAAGGTAAAATGTGACACAACATCTCAATTGGGGTCCTAGTTCTGAGAGGGCTCTTACATATTTTTGAACAGAGGATGATGATACCAAAAATTATGGTTTGAGGTTCTCATATCAGGAGTTATAATATGGCATGAGTATGTAAGGGATGACCTCTCAGCATATTTTAATGATTGGTTTCACTATGAAGTTATTTGGGTGTTTTGAGATTATATGACCTTATTATTAGGATGAAAGAATAGATATGGTTAGAAATCCAAATTTTGGGAATGTATATTACAACCAAAATTGGCTCATGTGTGCATATCCAAAAATAGGTTTCCTTTGAAACTAGATTCACTCATTATCAATAAATTTGAATGGTTTTTAAAAAATTTAGACTCTTGAGACATGAAATTTGATTTCTATAAAGGAATGTTCAAAATTTTGATGGATGAATTCTAGACCTCAGTTACCATGGTTAAGTTTATGTAGTACTTTAGAAAGGAATAAAAATGGGTGATGGTCTACATTTGAGTCCATAACATATTGTCAAGATTTTTTTTGTATCTTTAAATAAAAATTATCAATCCATACATAATTCTCAAATTTTGGAGGAATATATAAAAATTTGTATATAGTATAAAGAAAGGGGTATTTTATCCCTATGTTTATTTGGAGAACAACCCTGCACCTGGGACACTTACATGGATCTGACTATCATGTAGGGAAAATTGGGTTGTATAGACATACAACTTTAATATGTTTAAATTATTTAATGGTATACTATATGGAATTCAGTTTAATATCATGTGACAAAGAATCAAGTTTCATGTAGTTTAATTTCATTAATTAAGTAATTAAGTGTCTTAGTTGGGCCCTTGATAAATGATTTGGGCATATCTACATATCCTTCAATGATAAGAATCAATCCACACATAATTCTCATGCGGTATATATCCCTTGCACTAACTCTATTAAAATAAAGGGGAGGGGGAATTTAATATTATAATATGGTTATATAAACTAATAATGATATATTGATATGTCTAAGTATGACCAACTATGAATGTGGGGGACCAAATCATAAAACAAAATTAGGGTCAAAGAGGGAATTTTATTTTGAAATAGGATCCCCTAAGTCATGTTCTTTTACATGGATCTAGTGAAGGAAACCAATGGTTTGTGGAAGAATTAAAAATGATATTTATAATTTTTGGGTTCGTATTTATGTCAAAAAATCAAATCCAGTATAGCCCATCCCTGATTCATCCATGTATCACATGAAATTTAATTATGATTGGGGAATTAAGAATGAAAAAATATATCAAAATCTTACTTTTTCTGATTTCAATTTGAAACAAATCTTGCACGTCCTCAATGATTTTTTCTTGAAGAAACTAAACCCAGAACCCTCGAGATCATCCCTATACATTCAAGAAGCTTGATCTTTCTCCAACCTATAAAATATAGGTGCTAGTGCAGAGAATTAGAGACTCTTCAATGTCATCATGCTCATGGGGGATAAAATTAACGACCCTCGAACCTAGATCAAGAAAACATTGATATTATCTTATATTTCACTTTGTAGGACTTGGGAGAGAGGGGGAGAAGATATATAATTCATCCAGACACCATCCAACCCCATTTTTGGTCTCAAACGAGATTATATAAATATGTTTCAACCTCCATTAATTTAATTTATGACCATATGTATTTTAACCCATTAAACATACCGAAAAAGGATATAAATAAAACTTAAAACTTGTTGAAAATATCATGGGTTTTTATCACATGCTTGTAATAATAAAAATATAATGCACGATAAAATACAATCCATTAACTCAAATCAGAACTCCCATAAATATTAAATGAATCCTTGAATATTACATATTTATTATTCATTCAATAATATTTTTCATTATTACATTGGTCAGGGGAGGGGTAATAAAATAATTAAAACCTACCTAATTGTATATGGGGACACTTTAAACCAAGAACTCCCAAACACCACCATTAGATGCAACCACTGGGTTTCGCATGTGAGGAATATTTTTCACTATATTCACTAAATAAATTGTGAATATAATAAGTAAATAAATTCAATGGTTATTATTCTAAACTTGAATAATGTTGAATTTATTTATTTCTTTTCTGATCATATAAACATAGACCTTATCCGAAAAATGTTGTGGGTACCTCCATGTACTAAACATTAATTCACTAGAATTGGAGAAGCTTCTAGACACACTTTGTGTGTGAACCTATAGGCCTTTATATAAATAGCAGTGAGTGATACTCACATAGTAGGAGTGGATTCTAGTAACCCATAAAAGTCCCTAAAGATATATGGAATAATCATAGAAATTACAACCTCATATGAACATGAACTGTGTAATATAATATCTTTATCTCATAATATATCATAAATTGGGATGGACACATCGTGTCATTATCCTTTATTACTTTATTTATTAGTGAACTTACTATATATACTTACCTTTAATCACCATGGGAATTTATTTAATAAAGTTACTATTATCATGGTCTATAGGGCCTATGATATCTCTTCCATTCGAAATAAAAAACTCTATCTTGACCATTAAAACAATGTAATATCACTAATTATGTGACTAGTACAAGCTACCTCACTATGAGATAAATACCATTATTTTTCTCTCTAATCAAAGTACATGATCAAATGGTATTCATTGATAATGATCTCAAGTTGAGAGACCAATACACATGCCTGCAGATAGGAATAAACAATGATGTCAAAAACATGTGGTGTTCCAATTGGATATTCAGTCCTCATGATCTCCTATTAGTGAGATCACTAAGTGAAAAAATGATGAGAAGAAGTCTCAATGCTTATGATACCCCAACAACTTATAGTTATAAACCATCTATTTATAATTAGTAAGACTTATCTAGACCATGATACATATGTTTAAGATTATTTTCATAGTATTTATAGTTTCTCATTATATCTAGGAACTGGTATAATATATTGATAACAAATAATCTAAGTGTATTACCATGTAAATTTTGGACATGAATGTATTAGAACTACTATTGTAAGAATATATCATGTATAACTCATTATATACACGATAACATAATCAGATTTACTATTCATGTCGGGTCTAAGGAACCCAATTTTACGACACTCTCTCTTGAACTAGAGTAAACTTTCTAATGATAAAACTATTATCTCTCACACGATAATATAATTCTCTAATTATTTAAGGTATTAGTAATTGGCCCCACCAATTTTCTTTACATGGATACTCTCCCATTTACAACTTCAAATCCTTTAATAAGATTCCTCAAGAGATGATATCCTTGAGTACATGGCTTTGGTACTCTGTCTAAACTTGACATCATGGCTAGTACCATTATAGAAATATTATCATAATTATTATCATACACTATCTACAAGGTGTGATACCATGAACTTGAAATAATTGTTTCAAATTTTACACTACTTATTCTACAACATCAAAAGTTGCAACTTACTAATTATTTGTAGTCATGGATACCATTGGATTGAATGAAGTTATATTTCTCATTATGATAGCCTAATTATGAAATTAGAACATATTAATCCATTTGAAGACCATTTTGTGTCCCATTATAAAAAGTGTTATTTTCCTTCCAATAACCAAGTACACATCCATTGTACTTTCTCAAGTACAACAGGATATTTCTCACTACTTCCCATGAAATTATATTATATTTAACTGATATTTTCTAACCATAAAGTATATTTTGGAAATATATATTTCATAACATGGTATATTTTATAGATCCATCATATATGAATATGGAATTATACTCACCATTTTAATCCCATCCTATGTATCTGACATGTCTTCTTGGAGAGTTTTATTCCACGTGACATTGAAAAAAATTATTTCTTTAGTTGTTCAAATACATTGTTAATATATGTACATTAACTTGGTCTATGTAACCCATAGACACAATACAGTAAATCTTTCTCCCTAGAAATTGGGTTTCTAATTTAATTCAATCTTTATTGAGTTTATTTCAACTCATTCTTACCTAACTTTAAAAATAATAACTATTTTCATATGTTTATTAACATATTTTACTTGAAACTATGGTACTCCCACTAACCACTTGTAGACCCCTAACATACATTCATTAGAAAAGAATATTATATAATTGTAATGATTGATTTATTCCTTAAATGTATATCTATAATTTTTATTCCATATTGGAATTATATGGTGTCTATTACCCTTTCTAGTTGTATCATATAGACACCTTCCAAGAAAGGTGTCCTAGACATCCAATGACCAATATAATGTTCATAGAAAATTTCTATGAAAAGTGGAATTCAAATGGTTTTAAGAATGATTATTTGGTATCACCAATCGATCCTAATTGGTAATACGATTGTACCACCAATGTATAGTTTCTCTTGAAAACCCACAAATAACATTACATAAATCATAGAAACTACCAAAATACAGACTTGATTTGGGTACATGGAATCAATTTTCCTTAATTCGTATGAACTTTTCAGTCATAATTTTTTTCCATTTATTTCATTCTTTTAGGATACACTATTCTTATCAAATTAAATATCACATTCCATGGTGAATATAAAAACAAATCTATTGGTTTTATTTTTCCTACACAGTATGTTTCATTAGAACTTTCCTTTTCCATGATCTCTTGTGAAACCTATTCCTATGCCAGCCACTTGTGATTCTCCATCCCTGAATTAACCCTTGTTAATATTGCTCCAACTATCTCAAAAAGAGATGTAAAACCTATTATAGAAATATATTAAATCTCTTGAATATAATTTTTTTATCATATGGTTTATATAAATTGTATATAAACATTATGATAATAACAGAGACACTCTTTGTGTTTATCTTGATGAAATATTATTTATTAACTTAGTCTTAACAAACAATTTTCATCTAAACACTTGGTCTATGACATAATGGATTTATTTCATATTATAACTCATATGATATCCATTTTTCAAAATAATTGGAATATTGTTATAGGTTAACACCACTATTTATAAAGCATGTGTTAAAAATATTAATAAATACTTTTAAAAACATAAAAGATATGTCATTGATCATACTTTTACTAACATCATGACACTGATGTGTGTACAGAAACATGTGTTTTGGAATTATTACACTATAAATTTTTAATGATCAATATATTCATTTAAGACTCATTATTAAAACTCCTTTTTACTCACAACATTGATCTAATCTGTAAAAGGAAATTTGATTTTATGAATAAATCCACTCAATATTTATAATGATCGATGAATATTTGGTCAAAATAATATTTGTCTCACAGGCCTAAAGAGACTCTTATCTCCCAAAAATTCATGTTCACTACTTCAATTTGACACTCCATAAAACTTTTAAAGGACTATAATGAAGTATAGTAATTTACCTCAAATTTATACTTGGAATAGTTTATGCTCCCTAGATAAACTCAGTTTAAAATCATTGAGGATTTTATTTATTTCAATATATTTATTTTAAAAATATTATATAATTAAATGTGTCGATAATTTATAAGATTTTTAAAACCCAGGATTATAAAGATCGTACTAGGTATATACATAAAAACTAATTTTAATTTTACTAGAAAAAGAATCAACTTTCCATAACTGGGAATTTAAGTATTACATTTTATATTCGTCAGATATTTCTAATGATTCATGCATTACTAAAATATTAGTTGAGTATGAGGTACTTTTAAAAAAAATCCAAAATGGAATTATTTCTTTTTAGGTCCATTGGATAGATGAGATAAATGTTCTGATAATACTTATGAAAAGTTCAACTAATATCATTAAACATGGAAAATTAAAGTTGTATACTTCTCATTATTGAATTAAGAATCACCCTTTATTAGATTCTTGTAGAATTCACCTTACTTCTTGTGACACTTATTTAATTACTTGGTTATTGTATTGGGATACAAATTTATAATATAAATACACTGTATAATACCCAATAATTAATATAGAAACATCACATAAAATTATGAATATACACTATGTTGATGCCTTTTCTTACTTCAAATTCAAATCATTTCATTTTATATTTGAAAGACTTATCTCGCAACCTGAAAAGAAAATAACCTCCTATATGATTTTTTCCTCTTTTCCTTGAAGGATTTTGTGGAGGTGACTTCATATTCACACTAGCCATTGGCCTTTTTGACTTGTATTTCAACTTTTTCACCATAATAACTAAATATTAATATTTCTTTAATTTCTGATCTTCTTCGTGAACCTTACCCAAAAGGTAATGAATTTTCTTCTATATATTTTCCATTTTATATAATCTAAAACAAAACCAAAGTAATTGGGTGATAAGGATATTATAAATAAAAATTTAAATGTACACATGTTTAGTGTAATCATTATCTCATTAATTTATTACTTCACATTATCCTTTCATACTTCTCAGAGATGAGACAACATGTTAATTCTTCCATGTCATGATGTTGTTTCTATAAAAAATTAGACATTGATAATAACATTCTGATGTAAAATTCAAATGCATAATCCATGTGTCTCATGTAAGCTTCATTTTCACCCACACTTCCTAAGGTGGCTCAATAAGTAGTGGGTAATCCAACACATAGAATTTCCATTCACATCATAGTACATTTCATTAGCATATGTACTATATATAGAAATATTATGCTGATGAAGACAATTTATTTTTCTAATATTTATCAGAATTAATTTTTGGAATTACTTTATATTCTACTAGAAATAAAACATAAGAAGATTAGTGATTTATTACTGATGAGCAGTTACTAGAAATTATAGATTTTGTTATATTAAATGTCTCGTAGTATTTTATCGAATTACAATACCCCTAAATTAGTGTATTTATAATACTCAGTCACTTGATTATTATAGTAAAAATGATCCTTAATACCTTTCCTCATAGTCTTATCTATGGATGAAAAAATACACAGAGAGTCATAAGGTATGATTTCATCTGTCCAACCACATTAACTTATGGATCATTAATATGTCGAGTGGAGTCTCGTCTCTTGCAAAGAATATCCTTCACTTCTAACATGTGATTCTAAAATTGTAAAAAGATATGTATGACTACTTCATTGATTTAAAATTTAGTTAATTTTACCCACCACTCTTATATGAACTCCCAAGTAGTATGATATACCCTCATCTAGGGATGATGAAAACCTTGTACAATCGGTGTTATCCAAAATTAAGTGATGAAAGGTGTTATGACTTAATATTTCTTTGGGGGTTTTTTTTATTCTCAGTGAATGTAATAAATTTTTATTTATACTTTCTTTTTCTATATGATCACACTCACATCTTAAAAATTCTATAAATATAAAAATATTCACTGTGCATGTACATTTTATATACACATGATCTCTTATTACTTTATGTGATCACACTTAAAAAATACACATACATACTATAATAAATCATGATTAAATAAAATTAAATCGATTAATCAGGAGAATATACTAATGATCGATTGATTGAGTGAATAATGAATCAACTAAACCTTAGGGGAAACTCTATGATTTTCTAAACTTGTGACTCAAGTTGCAACACTCATCCATACAATGCTAGAAAGTCTCATTCAGTGTCTTTCCAAGTCTTACTACGAACTATATTACTTCTCATATTTATTATTATACAACAATACTCTCATACTGGTGAGGGGGTCTTAGGAGTGAAAAATAAAGATAAATAACTTTCATCAACGTGCACAAACTCTTGTACATATAATGATGGCACATATCATCATTTATTATAAAACTATTACAAACCAATACATTTAAATAATAAAATGTATTAATAAATGAAAATATATAATCATGGGTCAGTATATGGCTCACGATTAGTCAATACATATTAAAATAGTGTAAATAAATTAAATTTTTAATGAATTCGACTTAATAGGTTTTCCATTAATTAAAATAAAATTAATTTAATTTTAATTCACAAATTCTTATTGCGTGGTCCATATAATTATCCAATTAAATTATAAATATTTTAATAAATTTTATATATTTATTTAGGAACATGAAATTTTTTAAAACCCTTAGAGGGGTTTCAGATCATGGGGAAATACCAGTAAGGACCGGATAGGTTGGGTAGATACCAATATAAGGCCCCAGCCTTAAACCTTACTTAATCTTGAGTTATTACAATATTACACATTGAGGATCTTTTCAGGTTTAGAGTTTTAGAGAATTAGATCATGAAACTTGCATTACATTCCATATTTAGACAAAGTGGTTACATGAAAGACAGTATTCATTCTTCCCATAAACAGAAACATATTTAAAATAAAACATGGATTCTTTCTTGACACATCCTTGACACTGTCATCACATCATGTACCCTTCCCTTGACCTGTGAAAAACATTTCAAAAACTTGAGATGAGCATAAAAATATCAGTACGGGATATAAAAATATGGAAAGGAATCATGAGTACATGTATACATAATAATGTAATCATACTTTACCCATAAAACATAGGCACTTTAACATACCTCATAAAATCATAGAAAACATAAGACATAAAGGTAACTTGAGGCATTCATAACATTCTTACGTATGGAGTAACCCTCTTGGTTACATTTGGAATACCCATCACAGTATATTCCCTAAATCTCTTCGGAGAAACCTTATCGTTTCACTCCTTCGCGTTACCCAATGCATTGGAGAGCTATATCGGGCTCACCCGCCCTTAGTTTATCACGGATCAACCGTTCTTCATAACAATGCCCAAGAACCATAACATAACCGTATCACATAAACATGAATAAAGGAAACATAACATTTCCACATTTCAATCACAATATAACATTTTAAGATATTGAAATAATGAATCCATTCAAAAAGAAACCATTTCCAAAACCATTTAAAACATTTAATAAAGTGATTTTTGAATCAAAGTGTCCCATACCACCTTGAAGCTTTTAACATTTTAAACCATTAATATCCATATAAATAAATCCTTAAAACAATTTTGAAAACATGGATATTAATAAGAACAAATAATTAAAATATTTAAAACGATATTTTGGTTAAAGGGGTTTTACCAAAATTAGAGACACTTGAATACAATAATTGAGGAATAACATTTAGTCATAACTTTATAATATCATGAGAATAAAAGGATTCATGATATAATACTCCAAAGGACAGTATATACACCATATAAGAGTGAATTGGTGCATAACAACAATGAACCCTCAATAGAAATGTCAAATGTGATGAAATCCGTTATAAAGAAGGTATCCTTAAATTAAGGACAAATAAATTTGAAAAATATGTGTGACAAATATATATACACCCAATATAAGTGGATATTAAGTGTAAAACAATAAAAGGTCATTCACACATATTCAATGGATGACATATTCAATGACTACAAGTTGAACCCAAAGAAATCGAAATTGGGTTAAAAAGTTCCCTTGACAGCCTAACGGCATCACATCAAAATGAGTTGATGAGAGATAAAAAGTGTATCTCATCACTTGGACATAAAATTTACATCAATAAGGATGTATGAGAACATATCCCAACATAAAAATATGTAAATTAAAAGACCCAATAAAAGAAGTCTTTTAAAAAAGAGGAGGGTGAAAGTTTCCCTTACCGACTTGGGTATCATTCAAAAGATACACCCCACGAAAGAAAGACAATAGGTCATTGATGTAAATACTCATAAACGAAAGTATAATACAAAAAGAGTAGAATAATGGGAAGTACATACACCACTCAATCGAATTTGTGGCGAATGTAGCATAAATCTCACGGGAATAAAAGTGAGATGAAAAATCCCTTACGAAAACTCGGCAGCCTAACGGCGCCACATAAAACTTCCGAATATGGATTGATGAGATCAAATAGAGTATCCCATCATATTACAATAGAATTTACAGCAAGTGTAATATAAAAGAAAATCCCCCAACATTTCAAGGAGGAGTTTAAAAGAAGTGACATAAAGGAGAGTACTTAAAAAGAAAGAGAGAGGTTAGATCTCTTACGAAAGTTCGGTAGCCTAACGGCGCCACTCAAAACTTCCAAAATGGATTGATGAGAGAGAATAGGGTCTATCATCACATTAAAATAAAAAATACAGTAAATGTAATATAAAATAATATCCCAATCATAAGAAATATGAGCTTAAAATAGATGACATAAAAGAGTGTACTTAAAAAGAAAGAGAGTTGTAGGATCCCTTACCTCGTGTCCGACTTGACTCGATCATTCTTTAATCTCCTGAATAATAAACTTGAGTTAATTTCTAATTCCTTAAGAACCTTTTTCAAGTTCATTATTACTTTTATACCACTTATTACCATGTCATAAACATTATGTAATCATTTAAGTTAATAATATTTGTTTTGCCGATATTTGGTTCTTAAGTCGAAAGTGGACTTCTTACAATTACATGTTGTTCGTGTGGACAAATGTTTATTATATCCAGAATTGTATTCATTAAGTAGATATCATATATTTCATATATATCCAGTACATGCATGCATTTATAACATTACATAATCATTTAGAGGTAAGAAATGAAATGCACCGTTCATGGAGACGGTAAGCCGTACGTACGCATGAACGCTACTTTCATTTCTATTTCATATTTTATAGAATGGAATAATAATGATATAAAGGTATATTATAATTCCAGTATAATATCATATATAATATCATATTTCCATCCTTTATACATCCCACATATGGTATTTAACGAATCAAATCACTTTGAGGGGGCAGTAGTCCGCACTTCCTTAAATGAAGATATCGCGTATACCCATAATGGAAGCCATAAAGGTAAGACAAAAATGAAAAATACAGAAGCATAAATAAAACATAAACATATTATATATCATATATAAAAATAGTGATATCATAATGGCCACCGTTGAAGGTGTTAAATGAGTATTGAACAATCATCGTTTCGGGAGGCAGAATTTCACCATCCACGGAAACCGTATGTTCTTTAACCATTTGATGTAGTTGTGTGAGAGTGTAGCTCGAATAAATATTATAACAAAATCCTAGTATATTGAAGATACTGGTTTTGTTACAAAATAAGTAAATAAAAAGAGTTTAGGGGGTTGGAGAAGCAAAATAAAACAAATGAACATGAGAGAATGAATTACCTTTAAAAGTGTAACTCCTTTTGATTTTAGCCTAAAGGCTTCCTTTGAAAGGATTATGCCCAAAGGGAATCCTCTAGGATGAGTAGAGGTATGTTTAGAGAGTAAATGGGCAGGGGTGGGCCGAGCCAAAGACTTGAGGAGTGTGTTAAATGAGGTAGAGGTGGGGGCCTTTTATAAGAGGAGAGGAGGGGCACTTTTGGAAAGTAATGAAATATTACTTTATTTGAAAATGTGTTTCGGTTTCAAAAGGTCCCACATTGATATAATTCGTGGATAAGGTGATAAGTCTTCTAAATCCACTCATCCAATAAGTTTTGGACATGTTTAGTTCATATATTTTACATTATCTTTCCATTTTATTTAAATCGTCAAATAATGATGTCATCACTGCATCATTATTATGTAATAAATAATTTAATTTATTTAATGTCTAAAAATTATTAAAAAAATACTATGATGTAGGAAATCTTTTTATCTTTCCAATGAATATTTATAATAAAAAATATTACTTGTATAAACCCACTTAAAAATTGTTTTAGTAAATAATATCATGTTTGTGTCAATTTTACTTTTACATTAAATAAAATGTTATTTATGTCATTTCCCAACCAAAGTGGATCCATGGGGTCCCCAAGTTGACCCATGGCTTGTATTGGTCGGTCATGATACAACCAATGAGTGTAAGACATGTGTCAATCTCATCTCATTTTATTAAAGCATTATTTTTACCTCAAACTACACTAATTACCACTAATTGCGATTAAAAACTTAATAAGTTACTATTCACCAAAAATTTATTTTAATCTCATTGAACCACATTTTACTTCTTAATGACAACCATGTATGTCGGAGTTTTGAAAATCAAAACACAATGATGGAAAAATTTCATTTAAACGGAAAATCAGTTTTATAAGTACCACTTAGTGGTTTCACTATTCATCAAAAATTGAAGTTTTTCAGAAAAATCCCAAAAATTCACCCTAAGCTATATTTGATATTCTGAATTCAAAAATGAAGTCCATTTTACAAAATTCAAAACATATAAGTCACATTAATTAATTTAATAATTAATTCCCGCTGTCATGTCAAATAGCGTGTTTTATGAAACAATAAGTATCAAAAGATTGACACTAGTTTAAGTCTGATTTCAAAGTGAAATTGATTCCAACGAACACTATTGGATTTAATGGTAAAAATATTTTCTAATTTCACTTTAAAACCAATTCAAAATATAATCTATTCATATAAATAAATTAGATTAAAAAGTGGTTTTGAATTAAAATACAACATTTTACACTATTCATTAAAAAAAATGAACTTTATCGGAAAGATACCAAAAATTTACACAAAGTAAATTTTGATGTCCCGATTCTTAATAAGAGTTTTATTTGGTCCAAAAGAATGTATAAGAGTGATCAAAACTATATTTAATGACGGTTCGCCATCAAAAGGTGATAAGTGGACCTTTAGTGAAAACTAGGGCATATACGCCTAAAATTGAATTCTTTCCGTATTTTAAGCCATTATCTTTTATTGGATAAATTTAAAAACATTTAAAAACATATATAATCATATTTTAGTTATTTCTATACATTCCCACCATTACAACGGCTACATGTTAACTACCATTTAAAATAATATTATTTTATTATTAGAGTGCAACGTAAGATTCCCAAGAAACTTGTTGTTGCGTGTTGGGTACGCCATCGAGCATAGCGTCCCCTTTAAAGTTATTTAAATATTTTATTCACAAATATGGATAAATATGAAATTTCATATTCTTTATTTACCTGGGGTGTTACGTCCTTCCCCCCTTTTGGGAATTGCGTCCTCGCAATTTTAAAATTGCGCTTGGAAACATCCTTGAAAGTCCCACATCGGAACAAAAGTCGGTAAAACAAACACTTTAAAATAAAGAGAGATAAGTACAAAGGTCACCCGAGTTAACCCATACTAGGATTCCAAGTATGAAAATATGGACATGGAGGAAAAAACAAAGGGTCATGTTCTGATGGAGAGTGATAGAAAACATGTTTAGGAGAAAGTTAACCACGAGAAAATCACAAACATGTGATGGGTTAAACGGTATTCGATTCCCCAGTAGGAAAAGTTAATAGACAACATTTTTGTTTTAAGTTACTTTTTATTGAGGAATTTATTCATAAGGAAACATAATCACTTATCATATTGACTTTCAAATTTTATTAGATTCCTTACACAAACTCATATTTTCTCCAAAAGACGAGTATTTAGGAAGACTTGTTCACATTAAGAGTACTATAATCAACTTCTAGAGAATCACCTAATCCACAAAATAGAACTATATACTTCCCATGTCATTAACCAAAACCAAAACCAAAAAGGCTAGTACAAGATCAGATAATCCAGAAAAGGATAACCCTTTATAAAAAGAAAATCTATTCTTAATCTCCAAAATTTGTCCAACAAAACCCAAAGTTCAACGAGGACCATTTGTCCATAAAATTCTTCAAAGTAAACCAAACTAAGATTGAAAACCAAATATTTTAAGGATTTATTCACATAGTCTACCAAGTTAAATCGTAACATTTATCTCCAAACAACATCAGTTGCTCCTAAAGTCTCACATTGAAAAGTAATTATCCTAATCACATATCCTCCAAAATCAACTTACTCTTAATTCATAAAATCATATAACTAAAAAGAATCGGTCAAACTAACCAGGGAATTCACGTAGTCCAGTGGTAGGCGATAAATACCAGTCGCACATTGGTTGTGGGTTCGATTCCCGTAGCTTTGTCCGACGCGACGGGATGTCACACGGTCTGCGTGTTGTCCTTTTTCCAAAACTATATAATTCTTAAAACATTCCCCAAAATGAGATAAAATCTTCAAGAATAATCATAACATATTTTAACCTCAATTTTATCCCATGCCCTTCATTTTAAATCATATCATATAATAACCCATAACTACCTCAAAAGTAAGGATCATATAAACCCTAATGGTTACCTTAATAATTATTACCTGAATTTCCACATCGAGTTGGCCATCTCGTACATGATGCATTAGAGAACTCACCAAGGTTCAAGTGGTTGATCATGACTCCTTGATAGTTGGTTTAGAAAAACCATGAGATTTCTCATTGAATCCCCCATCTCATCGAGTATCTTAATCAGAGAACCACCATAGTTTCCTTCAAACCCATTGTCACTTTGGTGCCTGCTAGATCCAGCCATTTACAAAAACCAAAAAGGTCAGTGTGAGTATATCAACAAAACCATCATGTACTAACGAGGAAGGTAAACACTAAGATATACTTACTCATTCACTTTATCTAAAACTAGGACTCTTTCTGAAATCCTAACCATTATGGTAATGTCACTTATGATTAAAGAATACCCTAACCTCAAAAGTTATCTAAACCGGCCTTTGATACCAACTATAAGGCCCCAGCCTTAAACCTTACTTAATCTTGAGTTATTACAATATTACACATTGAGGATCTTTTCAGGTTTAGAGTTTTAGAGAATTAGATCATGAAACATGCATTACATTCCATATTTAGACAAAGTGGTTACATGAAAGACAGTATTCATTCTTCCCATCAACAGAAACATATTTAAAATAAAACATGGATTCTTTCTTGACACATCCTTGACACTGTCATCACATCATGTACCCTTCCCTTGACCTGTGAAAAACATTTCAAAAACTTGGGATGAGCATAAAAAGCTCAGTAAGGGATATAAAAATATGGAAAGGAATCATGAGTACATGTATACATAAGAATGTAATTATACTTTACCCATAAAACATAGGCACTTTAACATACCTCATAAAATCATAGAAAACATAAGGCATAAAGGTAACTTGAGGCATTCATAACATTCTTACGTAGGGAGTAACCCTCTTGGTTACATTTGGAATACCCATCACAGTATATTCCCTAAATCTCTTCGGAGAAACCTTATCGTTTCACTCCTTCGCGTTACCCAATGCATTAGAGAGCTATATCGGGATCACCCGCCCTTAGTTTATCATGGAACCAACCGTTCTTCATAACAATGCCCAAGAACCATAACATAACCGTATCACATAAACATGAATAAAGGAAACATAACATTTCCACATTTCAATCACAATATAACATTTTAAGATATTGAAATAATGAATCCATTCAAAAATAAACCATTTCCAAAACCATTTAAAACATTTAATAAAGTGATTTTTGAATCAAAGTGTCCCATACCACCTTGTAGATTTTAACATTTTAAACCATTAATATCCATATAAATAAATCCTTAAAACAATTTTGAAAACATGGATATTAATAAGAACAAATAATTAAAATATTTAAAACGATATTTTGGTTAAAGGGGTTTTACCAAAATTAGAGACACTTGAATACAATAATCGAGGAATAACATTTAGTCAGAACTTTATAATATCATGAGAATAAAAGGATTCATGATATAATACTCCAAAGGACAGTATATACACCATATAAGAGTGAATTGGTGCATAACAACAATGAACCCTCAATAGAAATGTCAAATGTGATGAAATCCCTTATAAAGAAGGTATCCTTAAATTAAGGACAAATAAATCTCAAATATATGTGTGACAAATATATATACACCCAATATAAGTGGATATTAAGTGTAAAACAATAAAAGGTCATTCACACATATTCAATGGATGACATTTTCAATGACTACAAGTTTAACCCAAAGAAATCGAAATTGGGTTAAAAAGTTCCCTTGACAGCCTAACGGCATCACATCAAAATGAGTTGATGAGAGATAAAAAGTGTATCTCATCACTTGGACATAAAATTTAGATCAATAAGGATGTATGAGAACATATCCCAACATAAAAATATGTAAATTAAAAGACCCAATAAAAGAAGTCTTTTAAAAAAGAGGAGGGTGAAAGTTTCCCTTACCGACTTGGGTATCTTTCAAAACATACACCCCACGAAAGAAAGACAATAGGTCATTGATGTAAATACTCATAAACGAAAGTATATTACACAAAGAGTAGAATAATGGGAAGTACATACACCACTCAATCGAATTTGTGGCGAATGTTGCATAAATATCACGGGAATAAAAGTGAGATGAAAAATCCCTTACGAAAACTCGGCAGCCTAACGACGCCACATAAAACTTCCGAATATGGATTGATGAGATAAAATAGAGTATCCCATCATATTACAATAGAATTTACAGCAAGTGTAATATAAAATAAAATCCCCCAACATTGCAAGGAGGAGTTTAAAAGAAGTGACATAAAGGAGAGTACTTAAAAAGAAAGAGAGAGGTTAGATCTCTTACGAAAGTTCGGCAGCCTAACGGCGCGACTCAAAACTTCCAAAATGGATTGATGAGAGAGAATAGGGTCTCTCATCACATGAAAATAAAAATTACAGTAAATGTAATATAAAAGAACATCCCAATCATAAGAAAGATGAGCTTAAAATAGATGACATAAAAGAGTGTACTTAAAAAGAAAGAGAGTTGTAGGATCCCTTACCTCGGGTCCGACTTGACTCGATCGTTCTTTAATCTCCTGAATAATAAACTTGAGTAAATTTCTAATTCCTTAAGAACCTTTTTCAAGTTCATTATTACTTTTATACCACTTATTACCATGTCATAAACATTATGTAATCATTTAAGTTAATAATATTTGTTTTGCCGATATTTGGTTCTTAAGTCGAAAGAGGACTTCTTACAATTACATGTTGTTCGTGTGGACAAATGTTTATTATATCCAGAATTGTATTCATTAAGTAGATATAATATATGTCATATATATCCAGTACATTCATGCATTTATAACATTACATAATCATTTAGAGGTAAGAAATGAAATGCACCGTTCATGGAGACGGTAAGCCGTACGTACGCATGAACACTACTTTCATTTCTATTTCGTATTTTATAGAATGGAATAATAATGATATAAAGGTATATTATAATTCCAGTAAAATATCATATATAATATCATATTTCCATCGTTTATACATCCCACATATGGTATTTAACGAATCAAATCACTTTGAGGGGGCAGTAGTCCGCACTTCCTTAAATGAAGATATCGCGTATACCCATAATGGAAGCCATAAAGGTAAGACAAAAATGAAAAATACAGAAGCATAAATAAAACATAAAAATATTATATATCATATATAAAAATAGTGACATCATAATGGCCACCGTTGAAGGTGTTAAATGAGTATTGAACAATCATCGTTTCGGGAGGCAGAATTTCACCATCCACGGAAACCGTATGTTCTTTAACCATTTGATGTATTTGTGTGAGAGTGTAGCTCGAATAAATCTTATAACAACATCCTAGTATATTTAAAATACTGGTGTTGTTACAAAATAAGTAAATAAAAAGAGTTTAGGGGGTTGGAGAAGCAAAATAAAACAAATGAACATGAGAGAATGAATTACCTTTAAAATTGTAACTCCTTTTGATTTGAGCCTAAAGGCTTCCTTTGAAAGGATTCTGCCCAAAGGGAATCCTCTAGGATGAGGAGAGGTATGTGGAGAGAGTAAATGGTCAGGGGTTGGCCGAGACAAAGGCTTGAGGAGTGTGTTAAATGAGGTAGAGGTGGGGGCCTTTTATAAGAGGAGAGGAGGGGCACTTTTGGAAAGTAAAGAAATATTACTTTATTTGAAAATGTGTTTCGGTTTCGAAAGGTCCCACATCGATATAATTCGTGTATAAGGTGATAAGTCTTAGAAATAAACTCATCCAATAAGTTTTTGACATGTTTAGTTCATAGATTTTACATTATCTTTCCATTTTATTTAAATCGTCAAATAATGATGTCATCGCTGCATCATTATTATGTAATAAATAATTTAATTTATTTAATGTCTAAAAATTATAAAACAAATACTATGATGTAGGAAATATTTTTATATTTCCAATGAATATTTGTAATAAAAAAGATGACTTGTATAAACCCACTTAAAAATTGTTTTAGTAAAACATATCATGTTTGTGTCAATTTTACTTTTACATTAAATAAAATGTTATTTATGTCATTTCCCAACCAATGTGGATCCATGGGGTCCCCAAGTTGACCCATGGCTTGTCTTGGTCGGCCATGATACAAACAATGAGGGTAAGACATGTTTCAAGCTCATCTCATTTTATTAAAGCATTATTTTTACCTCAAACTACACTAATTACCACTAATCGCGATTAAAAACTTAATAAGTTACTATTCACCAAAAATTTATTTTAATCTCATTGAACCACATTTTACTTCTTAATGACAACCATGTATGTCGGATTTTTGAAAATCAAAACACAATGATGGAAAAATTTCATTTAAACGGAAAATCAGTTTTTATAAGTACCACTTAGTGGTTTCACTATTCATCAAAAATTGAAGTTTTTCAGAAAAATCCCAAAAATTCACCCTAAGCTATATTTGATATTCTGAATTCAAAAATGAAGTCCAGTTTACAAAATTCAAAACATATAAGTCACATTAATTAATTTAATAATTAATTCCCGCTGTCATGTCAAATAGCGTGTTTTATGAAACAATAAGTATCAAAAGATTGACACTAGTTTAAGTCTGATTTCAAAGTGAAATTGATTCCAACGAACACTATTGGATTTAATGGTAAAAATATTTTCTAATTTCACTTTAAAACCAATTCAAAATATAATCTAATCATATAAATAAATTAGATTAAAAAGTGGGTTTGAATTAAAATACAACATTTTACACTATTCATTAAAAAAATGAACTTTATCAGAAAGATACCAAAAATTTACACAAAGTAAATTTTGATGTCCCGATTCTTAATAAGAGTTTTATTTGGTCCAAAAGAATGTATAAGAGTGATCAAAACTATATTTAATGACGGTTCGCCATCAAAAGGTGATAAGTGAACCTTTAGTGAAAACTAGGGCATATACGCCTAAAATTGAATTCTTTCCGTATTTTAAGCCATTATCTTTTATTGGATAAATGTAAAAACATTTAAAAACATATATAATCATATTCTAGTTATTTCTATCCATTCCCACCATTACAACGGCTACATGTTAACTACCATTTAAAATAATATTATTTTATTATTAGAGTGCAACGTAAGATTCCCAAGAAACTCATTGTTGCGTGTTGGGTACGCCATCGAGCATAGCGTCCCCTTTAAAGTTATTTAAATATTTTATTCACAAATATGGATAAATATGAAATGTCATATTCTTTATTTACCTGGGGTGTTACAACCAACCCGACCTACCTAGATTTAGGATAACCCCATAGTGGTGTTGGGTCGATGGAGTGCACACACCTATATGAAATGTGAATGAGTAGGGTGAAAGACCACTTCATAGGGTTATAATTTTCAATAAGAAAAGTTTAATTTATTTTTTTATATGTGATGAAGAACCTGCCCCACATCAAAAAGGGGCTTCAATTTCATGATGGTGGTGTGTGTGGACGAGCCACCCCCATGGCCTTTATTCCCATTTTAATTGGTTCCTAATGCACCTTAATACCCCTCCAAGAAAAGGGGATTCCTTCTTTCAGGGTTAACCACCCCTATTATCCCTTTCCCTTTTCTCAACCCTTTCAAAAATCCTAACATATAGGATTAATAGTTTTTTTAAAAAAATGGGGTGCATGGGTTATTCTCCAATTCATATAGCACCTCTCTCTATCTCTCTCTATATAATATATGTTATAAATATTTTTATGCACATATATACACACATACATACATACATACATACATATATATATATATATATTAAAATGTATTATTTTTAAATAAGTCTTCATCGTCTTAGAATTCTCCAGTATTGAATCTCGACTGAATGGATCCATCATGGGTATGGTTTTGGCCTTAAATTATGATACGAAGTCAATGATCATCAGGGTTACTTACCCGCATAGATAATATATATATATATATATATATTGGTTCATGGTTTTAATCCTAAAAAATTACATTTTTTGATATTTGGATGACCATAACTTGGTCATCCAATCTTTGATCGATGCACAATTTGTAGAAAAAGGACCATGTCAACACACTTTTCTTGAATAAATGAATATTTAATTTCTTATTTGACTTAATTTAATGCATGAACCTTTCTACAATACCAGTTGAATGATAATTAGGCTTTACAGAAGCATGAAAAAATGGTATTTTATAATTCTTATGTCAATATTTGTATCAAAACAACAAATTCGATATACCCCTTCTCAGATTAATCAACAAATCATGTATAATTCAATAAATAATGAAAAATTAAGAATGAAAAATTAAATCAAAATCATACCTTGCCTTATTTTAATCGGAAACATGTCTCACTCATTGTTGATGATCGTTTCCTGAAGGAACTGAACCCATAACCCTATAGATTAGCCACACATCTTCCATAAACTTGACTGATCATTGAACTATGAAATATGGGTGCTTACATATAGAATCAAAGGAACTTCAATGTCATTAGGATCCTGGGATATCAAAAAAACAATTCATGAAATTGGATCGAGAATACATCGATCTTCCCTTTTCATTATCTCTCTCAGACTTGAAGGGGGGATTGGGAGAATTTATGAAAAAATAATCCACTATCATTTTGGGTCTTAAAAGAGATTATTTACTTATGTTTTAACAATAGTAAATTGTATTTATGTCCTTATGTAATTTAACTCATCAAACCTACCCAAAAAATAAATGAACAACAATTAAAAATTACTGAAAATATTATATATATTTTATAACATTGTTTTAATGTACAAAATATATTATATGATAAACTATTTGTCATTTTCTTGACTTAGCTCTACCATAAATATTAACTGAATCCATGAATATTTATTATTTAATACTCATTTGAAAATATTTTTCATTATAATCACTAAATGACTTGTGGATATAATAACTAAATAAATTCATTGGATATTTTTATAAAATAAAATAACATTTAATTTATTTATTTACCCCATGATCACATTAACATGGACATTACCCAGACACTGTTATGGGTCCCACCATGTCCTGAAATTCAATTGACTAAAATTATCCAATCTTCTGAATGGTATTTTTGTGTATCCTAGTAGTGAGTGATAATCATATACTATGATTGGAGTCTAGAAACCCATCAAGGCCCCTAAAGAGAAAAATAATAGTCATAGAAACATTAAAACTTTACAGACATGCATTATGTAATATAATCTCTTTATCTGTTGATATCTCATAGATAAGGTCACACACTTCATTAAATCATATATGTTTTCATTATTTATTGGTGAACTTACTAGATATACTCTCCTTTAATCAAAACGGGCATTGATTTAATAAAGGTACTTGTATCCTAGTCAACTGGGCATGAGATATCACTTCCTTTCAAAAGCAATTAATTCTATCATGAACAGTCAAACAATGTCATATCAATAATGACACATCCAATGAAAAATTATTCACCAAATCAAAAATTCCGTGGTTTTATTCTTGAATCAAAGTATGTGATCAAACGATATACATTGATAATGATCTCAAGTTGAGAGATCAATACACATGCTCATAGATAGGAACTACCAATGATACCAGAAAGATGATGTGTTCCTATGGGCGGGTCAATCCTCATGATATCCTATTCTTGAGATCACCAAGTGAAAACTTCATGAGAAGAAGTCTCAATTCTTATGATCCCCCAAAACCTACTATTCTAACACCATATTTTGTCCAGTCAATATGATGTATCTTGACTACATGACATATGTTTAATACTAAAGTCATAGTATCTCAAGGTTCTCATTAAAAATTGGAACTGTTATAACCTATTGATATGATAAATAATCTATGGAAATAACCATATAAATAGTGGATGCAGAAGTATCAATACTATTTTGGAAATAATACATCATGCCTAACTCACTATATACAAGATATGGTAATCAGAATTATTATTCATGTTGAGTTTAGGGAACCCGCTTTTACAACACTTAGTTTCTATGTAGGGTAGTTGGGTCATCTGACATGAATTTCTATATGTAGTGTAAGGTCACACTGAGTGGGCATGACTTCATGTAATTTAAATTTTTTATGATAAGGACCTAAATTTCATATATTTTAACATCATATGAAAAGGACTCCGACTAAATAGTTTAACATCATGTTGATGGTATATATAAATCAATTTACCAAGTTCTAACTCATGCATAAGGTCCTAGAATTAAAATGAAACATTGGAAAATATAATACATTTTATATTGGCATAGATGTTTAGAAAACTAAAAAATGTTGGAAGTATTTTGTTTGGATAGACTATACAAGAGACAACATATTTTCTTTTGCTCTAAACAAGGAGTGAAATTAATAAATCTTTTACCATGATGGATTGAGGTTTTAGTATAAATAATGTCTAGGATAAAGATAGAAGACCCATGCATCACTATGTATATCATAATGATAATAATCACATAACATGTGGTTTTAGAATGGAGGAACCACTAACATAAAACCATGGATGAGAAATTAAATGACAAAGGTTACTATATAGATTTGGTTTGTATAGAGGAGGGAGGTTATTTGTTTTCAGAAGAATTTATGGATGGGCCTTGGATGGGAGATCAAAGTTCCACTACATATCCTACAATAATAATAATCAAGCCACATATAGATCTAAAATAGAATCTATTTCATAGATCAAACTCATTTGTATAATAAGAGAGTTGGGTTTTACCTTAATATTGAGTCATCATGAAATTTCAATGTGGATGGGGAGATTTGAACACTAAGGTTGAAGGGGGAATAATGTTTTGATATATTTTGTACCTGGTCTTGTTATATAGGATATAGTAATCCCTACATTTCCCAAAAGAGTAAAAATCAAGTCAATAAGATCTCTTGAAGAATGACATGGTAGGATGAAAAATTCAAAGTGGGAATATCTTTATGAATAAGGATGATGGTTGTACGGTTTAAAATCATTAGAGATGGATGTTTTCCTATAGTTTTACATCATGTGACTAGGAAAATGTCATGTAGTTTAACATCATGTGACAATGACTTTTCATTGGTGTTTCATAGATTTTATTTTCTTGTGAAATTAATGAAAAGTGTTGAGTAAGGAAAAGACCCCACATAAATGAGGGGAGGGTTATGAACTATCAAAAGGTGGGAGTATTTTTTATCATTGTGAATGGATCTAGTTTGGGAATTCTACTTGTCAATATGTACCCTAAAATGATAGCAATTATGCCATATGTATTTCTTAAAGGCTACATCTATTGGGATCATGATGTTTATTATGTTAAATAGAATTTTAGTTACTAGTAGTTTAGACTTCAGAATTTTTCTCATTGGAAGTTCAAACTTTGGTGATTCATTTCATCCATAACCGATCTACAACAATATGAACTTCAACATATAGGGTAAACCACAAAAATTTTGAAAACATTCAATGGATTTTGTGCAGTTTGGTCTTTGGGAATGGTGAATAGTATACTTTCTAAGATAGTTGCGTTTGTGGAAGTATCAACTTTGTGGAGAAGTAAATGTATGTATGACTTCAAATTTCAGAGTTTGGTGTGACCTATTTGACCATCAATGGAACTATATAGAAATTCGTGATGATAAATATTGATTGATAAAAACATATAATAAATATTAATCAGTGAAATAGTTCCTAAACTAAATTATGAAAAACTGTAACACTGGATTTCTAATATATATTTGTGACATCGCCCATGAAACCATGTTGTTTATTTTGGTCTTATTCTATATTGTCTTGAGTGGTATTAAGTTACAATAATTACGAGGTATGAGATTAATGTTTTTTAATTTCTTTTAGGAGAAGCGTGGTTATACCACACTGTTAGTACTAACAATGTGGTGCCCATACGAGGTGTCTGTCCTTGGAAAAATATATGTACATAGCTCTCGAAAAGTTTGTTGAACCATGTGGGGGAAACCTAGCAGGATGTGTGAGGATTTTGGTTTCTCTATGGTGAAGATCATAGTTTCTCCAAAATATGAATCCTCATAGGATTAATCATATAAGTGGTTCCTGGCTTGGGTAGTATCCAACACATGGTTGGCTTATGGTTTGGAAAATCATGCAGCCAAACCATGTGATCTACCCAGGTGTTTAATTTTTTGGTTTTCCCAAAATAACCCTCTTTGATATTAAAGAGATTTCACCCCCTATTTCTCCCCTCCTACTTTGGCTGACCCTTGGGAGCCTTGGAGGAGATCCCCCATCTTCCTCCTCTTAATCAATGGAACCCCTTTGGTGATTTTATAGAGATTTTGAGGTATTTCTTCATCTATTTCTCTATTCTTCCCTATTCCCTCTCTTTTATATTGGGTTTGGATTCCCCCACAAACCCTATATATCATGGAGATGATTTTTGTGTTCAGTTGGATCAAATATTGGTGGATTTGGTGTCCAAGGGATATAGACACCATTGCTAATCTGATGGGTGTGGTCACCACTAAAGGAGATTATTTATAAGGTTCTTTGGCTCTATGCTTATACCTTTGAGGTAGGTGTTACTATGAAATTATTTTATTTTGTAATTTAAAAGTTCTTTTTATTTATAAATTCCCTTTTTATTCAAGTATGAGTATATATGATATCCTTGTGGTTATTTTAAACCATTTCAATTTGTTTTTCATTTGGAATAAATGGTTTTTCATGTTACTTCTATGTTTTCATGTTTGAAATAGAATTTTTTAAATATGATAATATTTTTTGAAATTTATTAGGGGATTTGAAATGGTTTTTATGAATTTAATTGGATTTTAACCTAATTTTACTTATTAAAGAGTGAAAAATATATTTTAAAAATAGAATTTGGTTTTTAAAGTGTGGTGTTGACCTCAAAATGGTTTAAAAAGGGGGTTCCCTATTAGGTTTCAAATGTAGATTTTAAATGCGTGTGTGGTTTAATCCTTTTGAAAATTCCATGGTGGTTTCTTTAAAATGTTTTAATGGAAGTGGTTGTCCTTGGGCCTTGTTTTGGTTTTTAAGGGTAAGAGCCATGTTTTATGGGTGAATTTGAAATGAATTTAAATGGTGTGTGTGATTTCAATCAATTTATATGAAATTCCTCGATGGTAAAATATATGAAATGAGGAATGGGATTTGAAATCCAAGATTTTTATTAGCGTTAAATTCCCACATAGAAATTTGGTTTTTAAATTATGAACATGGAAGACATCCCTTGATTTCCCCTTTCTTATTTACCCCTTGTGTGGGTTGTTCATGTGATTACTATTTATTACCTTGTATAGGAATGTTCTTATTATGATGTATGTTAATTTTATATATATAGAAATTCATAATTGGGTGTTAGGGGTGAGGTTAGATGTGGTTGTGGCTCATGTGTAAGAATTTTCTTATTATTCCAGTGCCTTACTTCCTTATTGGACATAAGAAATTGGGCACTAAGTTGGTAAACAAGATTTTACTCTAGTTGGTTCAAAAATTGCTAGTTTCCCACCATTCGTACAAGGAACATATCGTAGGTGGGGGGTTTTCATCATAATGATTCTTGTGTGGGATAATTTTTAAAATTGTGTTTGAACTTCAGCACATGGTTGTAGATGGGTTGTGAGTGGATATACTCATATTCAGCTAGGTGCTTCACACATTATGGATATATGGTAGATCCGATGATACTCTCAACTACTAGAGAAGTTAGTGATTGAGGGTAGTTTGATCTCTTTTTTTGCATCATTTCCCCTTCTTTTTTTTAAAATGGAACCTTTTCTTATTTTCACTTGATGCATGACTGATGATTCTTAGTGCCTAATTTTTTATTATTGACCCATGTGAGTGTGATGGGTTGTTATATTTGGAAAAGTGAGTTTTCAAAGATATTTTTAAAACCTTTTTGAAATTAATGGCTTCAGTATTATTCATTAAGGTGGATTTAGAAAGGGGTTCTTTGGGATAGATTCATCTAGTTAAATGTTTTAATGTTAATTTTTTAATTTAAATAAAACAAATGGGGTTTTTTTGAGAAATTCAAATAGTGTGTGTGTGGTTTTGGAAATGGATTAGACTAATGGATTTAGTTTAAAAATACACGTGTTCAGTGTCAGAAAAAAAAAGAAAAATGTTTGAAAGTGGATTATGGAATTGTTTAGTTCTCATAAAGTTATATGTATGAAAAGATTAATTTCAAGTTTATTTTCAAACTTGCATTGATGATTTGAATTATAAAACATATTAAATAGTTTCTATGGGTTTTTTTGACCAAATGAGATTTTAACTCATGCCCATATCTTTCAGGTTCCTAGTTCCCAGTGGGATCTCATATTTTCCATCGTGGTCGACATGGAGTGAGTTGGTTAGTGGCGAGCAACAAGAGGTTCTATAGATATGGTTTTTACTTGGATGGATTTGGTTGGTTTCATTTTTGGTTTTTAGTTGTTTTCTTTTAGATATTTTTGCATCTTCCTTCTTGTTGTTTCCTTCTTTTATGGATATTGTTTTTTATTCTAATTGGTTGGATCATGGTAGTTTGTTTTGACCTATTTGGCATGTTTCTTTATTTTTGGATCTTTTATTTAATAATTCCAATATTTTTTATCACTTTTTTGTGTGAAATAATTCCCAAAGTGATTCTTTTGATGCTTAAGAACTTGTTTCTAGCCCGTGGTTATCTGGAATTCCCTTCAGGCCTTGTGATGAATGAGGTTGGGTGTCAGGTTCATGGGAAGTCTAGGGTGGTTCATTAAAAAATGGTATCAGAGGTTGGGAATCCTTTACTGGGAGCATAAGCTTCTAGTGTATCCCTCATTATTTGAGGATGTCCTGGTAGAAATGAGATTAAGGCTGTCTGAGCTTGAGAGGTAAGGGTGAGAAGAGTCTGGCTAGCTATTTATCATCCCCAGCCTCAAGCTTCAAGGGGAAGTTGGGTTTTTAATTCTTAATTTGAGCTTATTATGGTTATTTATGATGGATTTTAATGTGATCTATGTTTTGATCCCCTTTAATCACTATAAATGATATTGGGGGTAATTCCTTAGTGTCACGATGGAAGGGAGGAAAACATGAGCCATGTGGTTAGATCACAGGACCTGGGAAACCTTTCAATGCCCATGTAGTTATGTATTCTTATTTAGTAGAGTATGTTTCATGACTGGTGCTCAGTTTCCAATCCCGTGGGGCCAAAGTATACATGACACTATTTCCCCCCAGTTAGCCTATTTGTATCCTCTTGATTATGGATTATCTTGGGGTGCTATCCATTTTTTGGAGGTGTATTGAGGATTTTCTTGTAGCTTTTATGGATTCCGTTTTTCTGAACCTTATTTTTTTCTTGTGTAGTACCTTGTGTGTTCTTGGTTTTTAAAACTTTTTTTTGTAAAAATGTAGGTATTTTTGTGAAATTATTTTTTCTAACATGGTTTTAAAGTAAGTTTTTTTTCAAAATGGTTGATTCCTTTTTTAATTGTGTTTTAAAATAGAAAAATATTTTTGAATGACTGTTCATTGAGCACTTAGTTTTTAAAAGGAAATGGAGTTTTGAAAGGGGATTTTGAGATGTGTCTTGTTTAGGTGGGTGTGCCAGAATAATATTGTTTTGTTTTTAAAATATTTGGTTGGATTTTTTTTCAAATGTGTACCTTGGTGAAGGGTAATTTTAAATTTTTTTATTGAAAATGGTGGTCTCAAAAGAAAAGTTTGTTTGGTGTGGTATTTATGTCTTTTCTAAGGTATGGTTGTTTTTGTTTGGTTCCAATCTTGTGAAGAAATCAATTGGTTTTTGTTTTGAGTCATGAATTGATGATGTTCATGTATTTGTTATTATTGTTTGTACAAATAATGTTTGAAATATTTACTTCAGTTCCGATTCCTACATAGTATCCAAGTGGAGTGGTGGATACAAGAACTTCCTTGTTAGATATTTTGAGAGCTGTTTAGATCTTATTCATTGGTTTTAGAAAAGTTAGTAGGAGTCAGTGGTTCATTTTCTATTTCATAATTATTTGTCTTGGGAGATCATTAAGATGAATTTTTTAGTTGTTTTCTAATAAGGGTGTTGATGTGTATAAAGGATTTGGAGCTTTTGAACCTTCTTTAGGGTGTCTTATTAGTGCAGGATAAGTCAATCATTGTTTTTATGTTGATCATATCTTCTCTGAAGCTCGTAGTCAGTGAACATGAAGAAGATCATTTATTTGGAGGTGGTTTTCACCCAGATTTTGGTTCATCCACACTTCTAACTAGTCTAGAATATTATTAGGATATTTTTGGGGACTCTATATGAATAAAATCAGACCAGTCTAGGAAGCTTGTGGCGGGTGATTCCTTAGTTCAATTTTTTGTTTAGTAAAAGTGTGGAGGACATAAGGATAATATAGTTATTATGGAGTTTCAAAAAGATTATATAGAACATTGATAAAAGGTTCTTCCATGTGGGAAGAAGAGATCTCTCATGTTCTTGCAATGTGGGGCTATGGGGCATGATAAGCCCCACTATCTGAAGTGTCCTTGAGTTTTCCTCTATTGTGGCCATTTGGCCCATATTTAAAAGTTTTGTATGAAGTGTTTTCAGAAGTGGTCTTGGGTTTGATCCTTGTGTTTGGGTTGTTTTGGGACCTTTTATATTTGGATTTAATCCTCTTTTGAGCTCTGGATATTCAGATGTTGTTGTTAGAATTTCATGGATGATTCCCTTTTAAAAAATTTGATTAATGGTTTGAATTTTGTTTTATGGAATTCCTTATTTTTATTGTGGTATAATTTATTTTCTCAACTTTTGGGTGGATTTTAAAAATGATCTCAGTGCCTAATATTTTTGGTTGGATGTGAGTTCCATTTTTATGAGCCTTGTTATTTGGTAGAACACTTCTTAATAGTTATGGGTGTGCATTTTTTGTGTAGAACCCTGGAATACTATTTGTTTTGGACATGTGAGATGCCTTGGGTGCATGATTGGATAACTAGGATGTTTGATCTACCGATTGAGTTGGGTATACTAACTGTTATGTGGTTGTGTCCATTTAGGATGAACTACATAACGGTGATCCAGTCTTGACTATTGGTTTCCCGCATGTGTCATGACCCATGGTGAGAGATCCTATTATTCATTAAGGCTTCTTATTGTGTTTCTTTCTTTATTTGGTTTGAAGTTACTTTTGGGTTGAGAGAATTTTTCTTTCATGGTTGTTTTATTGTTTGAGGATGTGTATCCATGTAGTTTATTTAGTTACACCATGTTAGAGGAACTGTAAATAGTGGGTAGACCATGTTAGGTCTCCCATGAATCTTGGTACATCTTGCTATGGGTTATATTTTGGTTTTTCTTGGATACGTTAAGTGACTTGTGGTTAATTAGATCAATAATTTTTTTAGAATTTTGGTGGTCGGATTCGAGGGTGATCCATGTTGATTGGTTATGTTGGTTTGGTCTTCTTTGGACCTTTCTTTTTTTATCTTATCCTTCCTTTTAACTGGGACCCTCTGAGGGTAGAAAGTGATATGATGGGATGTTTTTGACACCCCCAATGTCATGATGTTGTTTATTTTGGTCTTATTTTACCTTTTCTTGATTGTTCCATAGTTATAGTAATTGGTAGTCCAGGGATTCAAGTGTTTTGAGACTTTTTGGGAGAAGCATGGTTTAACCGCATGGTATGTAATAACCAAGTGGTGCTCATGTGGGGTGTATATCCTTAAAAAGAGTTATTTTCATGAATATTGAATAGTTTTTTGAATTGTGAAGGGAATTCCATGATGTTTTGTGGGGATTGGGGTGTTTTTTGGGTGAGGCATATATTTTTTCCAAACCGTGTATCCTCCTAGTAGTAAGTTTGTGAGGGGTGCCCGACCAAGGTAGTGGCCATTGCATGATTGGTGCCTGGTTTGGAAAACCATGAGACAAAACCATGTGATCTACATATGTGTTAAATTTTTTGGTTTACCTAAAATAACTTTCATCAATTTTAAGGTGTTTCAACCCCAATTTATCTCCTTTGACATCATTTGACCCTTGAGAGCCTTAGAAGATCTCCACCATCTTCCCTATCTTTATTATTGGCCCTCCTTTGGTGATTTCCAAGAGATTTTGAGGTATTTATTCCTATATTTTTCTCTTATTATATATTCCCTCTATTTTCTCTTGGATTTGGATTCCCCCCATGAACCCTAGATATCTTGGGACTGATTTTCAGGTTCCTAGTAAATCTAATATTGGGATTTTTGGTGTCTAGGAGTTGTAGACATTGTTTCTACTTGCATGAGAGTGGTCACTATTGAAAGTGACTAGTTCTAATGTGATTTTTATTAATTCTCCTCCCTTTTAGGTATATGTTAGTATGAAATTGTTTTTTTAGAATTAAAATGTTCTTTTGATTTATAAATTCCATTTTTATGTAAGTACAAGTATATGTGATAACCTTGTGGTGATTTAAAACAATTTCAATGGTTTTTTGTGCTTGTCATAAATAATTTTTAATGTGAATTCCATGTTTTCATGTTCAAAGTGGAATGTTTTAAATATACTAACCTTTTGTGAAATTCTTAAGGGTATTTTAATTTTTTATGATTTTCATGGGATTTTAACCCATATCTAGTTTTTAAAGAGTAAAAAATAATTTTTAAAAACAGGAATTTATTTTTTTAATTAAGGAGTTTACCTAGAGATGGTTTTAAAAGGTAATTCCTTATAAAATTTAATATTTATAATTAAAACATGTGTTTGGTTTAACCCATGTTAAAATTCCATTGTGACTTTTTTTAAATGATTAAATATAAATGGTTAACCTTAGGACTTGTTTTGTTTTTCAAAGGGCAAGAACCATGTGTGATGGGAGGATTTGAAATGAATTCAAATAGAGAGTGTGATATACATTGATTTTTATGAAATTTATTAAGGGATACATTTATAATATGAGTAAAGTTCATGTAAATACAATCCATGTTTTGGTGTTAAAGGCTCGGTTGACACTTTAGTTTTAAATGGCGAATATAGAAGACATACATTGATTTCCTCTTACTTCATTACCCATTGTGTTGGTTGTTCATGTGGTTCTTATTTCTACCATTTCATGGTAATGATCTTGTTATTCTAGAGGTGCATTTTATATGTGTAAATACTCATCATTTGGTGTTAAGGCTGAGGGTATCTATGTTTGAGACTTGTGTGTTAAACATGGCTTGTTTTTTTATGCCTCGCTAACTTATTATTAATGGGAAATAGATTACTAAGTGGGAGACCAAGATTATTCCTCTAGTTGGATCACATTCCAATAGTTTCCCACTAGTCCTGATAGGCACAATGGATATCTGGGTTTTTGGTCATCGTAATGAGGATTATGTGGGTTAATTGGATGACTTGTGTTTGAACTTCAATGCATACTGATAGCAAGTTAGTGAGTGGATATAATCATATATGGTTAGGTGATTTACATGTTAGGGATCCGTGGTAGATCCCATGAAACTATTGATTGCTATAGTGGTTAGTGATTGAGGGAAGATTGATCTTGCGCTTATTTGTTTAATTTCCCCTACATTCATCGATATGAAAACTTTTCTTGTTTTCATTTGGTTTATTAATTTTTATGCTTGGTTCTTGATTTGTTAAGCTTGACCCATGTGAGTGTGATGGGTTGTTATCGTTGGAAAAGTGAGATTTTAAATATGTTTGGAAAACTATTTTTAAATGAACAACTTTTGTGTGAGTCCTTGACGTGGATTTAAAAATGGGTGTTTTGGAATAGATTGTATCAAGGAAATGTTTTAAAGTGTCCAATTATATTTAAATAAAACATATGGGTTGTTTCTCAGAAATGTTAATGGTGTGTGTGTGTGGTTTTGGAAATAGATTAGGCTGGCAGATTTGATAACAAAATGCACGTTTTTAGTTTAGGAAAACAAATGATTTTTTTAAAGTGGATTGTGGAATTTTTCAGTTTCCATAAAATTATATTTGTGAAATGTTTACTTTATAGTTTATTTTCAAACTGGCATATATCATTTTCATTATGAATCATATTTCATAGTTTTGGTAGGTTTTGGTGACCTACATAGATTTTTAGCTCACTCCTATATATTGCATGTTCTAGGTTCTCAGTGGGATCTCATTTTTGTTCATTGTGCACAATGTGGGGTGAGTTGGTTGGTGGTGAGAAATCATAGGTTTCATGGAGATTTTTCAGGAATGACTCAAGTTGGTTGGTTTTGTGTTTTATTTTTAGTTTCTTTCTTTTAGATAGTCTTGTATATGCGTGGGTGTTTTTTCCTCTTGTAATGGATGCTATTTTTTTATGCAAATGGGTTGGATCATGGTAGTTGGTTATGACCTTTTTTGCATGTTTATTTATATTCATATCATTTATTAATTAATTCCACTTTCATTTATCTCTTTTTAGGGATAAGTCCTTCCCAAAAGGATTTCTGTGATGCCCAGAAAATAGTTATCGGCCCATGGGGTAGGGAATTCCTTTTGGACCATGTTAAAAATTGGTCAAGGTGTCAGGTTAATGGGAATCCTGGGATGGTTTATTAAAATATTTTTTTGTAAAAATATTACTTATGGAAATAAAAAATATTTTCAGTGTTATCCAGTATATGTTGAAGAATGTATGAACCCCATAAAACTGATGTTCCATTCTTTCCTATTTTTGTATGATTTCGTGATTGTATGAGTGATTCATATTTTAATTGATGATTAGAGTTCTTCTTTTCTTCATAATTCTGATGGTCAAAGATAGATGTGGAAGATTTGGTAGTTCAAAAATCTTATGTGATGAACTTCTAGTGGATATAAACTTTTGGTGAACTCAATATTCAATTAAATAGTTTTCCATATCAATTTCTCAAGAGGAGGTATGAAGGAATATTTTTTCTCCAACAAGTGGTATCAAAGGGTACTTCAATTTGAACACATAACCAATTCAGGTAATTTCCCACTTGCCTAAAATTATTACTATTTTTATTCGATTGTTGTTATTGGAATACAGGACACTAGATGATAGAAAGGTTCAAATCTGTTAGTCCAATGGAACTGACTATGGTTTCAGGAATATTCATATATAATACTATCTAAAATATAAAGATCTCAAACTTCTATTGGGAAAGAAACCTGACATTATGGATAAAGAATAATGGGAAAGTTAGATAAAGAATCATTATGCCTGATAAAGATGACATTGGAATGGATTTTTCCCTTCAACATCCAGGAGAAAAAGACTATAACTAATCTTATAAAATCCCTAGAAGAGATGTATAAAAAATTTTAATCTTTAAAGAAATTCATGATGAGATGTTATTTTGGTTTATGGTTATCAAAAGGATGGTGAGTATAAGATCATGTGAATGATTTCAATATGACCAAAAGTCATCTAGATTCAGTGAATGTGAATTTTTTTTGATGATGTGTGAAATATACTAGTGCTATCATCTTTACTAGAATATTGGGATAGCATGCTTACCATGGTAATAGAATCCTATGGAAAATATTATATTGTGTTTCAATAAATATAAAATTTGATGCTCAATGAGGATCTTAGGAGAATAAAGGTCCAATAATATTTCATTAGTGCATTAAATATTAATGGAAGAGGATACTCACCTAATTATAAGAATCATTGAAAATTAAAATATAATACTAGATAGAAGAGTCATGGAAATATTACTGGTCTAAGACTTACCACTCGCATCACAGAAAGCAAAGACATCTTTAGAGGAACTATTGAAATCATAAGGGAAGTATTGGAGGATTGGATATCAGAATTTCAAAATTAGTTAACACATTAAAATTTAGAAGAAATATTCTCTTCACTACTGTTAATCTAATATATTCACGAGTGATTGACTCTGGTTAATTTTTATACTCATTGGAAAATTAAAATTCTTGAAAAACTATGTATCTAGATGGTTTGGGGAAGTTAATCTTGAAGATGAAAAAGCTATGGAAGTGTTTGGAAAGGGATATTTCAATATCTAGATGAGGAATGGAAGTATTATTTAGTTTAAATAAATGTGACAAATTCCATGTCTCATGATTAATTTGATTTTTATTGCGGTAGTTAGAGGATAATTCCATTAAAAATACTTTCAATAATGGAGTTTGGAAAGTTACTTGGGATAATCGAAGTGAGATTGATCTCTCTAAGAAACCAGTGTAAAACTCCAAATAAAAAAGCATTGATATTAATCTTAATTTCATCCAGGAGATAGTTTTCAATAGAAATGTGTAATTTTATTATATCTCAAAATAATATCAAATTGCTAAGTTGTTCACAAAAGCTACTATAAAGAAAATATTCTAGGAATTATGGCTGAAATTTAATCTTCATCCTTCCCCTACTACTTAGGGGATTTATATGGGTACTCAACTATACTTTGGATTTTGTTGTCAAAGGGGTAGATAAGTACACAACTATATTCTTAATATTATATCAATATGAAGTTTTTATTTTAAAAAGGTGGAAAATTAGGTGATTTTATTGATGGGTATTTCAACAAACTCATTATCCATAAATCAAAGTTCACCGAGGGATGATATTCTTTTGAAAACATTTCTTTATCCAATAGTGTGGGGTTAGTACACTTCTCCTTGAGAAAAGTTATTATTCAATGAGAATTTTAAAGTTGTTGAGTTGAGATTTTATGGAGTTGGTACCAAATAATAATGGGTAGAATGAAGTAACCATGGATTGAAATTGTGAAAGGTTTTGTGTTTGATTCCAACAATATTTTATATAATGTTTTGAGAATTAATGCAAGGTGAATTTTTAATTTTCATATAATTGAATCTAGATGATGTGGTAGATTGGATATATGTATTGAAGTTACACATGTTCCTAAAACTGAAGGTTATTCCCATAGAATATAGGTGAAAATTTATTTTTGGTTTGGTGATAAAGATTTTTATTCTTCTTAATTTTTTATGAATCTAAATGTGAGTATTTTTTTAGGAAGGTACAATATCCATAAGGTAGATTAATTGAGGAATGCGGTAAATTAGAGGATCATACTTGGTGTGTAAGATATTTGAATGTATATAGAAGATATTTTCCTAACCTTGTTGAATATTTGATAAAGGGAAAAACCTTATGCAGTGTGTAAGAGTCTTTTGTTGTGATGAATTTAAATTTGAAGAAGCGTTGGTAGATTTATTTAGATGAATAAGAGTATCTATTAATTATAAAAAATTCAATAGTAATAAATGTAATTTTTATCTGTTAGTTGAATTCAAGATGTTTTAGTTATTTTGGAAGATAGCCTAGATGTTAATTCATATAATTCTACATTGATCTTTCATTATAATAACATCGAAGTGATGGATAGATTATATGTGATCCATGATGAGTTGAATTGATGATGGTTGAATAATCATTAGGGAAATCTTGAGAGTATCTAATGGTTGGATTGAGAACTTGTTATAATAATATTTAAGGATGTTTTGGGGCTATCAAGCATTGGAAGATAGATCAAATTGTATGTGAAAATAAATAAGTTTTTCACTGAGAACTAGAAGTTATATGAGTTGATGTTGAAGAATAACATGAGTATAAGTGAAGTCTAGTGAATTAACTAATGTGAAATAATAACTTAGATAAATTAGATTTATAGAAGATAGTTCTTGAGTTGAACATTGAATTTGTTTCAATATGAGAAATTTCCTATGTCTATATTCCAAATGCTATGAAGTTCAGATGAGGGGAAAATGAGATGATAAAAAGATTGAATTAATTAGAGGTTTTGAAGCTATGATGCAAAAATCTATAGCTCAAATGATGTTTTGAAGAATTATAAAAATAATGTTGGAATATCATGAGATATTTAATATTAACTTTTAAGAATTCCAGGGTTACATGATACGAATGTTAGAGGTAATAGGAGAAATTAGAGATGGAAGGAGAGTGAAGCTTATTTATAAATTATTGGATGGTTAAGAACTAGAAGATTTCAAAGAATCAATAAATTTTACTTAATCGTTAGGTGAAGTAAAATTAAAATTGATGATTCTAAGATGGAAATAAATGGTATAAAAAAATAATGAAGTTGGAGTCATGATACTTATTGAGAATCATGGTAGATTTGAAGATTGTTGATTCCATGTTTTATGGAGGGTATAAAAAAGTCAAAATTTGATATCTTTGTAGGAATTGAAGGTATTTGACTTATATATGAAGAAGTAGAGCTTGGTGGCCTTATTTATTAGACCAAGGATGATTATATAAAGGAAAAATTCATTTATATTTTTTGATGATTGAGAGTGAAAAAGACATAGATAGAACGACCTATAAGTTTTGTAATATCCATGAGGTTTAGAAATAAGAGCTGTGATTTTAGAGATTTTTCAGTGTAATGGAGAAAGTGATGAAATTTAAGATGATAACATAGATAAAGAGACTAAATGTTGATGTTTATGAATTTTTAATTATTAAATAATAATTTTTTGAAACTAATTTTGTGAGAAGGTGAGAATTTATATCATTCTAAAGTCTCAGAAGAAGGTTAACTATTTGTTTCATAATTATCATGTGGATAAAGAGATATTCCTAGTAGCCTTTTTGATACTATTGTAAACCAGTAGGAGTTAGTATAAATAAACAATTGGGAGATTGAATAGTGTTTTTGAAGATAGTCTATTTTATTCACTTGTGTAATATAGTGAATATATGTATCTTTGTAAAAAACAACACATTTCAAGGAGAGATAAGGTTTGAGAGGATTGAGACTCTAACAAGTCATAATGGTTTATTTATATTTAAAGGTAATTATAAAAGAGTACCACTAATTCTACCCCCTCCCTCTCTCAGTGGATCATCACATTCCTAATAACATCACAAGTCCATCCAGGGATTTCCTAAAAAGAAATGAAATGAATATTTTTATTTAAAAACACTTCAAAAATCATTTAGACAACACATTAGATGAAACATGTGTATACATAACCATAAAAAACAACTTCACACGTCTAATAATGGGTTATTTCTATAAAAACTTCTTTATATTAATTTCAATAAACACATTAAAATAGATTCTAAACAACAAAAATTATTTACCCCTTTTTAAAAACATTAAACCACATATTAGAATCATCCAGTGAAAAAATATCAAATTATTTTACACCAAAGGGTAGTTTTTTTCTTCAAATATATGATTCATGTTAAACATAAAATTTATGTATACACATGAAAAAAACAAAAAAAAAATAAACTAAATAGCATATAAATGTTCAAGATAATAATAGTCTAGAATCTCCTTAGCATTCATAGTATATTTGATTTCTAAAAACTAACTACATTGAAAGTATAACATTTAGGCATACTCAATAAAAACATATCCATAAAACAATTAAAAAAATTAATAATAAAATCATTTCAATCATCAAATTTTATTTTTTATAGATTATTTTTCAATACATAATTGAAATACCCATCCACTTATTGATAAAATAAATCCAAAACTCATTATTATAAATTCAAAAATAAAAAAATATAAAACATTTATTATGAAGATAAAATTTTAGAAATTTATATTAACAAATAATGAAAGACTTGTCCATTAATTTATATCCTCACATTGAAACAAAAAATTACTCCATATTTTATAAAACAATTTCTAAATAATTCTCTAAAATAAAATAAAACTTCTTATAATATTTATTATATTTGTATAAAACACATTATAAGTGGATTTACCAAACCACATGACTTTTAAACACCCAATTACATTAAAAAATAATTAAATATAGAAATCCGTCATTATTTTATTAAACCACAAATCCATATAACAAAAGCCTAAGACAAATATTAGATTAAAAAAGAAATATATTTTTCAAAAAAATATTTATAAATAAAAACATGTATGTTTTTATCTAGTTGAAAATAGATCTAAAACATCATGATTATCCTACTCATTATAAAAAAACTCATACCAAAACAAATACATAAAATTTATTTTTAAATAGAAAACAATCATACATTATATGACATGATAACCCCTTTCCAATTTGGTTACCACTAAAAAAATTCAGTTATCCTAGGCCATGTAAATTATTTAGTGTCTTTTAAATTTATGCAAATCACATGAAATTTTACAACATCCTAACATAAGAAAAAATCTTACTTTAACAACCACATTTCACAAACAACATTCCCATTAATAAAAAAATTAACCAATGAAATACATTCAAATATATTCTATATACGAAAAGAAATAATTCAATAAATTAAAAACATAAATGGGTTTTCTATATTATTAAACTGAAATAACAAGGCTTTTAAAATCCCCTGATTTCCAAAACACTTTCACAGATCCAACCTCAAACCATTTAAATTAATTTATTTTGGAAATAAAATAACATAAACCTTTCCATTTAAAATACAATTTTTGAAACAATATCCCCATTATAAAACTTTTTTAATAAAGTGGAAACTAATATTTTTATACCAAAAAATTCAAAAATACAATTTCATCCTCATTTCTTTCTGAAATGTTGATAAATCTCATCCATTACCATGAAAATTAATTTATTTTGATTATTAGAATGTACATTTTTACATGAATGTTAAAATTAATAGTTAAAAAAACCATTCATAACTATACATAACATTTTATACAAGTATTAATCATGAATGATTAAAAAAATCACACATAACATTGGATATGAGAACATATCATGAAACATGAATGATTATTCCAATTAGCTCGATCAACACTAATAAAAATTTAGGTGACCACCAAATACTAATGGGAGGAATCAAATTGATTTAATACAATTTATGATTCAAGAAAAATTGAAATGAAATTGCATGTATTGAACAATGATATTCAATACACCTCACCACGATAAAAGAAAAGAAAAGAAAACCCATTGAAGAGTTGAAAGGCATCACTTAATCCAAAACCACCATGATAACTTAATCTTGCATAATAAATAAGTTGACCAAGTATTTTTATAGTTTACTTATCATGTAACGAATATCCTACCCCCACCTACCCTTAATCTATTATCCTTCTCACACTATAATACCTTTATGTAACACATAGAACTATAATGAACTTACTTTTCATTATATAACTATTGCCTTATTTTTAAGATAAACAACATAATTATGATACAATCCCAGAATGAAAGGTTTAGTATCTTTGGTAAACATATCTCATAAATTAATTTTACATAATAAAACTAAAGAATTATTTAATTCGTTCTTTTTTATACTCCTAGTGGATCTCACATTATCTTTAGTACATGTAATCACCTGAGGATATACATCAATGAAATGAGTGATCTAAAATCCCAGTAAGGGGAGGGATAAGGGACATGAAATAATAAAACATGGGTGATCATAATCAATATTATCATCATATTATAATCATAGAATCATCATAATATTCATTAGGGAATCATATGATAAAGGCATGGAATGTGAAACATGTATAAAATGAAACATCATGTATTAGTGGTAAATTACCACACATAGTTGTGAACAAATCTAGCATCATATTCACGCATAATATATGTTTATAAATCATAAAATAATCATTTTGACCAAATATAGAATAATTTACACAAATATTGTACATAATATCATGAGATACATCACATTACCCAATGAATTAGTGGTTTATAAAATTCTAGTCCCACCATCACATCATAAATTCTCAAAATCATGCATGCCACCAATACTAAAAAACTATATTTATCCAATTCTAGGGATTTAATAACACTATCTAAAATAGTTGGTAAAGACCCCCTATATTATCTATAAAAAACCTTGTTAATGGGGGTCTTTAAAAGCATTTCCTTTTAACAACACTAAAAAAGCGTTGTTAAAGGTGGACCTTTATCAATGATTTTTTACAAGAACTAATAAAATTATACTTCAAAAAAAACATTTATATTTCATTAAAAACAATATATTAATATATAAATATATTTATATTGATATAAATAAAATATACATATTTTGAAATATGTTTTAGATAATGTAAATAGGCATTTATACTTAATTTGTAAGATATTTAATGAAATTTGATTAGAAAATAACTAAAAAAATACGTTTAATTAACAATTTCCTTAATATTTCCCTGTAATAGTCATTTAATATCAATTTAAAGATAAAAAACTAATAATAATAATAAAATATCTAAAAGCAGTTGAAAACATAACTCAAACTTCAAACAATCATAACTTTTGATGCGGATGTTTGTTTAGGCTCTATCACATATAAAATCGAAGCCTATAATGAGATATAACCCCTCATTACTCATGGTAAACCCTCCATCATGTTTTTCGTGTCCAAAAGTCCCCAAATGCCTCTAAAACTGAGTTTTTATTTGGGGTACCCAAATTTTTATCTTTTGATGGATTTTAAGCCTCATTTTTGGGTGTCCTTTTTCCCTGTATCAGTGGGGACTGAATTTATTCTACGGGATTATAATCATATTGATATTACGGATTTTAAATTTTATTATTTTTCGTAATGTAATTTTATTTATAATATAATATATAACAATATATTCATATTTTTTTAAATATTCCCTCATAAAGAATTACTTTTATAAATAAATAATTTAACATATTTACATATACAATATATTTATTAATATATAAACGTATATATAAACATATATATAAATATATTGATAAAAAAATATGATGAAATATATATAAATATATAGATATATCATAAAATATAAAAAACATTATAGCAGAGTGGTAAAGTCGCTGGTCTATAACGTGGAGGTCTAGGGTTCAAAACTCGTAGGAGGTAGGGGAACACACATGAGGATGGGATTATATAAATAACTGATAAATTGGTGTGGGAAGTGATTATAAAGGTGTGGGTGGGTGGAACCACTGTTAAGGGGGTGGACCATGAAAAAAAAATTATACCCTTTATCATTGGGGCCTTAATTAGTGCTAAAAAAGCACTGCTAAAGGCTCTCCTTAATAGAGCTAAACAAAGTCATGATAAAGGGGGCCATTAACAGTGCTAAAAAAGCACTGTTAAAGGACCCGTTTAATAGTGATATTAGAGGGTGCCATTAGTATCATTTTTTAGTGCTGATAAAAGTTTCGGGCTTTTAACCACACTTTAAGTATCAGCACTTTTTTAGCACTGATTTATGCATTTTTTAGCACTGTTAAAGGACAATTTTGTAGTAGTTCACTTATAACATATAACAATCATAGTAATAAAATAAACCCATGAAATTGAATGGGTTTAATAAGGAATTCATAAATCATACTTTTATGAATAAACTTTGGGGTTACGTTAATATAAAGAATATTTCGGATAAACATCATTATTCTTGAGCAACGAAGAAACAACTCAAGATGAGTCAAAGATGCATTTTGAAAATAAAAGTCTCTTTTGGGAAATCATTATATTTGGATTTTAAATCATTTTGGAAAGGTGGAAACATGTATATCCTCAAAATAAAAGAGAATAATAGTAAAATAATATCTATGGAACATTATAGGAATATCAATACTGAAAATTATTTGAAATGGGGATAACCTAAAAAATGGATTTGGGTTCGCGAATCCCCTTACCATAAATCACGCTTTATTTCATTACTTTTCCAACTCATAAATAATAAAATAGTATTATTAAAACATAGTTCCATAATTTAATTTTATTAATTTGTTCCACTATTTATCCATTATAACTATTGGATTATATTTTATAACACTCTTTATTAAACATGAATTGTTTTGATATCATATTTTTAATAAATTTTCTTGTTTTGTTTTGATGTTGCTATTTTTGTTCAAGGTCATTTATAAATAAGTTAAATTCACTATATTATCATAAAATAAATATATTTATACATTAATATATCATAAATTATTTATTTTAACTAGCCATATAGTTGGAGATAAGAAAATTATTGATAATATCCTCATTTTCTATTACTCGACCATTGATGGGATAATATTGATAGGGCGGGAAAGAGAAGTTTGAAATTTATATATTTCATAAATATGATAATTATAGTATGTTCAAATCATTAATATAATTTTAAAATAATTCATAATTAATTTTATATGATTTTCTAAAGGGGTGGTGAGAAAAGAAATAGAAGAAGAAGAAAGAGAAGAGTTGATCGAAACTTACTATTTATTTAGTGTAGCTTCTAATGCATGACACTAAACCTCCCTTAATGTTTAGATTTAGTTTACTCTAGACAATACCTAGGTATTATAAAGGGATTGAAAGGGTGGATTTTTAAATAGTTTTAGATTTGGTAGGAGAGGGATGAGTGGTTTTAAAATGGGAGGGAGAGTGGTTATTTATTCTTGGGGGAAGGGGGTATTTTTAGGATAAAATATTGAATGAAATATTATATCAAATGTAAACAATATTTTAGTGAATTTTTTAAAATATAAATAAATTATCAATATAATATAATGTTGTTATGACTTTAAACCCATTTATAATATGGATTAATTTTTTAAAAATGAAAGTGGAAAGAAAATAAAAATTATTATTTTAAGGAAACACTTTTGAATTTAGACATTCGAGAATTTTTTTTAGGTTTGGAAATTTAGTTTATTATATTTTAATGAATAATTTATTAAATTAAATATTTTTTAAGCCTCGATATATATAAATTATTTTTTCATCATTACTTCATGAATTATGTAATTTAAGCTACACCAATTACTAAAAAACTATTTTTTACTATTCACCTGAAAATTTAAGTATTTTAGAAAATTTCCAAAAAAATAACCCATGTACAATTTAGAAATTTTTATTCCAGAAATGAAATTTATTTTATCAAAATAATTTTATAACATAAGTTATTTGAATTTTTAGTTTAAAGATTATGATTTTTATAAAATACATAAAAAATAGTTTATTTAAAACATGACAATAGTTTCTTTGAGTTTTTAGTATTGATTATTATTTTATGAATTATAATATTTATATATTATTAAATTAATCATGATAAATATAATTTATATTACTTTTTTGTTATTTTGGTGTCAAATTAAAATTCCAACTATTATGTTACTATTCCAAATGGTCAGGTTGATATTCCCAATAGTCAGGTTAGTAATCCAATGGTGACATTATCTTTTATAAATACTATTTCATTACCTCAATCAACATTAATCTAAATTACTCTCAAGGTTCTACATTCTCATTTTCTAAAAATTTAGGTGATTTTACTAACCTTTTGTTCCTTTTTTATCATGTTGTTCATAGGGGGGATGATTCTAGCAGACTAGGGTGATCCAAATTTTCCCATTATAGTTTTCTATTTTCTATTTTTTTCCATTGTAATATTTTTAATTTAAATTGGTTTAGTTATAGACTTATGTGACAATTTTCAATAATTAAATAATGTTTTTTCTATGAATTGTTTCTATAATAATATATAATATAATATAACATACATTTATTCATGAAACCAAATACCATTTATAAAATTTGTGTCGTTACATTATTCCTCGTTTAGAAATTTCATCCTCAAAATGTCAACTCATATTCTTGGTTGATAATAGATGAGGGTACTTTTGTTTTATTGTTTCATATGGTTCTCAGGTCGCCTCTTCGTATTTATGGTTTCGGCACAACACTTTGACAAGGTGAATTTTATTTTTTCATAGAACTTTGTCTCTATGGTGTAAGATCATACCCATATTATCCTCATAATAGAGGTCATTATAAATTTATAACACCTATAAATTTTGTACATGTGAAATATGGGTTATGTACTTCTTCCGGAGGGATACATGGAACACATCATGAACTTGGGCTATATTTGGTGGAAGTGCTGGCTGATAGGCCACTACTCCTATGTGATCATGGATCTCAAAGGTTCCAATATACCATATGTTGAGATTTCTTTCTTTCCAAGCAACATGAATTATTTACATGGTGATCTTCTAAGGAAATATTTTTATACAACATTTAATTCCAATTCGTTTTGAAAGTTGTCATCATAGATCATTTACTGACTCTGAGTGGCTTTTAAATCCTATTATCTAGATTGAGCCTTTTTAGTAATCTCTTGCACAAGATCGAGTACAAGTAGTTTCCATTCATCGAATACATCCTAACAAGTAGGATTAATACATCAATTCCCATATAGCACTTCCAATAGTTCCATTTGAATACATGATTGTAAGTTGTTGTTGCATGAGAACTAAACTAATGAGAGATGTTGATCCAAACCTCCTTTAAATTCCAACGAGTAAGTTATCAACATGTTCTTGACTTTATAAAAGGTCTTTTTAGTTTTGAAATCAATTTTAAAGTGAGAGGTCCTACTAAAATTCAGTTTAGTATTCAAATCAAGTTGAATACTTATCTAGAATTTGGAAGTGAACCTTGGATAACGATTAGATATGATTGAATGTGGTTCCCCATACATCCTCACTAATTACTTTACATATATCTTATCAAGTTTTTCAAGTGAGAAATATTCCTGAATAGCAATGAAGTGGGAAGTTTTGGTGAGTTTATTCACCAAAACCCATATCACATTATTTACTTTTGATGAATCTAAAAGACCAGTAAAAAGTCCATGGTTATGTTTTCTATTTCCCTATGGGTATGGAAAACAGGTGCATCACCCCCTTGTATTTATGTTACTCCTCTTTTAATTACTATTATCCCAAGCACTTTGTGGTTCACTCTGTGGTATCTTTCTACATGTTTTCCCACCAAAAGTGCCCTAGATGATCACAATAAATCTTGGTACTTCCATGATGGATGTAGAAATATGAGATATGTTCATTATCCAAAATATATTTCTTTATCTGTAGTGATGTAGGTACATGAAGTTTAGTTCCAAATGGAATGAAAACATCTTCACCGATATGGAACTCATAAAGATTCCATTCCTTCACTTCTTTCACCATTTTTTGAAGCTCTAGATCATTCCTTTGTAACTCATTGATCTTCTATTGGATAGATGGTTGGGAAATCATTTGGGAAATATTGGATGTATTCCTTCCCATTATTATTTCTAATTATATCCTTTGCATATCAATGATGATATGTATTTTCTCAATCTCCGCCAGGGATAGAGTTGCAGGTTATTTTCTTCTAAGAGCATCAACTACCTTATTCACCTTTACAAGATGGTAGTGAATAGATTAAATATAGTCTATGACCAGTTTTAACCATATTCAATAATGCATGTTGAGATCCTATTACGTGAATATATACTTTGGAATCTTATGATCTGTATATATATCACACTTCTCGACATAAAGGTAGCGCCAAAAAATATTTAGAGATATTATTACAGCTGGTAAATCCAGGTGATTAATTGGGTAATTTTTCTCATGGATCATTAACTATCATGAGTCATAGGCTATAAATTTATAATTATACATGATTACACAATCCAAGCCATTATTTGAAGCATCAATGTATATCACAAAACCTTATACAGTTGTTGGTAGCGTGAGTATATGATTAGTGATTAGCCTCTTCTTGATGTCATTGAATTTTACCTCACGTTATTCTATCCAAGGATACCGTACCACTTTATATGTTAACATATTTAGTGAGATAGACTATTGTGAGAAATTCTTCACAAAAAATCGAAAGTACCCAGAGAATCTAAGAAAACTATATATTTCAAGGAAACTAGTGGGTCTAGGCCATTCCTCAATTGCCTTTGTTTTTAAGGGTGTATAAAAATTCCCTCGCTTATGATCATGTTCCCCAATAAATTTAATTTCTACATCCAAATTTCACACTTGATGAACGTAGTATACATTTTCTCTTTTCTTAATATCACAAGAACAATACTTAAATTCTCTTAATTTTTCACAATTCCCTTGGAGTAGACGATAATATCATCAATAAAGGCTACCCGTTTTTTTCAAGGAAGTCAATAAAGACTATATTCATCAAATAAATGGAGATTTTCGGGGAATTAGTAACTCTAAAGGGTTTAATTATGAAATTATAGTGTCTATACCTTTTATGAAAGGATTTCTTATTAATATATTCTTTCTTCACCTTTATTTGATGATATCCAGAATGATGATCCACCATTAATAAAAATTGATCTCCCTAAAGTTGAACGAACAAGTCATCAATCCTCGATAGAGGATACCTGTTTTTTATCGTGATCTTGTTGATCTCCTCATAATCGACGCACAACCGTATCAATCCATCCTTTTTCTAGAAAAATTGCACTGTATCACCCCAAGGTGATGCACTTGGGTGAATGAACCCTTTGTACAAATGTTCTTGTGGATGCTTCTTTAACTCATCTAGTTCGATTGGGGAAATCCTATAGGGGTATTTGGAGATAGTAGGAGAACTAGATATAAGTTCCATTGAGAACTCTACCTCATGATCTAGGGGGAATCCCAAGCAGATCTTCAGAAAATACATCACTGTATTCCATCAGAATGGGAATTTACTCATGGTTGGTACTTTTCTTTGACTCAACCATTTGGTAAAGGTATTCTTAATCATAAGGTATCATCAGCCAAACATTAAGGCATTTTAAAAATTTGTTTCTTGATATTCCATGCTTTTATATAAGAGCATGGGATAGTTAAAAATATTGAAAGATATTTCTTTTTCCTAAAATTTAATGTGTGATCTATATAATGAGATCCAATCTATGCTCAGTATAGTTTTAAATTATACTAATGGAAGGATTACAAGATTAAACTGAATAATCCTCCCGCTTATTCTAACTGGAGAAGAGTTCAACACATTGGTTTCATTGATCACACCACTAGGTGTTTTTATGTATATATCTACTTTAAGGTATCATGGTTTTTATTTAAATGTTCTAGAAAACTTGTAGGATGTAAAGTAATGAATAAAACCAAAATAAAAAAAACTATTCTTGAGTGAATAGAATGTGTACCCTGTATGACTTCATTTTTTTGTTCCACCTCAGTAGTGGTGAAGAAATAATATTTCCCTTTCTCCTTAGGATTTTGTGGTTGTTGACACCGAATAATCTCAAGGACCCATGTTTTTGTGCACTAGCATGCATAGTTCCCTTACTCAATATAGTTAAAGCATTTAACTATGGGATTTTCCTTCCTTTCCTCCATCATGTTAGTTTACTTTTTTATTTCTCTTCAATATTCATGATCTTGGTGGCATTCTCTCACATACTGTTATCATTTTACTATCCCATTGAGTTAGTTCCCATGATGCTTCTTCCCAATTTTCTGACATTTGGGTGGTTGGGACTTCATTCTACCTTTTTCATTTGATCGGCAAACTTGAAACTCCATCTTTCATTTCTTATCTATATATATGTGGGACCATTATACAAAATTTATCTATTCTTTGAAATAACATCAATCAACCTCTTCATAACCCCCAAAGTCTAGGATAGCTAGAGCCTTTTAGAGGTGTGATTTTAATCCACTAAAGAATCTACCTATTTTCCTATCATTATTGATAAAAAAACCTAAGGTATATCTTGTAAGCCTATTGAATGTTTCCATATAAGAAGTGATAGATTCACTATCCATTTTCATATTTTCTAGTAATTATCTCTTTATCTTTGATTGAAAATTATGAAAGAAATACTTGATAAGAAATAAATTCATAAATTATTCCCACTCTATTTCTTCCATTTCATCCATTTCATCATTCATCTTAGTATTCTTTTTTTAAGAAAAGTAATTGCTGAGGACCTTGTAATAAATACTGAATAATTAAAAAAGGTAAAATGAAGGAATTATACATTTATCCCAAAGTAGAATAAGAACTATGTCGTCTGCAAAAGTGGTCAAGTGATGACACCCTTCTGCATTTACCCCTTTATTGGCCATCCCATAAGAAATATAGTTGGTCTCCCAAAAAGCATGGGTGATGAAATAGTTCAAAGATGAGTGCTTTTCAAGATAGTTCACCCATTTAGCAGCCAACCTCCATGAGAAGTGCCTTTTCCCCATTCTTATATCTTGCATGAGAGTAGTGGAGTCACATTCTAACCAGATATTATTCCAATTTCATCATATGACAATATCAACCACCATTATTAGCCACATAATCATTGATTCAAGTGTCATGAAACTTCCAAATGGGCCATAAAAGCTTTCAATGATGTCTCCATTCTCATCCCTGAATATGACACTGAAATTTGAGGGGCCTGGATTACCCCTCAAATTTCCATATGTGTTGCATTTGACGCATCCTTCATATGGGGGAATCCCGAAAATTTCCTATGTATGTAGAGGGTCCAAGAAATTTCCAGCGATGTTTATCCACATAAAGAACACCTAGTCTGCAATAAATTTTCTACAAATTTCTAAATGAAGTCTATTAGTAGCATGAACTACAGTAGGGAAAAACCCCAGCGTGCGATCTGCATTGAATCAGGACCTGTTGTGCACAACTGCATTCCTACTGCTCCATAGGTAATGTATATTCTCAGAAAAAGAAATTTGAAATAGCGCCATCATCTTCTTGGAAAGAGTGACATTGAATATGTATGTGAGGAGAGTTTAGATAGAATCAGTGTAGGGAATCTGGATTCAGAAAATCTACTTCACTACCATCCAAAGAGAGGAGGCAGTCTTACAGCTCATGAAAAAGTGATCGACATCTTCTCTATGTTTCAGGCAAAGGGAACATCAAGAACATAAGGAGACGCCAACCGTTTAAGGATTGGAATCCATAAGTATCTTGTTGAGAGTCAGCCTCCATAAGAGAGTGAACTGTGAGGGTTTCATCTATTTTTTGTTCAATTCTACAACCCACTGATTCTCACCATCAATCAGATGTTTGTAAAATATTTTTGAATCCATAAAACAATTTTTATACCCCTCTCATATCAAATTATCCTCATGATTAACAAATTCATAGCCATTAACATTATGGACAACATCATCTAACAAAATTTCCATGTTTTCCAAATACTCTCTAATCGTTATTTTATGATCGATGTTAGTATCATCCAAGTTAACATGATTAATGAGTGGCTCACTAGTCCAGTTATCATACAAAAAATGTAGGGAAGAAGCCTTTTTCACCATCCATTTGGAATGATTGATATCTTTCTAAAGGATTGATTTTATTCCTGTTCAAATGGAGGAATTTAAATAACTGGTTTTTCATTCAATAAGTCTTTCCATAAAATAGTTCTGTAATAAGTCCATGGTAGTAGATTTGTTTTTGGTGATTTTTCCGAAAAACTTGTCTTTTAGAGACTGGTTGAAGTCCTCCTATGTTGTAGGGAAAACAAGACATTTTCCATGGGTCTGTGATTAACTTCTTTTCCATAATATTTCCACTCCATAAAAAGTTCTTCAGCATCATGTTGAGATTTCTAATGATAGAAATCTGTCAGAGATATACCATAAAAGAGTAGACCAACTTCGAGATAACAACATGCTTAATAAGGAAAATGCACCTGACCATTGAAAGGGACTTCCCCTTCCATGAGGTGTGGGTTTTACTTATTTGATCTATTATATTCGAAAAATGTGACAGCTGAGGTTTCCCTAGAACATTAGAACACCCAGGTAGACAAAAGGTAGACCACCCTCTTTTAATTCCAAATCAGAGGTGATACGGGTCTTCATCAGGGATGAAATGTTATTACCAAAGTAAATGAAAGATTTTATTCAACTGATGACTTTACTAGACACATTCTCATAATGCCAGAGTGCCTTTTTAATATTGTTGATGTTTCTACTTCCCCCTATGTAAAAATGACAATGTAATTAGAAAATAATATGTCCTCTAGGAGAGTAAAACCAGATTTACATCAAGGTCTGTTTTCATGCACCAGTTCCCAATTAAGTCTTAATCAATTTGATGTTTTTAGGGTTATAACCCCAAGGTACATCTGTGCTATATTCATATCCACTTATAGTATCTAGATAGGGATTTCATTTCTCTAAAACCACACGATTTTATAATTTACCAAAACATTGGTTGTTTAGAAATACTTACACTTATCCTTAGTCATATCAAATAATGTTTTCTAATCATAATTCACAAATTAAATATATCATTATTCTGATACCAACTATAGAACCATGATATTTCATTACACAACTATTACATCATTTTTAAGACAGATAACATAATAGTGACACAATCCAGGATCAAAAGTTCTAGTATATTGGGTAAATTAGGATCATACATCACTTTTACATAATAAAACTGAAATATTATTTAATTTATTTTTATATATACTCTTAGTGGATCCCACTTTATCCTTAGTACAAGTCATCAATCGAGGACATACATCATTGTAAGGGGTGAGCTAAACGCCCAATAAGGCGAGGGATATGGGACATGAAACAAAAGAGCATGGGTGAAAATAATCAATATTATCATCAAATCATAAGAAAGGTATAATCATTATATTAATGAAGGAAATATATGATAAAGTCATGTAATGTGTCATATTCATAAAATGAAACATTATGCCTTAGTGTTCAAATACCACACATAGTTTTGAATAAATATACCTCTACATTCATGCATAACATATGTTCATAAATCATAACATCATAATTGTGTACAATGTTAGAACCATTTAAATAAACATTTTTCATAATCTCATGAGATAAATATCATTAACCAATGCATATTAGGGATATATAATTCCGATCCCACCTGTCGCATCATAAATGATCAAAATCATGCATGGCACAAAGAACGTATAACAGTCATAGTCATAAAAAACCCCATAAAAAGAAATGTGTTTCATAATAATTTCATAAATAATACATTAATGAATAAACTTTGGGGTTACAATAAGGGAAAAAATAATTGGCATAAACATTATCATTCTTGGGTAATGAACAAAAAACTCAAGATGATTCAAAGATGAGTTTTGAAAAGGAGTCTATTTTGGATTTATTTATTTGGATTAAAATCATTTTAAAAATGTGGAAAAATGCATATACCCTCAAGAAAATTGAATAATAGTGAATGGATATTTATGGAACATTATAAGAATATCCACACTATAAATGACATAAAATAGGTATAACCCAAATAAATGGATTTGGGTTTGGGAATCCCCTTACCTTAAATCCATTTTTATTTTTTCATTTTTCCACATCATGAATAATAAACAATGGGATTATTAAAAAATAATTAAATTATTTAATTATGATCATTTGTTCTAATATTTATCTATTATAATTATTGGATTATATTTTATAACGCTTTTTGTTAAATGTTAATTGTTTTGATTTCATGTTTTCATTAAATTTTCCCATTTTTTATGTCGCTATTTTTGTTCAAGGTCATAACATCCCATTATCCGCTTTGATGTAATTACCTTCATTTTAAAGGATTTATTATTTAATTTGGCTCATGTTAGGACTACTGAGGATGGAAATAATTTTTTGAGTAAAATGAATTAATGTTTGGGGATGTATGTTTTTTTGAATTAATGGAGTCCATGTATAAAATTTTTAATGGGTTTTTGGGGTTCTTCCTGAGTTTGGAGAACATCTAATCTGTTTTTAAGTTTTTGTGTATAAAACTTGAGTTTTCTACTATGTGTTGGGAAATTACATGGTTTTTAAGGGGATTACATGATGTGTAATAATTAAAGGTTTATTTTTAATAAAAATGTGATGGGTTATTTGGAATATGTTATTGTAATGACCCAAACTATTACAAATACAATTTCTCCTATGATTTAATTAAAATTATTATTATGTAATATTGTTATAGAAAACACATGAAGTTATTATTTTTATTATATCCAATTGGATTTAAAATATTTTTATGTATCATTATCTTTGTTAATATAGACATTTAAAAATCATCACATGATTAATATAAATATAGGGTTTTAAAAAATCCAATTGACATAGATAGAGGAAGTGATGGCCTCAACCAGTAGGATCATACCCTATTAATCCCATGTATCGGAGATTCTGAGGGAGATAACAAATTTGGGATTTTTCCTTCACCAAGACCAAGCTTAGATATGACAACTTAATCATGAGCTAAACCAATTATGGTAGAAGTTCATGCTCATTTAGAACACGACCCAAACCATGTACGCTAAACCACCCCGAGAATGTATCACCCTCACACACCCTAATATTAGGGTGTTTGATATTATATTAAAGAGATTTTAATCAAGACCCTCGAAATATGAGTATGCAAATTATTTTTTAAAGAGTAACTGATATATTTTCACCCTATTGTTGTTACTTTATAAATGATTTTTATTTTTGATACAATAAAACACAAACAACATTTTTGGGTAATATTCAAATTCAATTAATGAATCTAATATGATTAATTAATAGATTTTTTAAATAAATAATAATTTAATAATATATTATTATTGAATAATACTTATTAAATATAATTTATCATATAATTTTTATGATGCCAAATGTAAATTTTTAAGGGTTCAGAAACAGCTATTTTCAGAAAACCCAACATTTTCCAATAAATGTCAATTATTATTTTAAATGTGAAAATTAATATATTTAGAAAATTATTAAGATAAATTGAATATTATTTTTTAAATCATAATTAAAAAACTATCTCTTGGTTAATATTTCATAATTTTCTGAAACAGTCAAATTTTCAGATAAAAATTAAATACCGTATAAATATATATTGTGTATTATGACATCATAAGGACCCAAAAGTGATGTAATAAATAATATAGATGGTATCAAATACCGAATATAAATTTTAAATTTAAAATAATATGTTTTTTCATATTTTATTAATTTAAAAAATCCTTTATGAATCCTCCAAAAAAAATTAATATATTTTTAGGTTTTAAAATCATTTCTTTAAGAGTATGACTCCCCTACACATAAGAAACGGTATTATTATATTATCTTAGTCCTTTTAAATGATAAAATAATGAAAAACACACCCATTTTGATGAATACATGGGCAAAAAATATGATACGGATTGTTGTTTTGTTTATTTTATTATATAGAGTCCAAAACCTAAGTTTGAGAAATAATAAAGAAATCCACAATATTTTCATATATAATCCCACCCAAAATAAAATTTATCTTCACTAAAAATCCTTTTATAACATACGTAATTTTATATAACCTCTTTAAAGTCCTACTAAGGTTCCCCAAATCTTTGAAGAATCTCCTCTCAAGCATTTGGAGTCACACACTCAAGAAAGAGATCCTCACCTTTTCTTCTTTATTCAAGTTTCCTTATTATCTTATGAATTATATTTACCATTAATTATGTTGGGATATTCATTTAGATCTACCTATTACTAAATATTTTATTTCCAAATGATGATATACTCCTTTTTGTCTCATCAAACCATTTTATGGATTTTAATGTGACATTATTATGCTTCTGAAATTTAACTATGATTTTCCGTGCCAAAACAATTGTGTAGTGAATACCACACCCATTTCATATACAGGGTGTTAAATTTCAGGCAATTATGCTTATTTTAATTGGTAATTACATGTTTTTAGTCAACACTCCTTGATATTGGAATAAAATATGATAATTAATGAATCCATGTTGTATAATCTATGTGGAATACTTCAGCATGAGTATAAAATGAAAGTGATGTGTGAACCCAGAATTATATAGTGCTCCAATGAATTGGGTAATGTTTAGTCTCGTGAGATGTCATGTTGGGATAGGGATTGAACTTGATTCCTTTATGAGATTTTTTTTCATTATTATGTATTGGTATTTATCCTTAACCTATGTTTATCATGCAACATTTTAAGATGTTTCTACATTTACCATGTTATGATTATCATGCTATATAATTCCTTATTATTCATGTCTATGATTATCACACATTTTATATCCCATTTATAAGCCAATTGTATAACATGTATTACATTATTTATGTTATTCCATTTTTTTTCCCTTACTAGTATTTATATCTCAGCCCTTTCTTATGTATGTCCCCAGGTTATCTCGTTCAATTTTAATATCCATGGAATTTTAGAAGCAAGTCAAAGAAGTTTTCAATAATGTTGCTTTATCCATTTTACATGATGTTATGTTATGTTACTAATTAAAAAATACACTATAAATCTTGATATTATTGTTTGTATTAAGTGTAATCTTATGTAATAAGTCATGTATAAATGTGATATTAAGATCAGGGTTGTTATAGTTGGTATCAAAGGAAAAGATTAGTTATTTTTGAAATTAGGATTCGAAAACTCTAAAGAAAGCCTTATAAATAAGACTAAGTATACGAAAAAATCCCTAAATTCTTGTAGGTATAGATTAAGTGGTTTATCAATAAAATACATCCATATCTAAATTATACAAGTGCACATGGTTCTAGAATAGATGTACATATTGGTAACAACCCTCACAAAGTGTGTCGGGTTTGACTCAATATATCATGGTACACGATAGTGGGCCTCACTACGCACCTGGTTTGACACTACCTGAGGATATGATTTTTTATATTCCTAAGCTCATTATGAACCATTATTAATGGAACAAAAAATTCCCATATGAATAAATTCTCAGAAATAGATCATGGATAACATAGATTTAATCCTTGAAATTCATATGTTAAGGAAATAAATCTAATTTATGAGTTATCCCTTTAACATAACTGGATTAACTTTTAGGTGTTAAATTATTTAAATATAATCATCCTTAATTTTCCTTTTATTCTAGAGAATGGTCTGAAATTGGAGGAATCAGGAAAATAATCAATGTGACGGGCAATGTGATGACTTCCCCAATGAGATGCTCAACCCGATGGGAGTAAGAATCAAATTTTTTTTACTATAATATATCTTCTGACTTAGGTTCTGAATATAAAATAGGATCAAGAGGAGTATCCAAATTCCCCTAAGAAAGAAGAAGCTATAATTGAGAGATTTATGTGATAAAGGACTCAAAATTTAAATGGATCATCTGATCTCTTAATAATGGAAAAATTGATCAACTCCATTGAGAAGAAATTATCCAAACATCAATATTATGAACAAGAGAAGGTTATACTAGTTATTTATCATAGGGAGGGAGAAGCTAATCAGTGGTGGACATTGATCAAGAATATGTATCTCGATGAAGAGATAAATGTGATGGGGTGGAAGGAAATTTGTAAAATGTTTTCCAATAAATATTTTCCTCACACTCTCTATCATAAAATGGAAAGGGATTTACTTTCCCTCATGTAAAAAGATGATGAATCTATCATATAATATGAGGAAAACTTCATAAAACTTTCTTTGTATTCCTTCTACTTTCTTGTTATCCGCAATGCAATGTTGACCGCTTCTTTGGTTGGATAAAATCTATTTTATGAAAATATCTGGAGATGCAAGACTTTGATAATTATGAATAAATTGTCTAATTTTCCCTCAAAGTTGAAATGGTTATAGAAGAATCTCAAGGGATCATGGGGATAAGAACTAGAAAGTGTAGTTTAATTCTAGTGGTACTATAGATAAATCTAATGGTGGCAATAAATCTTAACAACACACTTGTCAATGGTGTGGAAAGAAATACCCCAAAAACTTTTTAAGGGGGGTGAGGAAATGCATTATGTGTGGGAAGGAAGGGCACCTAACTAGTGACTACCGATAAGAGAAACTTACCAATGTAATGGAGGAAAGGAATTCTCTATTTAATATTCAACCCATTGTTTATTACTTCAACTATAAGTAACTAGGGTTCTTTGCAAATAAATACACTAAGACAAGGGTTTTTGGAGACAACCAATAACATCCAAGGCAGCAAGGGAAAGATTTTTCCATCAAAACTAGTGAGGTAAATCCTGACAATGAAGTGGTGATAGGTAGAATAATTATTCATTCAATAATAAAAAATTCACCTTTTGATTTCGGTTCTACGCATACTTTCATATCAAATAAGTTTAGTATAACTATTTAAATTGAACTATAAATCATGGAAGTGGAGTTATCAATTTAATTACAAAATGGGGAAATTATTTCATCCCAAGTATATAACTCCCCCACTATCACAATTTGTGGGATAAACTTCTCAATGAACATTTTCATACTCCATTTAGTGGAATTTGATGCAATTCTGGGTAAGGACTAGCTTTACCTATATAGATCCAATAAAAATTTCTGTGAGAAGGAAATCACTGTCAATATTGATAATTGACCCCTGACTCTATAAAAGTGAAAGGAAGACGAGGAATCTTATTTTGAACCAACATCACAAGAATGTATATTATTTCCCTATGATTAAGCATATCTAGCTCAAATTATTGATTCTAGGGAAATAATCATCCTTGATGATATGCCTATTGTGAAAGAATATACTGGTGTGTTTTTTGATGAATTTACAGGTCTTCCTCCAATTCAAGAGGTTTTATTTTCAAACAAGATTATACCATGGGAATTACCTTTATCCAAGACTCAGTTTAGAAGAGATTTTGTGGAACTTAAGGTGATGAATAAAAAACTATAGGAGAATTTGGATAAAGGTATCATACACCCAAGTGTCCACCATGGGGTGCATAAGTCCTCTTCATCACAAATAAGGATGGGTCAATGAGCCATTATATATATTATCATGATCCCAACAAGATGAAAATAAAGAAGAAGTATTCACTACCTCATATTGATGAATTTTTTGATCAGCTATGTGGAGCACAATACTTCCCCAAGGAGGATTTGTGGTCAAAATATTACCAAGTTAGGGTGAAGAAGAAGAAAATTCCCAAGACTGCTTTTTCTATAAGCTACAAGCACTATGAGTTCATAGTAATTCCTTTTTGACTCACTAATTCTCCAGAAATATTCACAAACATGATGAATAGAGTCTTTAGAGATTACCTTGAGAAAATTTTGGTAGTATTTGTAGATGATATTATAATATACTTCAAAAGAAATTAGGACCATGAGGAGTATCTAAGTAATATGATAAAAAATTTGTGAAAGGAGAATATTTATGAAAAGTACAAAAAATGTGAGTTTTGGTTGAAGGAAGTCTCATTATTGGGTCATATCATCACAAGTAATGGGATATATGTGGACATTTCAAAGACAAAAGTTATTCAAGGATGGAAGAGGCCAACATCTGAGATAGATATCCATAGTTTCCTTGGATTTTCTAGGTACTATTGTCGATTTTTGAGAAATTCCTCATGATTTTCAAAGCCTCTAACCAAGATAACTCATAATGGAGTCATGTTTTTTAGAATGGTGAATTTGAAGAGAGATTAATGCAGTTGAAAAATAGGTTCATAGTTACCCCTGTTCTCACACTACCTATAAGTGGATATATTTTCATAGTAATATTCACTTTGAAAACATGGTGACATTCTATATTTGGAGAGAATTGTAAAATATATATGAATTAAAAATCCTCAAGTATATATTCACATATAAATAGATTAATATGGACCAATGAAGAAGGTTAGATCTGATCAAGGACTATGAATGATCAAACCACTACCATCCTAGGAAAGCGAATAAAGTGGAAGACACTCTATGTACAAAGGATCCAAAAATTGTATCAGTAATGATAATTGAGAGGGATCTGTTCTTCTTGTATTTTTAAAGGATGGATATGAGAATCTTAAAGTAAGGAACATCATCAATCCTTTCACCAATAATTTCTCAACCATCACATATGGAAAAGATAATGGATGTTTATAAAATTGATGTGGGAATTCAAAAAAAAGTGGAAACTAGAATAAAATAGAAATCCTTTGAGTTTAATGTTAGTGAAGAAGGATTTGTGAGTTTTGATTCAAGACTATGTGTAACATAAAATACTAAGTTAAAAAAGGATCTGTTGAATGATGTATATAGATCAACCTTCCCCATCCACCCAGGAAGCACAAAGATGTAATGAGATCTTTGAGAACAATATTTTTGGGAAAATATGAAGAAGGTGATCATAAAATATACATGAATATGTCTTGTATGTCATCAAGTGAAAGAGAAAAAACATACATGGGGATGATGCAACTATTAACCATACCTACATGGAAATGGGAAAATATAACTATAGAATTTTTCACTAGTCTTCCAAAGACATCAAGAGGGAATAATTCTATATGGGTTGTGGTGGATCATCTTATAAATACTTCTCACTTAATTGTGATTTAAGAGGACTTCTAAACGGATCAACTTTCATAGATATGCATTGGATAAGTGGTAAGGGTGCATGGAGTACCACTGTTGATTGTATCTGATCGAGATCCAAGATTCACCTCCATGTTCTGGAAAAGTCTCTGACATGATCTTATCACTAAGATGAACTTTATAACATCTTATCACCCCAAAACTGATTGCTAATTTGAGTGGACTATGTAGAAACTTGAGTACATGTTGAGAGAATACTCAATTGACTTCAAATAAGTATGGAAACGACATCTTCCTCCAGTCAAGTTCTCTTACAATAATAGTTTCCACTGTAGAATCCAAATGGATCCCTATAAATCCATTTATGTATGGGAAGAGTTACAAAACACTTGTATGTTGGGATGATGTTGGGGAAAAAACTTCTTGGCCTTGAAATGTTTGAGGAAATGGCAGGAAAGGTTATGACCATTCAGCATCACATCATGGCTGTTAAGAGTTAAAATAAGAGATATGATGAAAATCATCATTGAGACCTAGAGTTTGATTTTGGAGACATGGTATTCCCCTGCATATCTCCATGTATGAAAGTGATGAAATTTCTGAAGAAGGGAATGATCAGTCCAAGATACATTGGCCTGTTTGAGATCCTTGATCACATTGAAGTGGTGGCCTACCGGCTTTCACTCCCACACAACCTATCTTAAGTACATGATGTATTCCATGTATACCTCTTGAGAAAGTACATACCATAACCATCACATGTACTCAATCTTGAGGTGGTACCATTCGAGAATGACCTTTATTATAAGGAGCAATTGGTGAAGATTTTAGATTATAGATATAACATTCTACGAAATAAGACAATGCACCTGTTCAATGTATTGTGGAGAAACCAAAAGCTTAAAAAAGTAATGTGGGAACCAGATAAAGTGATGAAACAGAGTCACTATCAACTATTTTAGTGTGTAAAATGAAAATTTTGATGGAAAATTTTCTTAAGGGGGAAGATTTTAACGACCCGAACAATTATAAATAAAATTTCCCTTATAATTTAATTAAATGTATTATTATGTAATATGGGTATAGAAAACACAATAAATTTTTTTATTATATCGAATTGGATTTAAAATACTATTAATTATCATTACTATTGTTATTTTTTTCATTTAATAGTGATCACATGATTAGTATAAATATAGGTTTTTAACAAATCTAATTAATACAGACAAAGGAAGTAATAACCTCAACTAGTATGATCATGCCATATGAATCCCATTTATTGGAGATTATAATGGAGATCAAATCTCTAGGAATATACCTTGACCAATCCCAATTTGAGATTTGATAACTTAACCATTAGTGAAACCATTTATAGGAGAAGTTCAAGCTCATTAAGATCATGGCCCAAACCATGTATGCCAAACCAACCCATGAAAGTCACACTGTCATGCACCTTACACTTAGGGTGTTTTCTGTTGTATTAAAGGGATATGTATCAAGACCCTATAAATATGAGTACATAAATTATTTTTTATAGAATAATGGACATATTTCATCCTATTTTCTTTACTGTATATATTATTTTTTTGATACATTATAGCACAAATAGCATTTTTAGTTAATATTAAAATTCAATTAAAGAATTTATTTTGATGAATTAATGGATTTTTGAAATTAATAATATTTCAATAATATATTATTATTAAATAATTATTATTAAATAAAAATTATCATATATTTTTTATGATATAAAATGTAATTTTTATAAGGGTTCAAAAACTGTTATTGTCAAAAAAACCCATCATTTCTCAATAAATGTCGATTATTATTTTAAAAATAAAAAATGAAATTATTTAAAAAATTATTTAGATAAAATAAATATTATTTTTTGAATCATAATGTTGAAATTATCCAATGGTGATTTTTTCAAAAATTTTAGAGACTATCAAATTTTCAGATAAAAATTTAAAGCCATATAAATATATGGTGTGTATTATGACATCATAATGACCCAAAATTAATGTAATAAATACTATAATGTGTATACATGAAAAAATATATTTTTTATATTTTAAATAATGTGCTTTTATGTTTATTTGATTAAATTTATAAAGCTTTTTTGAACCCTCCAAAAACATTAATATATTTTAAGGCTTTAAAATAATTTCTTTATGATTATGACTCACCTCTACATAAGCACGGATATTATATTATTATATTATCCCATTGACCTTATAATATAATAAAAAACATCCATTTGGAATAAACCAATATAAAAAAATGTTATGGTTTTTGGTTTTGGTTATTTTATTATATAGATTCCAAAAACTAAGTTTGAGAAATAATAAGGAAATACTCACTCTTTTCCTATATAAACCCACATAATCTCTCATTTAAATTCACTAAAAATCCATTTAAAAATTCTTTACCCTTCCCTACCCTCTATAGAGTCATACCAAGGTTCCAAAATCTCTCAAGAAGCTTCTCCTACGAATTTGGAGTCACACACTCAAGCAAGGGATCCTCAACTTCTCTTCTTTATTCCAATCTCCTTATTATCTTATGAATTATATTTCCAATTATTAATGTTGGGATATGAATTTACATGTATATATTAACAACTATTTGATGTTGAAATTATGAGAGACCACTTTCTATATCATAAATCCATTTTATGAATTTTAATGTGACGTCATTAAACTACAGAAATTTTACAACAATTTTCCATGCCAAAACAATTGTGTATTGAATATCATACCCATTTACTATCAAGGATGTTCACATTTATACAGTTATAATTATTTAAATTGTGAATTAAATTTATTTATTACACCCTAATTGATCATGTAATACAAAATTATGATGAACGAATCAATGTTGTATGATCTATGTGGAATACTTAAGCATGAGAATGAAATGAAAGTGATAGGTGGGCGTTGAATTATATCGTGCTCCAATGAATTGGGTAACATTTAGTCTCATGAGACATCATGTTGGGATAGAGAGTGAACCAGATTCCTTTCTATTAATTTATTCATTATTATGTCTTGGTATTTATCCTTGACCTATGCTTATGATGCAATGTTTTAAGATGTTTCCACATATCCCATGTCATGATTATCATGCTATATCATGCCTTATTAGTCATGTTTGTGATTCTCACACCTTTATGTCCCATTGATATTAATATTGTATAACAGATATTAAATTATTCATGTTATTCCATTTTTATTCCCTCACTAAAATTTATAGATCACCCTTTTCTTATGTATTTCCCCAAGTTATCCCGTGCAGTTTTAAAATCCATGGAATTTTAGAAGCATGTTAAAGCAGTTTTCAATAATGTTGTTGTACACCATGTACAAGATGTTATGGTATGTACCTAATTCCCAAATACACTAAAATTTTAAATATTCCAGGTTTTATTAAATGTATTCTAATGTAATAAATCATATATAAATGTGAAATAAAGAGAAGGGTTGTTATAAGATCCCTATGGATTACATCACATGTAAAGGGATTACTCACCGTGTAATTGTCATGATAAGTGTTTTTAGGGTTATGCTCAGCTGAAATGTTATTTCATTCTCTATAATATCTCTTTTATCTTGAATTAGAAGGCTTATATAGTTATATTTGGAGACTTTAATCGATCCAGGTTGATCCATTAGGCATTTGATCATCAAGGTGGTTGGTTTTCATCTCTATGTGAAACAAAGCCTTTATGCTTTTATGTTGTTTTGATCATGGTAGTTCCTTAGCATCATGCTATTAGATATGTTATCCCATAGAGACATTTCCTATTATTTTATTCCAGATCCTTTATGTGATCTTGTTTTGGGGACCATTTCATTCATTGGTTATGGTGCAACATGTGTGTGTTCTTGAGGTATGTGTTATTTCCTCTTCTCCCCCAACCCTTTTTGTAAATTGTAGATGTATATATTGATTATAGGGACTCAGTTTTCATTTTTATATTATCTAGTTAGTGGATACTTCATGGGTGTGTGTGAACCTAATTTTGAGGAAGGTTATTCCCTCTCTATAATGAGTTAATGAAACTGTTTTGCTCCTATTTTTTATAATTTTATTTATAAATAAATATGGCATGTTTTTTTGTGTGTGTGAATGAATTTGTGATAAAAGGTGGGATTCCCCATATTTTTGGTAAATGTAAAAATGGTATTTTCAAAAAATTGAAATGATTTATGAAATGTAGCACATAGGATGCCTTGGTTATATATGTGGAAGGTTTACCTTAGGGCCATCGTTCATATCACTGTAGGGATGTTATACCATGAGGTTTTTTCTACTCCCAAGGACTGTTTTTCTAGGTAATTTTTCTTGACATTGATGGGTGTTTCACTCATGGGGTGTTTCTCTACTCCTTAGGCTTATGTTATAAGGACTTTTTGTGCACTAGTCATTGTTGTAGTATGAGTGGTCTACTATATTGACCAATTGAGTTACTTGGTGTAATTTATCTATTCTTGGATTTATAATATTTTGGATATGATATACATTATTTGGATTTTTATAAATGATAAATGGAAAATTATTCATGAAATTGATATACCTACCTTTTTTGGATTTTTTGGAAAAAGGGGAATTTTTACCATGATTTGATATAACCGATTTAATTCTTATCGGGCCATGATTTATTTAAAATGTGAATACATGAGTTGTTGTATAGGGACATGTTATGGAACACCTAGGTGAGATCCTACTGAGCTTTTTAGGAAACACCCCATGAACTTCTTCAGTGGTGTGTAGAATATTGTATGTATTTTGATGTAGGGAAATGAATGGATAATAGGTTTATTATAAGCTGGGTTTCGGTAGTTAAATTATTAGATGGTGTGGGTTTCCCCACAATATCACATGGACTAGTTCTTTTTCATGTTTTGGTAGTTCTTTTTGGTTAGACTTGTCGTTTGAGATTCAATCTACTCTTGAGTTGTTTGGTTTCCACCATTTTCTTTCTATTATGGAATATATTGTATCTTTTCTGTTATTATATTGGTTGTATATATGTTCAATGTTATTACTCATGGATGGGTTAAATTGTTCTCTTTGTTTGTCCTTCGATGCCCAAGTTCTAGTCGCCAACTTATGGGGATCGATAATGAGATTTGGTTATATGAATGGTTGGGCTTGGTTCCAATTTGTGAAGGTATCCATGTCATATTCATCATAGTTTGGTATTAAAGGTGGTTATTCATCATTATTACTTGTCCTAGGAAGTATGGTAGGCTGGAGATATGATTTTAAAGACTTGAGGGGTATGTTGTGGTGAGTGCATGACAATCTATTACCATGATGAGGCTCCATTTACCTTGGAATGTTGGGAATTGTGTCTCCTAATTTTAGTTTTTGGTGTTAATAACAATCTTTTCTTATGGGTTTTCTAGTTTAAACTGAAAATTTTCCATTTTATGATGATTTATTTTGTATTGGAGTGTAGCAGTATGCCTTCAATATGTGTTCTAAAAGGTCCTTAGGATGGTGAAACTGATTATCCTTATGAAAATCTTCTGATGGATCAAAAATTTATTAAGACTATCATGCATTCAGTTTTTATTGTTCACCATAATGTGCCATAAGTCCAGAATGTAGTTTATGAGGTTCAACCATGAGTTATAGGGGAAAGAGATCAATCACAAGAGTTCTTGCATGATATTCCACAATCCTTTAAAGGTATGAATGAAACTTAAGAGGCATAGGACTTTATGGAAAAGTTTGATCAGACATTTGACTTCCAGGACACACCTAAAAATATCAAGGTGATGTGTGCAATATGGAAATTTTATGGTCCTAACAAGCATTGGTGGGATTAGATCTAATAACCCATAATTTTATCAATGAAAATTTCCCTTCTTATGTCATGTAGTATAAAGAACATAAGTCACATAGAGAACCTACTAAAAAATTATTCTCATAAATTAATAATGAAACATTAGTTAGTAAACAAAACAATAAGAATTACAAATATTATAGTGGGATAATAAATAGAAAATGATATAATAAGAATAAGAAAATTTGGATATGATAGATCCACTAGAATTAACACACTCACAAAAAAAGATATAGAAACAAAACATAATATTGATAATAAAATATCCGTTTAAAATAAGAAAGTTTATATAACCTTGGAATAAAATAGAAGTGACTGATGAATGTAATAAGAGGCATTTATAGGAAGTTGTAAACCCTTATGACCGTTAGAAACCTGACCGTTTGAATAGTAATGTGACTATTATAAAGAGTAATCTAGACATTAGAATGGAAACCTCACCTATGAAATTTGAAATAAAATTTATGTATCTTATAAATTAAAATATGATTTAATTATATCATGGAATATATAAATAAATATTTTAAAAATGATAAATTAAGTGTTTGAATTTTTATGAATCATAAGTGTTCATGTACATTTTTAAAAATAACACAGTGATTTAAAATAAAATTAATTTTCATAAAATAGATTCATAAATTTATATTATGTTTTATTATAATTATAAGATATTTTTATGAGACCTTAATTAATTTTTTATTTGTCAAAAAATTGTTTATAATATTGAAATCGATATTTTTCAAATTAATGATGATTTTAATTAAAAATAAAATTTTATAATATTTATAAAATTATTTTCATAATATGGTTTCCATTTTTGAAATGTACACATCGAAAAATTGATAAGGTGAGATTTTAGATTTTTTCTAAAATAGTTGAATTTTTCATGAATAGTGAAATACAATAATTTATGGTATTTAACATTAAAATCCAAATACATGAATTTTAGAGTAATTAATGATGTAGGGAATCATTATTTAGATATAATATGCACTATTTACTATACTTAGTCACAATAATCAACACTATTTTTAGTCTTGATCCAAAGTAATAAACTAATGCATATAATAATAATAAACACTACCATCCCCCTAGAAAATATCATCCCTCACCACCTCTTATCTTCACACCTTCTATGTTTTGTACCTTTATAATATTATACTCAATTACTCTCTAAAGCCTCTTCCCCATGCCTTGGTACTTTTTGTCTCACCAAAATACCAATTTCAAGTGCCTTAAAGAGGTTCTCAAGGAGGCGTTATTCAAGAGGTTAAATCCTTCGTCTTTCTCTTTTAATTTCATTTATTTTATTATCCTCCCCTCATGTACACTATCCAAAGTTACATGAAAATTCCAATATCATTCATATACTATAATTTTAATTTTTTAATGGAATATTCACAATCAAATCTCTTCTCTTCTCTTTTTTTCTTAAAAATGAAAACATCATCTGTGATATATCGATTCACCGTCTTCATGGATGATGATTTTTTGTTTTCCATTACCACCATAAAGGATGGTCATAAAACCATTATAATCGTTAAAATTGATTATAAAATGCATATTATAAATTTTTCATGTTCTGGAACTAATATATTTATACACATAAAATTAAATAATAAAACAAAAATATTGCATAATGGTCCTAAAAACCACCAAAATAAACTAATAATTTTTCATTAACATCTCACCTAATGAATCATTATCATATCTGAAAATAAAATTATATATGTGAACATAAAAAATTATGTAATTATATTAATACCATTTCATCCAAATTATTTATTTTCTCTTCCATTTGAAAAGAACTTCCATAATTATACACAATTAAACTGACCATGAAATCCATGAAATGAACGCTCCTAGAATGAAAAAATTAAACATTATAACTCTTCAAAATTTCCATAAATGATATAAATAAAATTATAATTAATTTTAATATATGTTTATAAGTTTATAAATTAATTAATTAATTGATCTAATTTTATTATCTAAGAAATTAAGTGCAAGTATAGAACAAAATCGGACATAAGGTAAGGGATCTCTCTAAACCTCCTTTTTTCTTTCGGATTACTCTTTCTATATTTTTCCCCAATTTAAATCTTAAAATAATCATATATTCCATTTTTATATAAGAAACATATTAACCTAGCTCAATTCAAATTTATTTTATGGGGAAATACTTGTTTTATAAGGTTACCTTCTTAATTACTTCCGATAAGAAAGCCAAATTAAAGGGAACTTTCCATTTTCTTTCCCATTTTCAAGTACACTCCATAATCTATTTTAATATACAATTATTTTTATAAAATCACACTTTCTATCATGAAAAAAATCTTAGTTCATTTCTAGTTTTATACAAAAAAATATTCCTTTGTTCTCTTTAAAGACCCTTTAATATTTTCCCTTAAACCACACTTAAGTGGATCCCCTAGGTCAATATTTTTATTTCCAAGAAAAATTAATTTTATGGATTAAGTGATAAACCTCACAAAAAATTCCATCTAATTCAGATACCAACATCCCCAAACAAAATTCCACTATAGATTTATCAAAAACAACAACTAGGTAAAATGCACGATTCAAAAACTTGAAAAAAAAAATAGTAAAATTCAAATTTTAAAAGACATGAAAAAACTACATCTATGATCCATGTGCACAACCATAGATCATCACCACCAACATCAAACACCACATAACCAATCCTATGTAAGAATGACCTATTGAAATGTTGCCGAATTCTCAAATAACACATCCCAAATCCTCCTTGAAGCTACCACACTGGACCGACTAAGAAATGAGTTATAGAAGATGAAGCTAGAGTAGAGTTTGAGTGTATTCGAGCATAAATAGCAAGCTGTGACATATTCCAGGACCACAAAACCCCATCCAATGCAAGGACTATAAACCTATCCACATTAACTCCTCGATCAAACCACCAGAGGAAGCAGGCCACTAGATAAATAGAAAACCACCATTATGTCAGAGCAAAAAACAAATACCACCAACATACAAACAAAGACCATAAAGTGAAAAGAAATAGAAAGACAATTATGGAAATACCTGCCATGATACATGCCTCCTAGGACACCAATGATTCCTCCACGAGTACCTCCCAAACCATCTTGACATACCAGCGCTCTAGACGAACAAGATTAGAACATGGAATAAGGTGGAAAGTGTTGAGGAAGAGGCACTAGAGACTTCACTGTGGAGACACAACCCCCTAAGAAAGGACAATATGGGATAGAGAAGGATGAAAATCCACCATGTTTCCATCCTTACCCATGTAGCAGTGGATGTTTTAAGTTTATTTCACTATAGTGGTGGAGGAGTACGAGGACGGTTTCCCAAAGGGTGTTCCAGGACTAACTCCTCATAGATAAGTAATCTTATGAATTGATATGTACCCTGGGACGACACCAATATCTACACATACCTATAGGATGGCTCCCACAATGCTCTGGGAGCTGAGGGTACAGTTGAAGACTTGAAAAGGAAGGGGTGCGCAAGGCTCGATGTTTCATCATGGGCAGTCCAAGTGTTGTTTTCCAAGAAGGTGGACATAATCTTGAGGTTATGCGTGAACATAAAATTCTTGAACTAGGTGACCATGGAGAACATGTATCCTCTACCGATTAATGAATACCTCTTCAATTAGATGAAGGTAGCGAGATGGTTCTCGAAGATAGACCTCAGATCGGCTATCACCACCTTTGAGTACGCGGTGAAGACATCTCGAAGATGGCTTTCATATGTCTCCATGGCCACTATGAGTTCATGGTGATTTCTTTCAGCTTGACCAATTCCACAATAGTGTTCATGGAACTCATGAACATGATCTTCTAGCCTTACCTAGATCATTTCATTGTGGTCTTCACTGATTACATCCGGGAGTACTTGGTGTTCGAGGAGGAGCATGATACACACTTGTGGATACTTCTGGATACACTTTGAGAGCACCAACTTTAGGGTAAGATCTCAAAGTGTGAGTTTTGGAAACGTGAGGTACACTTTATAGGAAATGATGTATCAGAGGATGGATTTGTAGTGGATCCAGCAAAGATAGAGGCAGTTCTTTCTTGGGATTCCCTCAAGAGTGTGACTGAGGTGCAGAGTTTCTTGAGTCTGGTCAGGTACTACCGACAATTCATGCCTAAATTTTCTAGGGTATCAGCACCCTTATCAACTATGAAATGGAAGGGATAGCCATTCATGTGAATATGGATGTTCCAAAAGAGTTTTGAGGAGCTGAGGCAGATACTAACGAGGGCCCCTATCTTGATACTACCAGAGTAAAGTGTTGGGTATGTAGTTCTCTATGACGCATTAGGGACCATAATAGGTTGTGTCCGAATGCAGGAGTGAGTAGTGATCACATATGGTTCATTATAGTTAAGGAATCATGAGAAGAACTATGAAACCCAAGACCTGGAGCTAGTAGCAGTGGTTTTTGATTTGAAGATGTGGTTGCACTACTTGATGGTTGAGTGGTTTACAGTCTACTCCGACCAAAAAATTCTTAGGTATATCTTCTTCCAGAAGGACCTGAACATGAGGTAGCGACAATGGATATAGTTCCTCAAGGACTATGACTTCGAGATAGTCTATACTCTTGGTAAGGGGAATTTGGTGGCACACAGGCTCAATAAGAGGTCTGGTTTGCAACTGCTGAGTGAGGCGATGGAGAAACTATCTGCGATGTAAATATTCTTCGTGGATGATGACAGGGAACCTTACATTCAGTCGATGAATGTCACTCTCCCACTATTATAGTGAGTTATGGAGGCACAACTTATGGATGTTTATTATGAGTCCTAACATGATCAATTATTCTTAGGATAGGCTTCTGATGGAATTTTGAAAGGTGGGGAGCACATTATCCTTTTTAGAGGACGCACTATTGTACTGATGACGTTGCAGGAGGAGGTGTTGAGGGAGTTCCATACATCCCCTTTTGCGATAAATCCAGGTGTGGCGAAGATGTACCAGGACTTCTGGCATCAGTACTGGTGGCCGGGGATTAAAAAGGAAGTGGAAGAGTTTTTCTCGAGATGCCTCACTTGTCAGCAAGTGAAGGCTGATCACCAGGTTCCAGCAGGTTTGACACAACCCCTTCAGGTACCAAAGTGGAAGTGGGAGGGGATATCGATTGACTTTTTGATAGGCTTAACACGTATGTACATGGGTCATGATACTATCTGGGTGATCGTAGACCGACTCACCATGTAGTCCCACTTCCTACCCATTCAAGAACAAGGTTCAGTAGAGAGTCAGGGACGTCTCTACATGAAGGAGATAGTTTGACTCCATGGAGTCCCATATATGATAGGCTTAGATTGTGAAGATTTCTTTACAATCTAATTGTGGAAGGGATTGTAGGAGGGTTTTGGGAATCAGCTGCACTTGAGCACAACCTTTCACCCACAGTCTAATGGTTAGATAGAGAGGACCATATAGATCTTAGAAGATATGATTAATTATTGCATTCCTAATTTTTTGTTGTAATTGGGAGGACCACATACTACTGGTGGAGTTTGTGTACAACAATATCTTCCACTCCACTATTGGTAAGACACCATTCGAGGTACTGTACCGAATACCATGTATGTAATCGTTAGGCTGGAGTGGCCCAGGGGAGTCAGCACTCAGGGGTCCAGAGATGGTACATGCTACCACTGAGAAGGTGTAGGTCATCCGACAGTGGATGAAGAGTGCATAGAGCTGATAGAAGTCATGTGCTGGTAGGAAAAGGAGACCCTTGGAGTTAGAAGAGGGGGACCATGTATTCTTATAAGTCTCTCCTCAAAGAGGGATACATAGATTTGGTTGTGGGACAAGTTATCTCTAAGGTTCATCAGACCATTACTAATACTTCATAGAGTAGGAGAGGTATCCTACCACCTGGCTCTACCACCACAGTTAGAGAGGGTTCATGACATCTTCCACATATCCTAGCTATAAAGAGATACATGAAAAACCCTTCTCACATCCTCGACCCTGGCGAGATGGAGATTGATGACGGGGTGAAATTCACTGAGTTCCTGGTGGAGATAGAGAATTGAAATAAGATGATCCTTTGTGAATTATCAATTCCTTTGGTGTGTGTTCATAGGTAGTATGGGAATCTCCAGGAGAGCATGTTGGGGTGATAGGATCCAATTCATGTTCAGTAACCCATTTTGTTTGATTTTCCCTTTTTTGGATTACGAGGACATAAATCCTCAATGGGGGGAGTAATGTAATACCCATTAATTCTATAAATTTTATTTTGTTAAAGTAAATTGTATTATTTTGAGACTAGGTGCTGAGAAGACATGCGATTATGAGGCTCAGATTTCCTAGAATGATCCGTTGAAAAATAATATGTTTTTAATTGTGTGAGTGATAATTTTTCATAAAAAAATTGTAATAACTCTTAAACGGGTGCTTGGATCACAAATATGATAGAACCTTTGTGTTCATAATGGCAGGATTTCCCAAGGTGCAACTTAAGTTTAGTCGGCATGGGCCTCTAGTGAGAAAACCCAAAAATGGAATAACCATAAATAAAATAATTTAATAAAATTATTTTATTTTTTAAATCATTATAACTCATGAATGGTGACTCAGATTGAAAATATGAGACCACCGTCGAGCTCGTGAGGGTATGATTTATTTAAATAGAGCCTAACATTGACTAGTGTGGGTCAACAATGGAAAGTAGTTTTTGGCCGTAAATAAAATAATTGAATAAATTTATTTTATTCTCACATCCTTATAACTCATAAAAGGTAAATTGGATTGGATATCTGAGAGTACCATTGAGCTTGTGATGGTTTGATTCCCTTAGAAAGACCCTAACATCGGTCGACATGGGATGGCTGTGAGAGTTGGTTTTTGGGATGTAGCTGTAAATAAAATAATTTAAATAAAAGATATTTTATTTTCAAATCCTCATAAATCAAAAATGGAAACTTAGATTAAAAATTTGGGACCACCATTGAGTTTGTAATGATATGTTATCCTTATGAAGGACTTAACCTCGATCGGTGTGGGTCAAGGGTGAAAGTTAGTTTTTGGATTTTTTGGAAGAAAAAATAAAATAACTTCAAAAGTTATTTTATTTGTTTTCTTTATCGTTAAGTAGTAGAACATTAGTGGTGTGGTGTAGAAACATGGTAACACTAAATCTAATTAATGAAAATCATTAATGTAGTAGGGTGGAGAGGTTTCAACAAGTACACATCTTCCTTCTTTAATTAAATAGGGAACTCATTGTTGACAAACAACCTTGTAATTCCTATGAAGAACAATAAGGTAACCTGTCCAATAATGAACCCCAAAAAATTGGAAAGCGGTGATGAAACCCTTGAATAATGGACCCAAGATTGGAGATCGAAGAATGAAAATCACTTTGAGTAGATCATGAATCCCCATGGTTGGATCGCCATCAGCGACGAGGCTTTCCTCCGATCAAAGATTCTCTAGGTAAAGGTTTACTTTTTGATTTTCTTTGCCCCATTCTTCTTTTTAAAACAACGAACATGTATCAACCCATGAACATGTTGATCTTCAGGTTGATTTTTCTTGTGGGAGGTTGTTTTATATCTGGGTTTTTTCTTCGAGGTTAGATTCTTGATTTAATCTTGAACCTCCCCCTTCCCATGTTTTGAAAACTCTAACACTGAGGAATCGAGCTGACATGAACAAGGCCATGATTCCTTTGTTCTTTGGCATTCATGTGTTCTTCATGAATGCACCTCCGAATTTATGGAAAGGTGATTTTTGATGTCATATCAGAGAAGAAGGCACCCCATGGAGGACGGAGGAGCAGGCAATTCGGGGATCGGACCATCGGAGAATTGGCGCACCATGACGGCGTGCTGAGGTGGAGGTCACAGCGGTGCAGAAGAGGGATGACAACAGCGAACCAACATCTGGTGGAGGCAGACGTGGCCCGCTGGCACATAGTCCAGTGGGGACCGCATGAAGGACAATTGGTGGTCGGCTCCTGTCGATTGTGTGTGATCAAATCAGACGCGCAGTGGGCCTCCAGGCTGGAGGAGATCGACCCGCCATGCGGGTTGGGCCGGGAGGGGGGCACGAACTGAGCTGTTGGGAGGACCGGGTCGGAATTCAAGTCATCCCGCTTTTTGGTGTTGGGACAATAGGATAAAACTAGGCTACTGGATGTCCTGAGATGGTAAAGAATTGGCACACCTGTTGTGGGTCGGGCCTGATGGAACCGGGTCACTGGGGGACCTAGTGGGCTGGACCCATGGCCGAACTAGGCTGGGTCCAGCAAGGCCCAATGGGCCTGTCCTAGTGGCCAGGCCAGACTAGGCCTACCCAGAACCAAACCGAGTTGGGTCAGGTCAGGGATTGGGTTCAGGTCATACGGGTCCCCCGAGCTGGGTTGGTCGGGTCGGTCCGGCAATGACAGACTAGGCCCAGACACAACTGACCCCTCTTTACTAAAACACCAATATCTTTTAGACCAGGTGTTCGATTAGAGAGATTTTTACTAAATTGGAACTCTTACTATGAGAAGATTATTTTGAAATACTCTAAAAAAATACATTAGTGGATTTTTAAATATGAATAATAGATTAAGGAGTGGATTGTACTTTAATCAAGTGCACTACATGTAAGAATCCTATAGTTGGCTGAGACTCGAAGTGTGATGATTAGTGGGTCTAAATGAACCTTCATTCCTAGATGATTAGTGACCCTATATAGACCAGCTACAATCATCCTATATGGATCAGCAACAAGTGAACCTGTGTGGATCATCTACAAACAAGCCTGTGTGGATCAGCTACAAGCGACCCTATATGGATCAGCAATAAGAGGCCCTATGTGGACCAACTATGATGACCTAAGTGGGATGAATATCTGTGTGACCTAGTATTCCCACTATGTGGAGTGGATCTATGTGACCTAGTAGACCCACAATACTCATTTTTGATGAGTACCTCAGTAGACCAAGGTGTTCAGTGTATGACTAATAGTTTTTCTTTGCATACTTTAAATTATACCTACGTAAGCTAACAGTACCTTGTGTATACATTCCTTTTTGGTATTTCCCTTTTATTTTAGGATCACTATTGATAATTGTGTTACTCACCCCTGTACGGGCTTCACCCACACATGTTGTGTCCAGTGAAGATGGCAAGCACTTCAAGAGAGACCTTGGTGGCCAGAGACCTGACATGGACCAGTAAAATACAACAGGTAGAACATACTTCCACAGCTTCCAAAAACCACTTTTTACCTACCCTTCATGTGGGGTCTTCTATGGAAATCTTATAGAGATATTTTGTACTTTCTTGTTTTTAGTTTTTCTTTTTTATGGGTTGTTATTCTAGAACATTTGACTTACAGCTTTTACCTTTACTCAGTGGCTGTTTAATGGCATTCATGTTTTTCTTTATAGCTATTTGGGACGTGGTTGTGTGTGTGTGTGTGCGTACAGGTACTTAAGAAAATGCCTCCCACTCATGGGATAATTCCTTCAGTGCTAGTCGCCAGCCCTTGGCCTTTTGGAGTCGGTCTTGGTGTAGTCATGGCACGAGCCCTAGGGGATGGGTCCTGACATATAAGTACAAATGAAGAATAATATGGGAGAAATGTTCACTCTATTTATAAGTCTTTGAATCTACATGAGGATGAACCCCACTGGTTTGAATAATTGTCTCTATGAATTTAAAAGTTGGAAAGTGGGTGATTTATGAGCTGGGGTTCAAGGTAGTAAAGGCTTGAGATCTTGTGAAGGTTAAGAAGAAGGTCTACCAAGGTCAAGTCTAGTGAGAGGGTTTAAAATACCCCAAGAATATATTGTTAACTTGTTGGTATCATGAGGGTCACATGACTTGATGTTTCCATTCCAAATAAAACCCACTATTCCATTAAAAAATTATTAATTGAGAAATTAAAATAAAATTCAATGTTTGTAGAAAAAACTAGAAGATTCTTGATCCATATTGAATTGAAAAAGAGGGAATGTTTTGAGTTTGGAAGTTCTAAAGGGATGATGTTACTTATGGGGGAGTATACCCATGTTTTAGGAGAGGAATTGTTTAATGGAAATTAACTCAAGTGGCCAGAGGAGGAAGATGTGTAGTGATGGACGTGACAAGTGGATTTCAAGGATATGTTACTGAGAAGAGATGGTGATCTCACAATTGAGATTTTAATAGAAGTTTTAATTAAAAATGGAGATAATTGATCATTGATCATACACTGTAGGATCACATATAGATTAGATGAATATGCTTGGAGAAAACTGGATCGGGGGATGGAGCATGAGGAAGGATGTGACCTCGCCAAAGATGTTTCCTCTTGTCTTTCTTGTTGATTTTTTTGATTTATGATTTTTTAGAATGAGTAACTAAATAGATCATAGGATTAATGTTTTTATAAACTTAAATACCTTAACCCATTATATATTTATTAAAATAAAATTTTAACATAAATATCAGATTAGTGTTCTTTTTAGTTCAATAGTGAGTTTCATTTCACACTACTTAATAATTAACAGGTGACGGTAGTGAATCATTACACCAATGATCATCAACCAAAGTTCAGAAAATTAGAAATGGAAGATGAAAATATTCTACATAATGAAAAATTTAATTATAATTTTTAGATCAAAAGATCAAGACTAAGAAAAGATCATTGAGCCGTATAAGTTCATAGGAGCGAGAGAACAAAGAATCTCTATTTTTTATCAAAGAACAAAATAATTGTATTAACTTGAGTAGGATCATATAAAAATATTTTTTGTAGTTAAAAATATTCCAAGGACCTTAATTTCGTCAATTCACATGTCTCAATATCTTATTTTTATCTCCCTTTCACTTCTATATTAATTCTCACACACTTCACTTCACACATTCAATGTTTCCTTGTTTTCTTTTCAGTTTTTTTGTTATTTTAATTTTTGATTTGGTTAGTAACACACCACACACATTAAATTAAGAATAAATACTCTTACTTACCACTTCACTGGTAGTTTTCAGGTTTTAAAATAATTAATTTTTTTGAGTAGAATGAATTTGATGTCAGAAATAAAAAAATCAACATGTTTCATATGATGCATGATTAGGCTGCATGGTTTCAAAACAAAACTTTGTGTAACATACTATATAATTAAAATTATAATGTAGAGTTGGACTACATGGTTTTATATAACCATGAACTAATCATGTGATGATCACTCTATCCTTCTAGAATAAGTTTTATAGTTTCACAAGGTGTTTAGCCTAACCACTGAGAGGGGATGTTGAATTAGTATTCAAAGTCTGATATTTTCCCCATTTTCTTATTTACATGTTAATTTACCATGTTCCCTATTAGTGCATGGATCTAATAATGATCCATACTAATGATATAGATGTTTAAGTTAAGAAATGATAGGAATAACAAAAATTATGCATGAATTACAATTTTCACAACATTCTTTTCACAAAGTGGTTATGTCCATGGTGAATCAATGGTTATCATCCTACTGAACACTTCACTACCTTATTATTAATAAAGAATTAATTTATCAAACAAGGGTATATCCTTGAAATACAATAAGAATCTCTAAGAAAATTTTAATGGAAGTAGATTAGTAATAAAAATCTCTATAACATGTCAGATTCATCCTTCATCTTCCTGAACTCTCACAAAACTTTAGAATAGGTGTGAACCCATTTACCTCTCTCAAGACAAACCTAAATGGCCTACCCTCTCATCACATCATATGGTTGACTATTATTTTTATTCCACCATCATATTTTCCTCATAGTTTGTGAATATATGGGTGAATCCAACTAAGTACACCTATAGTATCTACATGGATGAACCTTTTATAGATATATTACATATTTTTATGTCTTCATTGACAATATTGATCATTTTATGAGTCCCATATCTATTCATCATTGTACATTTAATATCATCATTAAATTTTTATTTGAATTAAACTGATTTTCTACCTTTTTTTCAATTATGATTCCTTTTTTCATCTATAAAGGATATAGAATATGATTTTAGTGTACTCTATAACTATCCCAATAAAAAATTAATAGATATAATCTTGGTGCAATGAACTATTTTGTGTCATGATATTTTACTTCATATCGTAGGGATTGGTGAAACTCCATATCCAAAATTCCAATTTGAAATCTCTCCTCAAATATACAATATCCTCTACAACATTATGACATGATCACAAGTGTTTCGACATAGTCTTTATATAATATAATATCAAGGAAAAAATACTATGGAATAACCATATTGTCCCCATAACTCTAGTGAAGCATAAAATTTTCTTAACATAACATTGTGTTGTGAACTCCATCATTTTGACATAACACTCTTGGTTGTGGTGTGACTAACTTCTGTTACTCAATATTGAAACACTATTTTCCAACTATCATCATGTAATAACTTGAAAACTTTAAATTATTAGGAACACCATTCATGAAAAAATAGTATATGTTGTGGCACCACTCTTTTTTCTTGATCAAATTATCATAGTGTAATCAGATTATTATCATATAATGTTTGGTTAGTGATAGTATTTAGTAGTCACCCTTAGATTCAAATCATGGCATGACATAGGTATTTTTCACTATGATTACCACATGCACTATATCTCTCGAGATTCCATCATTTTCGTGCCTTCATATATTCTATAGTATTCTTTAGAATCCACAATTTCCTTTAATAATGTTAATGGATCAACTCAATCTCCTTCAATGTAATTTTTATTTAATCACCATCCACCTTGTTCATCAACCAAGTGACAAGGCATGTGATACATCATTATTCATTACAATCACAAGGATATTTTCTTAAGACTAAATTTAAGACAACACTAGAAAAAACATATATAGATAAGGTGTGTTAGTGTTTCACAAACTCCCCATCATAGGTTAAATCCAAGCAAAACGTTATTTATAGGTTCATGTCATAACACTATTGGTTTGGATAATTTGTGTGTGTGTGATCTCTATCCCTCAGTGAACATGAACTCATGCTACCAATGGAAATTTTCTTCATAATCATAAGGATTCAAAAGATCTATCATATTCTTCATAATTAATGTGATTGCCTCTTTCTCAAGAGTATTTTATATAAAATTCAGTGCATATTGTCTTCTGTGTACCCCTTCACAAGTATCATTCGTGAGTAATACAAGGTATCCAATAGACTCTAACAGCTTAATTGAGCATCATAAAATCTCATCCCATCATTTATACTAGAATATCCAATGTAATTATTTCTTGAAAACTCCACAATTCATTAAACTTTAACTTAGATTATAATAATTTACTTTAATATTCATCTTCATTAACAAATCCAACTTGATAATAATACATTAATCTCCCAAAGAATATATTATTTTCAATGCATTCCAAATCTATAATATGTGAGGGGTTTTTTTCTCTATTGAAAAAAATACTACGTTTCATAACCATGTGAGTTATGCATGGATTCCATCTTTATAACTTGGATGGGAACATCAAACGAAATGTAGTATATTTAATTCTCATCTTTCTATCATGGAAAGCGATGTTACTATTTTAATTTTTTTGAGTTAATAAATAAATTTCTTATTCCCCATAAACTATGGCATAACTTTCCCCATCACATGAAATTATAATGACACAAAAATATACCTTTATCCTTGTTTATTATATTTATTACATGTTTCTTAGTCATTATACTTACTAGTATCTAATATCCACACTTTTTCCTTAATGTTTTATTAGATAACACATATCATTACTTGTTCCAGAAAAATAAAATTGATGATTTGAAAAGCTAATAATGCACAAAATTTCAACCAATATTTACTCTGGTTTAACTATATAATATCATTTTATAAATAGGATTTTTTATTTTAAATAACATAAAAATATTTTTTTTAATGATTTAGTTTTCAATAAATTTTTTTGGAGTGCCATGTAGTGAAGATGAATCATGGATTCCCTTCCCTTAAAATTTATAAGGTGTATTGTCTTATATTAAATGAAAACTATTTTATCCTCTCCATATTAATTTATCCTAATAACTTAACATGTGGACCAATTTATAAAAAAAACTATTCTATACACTTATTATGGAATTAATTAAAAAAATAAATTAAGGTTGAATCATTAGTTACAGGATTTGAATGCGTCCTCATTTGAGTGTATAAGATCATAAGACTTCCTCCTTAAATACTCAAAAAAACCAACTATGTTTATCTCCATATTTTAGTTTAATTATATTAAATTTATAAAAATATAAAAAAATAAAAAAATATAATATTATTATCTTAATCAATTTATCTTAATTTAGATATCAGTAAGGTATCTCGAATATAGGTTGTGGACATAAGTTGAATTTATACATTTAATTAAATTTAATAGTATATATATTGGATTATTTTAGCATAATATCTCTTCAAACTTTTGTATTTGAGGACATAAAAATATTTTTAAAATAGATATTTCCCTTGTCCATTAAAGTCGTCAATTTATCCCCATCCACTATATTACTCTATGGATATAAATCTAATCACTATATAATTTAATGATGTATTAATTATACATATCTAAAACATATATTTTACACTTATTTTTAACTATAATGACATGTATTACCATCACTTACAAAGTTGATGATTTTAAAACTTGATAACACTGATAATTTTACACACTCACAACTCTAGTTCCAATTTTTTACATTGATTTTATAGTGGTAATATTTTATTTTATTTACAAATAAAAATTATTATTTTTTATTTATTAGTGAACAAAATTGTTTTGGGAATTTTTGGCATTAAATACTCCTAGAAACAAGGATTTTATGGGTCAATTAATATTAATATTTATAATCCCCCACCACTTTATAATAAAAATTAATATTAATATTCAATTTTATTAAGATGTATTACAATAGATTTGTAATAACATTAAATAAATTTGATTATTTTATTATGAATATATAAAAATTGTGACATCAATGTAATTGATAAAATGTAATATTTTTTTAACTTATTCTGATATCCAACCTTATTTGGTTCTATTTATTTTAAAAAAATGAGTGTAAAAGGAAGTGAGTTTTCTATTTCAGAATCAATTACTATTTTTACTTGATATTTTTTGTATTTAGTATCGATGGAATTATTAATAAATCAAATTATTATTTGTAGTCTTAATTAATATAGATTTATATTACTAAAAGTGAGAAAATATCTTTTATTATAGGTAAAACAATGCTTCCTCATGAATATGAATATGGATAAGAGATTTGGTATACTATTAATCAAAAATTAAAAGTATATTTTTTGATTTCCATAAACCTAGAAATTATAAATTGGTACCTTTAAGTAAAAAAACGTGTGTAATTTTATGTTCTTTATTAAAAATATTCTATGATGGATCTGATGAGTTATTGGTTTTCACGTTGAATCAAAATGATTTATGCTCTAAATAAAAATGGAATTCTCTTAGAGAAATATATATGGAATAATCTAAATATTTTCATGTGATGTTTCATTGAAATAATGGTTTTATGAAAGACCATAACAATGTTGTTTCATATAAAAAATAATTTTAACAAGTAGGGTTGTATATTTTACTTATTATTGTATATAAAACTATTAAATAAGTTTGTGGAGAAATATTTCATAAAATATGGATCCCAAAATTTGAATAATGTTATGCGTAAATATAGAGAGATGTGGAACACCATACAACGTTAAAGGAGGAAAATTATACCTTTAAAGCCACAACAATGGTGTCTTGTAATAAACCAGAGGATACCAATGATGATAGAAATACTTTTACACATTAAAATGGATCTTCTTATACCAAATATCATTATTCTAAGATTATGGGATATCTATATTAGTGGTAGGAAAATAAAGCACCAAGAAAGAAGGTTTCCTAATATAATTATACTATTATTGTCATTGATTAAATTGAAATAACAACTTTGGTAGTAGTTATTAAATATTATAGAATTATTTTTACCCATGTTTATAATAGTTTATAGATAATTGATTTTTTTAGTGATAATTTTATTTTTGATTACAGAAAATTTAATGGTAATAATAAAATTTTAAAAAATATATTTTTATTTTCACTTTTGTTAAAGATATGGTTATTATAAAAATATCTTAAAACCCTTTTTATACCCTTTATAATGAATTTTTTCTTTCATACTTAAAATATAAACTTTTTCTAGTTTCTAAAATTATTAATTCTTAACCCGGTATTGTTATTTTTCAGTCCAATAATTGTGTATTAAATGATATAAAAATATAGTGGATAATTAGTTTAGGTACATTGAAATATAATTTTTATTATCTAGATATAAATATTGAAAACTTTCATAAGTTGAAAAGGCTTTTTGAGGAAGGTTGTACAAGAGTGTAGAAGAAAATTTGTAAAAAAATTTATGGCGCCAATTTTAGGACATGTATCTTTTAGTTATCTTAATAAAATCCATGGTTAATTTAGAAACGTTTACTTTTCTTTTTTAATTGTGATGTTTGCGAATTTTATTTGAGTCATTATTTTTCTAATCCATTAATTATAAATTCAACCCTCACTCCATTTATTTTTATTCTTTCTTATGTATGGGACCCTTCAAAAGTTTTCACTATAAGAGGATCTTTCTAGTTTTTTATTTTATTGATAATTTGAAATGGATGAATTGGTTATGTATTTTGAAGTATAATGTAAAAGTAAATATATTATTACAATAATTAATGAATTGGTAAAAACTCATTATAATTTTTCAAATATTCAAGTTATTATAAGTGATAATGGGGAGAAATGTAATTGTTCAATACATAATAATCTTTTATAGGAATAAATAATTTCATACCATAAATCTTTTTTAGATGTGCCTAAAAAAATTAATTTATTGAGAGGATGAATCAAAATATTTTTTAATTAGTGATTGTTTAATATTTGAAGCTTATGTCGTTGATATAAAACCCTTACCTCTATATTTATTTGTTCAGTTGAATTAGGCCATATTTTATTGTTATTCGTACATCACTCAATGATCTTAATTTTATTTAAATTCACCTTCTAATCCAAATTTACGACCTCATGTATTTAGATGTATTATTTTTATCCACTAATATAAGAACCAATACAAAAAATTATCTCTAGGATCTTTGAAGTGTGTGTCTATTGGATATGTTATATAACAAAGTTGTCGCATGTATTATCATCCTTTTAATAAATTAATTTCTTTTCAAGATGTATATAAATTTTCATGATGATTTTATGTATTTTTTCAAAAATCATAAACATTATGGTGAATTAGAAGGAGAATAATCTTCAATATTATACTCATATTAATTTTTTTTGGATAAGATATCCATGAATTAAAAATTACAATTCTAGTTATTGAATATACTTTATTTATTGAAGAATATTATCCTTGTCCAATTTCACTATATGAAGAAGTTAGTCCAATGAATAAAATAGTTTATCCATATAATTCTTTTTTTTAAATACCAAAAAAGTTGTAATAATTATTAAACAATTATTAGAACAAGTCACAATAAGTTTTCCAAAATAAAATTTAAATACTTAAATATCCAATAAAGTTAATTACTATTTGATAATTTTTTATGGATAACTATAACGTTTTTAAATAAAATAAATCTTTTATGAATGACTTATCCATTGTATGTTTTCCTAACACTGTGTAGGATTCCATAATTGAATCAAATTGAAAAATAGCAAGAATGAGGAGACAAATTCCTTATAAAAGGATAAAATATGGAATCTGTTACGATTTCCACTTGAAAAAAGCTAGGTGAATGAATATGGGATTATTTGGTAAAATATAAATACAACATTGAAATTGAAAATTTTAAGGAAATATTGGTGGAAAATGATACACAGAGACTTATAATGTTTATTATAATGATTCATTTTCCCTTATAACAATATATAATATTATTAGGTCTTTTACATCTCTTGAGGTAAACATATAGTGGACCATGAAGTAGTTTTATGTATAGAATGGTTTATTTCATGGGTATTTTATAGAATAAATCTATATGGATCTCAAATTTTGATATATGGTGAGAACAAAGTAATTGGGATAGGTGTAATGATTGGGGAAGTCATTATATAGACAAAAAATATCTAAGTTCTTGGTTTTGATGTTTTACAAAGTCCATGAGATCATTCAAACACAATAACTGAAACCCATATCATACTTTATATTTTGAAAAATAAATGTAAAATTATTTCCTTCATTATTTATATTGATGAAATGGTATTTATCGAAAATTACATTGATGAAATGAATTTACGAAAAGAGTTCCTTTATAAGGAGGTTGAAGTGAAATATCTTTTAACCTTAAAATATTTTCTTATGATTGAAGTATCTCAATATAAAAAGGTAATATTTTTATCAAAAATAATGTATACACTTTATTTTTTGAATGTGACATGAATGTATAAAAGTCAACTAATTTATAAAGGTAGAATTCAATGGATTTTAGGAAGGTTGATGTGATTATCAAACATAAGATTGGATCTTTATTATGAATTTAGTGTTGTAAGTTAGTTTATGTCATTAAAAACATGTATTAAATCATAATCCATGACATGGTGAGGTTTATCACATCATGGTTTATGTCTTCTCAGGGTTACAAAAACCATATCTTGGTTTTCATATTTGAATGATATGGGACATCATTAAGTTAAAAATCATATGATGATTATCATGATTATTCAACTTATTGAAACTTTATATGATAATGTATAGACATATTGTTTATTTTTAATACCGTTTAATGATCACTAAATCAATGATATGGTTGATGTAAGATTTATTATGGTGGAAAGAAAGGATAGTAATTTCATATCATATGAAATTTCATGACTGTAATAAGATCCCTATTTAATTATTGAGTCTATTAAATTTTTGTTGGTGGGACTGATTCAATGTAGTGGTTATTATTATCATTATTGAACCTATCTTAATTCATTTATCCTATTATTCACTTTTAGAAGAAGTTTCTTATAAAATTTTTAGGAAAATGATTTCTACTAATGTGTACAATGATTCCAGTGGTAGGTCCAAACCATTGAAGGTAGAAACCCCATAGTCTTTAATATGTAAACTTAATCAAAATCACTTTTGGAAAATATTTTTCATGAATAGTTAGGTATTATAATTTTATTTTTTTATTACATTTTATTGATTTCTTTCACATTATATTCTATTTATGTATTATTTATTTAATTATATTATTTATTAGCATAGAGATTCCCCCAATACCCTTTAGCGGTGTCAGATCCATTATCAGTGAAGAATGAATAAAATGAAAATTGAAAATGAAAAATATTTTTTGAATTTCACTAGAACCATGATTATGGATATAACACCATATCATGGTTCATAATTTTGTTTTGAAAAAATTATAGTTTATTAAAAAAATTCATTGTTTAATATAATATCTCATGATTTGTTAGAAACTTTCAAGGAAAATGGAGAGGTTTGGGGAAACAGTATCATCTTTTCCTTATCATAATTCAAAAAATCATTTCTTCACATTACTACATTGGTGTTTCAGGAGAAAATCCCTATAGTTTATAGAAATGGGATTTCAATAATGAAAATTACATCATTGTAAATTTAAATTCATTATAGTTTATGGTATTTATATAGAAACAAATGGTTTGTGTGTAGATGATATATCACGGTTCATGGTGGGACCTTCAATTAATTTTCTATCCAAAATGGTTTCGGCATAGAAATCATGTTGTGGTGCTTGGTTGTGGTTTCTATATTGTTTTTAAAAAAAAAAATTCTAAAAAACATTCATCAATGGTATCCTAAAGGTCCAATGGTAATTGTACATGAATTTAAATCAAATCAAAAGGGTTTTTTATAGAATATACACTTTTATAATGTTGTTATATAACATATCAATTATAATAATTCAAATCAATTCTCTGAATAATTTTTTTTATAAAATCTCTATTCATGTACATAAATTTTTTATATTATCAATATTGTATTCTTTAGATTAAATTATTCAAATAACTTAATACAATCCTCATGTGTTGTATATAAAAGTCACATTCTAGTTACAATATAAATGATTTAGTGATCATTAACCCAAGATTATGATTTTTTACATTAATTATGAATTCTACAGTAAGGATTGGTTATGATTTATGCATATTACATGTTATAGTTATATTCTAATTGAGGTCTACATTGAGTATTGTTCTATGGAAATTTGAAATTTTCATCAAAATTCCCATCATCCTAGGGGTTTAAAAACTTTATAAGTAATGTGAGGGTTAGATACATGCCTCTCCATTATCACTTTTGTGAGGATTTTGGTTTTATATGACTTTAAGACATTACATGAAAAGGTTTCCTATTCCTTATACATGAGATGTCTATTGGTTATTTATAAATATAATTAAATTTTATTTTTGGATAATTAACAAAAATCATGAGTTTTATATACTATTATATATTAATATGTTTTGATATTATTAATTTTGTTAGATGAATTAGATTAAAAAATATAAATCACTAGAATCATGCATAAATATAAGGGTTACGTGAGATGTTAAGATTTTAGAGGTAGTAATAGTTTATAATGATATACATAGGATGCATGTGGAAATGGATAGATTAATAAAACCCTTTTGAATACTAAATGTAAATTTTATTTCAATGAAAACAGTTGTCAAGACCTCAATATTTCAATATATGTGACAATAACTATTTAGTTCCCATGAATTGTCATGTGTTAAGAAAACATAATATAGGTAACTCTAACCATTGGGGATGTATATGTGATGTGACCTTTGGGTTAAATATTAATTGTGTTACCCTAATTGTTAGGATCCAGGATTAAAAGAGTTAGAATAATTTACATAATTAATTGGGAAAAGAGTTTTCCAGTTGATTATTTCTGATTTTTAGGCTATATAGTTGACATCATTGTCTACCATATATTGTTATTGATTATGTTTTGAGATTAACTGAGTTATATAATAATAAAATATGGATCATAGCTCACTAAATGGATATGTTTTATGAGGTTATCATTTTAGTGGGAGTAAATTCAATAATAGTCATTATTTAAATGATATAAAGCATGATGCTCTCACAAAGATATATTTTTTGGTAGATAATGAAGTGAATCATGAAGATCATTTCAAGATCTCTTATTGATTGGACATATAGTTTCATATTTTGGTATATAAGGTTGATAAATGTTCTATAAAAGAATCAGCGTGAACATATGGATTTGAATCTTATAGATCCAACTTCTCTAATTCTGAATCATCGATATTATATATTAGGTGTTCATCCCAGATTTTTGTGGATAAACAATGACTATAAAATAGGGTAGGATTGAAGAAAGGGGGACTATATTCACATATAGGCAATGGGAAAAGGGTTACTGTATTAGAGTTAAGCACTTAAGATCTAATCATATCAAGTGGATTAGTTTTAGAATTGGAATGATTTTGTTATGTTCCAGACATAAATGTAAATTTTATTTCTATATCTTTTTTTCGATAAGATCGTATTGTCACGAACCAACCACGGGGCCCGTGCCGTGACTACCCCAAGCCCGCCTTCCATAGGCCAGGGGCTGGTGACTAGCACCAAAGGTGTAAATCCCAACAAAAAGGGTAGGCATTTCCTTCATGAAATGAAATCACACACAAACAGAGTACAAACAGAAGATACACTAAGTAAGAAGTAAAACAAAGGTGCTGAAAGTACAAGGGGCTGGAAATACAAGCCCAAAAGAAAGGTACAGATACAACTGAAAGTAAAGTACAACTCAAAGGAAATCAGCTGAAAGGTGACAAGCAGCTTCCGGATTGTCCTTCGGGTTCTTACCTGAAGGGTAGGTATAGATGTCCTCCTCAGTACTCCAAAACTGTCTGTCTCCTCCGGGTACCGACTCGTCATGAAGTCCACCTCCGGGTACCGTCTCGTCGTCACGTCCACCTCCGGGTACCGTCTTGTCATCACGTCCACCTCCGGGTACCGTCTAGCTCTACAAGCCTCAACTTAATCAGCGATGTCCGTCTTCTGAATCCAACACAACGAAGTGCGGCCATAGCCCGTGTAGGTGTGAGTATACGTTACTGAGTAGGGACCCCGAGACCCCCGAAGGTCTCCCTGAATCCACATAGGATAAACCAAAAATAAAAGATACAATCACGAAGTATCATTCAACACTACTTAGGTATATTCCCATACATATACCTAAGTCATCAAATACAGTTCATCTCCAACTCACGAGCTCAAGTACAATCCAGTTCACTCAGGAAAGTAAAAAATAATCCACATAAGAAAGCATAATTCAATCCACAAAGGATATCAAGTCAATCACATCGAAGATAATGATTGAAAGTCAAGACTTAGCTCAAACCAGGATTTAATCATGATGTCGAAACCATATCTACTGGGGAACTCCTCCTCTATCGAGTACAGTGGGTCTGTCGCTGCAACCAAGCGCTTCCCACTAACCTTGGACTGCTGTAGAACTCCACGTGTCGAGTACTGTGGGCCTGCTGCTACAACCAATTGCTTCCCACCATGGGTCTGCCGCTACAACCAAGTGCTCCCCCTCAAAGCCAACAGAGATACTCCTTCTGTTGAGTACCGCGGGTCTGCCGCTACAACCAAGTGCTCCTCCATTGTGGGCCTGCCACTACAACCAAGCTCTCCCCACTAGGCTATACAAAACACTCCGAGTCGATCGATCACCAGTCTTCAAGTCTCATACAGCTCTAGGGTTCCTGCATACAACATGCTCGTTTCCAAGAGGGTGCGCTCCACAAACCAAGGCGGTCGATAAATCAACTAACACGTAGTCCGGAGTTGAAGTATCCCAAAGTTCTGTCCCGACAAAAGGAACTCAACGTGACAGACGGCGCGTCAATCAGACGCCCAGTCTGAGAGTTATTGGCCTTTTCGTTCTAGGGGCCCAGTTGGTTTTTAAGTCAAAACCAACCCGACCGTACTCCAACTACGTCCAAACCTCTAGCAGAGTAAGCCAAAAGTTCTGTCTCACTAAGAGGAATCCAACAAAGTTGACGACACGTCAATCGGACGCCCAGAGCTCAAGTTATAGGCGTTTCCGCTCTGAGGGTCCGGTTGGTTTCATGTTTGAACCAACCCAGCTGTACCCAAAGTTCTCTGAAACCCTGAGTGTAATATACCGAAACTCCCATCTCAATCCAAGGATCGTATAGCAACTAACAGTTCATCGATCGGAGGTCTGTATCCCAGGTTACAGGCATTTAAATGAACCTATCCAATTTTAGGGGGGTTTGGGCCTGGACCGATGCGGCCCAGAACCCCCTAGGTCGACCCGAACTGGGTCGACCCGACCCGGGTCTGGGTCCGGCTCAATAGGGCACGACTTGGCCCAGTCGGTGCGGCCCGGCACGGCTCGGTGTGGCCGGTCCGGCCTGGGCGGCTCGGCACTGGCCGAGTGGGGCGGCTCGGCGCCGGCCGAGCAGACGTGGAAGGGGGGTGGCAATGTCCCCCCCAGTCGTCCAGCGAAGCGGTGCGACTTTAATGCCACGTCGATCCCCCAAAATCTGGAACGACAAATCCATTCTGGTCTGCCGTGGCTCATCCGCGGTGGTCTTCTCCGGCGCCGCGCCACCACTGCCGCTTTCCACGGACCACCGGATGCGCACCGGTGGTTTGTTTCACCCGTCGTCGGCACCTGGGGTCATTACGGGACCCGATCATCACTACAGAAACTTCGAATTGCCATTGGGGCCCGTTCCATCGTAGTTCGTCTATCTGTACATTAACAATCAAACTACGGTGGGTTGTCGGGTCATGTTTGTTCAGCCCGCGCCCTCCGCGTTAGGTATTATCATTTGGCAAAAATCAACACATGATTTCATGACTTAACAAGGCATAATTTTAATCAAAAAAGAAAGATATTGAACCTAGTTCCTGAAAACACACCCGTAAATTAAAATCCTCATCCCACAAACAAAATACCCTCATGGATCAACTTAAAAAAATAGTTGATCCACGTTCTTTGTGTTTTTAGAAGGAAACAAACATGGGTTTTTAAAAACATTCTCACTTTAAACCCCTACCTCGATGAAGTCGTCGAACGAGGATTGTTGCGGGAAAAGGACGTCGTGGAAGACGGCGTCGCGGATCGAGGCTCCGTAAGCATCATCGGTGTTTTCCGGATGAAGGATGCGGCATGTCTTCGTTCTCCGGAAAAGGCGTCTCTCAGCGGCTGCAGAGAGGAGAAGAGGTGGAATGGCGATCTCCCCTTGCGGTGATGGAGTTCTTCGTCATAGACTCGATGTTCTTCGCGAAGGAGAAGAAGTTTTTCAAGACCGCGAGAGTTCTCTCCTTGTTTTCGCGCAACGAGTCAACCCCCAATAAAATAATACATTGTCTTATTTTATTATCACACACACAAGACAACATTAAATTTGAAATTTAAAAAAAAGATCACATTCAATTAAATGAGTTAATTGAAGAGCATTTAATAAACAAATTAATTTCGAGAGTTGACATGTCATTTAAAATGGGGGGTGTGGGTGTGTTACACAATTAAATTGGGAGAGGCAGGTTAAATGGGAAAGAAGGGGTGGGGCTCGTGTGTGCCCCACTTTACTAATATCCTACCTAGTAGAGTTAGGATATAGTGGGACCCACTCCAACATCCAAGCATTGGTTAAAACTACTTAGAATAGAAAATAAAATTTGTGGCACAAATTTTTATTTAATTCTTTAGTTAACCCATATCTTTAATAACCTCACCCGAGCAAACACAACTTCAGAAAAGGTGTTCCTAAGCAATTACCGGCGCTGCGATTCCATCGATTCCCTCAGATTTCGATTCTAAGCACTGGTTCAAAAGATAGGAAAATTCGTTTGTCCGTTCATTGAACGTACCCGAGCTAAACTTCAAAAAATGATTCCAAGCACACCGGGCCTTGGAATCAGGTGCCTTCAGAAGCCACAGACTCGCAAAATTCCAAAGAAATTAAGAAAAAAAATTCCCTTGAAATTTCTGGGTCTTTAAATTACTCCTACCTCAAGGATTTACTTCCCCGTAAAGCTATAACACAAACTAGGAAAACAAAAGAGGGTATTGAGCACGCATCTGAGAATCCCGCTCCCAAGTGCTCTCCTGGAGGTTCCCATGTTTCCACCCAAGGCGCGTTAGAGTAATCAACCATCCATGTAGGACCCGCTCCTGTGGATCCTCAATCTCCACCGAGACCTCCGCAAAAGTAACCCCATCATCAAAGATAGGAGTCTGGTCACGCACGTATCGCCTCAGCTGAGATATGTGGAAGTCGTCGTGCACCTGGTGCAACTGAGGTGGATGGTTCAAGCGGTAAACCACCTCACCTACCCTATTGAGAACCTAGAAGGGTCTGATGAAGCATGTAGATATCTTTCCGCCCTAGCCAAATCTCTGTAATCCACATCGAGGTGAGACCCATAGGAAAATGTGGTCGCCATCCTCGAACTCTGGTGGTCCCTGCCTCCTGTCAGCAAAAGACTTTTGTCGGCTCTGAGCTGTCCTCATCCACTCTTGGATGACCGGGACCTTCTCTTGTCCTACAAGAGATGCTAAGATTTTTTATGTGCTGATAAGAGAAATCTGGTCTCATCCCCAGGATGAACCACGTTCTTTGCCTAATACAGTCAATCCCAACATGGATGATACTAATCTATACCAAGGATGACGTCGTAAGGCCTCGACACTACTACCAAAAGATCAAACCGTTACTCTCGCCTCTAAGGGTTGAGTCACACTGTCAGCATCAGTGTGTGGTCACTGGGTCTCCTCCAGTAGGTATCTCAAAAGTGAGGGTAAAGTCAATGGTTTTTAAACTGGAACCTCTTAGTAAACAAAAAGAGAGGAAGAAAACGTCACAAGGAAAAGTGTCTTTTATTATTGCAGCTCAAGTACAAAGACACACAACAAAGACAACAAGGAAACTAGAAACACCAAGATCAATGGTCGCATGCCTGGAACTAGCCCTACTCCTATCCATCTGCTCCTGGAGCTCCATGGTCGTAAGATTCATCTACCTGAAGCTGAGCACTCCCATGTCCACATGTTCTCTGCGGTCGGGGTGGACCTCCTGGTGGTGGTGGTGGAAACACCTTGAAGCGTCGTCCACCTCCAGCTGCATGGCCAGCTCCCTTACCTCGATCTCCTTCTCCTTGCGGTCCACCTCAATCGAACCTCTGCCTCTTCCTGGGAGGTCCTTCGATTATCTACTGATCATCTGTATAGTGGGTTGGATAGTCACGTTCCATGTGACCAACCCCGCCACAGGAGTAACACTGTCCGCTCATGGTAAGTCGTTCTCCACCCCGGGTGCCTCGCACACACGATCCTGTGTCATGCGGTCGACCACCTGTAGGTCTGGTCCTCTTGGACCTCTGCATCATCTGTCTACTGCCCACTGTAGAAGACTCTGTCACATGCCGGCTAGTGGTGGGTCCTGCTACTGGAGACTGCTCAGCAAGGAAGCTCTCCACTAAGAGGGCTCGCTCCAACACCCTTGTATGCGTCGGGATGCTGTGAGAGACAACTGAAGCTCTGATCTCTCGCCTGAGCCCCTGATCGAAGGTTCAGGACCTGAAAAATGGGTCACGTATCATGTTCGTGGAATAGCGCGAGAGATCAGTAAATCTCATCGAGTACTGGGCTACCGTCATGCGGCCCTACCGCAGCTGTAGTAGCTCCTAAATGCGCACTTCTAGGATGGTGGATGGGATGAACTCTGAGCGGAAGAGAGTCTCAATGTCCATCCAGAGGAGAGATGCCTCGTCATGTACCTGGAGCATCAGGCTCCACCATCTGCCTAATGCTGCCTGAAGGAGGCTGGCAGCAAGGATCACCATGAAGTCTGCTGGCATCCCTACCAATCTAAAAACTCGAACAACAGCCTCCAGCCAATCCTCGGCTGCCTAAGGGTCCGTCTCCCCACAGAACCTGGGCAGTCTCTGATGCTGGAACTCATGCAGTCCACTAAGGCGACATGCACTCTCAGCGGCTGGGGCTGGTGGCATCGATGGCTCAGCGGGTAGAGGTACCACCGGTGCCTCTGCTGAAAAAGGGCCCTACACCGAGGCCTCGTTGCTCGGTGGGCTGTCGTCTCGCACAAAGCTCGGAACCCTAGCTGGCTGCCATCGTGGGGCCATCCTAAAAAAGTAACAGGTGCACCACGGTCAAAACAGTATACCTGGTGATCTGACACAAATTATTCACAAGAAAACTTCAGAAACACACATGCAATCAATGTTTTCGTGAATTGAGTCAGAAATCAAGAGTTAGGGTCCTGGTATATGGATACGTCGGCCGCCACACCAACACTGGACTCCCTGAACTTATAAACACACTCAATACCCTTAACACTATTGCCTCACACAAATAAAAGATCAGAGTCCTGAGTTCTACAGTAGAACCAAACTCCTTTGAAACCAATTTGTCACGACCTGACCTCGGGGATCGTGCCGTGACTACCCCAAGCCCGACTTCCATAGGCCAGGGGATGGAGACTAGCACCAAAGGCGTAAATACAAACAAAAAGGGAAGGAATTTCCTTTATGAAATTAAATCTCACACAAACAGAGTACAAGCAGAAGCTAAACTAACTATGTAGTAAAACAAACGTGCTGAAAGTATAAGGGGCCAGAAATACAAGCCCAAAAGAAAGGTAAAACTATAACTGAGAGTAAAGTAAAACTCAAAGGACAATAGCTGAAAGGTGACAAGCAGCTCCTGGATCATCTTCCGATTTCCTACTTGAAGGGTAGCTACATATGTCCTCCTCAGTACTCCACGGCTATCCGTCTCCTCCGGGTACCGACTTGTCGTGAAGTCCACCTCCGGGTACCGTCTCATCGTCACTTCCACCTCCAGGTACCATCTAGCTCTACAAGCCTCAACTTGATCAGAGTTTTCCGTCATCTGCATATAACACAACGAAGTGCGGGCATAGCCCATGTAGGGGTGAGTATACGATACTCAGTAGGGACCCCGAGACCCCCGAAGGTCTCCTTGAATCCACAAAGGATAAACCACAAAGAAAAGATACAATCACGAAGTATCATCCACCACTACTTAGGTATATTCCCATACATATACCTAAGTCATCAAATCTAGTTCAGCTTCAACTCACGAGATCAAGTACAATTCAGTCCACTCAAGAAAGTAAAACATAATCCACATAGGAAAGCATAATCCAATCCACACAGGATATCAAGTCAATCTCATTGAAGATAAAGATTGAAAGTCAAGAATCAGTTCAAACCAGGATTTAATCATGATGTTGAAACCATTGCTACTGGGGAACTCTTCAACTATCGAGTACAGCGGGTCTACCGCTACAACCAAGCACTTCCCACTAACCTTGGACTGCTGTTGTACTCCATCTGTCGAGTACTATGGGCCTGATGCTACAACCAAGCACTTCCCACCATGGGTATGCCGCTACAACCAAGCGCTCCCCCTCATAGCCTACAGAGGTACTCCTTCTTTTGAGTACCGTCGGTCTACCGCTACAACCAAGCACTCCTCTACCGTGTGTGTTCCACTACAACCAAGCGCTCCCCACTGGGCTATCTGAAACACACCGAGTCGATCGATCAGTAGTCGTCAAGTCTCAGCTAGCTCTAGGGTTCCTGCACACTGCATGCTAGTTTCTGGGAGGGTCCGCTCCATGAGCCAAGGGGGTCGATACATCAAGTGACACGTATTCCAGAGTTCATGTATCCTAAATTTCTGTCTCGACAAAAGGAACTCAACGCGACAGACGGCGCGTCAATCAGACACCCGGTCTAAGAGTTATTGGTTTTTTCGGTCCAGGGGCCCGGTAGGTTTTTAAATCAAAACCAACCTGACCATACTCCAACTACATCCAAACCTCGAGCGGAGTAATTCAAAAGGTTCGTCTCACTAAGAGGAATCCAACAATGTTGACGACACGTCAATCAGATGCACATAGCTCAAGTTATAGGCATTTCCGCTTTGAGGGCCCGGTTGGTTTCGTGTTCGAACCAACCAGGACGTACCCAAAGTTCTCTGAAACCCTGAGTGTAATATACCGAAATGACCGTCTCGATCCGAGGATCGCATCGCAACTGAAGGTGCATCGATCGGAGGTTCGTAGCCCATGTTACAGGCACTAAAACGAACCTGTCTGATTTTAGGGGGGTTTGGGCCCAGACCGACCCGGCCCAGAACCCCCTGGGTCGGCCCGAACCGGGTCGACCAGACCCGAGTCCGGGTCCAGCCCAATAGGGCGTAGCCCAGCTCGGCTGGTGCGGCCCGGCCCCGCCGGCGCGGCCCGGCCCGGCGCGGGTGGCCCGACCTAGTGTCGTCGGTCCGTCCTGGGCGGCTCGGCGCTGGCCAAGCGGGGCGGGGCGGCTCGGTGCTGGCCGAGCGGATGCGGAATGGGGGTGGCACTGTCCCCCCCAGTCATCCGGTGAACCAGCGCGGCTTTAATGCCGCGTCGCTCCCCCAAAATCCGGAACGGAAAAGCCGTTCCGGTCTGCTGCGGCTCGGCCGCGGTGGACTTTTCTGGCGGTGCGCCGCAGTGTTGGGGTAGCGCGCCACTTCTGCTTTTCGCGGACCACCGGACACGCACCGGTGGTTTGTTTCACCCACCGTCTGCGCCTGGGGTCATTACGGGAATCGATCTTCACTACGGAAACTTCGAATTGCCATTGCATCCCGTTCCGTCGTAGTCCATCAATCCGCACATCAAAAATCAAACTGCAGTGGGTTGTCGGGCAGTGTTTGTTCAGCCCGCACCCTCCGCGTTAGGTGTTATCATTTGGCAAAAATCAACACATGATTTCAAGACTTAACAAGGCACGATTTTAATAAAAAAAAGTAAGATATTAAACCTAGTTCTCGATAACACACCTGTAAATAAAAATCCCCATCCCACAAACAAAATACCATTGTGGATCAACATAAAAAATAGTTGATCCAGATTATTTGTTTTTTTAGAAGGAAACAAACATGGGTTTTAAAAACATTCTCACTTTAAACCCCTACCTCGATGAAGTCATCGAACGAGGATCATTTCGGGAAAAGGATGTCGCGGAAGACGACGTCGCGGATCAAGGCTCCGTAAACGTCGTCGGTGTTCGCCCGATGAAGGATGCGGCGCATCGTCGTTCTCCGGAAAAGGCGTCTCTCACCAGCTTCGGAGAGGAGAGGAGGTGGCACGGCGATCTCCCCTTGCGGTGAAGGAGTTCTTCGTCGTAGACTCAGTGTTCTTCACGAAGAAGACAAAGTTCTTCAAGACCGCAAGAGTTCTCTCCTTGTTTTCACACAACGAATCAACTCCCAATAAAATAAGACATTGTATTATTTTATTATCACACGCACAATCCAACATTAAATTTGAAATTTAAAAAAAATATCACATTCAATTAAATGACTTAATTGAAGAGCATTTAATAAACCAATTAATTTCTAGAGTTGACATGTCATTTAAAAAGGGGTGCGGGTGTGTTACACAATTAAATTGTGAGAGGGAGGTTAAATGGAAAAGAAGGGGTGGGGATCGTGTGGGCCCACTTCACTAATATCCTACCTAGTGGATAAAGGATGTAGGGGGCCCCACTCCAACATCCATGCATAGGTTAAAAAACTTAGAATAGAAAATAAAAGTTGTGGCACAAATTTTTATTTCATTGTTTAGTTAACCCATTTCTTTAATAACCTCAACCGAGCAAACGCAACTCTAGAAAAGGTGTTCCTAAGAAATTATCGGCGCTACAATTCCATCGGTGCCCTCAGATTTCGATTCCGAGCACCGGTTCAAATGTTAAAAAAACACGCTCGTCCGTTCACTGAACATACCTGAGCTAAACTTCGGAAAACGATTCTGGGCACACCGGGCCTTGGAATAAGGTGCCGTCAGAAGCCACAGACTCGCAAAATTCCAAATAAATTAAGAAAAAAATATTCCTTGAAATTTCCTAGTCTTTACAGGTATTTTAAGTAAAAATTAATAATGAGAGTTTTAATATATATATTTATATATTAAGGAATAATTTCATGGAATGAGGAAGATAATGAATTTTTTATGTATTATATACATGGATAATATGGTTTATAATATTTAATAGAATAATTTTAATGTTAATTCAAACACCAATCATTTTTGGAATTTCTAATTAGGTTAATAAATGTGAAACATGTCCAAAAATTACAAATATATTGATTTTTTGAATCGTTTAATTATGAATCATTTTAAAAATTTAGTATTTTTTACGTGAAAAAAATACCAATTATCCTTTAAGTGGAATATGTTATAGGGATAATAGACTGTTGGATATAACACATAGTATTTTATATTGACCAATGAGTACTGAAGAAAGTGGTGTGTATAAGTACATTGAAATTATTACCGGTGACTGTAGTCCATATGGTTATGTGTATCTTATAATATATATATTTTAAACCTTTGAAACAATCAAAGAGTTTGTAAATGAAGTACATAATCAACTAGGAGAATTTTTAAGATCCTTAAATCAAATTATGGCAGTGAATACTTGATCTAGGAATTTACTAATCATTTGAAATATTATGGAATTTTTTCAAAACTCACTCATCTTATATCTCTATAATGGAATGGTGTGGATAAGAGGAGGATTTATTCCATATTTTATATTTTTTATTAATGATATTGCAGTCTAATCCACTAATATAATTCAGGGGATATGATTTAGAGGTAGAATATTTCAAACAAAATTTAGTTTCAACTAATTTATTCATAATGGAACTATATAAGATATAGAATGGGACACTTTCCAATTTATCATTTATAATGTTTTTTTCATTTGAATCATATGTATGTCACTTTTCTTCTAATAGAAATTTCCTTAAATTAGAGAAATATTTTTTTAATAGTTATATGTTTTAATAAGTTTTAGATGGGATTATTCTTTGGAACTGTAAAGACCCAATGGATTATATATCCATCAAAAACACTATTATTAAAGACATGTTTCCCAAAGGTAGGAAGTCACTGGGGTTTCTTGCTAGTGATCCTTTGGAATGCACATTGGTCGAGAGGATGGGAGGTAGGGCTCATCACACCCTCTAGGGGTAATTATTACCTGATTTAGAGAACTCTTATATATTATATACATATTCATGAATCATTCCAAAATTTAATTAAAGGTAAATCTTACCATTATGTTAATTATTAATCATCAACATGTAGGTATATGAACAATTTTTTGGATTAGAGGTTCTCTATCTTGGGTTTTTACTAAGTGATGCCCAATTTTATGGTGTTTATGGTTGAAATCCATATTACTAGGCTCTATGAAGTGTATTTACATACAAGAACGAATAGGTGATATGAAGTTGGGATTGAACCTAAAATAGGTGTCCTATATATCCTATGACAACATGACTAAAAAACCATGTAGTTTGAGTTACATAGTTTATGGTTGTATAGGAAGGACAGGTACATGTACTTTAATGTCATGTGGTAAGGATAATTAAGTGAGAGGTTCAAAGTGGTGGTTTTCAAAATACATATTAAAGAACAAACCTTTCTATTTTACAATGAATTTAATATAGAAAATGGGGTTATTTTTTGATATTAGGTAGAAGGAACAAGGATCTCTATATAGAGGATGGTCTCATAGTGTATATGACCCAATGCAGAAAATGTGATAAGACTCAAAGAGAATATGGACCTCTGTATGGGGGAATGATTTTATCAAGAATATAACATGACAAAGGGTGATTAAAAAATAGGATCTTAATGGGTGAAATTGATTTGATAATTTATGAAGAGAATATGGATCTCTTAGTAAGGGGGAATGATTTCATCAATAATGTGATATGGTGAAGGAACCTTAAAATTTTTATAGAATATGAATTGTTAAGGAAGGAAATAAAATGATTCTGGAAGAATATGGACCTATAAGGATGGATTTTTAAGTGGAATGATTTTGGGTTTCAACCATTAAGAGGCATCCAATGTATATTTATTAACAAGAATCAAAGACTACGTATTTCAAGGTGAACTTTTTAAGGTTATGTGGGTTGACCACACCATGTAGTTTAATGTCACGTGGAAAGGATATTTCCATGCAATTTTGCATTATGCGACTAAAAAATTGGCCATTCAGTTTAACACCATGTTGTAGAGACCTTATATGTTTGAAAGTTGTTATAATAGATGATTGTTTGGAGAATATGCATATGAGGCTTCCCTTAGACGGTAGGATGGGGCTTACACCTAGTAAGAGGCCCTTATTGGATACATTTCTATTATGTAAATGAAATGATCAACTCGGGTCTCTAAACCCACATGATTCATGCCTAGTATGATAAAAAATAGATAAAAAATGATTGACAATGTTGTATGTTATATTAAAATTGGATTTAAATGCGATTTATACACATATTTTTATCATCATAAGTGTCCCTATCTAGTGGGTTACATCCCCAATAGGAACCATTTTGGGTATTACACTTGAAGATGAATCCCATCCTCCTATAATCCTACCTATTGGTATGTGAGGATAAGAATAGACAAAGGAGTATGGAATACTTCAAGAAATACCAGTGGATTACTCTAATAGGTATTCCCTTATTGGTATATGTCGTTGAATTGGTAAGAAATCCATCATTGAGTTAGGATATTTCCCTCCCCATCCCCATAATCAGGGCCCTCATTATTAAGACAAATTCATAATTGAAAACCCCTAGGGAAATTAGTGGCTAGTGAGTATGGATGAGATACACCTTTTATTAAGGGAATGTATGTTTGAAAGGGCACACACTGGTGTGCATTCCCTGATCATATGCATCAAATGTCCTTGTAGTATGATTTAGGTTGGTATTTTGGGGTTCTAAACATTCTTAAAGGAATCCATGATTTTCATTCAGATTTCCTTCATCGAGGTTTGTAGCTTGAATTTTGTTGTTTACATTAGGGGATTTTTCTATTCAATTTGGGGGAAGGTATTCATATACAATGAATATTGTTTATTCTATACTTAGTGTTTGGGGTCTCTAAGTGGTTCATCATATAAAGGGAATCTTTATGTGTGGTAAATTTCTCCCAATCCAATAAGCTTAGCTTATTTCTACTAATACTATATACATCATGTACTTTATTGGATACAACCCACTTAAGTTAGTTCTCCTATCCCCAACCACCACATTTATTCTATGTGATACCACATGCGTAGACCATTAGGATTTCAAGGCATCAACATGGGAGAAGAGAGTAAAGTGTGGTATCACAAAATAAATATTTTATCTGGGGAAGATTAGTTAATATAGTTTTCTTAGAGGAGTATAGTTAATGAAGTTTACCTACTAGAATCTGCTTTAGTAAGTATTCTTATTAGCATATTTTTTATACAGTATTCCTACTAACATACATTTAATATAGTTCCCCTATTAAATATTACCTCAGAACCATTCTCATGGCTCAAATGGGATTATCTACCTTTTATATATCTCCTCCCTTACTTTCCTTTGTGTCTGTGTTTTGAAGGAATAAATTTGTTTTTTATAAGCATGGGTGGGATATATACACCATTAGATAGGTGGTTGTGTATAGGAATCATAAAAAAATTATTCATCAATAATTTAATCCATTCATTTAAGACATATAGTAAAATCAATCTTTCCTTCCTAAATGGATCCATAAATATATCACATTCCCACCATGGTGAGATTACCTAGATAATGGGATTTATGAGGTATGAGAATCTATAGGCCTGTCAGTTTTCTCCTAAGACGTCACATTAACGTATCACATTCCCAAGCCTGATCATGTACCTAGATTGAAAACTCCATAAAGGAATCAATTTTTGATGACAATTCTTGATAAGGTATGAGACTGTGTGAAATTAATTTTGTTTAGCATGAAGAGGGGTCAGTTCCGAGTTACTAACAACATCCCACGTATCCACTACATGATCCATGTGGGTTGTATGAAGATAAACCCATCCTATAAATAGGATTAGGACCCTTCACTTTTTTGGTTGACCTCAAAACCTTCTTCTAGGAATATGTTATTGCCTACCAGCCTCCGCTTACCATCCTTCTCCTAGTAGCTATCACATACCCTATATTTAGTATGATAGTTTACATATTTATCAGTCACATGAATGACTTTATGTGAGTGTTCATAACAATCAATATTCCTAGTTTGTGTTAGGATACTCCTCCTTCATCTCCATGCACCTGGTTAGATTTAAAATATTCTACATACTTATAAGTGAATTCAGGATTTTCTGATTTCAACTAATGTCTTGGTGGTGATTGCATGACTATTGTGCATTATTCATATAGATGGTATAAAAATAACACTTTAAATTTTTTAAAATTAAATTTATTTTCCTTATATAGATGATGTATTTGGACCAAAATAATCATTATATAGAAATATCTATAAGGTACAAAAATATGATCAAGAGTCTTGATCTTAATTACCATCCTTGTTTCATTTTGAAACATCAAATACTATCAAATTTTATGAAATCTAGAATTCGAGACTACCCTTAATTAGACCAGTTACCACTATATAGGTTTGGGATCTTGGGTGATTCTCCCATTCCTACCACATGTCTTAAGAACCAACCACGTAGCTATATTAAGAAACATTAGAGGGTGCCTCATGAAAATATTTCAATTTTGGTTACCTTCATCAAAGAAACTGATCTCTTTGATAGCTATGTGATGAGGTATACCCTACTCACTCTAGTGAATGAAATTTAGGTAATTAAACCAGAATTCAACAACTATATATCTATCATAATAAGTTTTATAGGGATCCAAAGGCTTGGTTGGACTTTGAACCAGTATATCAGGTCTAGGTGTGCCTTCAACATGGAATTTGGATGACCATTTTGGGTATATTATTGTAGTAAAGAATTCAAAAAATAGCTAAATGTGGTAGATATATATGAATCTATCTTGGTTTCTCAGACCCTTACTAATATAAGTAAGTATCTTATCCCAAAGTTTGTCAGTAGATGGAGTGCAGATACAAATACCTTCCATTTTGTCCATAAGTAGGTTATGATAAGGTTAAAAGATGGAAAGATTATTAGTGGAGCCCTTATTTTTGGGGATATATTTAAATAATTTCTTTATCTAGTCTTAATATGGGATAATATTGAAGGGAATATCTAGATTGAAATGTAATTTATTACTATTGGAAAACATTTGATTGGTGATGACCTTCACCCTAAGGTCAATGTTCTTTTTGGGGCATGGTCTGGCTAGTTTACTAGGCAATCGAAGGAAGAGACAAAACCTATAGGGCCTTGAGGGTTCCCAATTATTAAAATTAATGGTCATACTAATGGATATTAACCCATTAAATAAGGGAAATAATTTCTAAATAGATGCTGGTAATTCTTCTCTAAGGATGTTTGATTGATCCACCTAGTCAGTTTCCTAAAAATGTATCTAACTTGTTTCATTATTCTTATAGGGAACACAATGGGCGGAGAATAAAAAACTTTATAATGGATACACAACCCAAAACTAAAAATAAAATCAATTTAGTTATTCTATACTAGTCCATTTTATAAAAGAAATTGTTTTATGTTTTCATAAGAAAGGAACAGTTCATGGTTTTCATCCCTTTCCAAATATTGTGTGAATGGATATTATCCTACAAGGGAAGTTATGAGTTTAAAAATTTCCTAGAGATCCCCAGTGACTATTTCATCCCCTACCTCCATAGTATATGTAGATTCAATACACACACCATAAATGAGAATGAAATCAATAATTGTCTTAATTGGGATGAAAATTTTCTGTACCAAAAAATTCCCTTCCCACTGTAACCATCATGAAAAATGATTACGAGAGCCCTAAAGATCATGGTAATTTTATAAATCTTCGAGAATGGATCCTTATGTCCAAAATAGGTGAGAATATCATATTAAAGTGGTACAATCCCTACCAATACAAATGATAAATTGGTTGTGTTTAAAATAAATTATCTACCCCTTGTTCAAGTGTATATTCTAAGAAGAACCCAATTATGGAGCAACAGTTTTGGTTAATTCTAGAATGGGGGAAATTTTTAAACAAGTGAACTTTCCCCCATATGAATTTGTTACTATTTTAAAAAGTAACCATTATTAGGCTAGGATTTAGTCATACCCTGATGGGTTGTCAGTGAGTTTGTTACTTATGATTAATGGATTACCATATGAGAGAGGAGAAGAGGTAGAAAATCATCAGGTATACATGATAGGATCATGAAATATAGTTTCCCAATAGCCTTCCAAAGCAGAGTGTGTATTAAAAATGGTTTCTTTAAAGTTTGTGTCATCATCTCAAATATTGAGAAAACAATTGAGGAATATTAGTGTTCCACATTATGGGAGTAGGATGGCCACCCTCCCCTTAGTTTCTATTAATGATAAATACCTAGAATCCTAAAGGGAATAGGCCTCATAGAAGGAGAAATTATCCACCTAGGAAGTCTGGAAGGCACTTTAGGTAGAATATGTTGTTTTTTAGGGTATTTCTAAGTTACATTCCCTCTCAACATATCTCAGGGAAATGATCATTATAAAATGTAGGATTATCTCATAGACTTATATGTCATCTTCTATGCACAGAAGTATGTATCAGTCTACACAAAATGAGTATGAAAATTTATGGGGTTGGAATAGGGGAGTAGAGATGATGTTGATGATCAAAATTACTCTCAAGAACAAGTAAAAAACGGGCACCCTTATGTATGATTATTCTTACCAATTACCAACATTATCTTAAATATTTATTCTACTTTTTTACAATTCAAGAGTTTCCCCATCACTCGATATTTCCCCAGTATATGATGTTGAAGATAAATCCAAATCTATAGGAAATAATTTGGATATTTGGTATGACAAGGAAAATTGTTCCCTGAGTTTTATAAAGTGCATATTAGAGGTCATTTCTAGCTCAAAAAAATATTTTAGTGACTCGGTCAATGGTTCATTTGGTAGGATTGACTCTAAAGGAAATCTAGAGGCTAGAACAAGTGAAACAACTATAACTTTGTCTTTTTTAGGACATGAAGGTAATAATTTTCCTGAATTTAGTTTTATTATTATATTTAAATTTAGGATAACATGAAAATTTATTCTGGAGTTGATTTCACTTCTTTAGTTCTATGAGTTCCAGTCCCTTAAATACATGATGTTTTAAGTCAATCCCCTAAGTTGGTTATGTCTACTTTTAGTACATCATTTCAAGAAGGTATTCCATTTGGGTACTGGCATCCTTCCTTCTTCATTAAAACTGACTAACACTTTTTTTATTTTGTTATATATATTTTCATGATAATACCCAAGATGCATCTTGGTTGTATAGAACTTCTAATCCGATCATTATACTAGAAGGAATAAGCAATATGTCTTCGGATTCAATACAAGTTCAAAAACTAGAAATCATTACCGTCATGCCACATAGTGTAAAGGACATGATTTTGATTCTTATTTAATATATGTGAGAAAGTTTAAAAACCTTTTATCATTATATTTATTTCATAGTATTCGCTGACTAAAATATACTAAGTTGAAAATTTCAAAAACACTTCCATAAGTACAGGGATTTAAAAAACTCATAGCCTTAACATCTCAATGAGGGGAAGCTATGACGGTTAAATTTTTCGTGGATCCACACTCATCGGGAGTTATTAGGACAAGATCTTTCTTGGTTGGTTTGATCACCGACTATATACTGGCCCTTATAATTGATTCTGATTTTCCCATAGAAGAAGCATATTCTTTCAAATTTAGCGACAATGATTGTAAATAAAGGTTTAAAAACTAGTTTTTGAAACCCCCTTGAAGAAATGGACGGTCAACTAGGGAATTTTCTTCAATTTTTTTTCAATTTTTTTTGGATATAATTAACTCCAAATAAAACATATTATGAAGGAGATGGTTCAGTGCTGAGAACAAGGGAATGCATTACATAAACTAATTTTAATAGAGAAATTGGGGGAAAAATATTTCCTTATTTGAGACAAAGAACTTAAAAATGAGTATAGTTATACAAAGGTAATAGTGTAACATCAAATCTTAGTGAATGAGAATATTGTTGAAGTGAAAATCAATGGTAAGAGCTAACTGTTGCCAATGAGAAAGTATTATAGGACCTAAGGTTACTTAAAGAAGCTAAGTACGAAAAGAAGAATGATGTTGTTTAGGCAGATAAGCTTCATCTCAATGAGAAAGTTAAATCCATAATGATAATTTAACATTAGCATATTATAGATAGAGTAAAACCCTCACTCAATGAACTTCAATAATTTTTAAGGATTATGTCGTGTGGATCAATTTTTTTAGGAATGGAAAAAAAGACTCCAAACATATAGACTCACATTTATTTTATTTATCCTTTTTGAATAAAAGAATAATTTTTTTTTGCGTTGTGTAATTTGTTAAATTCATCTTTTTTCATTATGATTACTTGTGAAACCTTGATAATAAATGTCAAGATAACCTGAAGGAACATGGAAATTGATCTTAGAAAAATTAAGTCAATCATGACTCACAAATAATTGAGTCAAATATGCTTCCTACTAGGAATGGATCATGGATGGATATAGGTATAACTACCATCACCATAGATTATATTTGATCCACTTAAATGATTACCTCCTAGGTGTGGCTCATGGTTGAATATAGTTATAAATTTCATTATAGTACACTAATTTTTTTCCATTTGGATGATTTCCTCCAGGGTATATCTCACAAACATATATAGGTAAAAATACTATCACCATAAACTAGATTTGGTCCATTCATGTGAATGGTTTGACTTAATGATCCAAGTATCTTGAAGGGGAAACATGAAATGAGGATTCCATTTTTCAAGAGGGTTTAAGTACCCCAAAATGATACTCTAATGGGATTAAAAAAATTACCACACCAATGTGTCGGGGGAATCATTGTGATCTAATAATTTCCAAGTCCAAAGGACGTGATGAGTGAAACATGTCTTTTTTGGGATTATATTATGGGATTAAAAATATTTTATAATTGTATTATATGGCCTTACCTTTTTCCGAAGCCTTATATTGGGGAGACTTAGCACAAAGGGATGTTGATTTCTCTTAGGTTTACCTTAATGGGTTTTCAACCTAACAACTATTGTTTGTCTTTCAATTTGAAAAACACAATTTTTCCTAGACCACATGAGACACATGTCCAATGAACAAAGACTATACTTTTTCCTAGGAATCCCTTTATGTCTTCCCAACTTGGTGAGTCCTATGTACCTTTACATGGGCAGTTTTGAGTCATGAATGTTGGACCATTATAGTTGATGTTTATGGTTAGATATATTTTATTTCATATGACTATAGTTTAAGGTTATATAGAATTTAACACATATCACTATAGTTTAAGGTCATATAAATTTGACTTTATATCATTTTAGTTTAAGGTTATATAGCTTTAACAAAAAATGTAGTGTGTTTCATCTAACAAGGGAAAGGAAATACATGAAGTGGATGAAGGGAATGTTGATAAGAATAAACAATACCAAAAGATGGGAATTCATTTTATGGTAATGAAGCTCAATCCATTGTGTCATGTGGTTTCTAGTCATGTGATATAGAACAAAAAAATATTCAAGAATACGGTGTGGTATCCTTGAATTAACAAAGGGAATGAAGCATGGAAATGTATCATCAAGGGTATTGAATCCCATTAAATGTTTTATTTATGAATTGGATGAATCATAACTCAAGAAGCTTGAATTAGGTGTTATGATATGATGAATATGTATCTTGGATGATCAATAACCACATTTCAATGATGGGTTCCACTACACTGGTGAGATAGAATATAGATATTATAGGTGTGACGACCTGGACCTGGATGCCTCTTAACGGGTGCACCGAGCCCGGTGGGCCACATGGCCTCAAGCACATCTCCCCGAATTCTAGGGGCTGCCAACTAGTAGTGAGGGCCTATGGTGTGTTAGTGGGAAGACTATTCCCTAATTAGCAGAGTGTAGCATAGAGGAAGGGATATAATGGAATAGTAAATAGTAGAAACAATATAAATATTGTAAACAAATAGCAGAATCTAACTGATTCAATAGATAAAAAAAATATTAGTATTTTTATCAACTGAAACAATGATGATTTAATGTTGGGTCACTAGATAATTGGAAAAAAACATGGATACAAAGAAATAGGAAAGACATGTTCTACAAGGTAAAGAAAATAAATACTACTCTAAGTATCTCAAGATTCAACTTGGTCATTTGCTATCATGATCCATTCTAATCAGCAATAAATCATGTTTTGGAAGTTGTATTCTTCTATTTGTCAATACCTACAACCATGTAATATACTCTGGGTACCAAACGGTGCCCATAGAGGGTGTGAGATAAATCTCACAGGGCCACCACCAATAGTGTCTATAACATCAGGCCCGTGTAATGGAATACAATAGTGTTCATACATTCATATATCATTAAAGCAAGTAGTAAAATATTACAAAATACCCAAGTACCTACTTTGTTCTTTGGCTGGTTTCTAAACATGTAACAAGTTCATTAATTAAGCAATTACCATTTAATGTGAATAGGTCATGTGAGGCATATCCAATAATGACATCACCTCATGGTAGTATAATTAATTAGGGTCTCAAGATGTAATAAGAAAACGTGAAAATGATATCCAGTGAGGGAGTTCCAGGGTAATAACTTAGGTAACATAAACCTCACAGAATGCTAACTCTCTAGTATCTAAGTCTTGCTATGGGTAAGAGTGTAATCCAAGGAGCGTAATCTAAGGCATTCCACAATAAGGAACCTACCAATTCCAAGGTGATCAACCAAGGTAAAATAGGGCTATGTAAAGACAGGGCCCTATGGGATTTCACCATGGAACCTACTAGCCAATGATGGATCTAAGGAGTGTATCTGAGGTATCCTGTAATAATTAAAAGTACCCTACGGTAGTATATTGGGTATTCGAGTAATAGAAAAGAACCAGAGTCTAGTTGGGTATCAACAAAAGAAAACCCCATCCTTGAATCGTAATGGGGTTCCTAAGACCCAATGTATTCTCCTCTTAGAATCCAAGGGAAGATCAATTCAGTCCATTCCTATTTGATATTTTAATCATGTAATAATTCATTTGTTTCAGGTCTCGCCTTCAATTAATGTGGATAAGACAAGTATAGGTGAAACCATTTATTTTTTAGTCGAATCCTTGTCTTCCATTATCGTGGATAGGTCTTGTATAATTTAAACCATTTAATCAAGTCTTAATTAACCGTTAAGGAATATTTAAATATAGAGGTTCACTCTTCTACCTTCCATAAATATGGCAAGGGGTGCTGCAGACATGTAACCTTTACTCAATCTGATTTGTTAAGGCCAAGGTATATACTTACGATACTTTCTATTTCACATTTCAAATTTAATAATAATTTGGAAGAACTTACCTTAGGCAGATTAAGTGATAAGCATGTGTGGTACATGCCATTATGAAATTCTCATCAATAACAAGTCATTTATTATAGGAAGAGTCGCATTTAGAAAGGTCAATCAAAGTTACACCCGAATGGTGGTTCAAACATAAAAAAACACAAAAACAAATTATAGAATAACCTTCGACATGAGTCATATTTAGTTGTGGGTGTAACCACTAATAAAAAATCACATATTTGGAAATATCTGAACCATACGATTCTAACAAGTATAACCAGGGAATGTAAGTTTTAGAAACGGTTTCCAACAAAACCGGTGGGCCTCACACGAACATTCTAAAATCAAAAGACTTTAGTGATAAGTTATAGAACACCCACTTTAGGTTTGTATGATACTTTTCATCTGATATCGTCCCTTGATTTTCCTCATATTAGAGTATATATAAGAAAATGTGAAAGATTATCACATGGAGATATATAGGCCCAGAGTGAAGGAGAAGATGAATGGATAAATAGGACTCAAGACTTACCTTTGTACATCTAATGTGATGAACAAAATATTGATTGTATTTTAGATGATGGAGATCTCTTGATTCTAAGTTTAGATCTTCAAAAAGGCCCATATTGAAAGAGAAATAGTTCAGACCCACATAATCTTGGATTAAGGAGGAAGGGGAGGAATAATTATATAATTAATGGAAAAACTAAAAATTTACCCAGAAAATTATCCAACGCATGGTTTGTCTTCACGGTTTGTCTACATGGTTTGTCAAACTGTGCTCAAACCGTGTGGGTCGGCTCTGCCCGAACGGTTTATTTTGCACATTTTTTCAAACAATGCACAACAATTTCATGGATACCTTGGAAAAAGGGGTGCTTTCATGATTATAATTCATGGCCATGCACCAACCGTGCAAGTTGGCTTTTTCCAAAAAAATACTATCTGCACCATTTTGCAAACCATGCAGAAAACCTACACGGATTACTCGAAGTCATTAGAAGAGCTTTTTTCTCTAAAAGAATGGGTTCTAGGTTCCAAAAAATCCCCAGACACACTTGGAACCATTTCTAACTCATAGGGAATCCATATAAGGTCCAATGTAAATATTTAGACTAAAATTTAAAGGATCCATACCTGAGTGAAAAATCAGGTTCTTACAGTCTTCCCCCCTTAAAATAACTCACCCCCCAAGTTCTCCTTTCAAGGATAAAAGAAAATTGTATGAGAAAAACTCTAGCCACTGAGCATGTACATAGGCTTCCCTCTCCCAAGTCTCATCCTATACTCAGTCATGCTTCCATAGAACCCGTACGATAGAGACATACTTTCCTCAGATAACCATCGTGCATCAGTCAAAGATGTGCACTAGATACTCCTCAAAGGTAGCATCAACATCTAACTAAACTTCATTGGGATCAAAGGTATGAGATGAGTCAGCATGATATTGGTGAAGTTGTGAGACATGAAAGATGACGTGCATGATACAGTACCTATGATGTAATAGAAACTGATAGCCTACCAACCCGACTCTCTCTATAATCTCAAAAAACCTGACATAATGAGGAGATAACTTTCCTTGCTTCCTTAACTGTCTATTCCCAATCCTGGGCAGTACCCGAAGAAAAATACAATCCCCAATCTTGAACTCAATAGGTCTTCAATGACGATTGGAATATGATTTTTTTTGTGATTGAGCACTATTCATATGCTTCTTGATTAGCTAGACCTATCCTAAAGTCTCTTGAACAAGACAAGGGCCTAGTAGGGTTTCATTACCTAACTCTAGAAATCTCAAGGGTGAAAATAATTGCCTACCATATAATGCATCAAAATGAGCCATCTAAATCATCCCCTGAAAAATTTTATTATAAGAAAACTTGACAAGAGGGATATGCTTATCCCAAGATCCTCCAAAGTCAAGGACACATGATTGGAGCATATCCTCTAGCACATGTATTGTCCGTTCTGATTGACCATTATTCTGAGGGTGAAAAGATTTTCTTAGAAGCACCAAAGTCTCTATAGCTTTTGGAAAACTCTTCCAAAAATGTCAAGTGAAATGATAATCCCTATTTAAAATGATAGTATATGGAATCCCATTTAGTTGTATAATATCATAGACATACATTCTTTCAATATCATCAACTAAGAAAGTTTCATAAATAGGAATGAAGTGGGATGATTTTGTTAGTTGGTCAATGGATACCTAGATATCATTGCTACCCCTCGAAAACCTAGGTAATCTGACTAAAGAATACATAGAAACATATACCCATATCCATTACAGGACTGGAAGTGACTGTAACAATCCTGAAGGTCTCTGGTGCTCCTCCTTCAGCTACTGATAGGTGGAACACCTAGTGATGAAGCATGAAATCTGACGTTTTATTGCAGGACACCAATACTAGTGTAGCATATCTCAAAACATCATTGAGATTCCTAGATAAATTTCCCACTGTGAAGTGTGGGACTCTTTCATCAACTCCTCTCTCATATCTTCAGGAACCCAGATGCGTCCATTTAGACATAGGACATCGTCTCTGTCCATAAACCAATCCGGATGTGGGTTATCTCCTGATATACTCTCACGGAGAACCAAACCTTTGGGATTTGAAAACTACCTACTGTTCACTTTCTCAAGGATGGGAGAGGTAACTGTTAGTGATGAGTGGTAAGAATGATTTCGACTATCATGAAACTTCAGATGAATTTTAAAAAATATGGCCATTAACTTCCATTCATCAATGGCTTCTTGTACGACTTGCGTTTGAGTTTTCTAACTCAGTGCATCAGTGACCACATTGCCCATTACAAGTGTATATGAAATCTAAAAATCAAATGATTGTAGATATTCAAACCATCTCCACTGTCTAAGGTTCATGTCACATTGATAAAATATATACTTGAGGCTATTGTGGTCTGTATACACCACAAAGTGCTCACCCAATAGATAATGTCTCCAGCAATGTAAGGCATGGACAACTGTTGCCAGCTTGAGGTCGTACATCGGGTAATTTATCTCATGAGACCTCAACTGTTGATTTATGTATGCAAAAAAAATTTCTTTCTACATTAATAATACTCCTAGTCTAATGCCTAATGCATCACAAAAGATGATATAACCTTTACCAGGTTTTGGAATAATCAGAATCAGTGTCGAGACAAGCCTCCCTTTCAGCTTCTAAAAGGTTTTCTCGCATGTTTCTGAACACAAGAACTTAACAACCTTATTTTTAAGTCCAGTGAGAGGTGTAGAAATATGTGATAAGTCCTATATGAAATGCCTATAATTCTCAAAGATCTCTAAGAAACTTCTGATATCAAACACTTTTTTGGGCTGCTCCCATGTAACTACAACACTAACCTTTTTAGGGTCAGTAGATACTCTTTGTTATGAAATAATATGACCCAATAAGTGGAACTTGATAATCTAGAAGTCTCATTTAGAAATATTTTCATAAATTTGATGCTCTCTTAATGTACTTAGAATGATCTAAATATGTTTGGCATGGTCATTATGAGTGCGAGAATACACCAAGATGTCGTCCATAAAGACCAAAAAAAGTCTATATAGGGGTGGAAAACCCTATTCATAAATTACATGAAAACTATAGGCACATTCATAAGATCAAATGGCATAACAAAATACTCATATAGACCACACTTTCTACGGAAAGCTTTATAAGGTATGTCTGATGGTATGACTCACACCTGATGATAACCCGATATCAGGTCGATCTTAGAGAACACCATTGCTCCTCAGAGCTGGTCCAAGGGATCTTCTATTCAAGGTAGTGGATACCGCTTCTTGACCTTAAGTTGGTTAAACCTTATATAATCTATGCATAGATGTAAGGTTCCATCCACCTCCTTGGATAAAAGCATGTGTGAACCCAAAGAGGATGTACTAGGCCATATAAAGCCTTTGGAATCTAGGTCCTCTATCTACTTCTTGAGCTCCTAAAGCTCAGTAGGTGACATATTTATAGATGAATAGACACTGGAGATGATCTTATAAAAAGTTTTATTGTAAAATCTACCCCTCTTTTATGAGGCAATCCAGAGAAGTCATCAAAAAATACATCCCTAAAACAATCAAATACTGGAGGGAACTCAGTTTGAAGAAAACCCCGATCCTCCATGAAAATATTTTTAATCTGGGTGGTCACCCCACCTAGCCCATGAAGATTTGGTCCAACTCTCCCACCCTAGACATCCCACTCACCTTTGAAAATGTAACTGCTGCCCTCTGGTGATGTAAAAGAGACCTTGCGGTGATAGAAATCTACAAAGGTGCGATAGTGGACTAACTAGTCCATCTCGATAATGACATAAAACCCCATAATCTCGAGAACAAAGATATTCCACAAGAAATGTTAACTACCTACTTCAAGGGGATAGTCCCTAAATTGGTTTATTCCCTTCATATATATTCTCAATGGTCTATTGAGGGTCATTACACCATAGTGATATTGTATTACTAGTACAAGAATTTCCATGATAGATATAGAAATAAAGGAGTTTTATGAACCTATATCAAAAAAATCAGAGACAATAGTAGAGGCTACTAGAATAGTACATCGTATTGTAGATGGTCCTACAACATGATCCTCAGGTATCAGCTGTAAAGCATGCAACAGTCCTGATCTACAGCCATGTGCAACAGATGGAATACCACGATCATGATTGCTTTGTTGGTGTTGCTGGTGATCAGGGATCAGACAACCATGGCCACAACCACTTCCTTAGTCAGAACTATCGGTGTTATACCAACTCCCCACCTGACGTGGTGAAAAATAAATCACTCCATAAGGTGGAGATGAAATTGATCCTTTTCCACTCGAAGCCGGTGGAAAGGTCCTGCAAAAGTGCTGGAGATGACCCATATGGCTACAAGATCATAAATCTATAGGGTCTCTGTGACACATGTATTCTTATACCCCGATCATCCACACTAATGACACACCACAGAGCTATCAAACAGGATACTCTGGTTGTCACTTATCTAACAAAAAACCTCAAGGGAACAGTTCCTACCACTGGAAGAACTATTGGCCTGATGTGGAACTGATCCTTTAAACCCAGTACTCATTCCATCCCTCATGTTATGATCAGTGATAAGGTCCTACTCAACTATTGAATAAAATTTTGGAAGGAAAAAGACATTTACTTGAGTTCAGATGGCGTAACAGAGCCCATCCTAAAAAGGTCTAGCACGCGAAATCACATCACCAGCTAGAAGTGGTGCAAAGCACTATAAATCAGTGAAACATTCTAAATACTACATAAATGACATAAAACCCTACTTGTGATGAATGAAATCTCTAGATCTATCCTCTTACAGTGCTTGAGGAGAGAACTGATTATAGAAGGAGGTCTGGAAGTAAACCCATAATATGCCCTAATGACGACTGACCTGGTTAACCACATTCCACCAATGCTTGGACGAATCCCAAAGAATTTTTTTAGCAATCTTTACTCTCTACTCTAGAGTAATTTCATATGATCAATGATAGACAGCATGGACTCTATCCAAGACTTAGCATCCTGAGATCCACTATCCCCTAAAAAATTAGGAGGATGCTACTGCTGGAACTCACAGGTCAGATCCTCCATTGGTGGTGAAACATGTGGAGCTCCTTGTATGGACTAAATCATATGTAGGAAACTATCTCGAACATGGGAATCAGTTCCTAGATTAGGTACATCATTTGGTGCCTCAAGTGGAAGTAATGGAAGTAAGATTGGTAGCTCAGGGCCCACCATGTCTAGAGCATGGTCGTCACCACCTTCCTAGAAAACGACACGAGGACGATGTGATGGTATTGATCTAAAAATGACAAGAACACACCACATAACAATATTAGAAGCAAGAAGATATCATCACTATAAAAATATGAATGTAGTAAAACTCACTACCCAAGGCATACTACCCAAACTACCGCTTAGATAGCTAGGTATCAGTAAGTGATCAAGTATAACTTTCATGTTATTTTCTAGTTAATTTCCAGGTTCACTCCTTTACATTTCATAAACATGAGAAGGCAGGATAAAAATTTACAACAAATTCATTTTAGTTTTCAGAATTTACTTTATAATGGAAAGTAATTTCCGTTGTATCAGTGCTCATAAACCTATCACTAGAAACAACACCCATTTCTTTATAGTATAATGTCTTGACTCCATAAATTACTCATACCAACCCATGACATCCCATAATACTCATGAATTGACACATGAAATCATTCAATCAAAGCTCAAGTAATATAAGTACAAGAAACTATCACAACTTTACTCAATAATAACAAGCAGATCATGTAATAAAAAGCAGTGAAATGCACCAATATGGAATGGAATATGGATGCAGATAAACTATAGGTTCCTATAAGGATGCATGTAACAATTCTCCCTCTCCTCATATCATCAGGCTAACGATGAAATAAATTCTCAAAAGTGTAGTAATCAACAACACCACACAACATGTGCATCACCCAATGGTGAAATAATATCCACTGTAATAGGAAACATAGAACAATAATTTCATTATGGGTAAGTTGGATTTTACCCCGAACATGGGTTCATGATGCCCTAGCACGACTTATGACCAAGTCCCAAGCATCCTTATTCTCCAATCTATTGTCTCCAAATTATAAAGAAATAATAGAAACCAACTATTATACCACTTTTTGATGACCGAGACCTGGATGCCACTTAACGGGTGCGCTGAGCCCAGTGGGCTGCATGGACTCAAGCACATCTTCCCAAATTCCAGAGGCTGCCGACTAGTAGCGAGGGACTAGGGTTTGTTCATGGGAATATTATACACTCCATAGTAGAGTGTAGAACAACGGAAAGAATATAATGGAATAATTAACAACAGAAGAAATATAAATATTGTAAACAAGAAGTGAAAGCTAACTGATGCAATAGATAAACAAGAATAACAGTATCTATATAAACAAAAATAATGATGATGTAATTTCATATCACTAGAAAAATAGAAAAAACATGGATACAAAATAATAGGCATGACATGTTCCACAAGGTAATGAAAAAATACTACTCCAAGAATCCCGAGATCCATCTTGGTCTTCTGCTATCAACCTCTATCCTAATCAACAAGAAATCAAGTGTTGGAAGAAATATACTACCCTTTGTCAATACCCGCAACCATGTAATCTACTTTGGGTACCAAACAACACCTGAAGAGGGTGTGAGATAAATCTCAGTGGGCCACCACCAAATGTGTCTAGAATATCTAGCCCATGTAATGGAATATAGCATTTTGAAGGCATGAATATATAAGTAATGAAAGCAGTAAAATATAACTAATTACCAAAGTGCCTACTTCATCCCTTGGCTAGTGTTTTGAAATGTTACCAGTTCAATAATTAAGCAATTACCATTTAATGTTAACAGGCCATGTGAAGCATACCCAGCACTGACATCACCTCATGATAGTGCATGTAATGAAGGTTATAAGATTTAATAAGGAAACCTGAAAATGATATCTAGTGAGGGAGTTACAGGGTAATAACCAAGGTAATTTAAATCTCACGGAATGCTAAGTTAGTAGTATCTGAGTCTATCTAAGGGGTAAGAGTGTAATCCAAGGAATGCAATCCAATGCATTCCACAAAAAGGTTCCTATAGAGTCCAAGGTGATCAACCAAGATAAAATAGGGATATGAAAAGATAGGACCCAATGGGATTTCACCATGGAACCTACTATCCAATGATGGATCTAAGGAGTGTATCTGAGGTATCCTATAATAATGAAAAGGAAGCTATGATCGTATATCAGGAATCCAAGGAATATAAAAGAACCAAAGTTTAGGTGGGTATCAACCTACGAAAACTGCATCCTTAAATCGGAATGGGGTTCATGAGACCCAAGGTATTCTCCTCTCAGAATCCAAGGTGATCTCGAGTCATTCCCTTCCTATTTGATATTGTAGTCATGTAATAATTCATTTGGTTCAATTATTTCCTTCCATTAGTGTGTATTGGTCAAGTAGAGTTGAGACCATTTATTTATTAGTCCATGCCTTGTCTTCCATTACTGTGGATAGGTCATGTAAAATTTAATACATTTAATTAAGTCTTAGTTAACCATTAAGGAAAATTCAAATATAGAGGTTCACTTTGCTACCTTCCATCAAGATGGAAAGGGGTGCTACAGACATGTAACCTTTACTCAATCTCATTTGTTAAGGTCAAGTTATATACTTAGTATACTTTCCATTTGAAATTTCACCCTTAACAATCATTTGAAAGAACTTACCTTAGGTGGGTCAAGTGATGAGCATATATGGTACATGAAATTATGAAATTCTCATCAATAAAAATTCATATATTATAGAAAGACTCAACTTTAGAAATATAAATCAAAGGCACACTTGAAAAACGTATCAAACATGTTGAAACACTAAAACACAATTATGTCATAACCTTCGACACGAGGAATATTGAGTTGTGTGTGTAACCACTAACAACTAATCACATATTTGGAAAGATCATAACCACACAATTATAACAAGTATATCATGGAATTTAAATTTAAGAAATGGTTTCCAACAAAACTGGTGGGCCCCACATAAACATTACAAATTCAACAAACTTTATAGATAATTTATAGACCACCCACCTTAGGGTTGTACTATTATTCAACTCCAGTATCGGCCTTTGATTTTCCTCAGATCAGTATAAATCTAAAAATGGGTGAGAACACTCACATGGAGATAACTAGGTCATGAGAAAACAAGTAGAAGAATGGCTAAAGATGACTCGAGTAGTTACCGTTGTGCATCCAACGTGATGAACAAAAGCTCGATCGGATGTCAGATGACAGAGATCTCTTGATTCCATGTTTAAATCTTTAAAAATCCCCAAATTGAGATAGAAATACGTCAAACCCATATAAATTCAGATTAGGGAGGAAGGGGTGGCTTAATTAGACCATTAAGGGAAAAACTAGAAAATTACCCAGAAAATTAGCTAGCACATGGTTTTTCCACACAGTTTGTAAAAATGTGCACAAAACGTGCAAGTCGGCTTTGCCCAAATAGTTTTTTCTACATGGTTTTTCAAATAATACTCAAATCATGCACATATACATAGATAAAAGGGGCACTCACACGGTTTAGTTGCATAGCTGTGCCCCAATCATGTGAGGTGGATTTCTCCAAAAACACACCATCTTCATGGTTTACTCTAAACCATGAGAAGAGTCTATTTTCTAAAAAAGGATGGGTTCTGGGCTCCGAACGAGCCCTAGAAACCCTCAGAACATTTTTTAACTCATAAGGAATCTATATAAGGTCCAAATTAAAGATTTAGACTGAACATTTAAGCATCCATACCTAAGTGAAAATCTGAGTTATTACCATAGGAAATTCTATTTATGATGAAAATAATATTCTAGTTGGAAGTCATGTTTAGGGTCACATGTGTAAGAACAAAATTGGGGAATGTTTTTATATCCAAGAAGTGTTGTCCCTTTAGGTTGAATACACTTATCACTAATATCCTTGGGAATATTTTGAGGATTCAAACACTAAATAAATGAATTATGATCATTGGATATGTGAATTAAAGGAGGTATATTGTACACTAAAGTTTACATCATCATGTATTTTACAAATTACCAAGATGAAGAGATATGATACGTTTTTTGTCAAACTTTTTCCTAAATCAGGGGGTTTAGTGGGAATACTTCATCTTCCATTAAGGCTGCATAGTGGTTCCCACAAGCTTTTTGCTTTTTTTCATTTGTGGTCTAATTTTTTCCTAATACTTTAAAATTTGAAATATTAATGAGAAAATAATTTAGTCTTGAAAATCCCCCCCCATTTATGGACTTTTGACCTAAAAAGTATTATGTCTATTTCACCAGTAGTTTAAGGTCTCACAATCTGATCTATATAGAAAAATAGTTTAAGGTCATACATATTTGACCTAAAAGTATTGGTTTTAATGTTATAAAACATTGAATGATTGAAAATAAAGTCTTTCTAATATGATAAAGGAAATACCCAATGTGAATGGAAAGGCCCCTTTCCAATGTAGATAATCTCTAGGGAATGTGCATATTGTTTAAGGTCTTGATGTCTAGACAAATGTATGAAAGATAAATGTCACAAAACTTCCCAATTTGGGTCCTAGATCTATCATCAATATAATTCATTTTGAATAGAAGATGATGATACCATAAATCATTTCTCATGGTTCTCAAATCATGAGAGATTATATGAGATGATTACGTAAGGGGTGACCACTAATCATATTCGAATGATAGGTTTCACTATGAAGCATTTAGGGCATGAAGATATTATATGGCCTTCTTCTTAGGATGAAAAAAATATTTTAGTTGGTAGGACATATTGTTGTCATGTATGTAGTATCTATAATTAGGGCCTGTATGTATAGAAAAAAATGGTATCCTTTGAAACCAGATGCACTCTTCATCGATAATAGTGAATAGATTGTGAAAATATAAGACACTTGAGACATGTAATATGATTTATGGATAGGGATATTCAATAAGGTGATAGAGGTTTTCCAGACCATAGTTAACCATGGTTAGGTTGTTCTGGTCCTTTGGAATGGGGTAAAAATGGGTGATTTTCTATGGATGAGTTTAGAACATGTGGTCTTGATGTCACCACATATCTTGAAATACAAAAAATGAATCCACATGTTGTTCTTATATTATAGGGGAAGATCTAAACATTTGTATATATTATAAAGAAATGGTTATTTTATCTCAATGATTTTTTGGAGAAAAACCCAATGTCATAGACCCTTGCATGGATCTAGCTCTCATATAGGGTAAATTGGGTCATTAAGATGTACCACTTTAAGCAGTTTGAAGACTTTTTGTGTGGAGTCCCGAAGCCTGAATTACATGGAAATTACATTAAATTTGCGGAATACTTAGTACATAACAAAAACACACACTAAAGGATCGTAATAGTTTAGTGTCTTTGGAAACTCGGAACGTAATCTTCTAATCGTGGTGAAAGATCTTCAATATCTCCCATAAAGATCATCCCTTTTTTTACCTAAAACCTTTCTTTATATCCTGGGGAAAAGAAAACATAAAAGGGTGAGCTCAAATTCTCAGTAAGGGTAAACAAAAGAAATATAAATCACATCATATACATAAGCACATAACATTTGGAAATCGTAACCTGCAAAAGAGCTCATAATATCATAACATGGGATAAATCATAGAAGTGAAATGTAATCCCAATAATCATAACATAAAACATGAAACTTTGTGGCATACACACATAATCATAGAGAATCATTTCTTGTTAGTCAAGACTCATTGCCAAGACTATCTTAGTGGACAAAGTCCCTTTCTGAATCGAGTCACCCTCGTTCCAGTCCTGTTTCACTAAACCGATATAACCTACCGTTCCAGCCATGTCTATCTCATGAGATATAAATTCATTACCCAATGCATTGGAGGGAGATATAGGTCCCACCCATCTTATAATGAATCCTTTCTTATGTTTTCCACATAATCATAAATCATACATCATCGCATAACACATGTAACAAAAATGAGATTCTTGAAACATCATGACATCATAAAACAAATCACATAAGGTAAAGGAATTCATAAAAATAATTCCATCACAACATGATCAAATCAATGTAATATTAGGGATAAAAACAGAACCCTTTATTTATTTTAGATGGAAAATAATTTTGATAAAACTCTTGAACTCCATTCTTGAGGAAAATATCCTTTCTTCTTCAAAAACATTTTTCCTTTCTTAACATGTCATACAACTTTAAAATAAAATAAGTTGATTAAAAATAAACTTGAAAACTTGTAAAGGAATCTTCTTGTAAATAATGTTTTAAAAATCCATTCATGCCGTATATGTTAAAAAGAAAACATTCTTCTCATACTTTTGTCGGAAAAGTCAAAAAGTACCTCGTACGAAAAAGCGACAAAAGATTCCTTTCATATTCTTTACTAAAAACTCACCGAAGGGTAAAATTGGATTTAAACTATTGTAAGTGGATGGAAACAATATTACATATTTAGGGAACATGGATGTGGATGATAAAATACACCCCCGTAAATGCCAAAGTAAAAACAATCTCGGATAAAAATGAGATTGTGATATTTCCCTTACCTTAGGTCCGATTTGCTTTGTACGTGTCCGAAGCTCTTGTATAATGGTTTAAATAATGTTATTGACTTATTCCAGAATCATAAATATTGATATGATATCATATATGGTCATATTCTTAGCTTCTTGTTAGTAATATTTCATTGTTACTTGTTACTCGGGTGTTTATTGCCTTTTGTTCTTACGCTTGTTTTGCCAAATACATTCTTATTCTTCTTTTAAGGTTATAGATACTTTATATCCAGAATGGTATTAGTGTAACATATATCATATTTATTCATTCATTTCATTTATATAATTACTATGTAATGATGATCATGTAGAACGAGTCGCATCACATTGTGGAGACGGTATTCCGTACGTACGCACGAGTGATGATATCGTTCCTATGATCATGGAACTGTATTGGAGTATATATATATTATTTTAGTATCAATATTACTTTATAATAATCATAAATAGTTACTCATTACACCATTATACCCATCCTTGTAAAGTGATGGTGGAAAAATAGATTACACCACGGCGTGGAGACGGTATTCCGTACGTACGCACGCGCGGTGATTTCATTTTTCCGTAGGATGGATAGAAGGTGAATTAGGGTTGTTTCATATTTATAATAACATATCAGTATGTAAGTAATACTGATGTTATTACTTCATCATGAAACAACTAAAGAAGAAGAAGTTGAAGAAGAATGAAATTGAAAAGATCGGTAATGGATATTACCTCTTCTTTGGAACGCCCCTTTGAATCCTCCACTTAGGGAACTAAGATTGGTCTTTGAAGAAGACCAGGACCTCTAAGATTATTCTAGGGAAGTGGAGAGGAGAAAATGGCAGGGGTTGGCCGAGCTTGAGTGCTCAATTTGGTGTGAGGAGGAGGGGGAGGAGGTGTCCTATTATAAGGGAGGAGAGGGGCACCTTAGGAATATCTCAAAATATTATTTTATATTAAAGTCAAAATCGGTTTATAATGGTTCCAAAGGGTCTTATTTCGAAGATAATGTGGGGAGGGGTCGAAATAATATCAACCAATAAGAGTTAGACAAGTTTAGGGTATTATTTTAACCTTATCAATTAGGTTTAACTCTAAGTTAAATAATTTAACTTTTACCGTGTCTTTTTGTTTTTTTTAACTATATGGTTAATACACTTACTATAACATGCCAAACGAACCCAAAATTGTTTATTACTAATACATATATCCTTATCTAAGTCATTTGGCAGAACCTTAGATTTTTAGGAATAAAATAACAATTTATAATATAATATTTGATTTAAAAACTATTTTGTGTCAATTTTGACACTATTTGATATATGATTTTTTTGAAAGTCATAATAGAATTATATGTTCGAACCAAGTTGATTAAATAAACACTAATATATCATAGTAACCTAGAAAATTAGTGTAATTCATAAAAAGTCTCAAATGACATTTATTTTGGTGTTTATAACACCAATTATGTCAATATTTCATTAATAAGATAATTACTGCATCATCATTGTGTCATAAATAAATTAAATTATTTAATGTCTAAAAATTATAAATAAAATACCATTATGTAGGAAAACGTTTTATCTTTCTAATGAATATTTATAGTCTAATTTATCATATGTATAACCCTATATTAAAAATGTTTTAGTAAATAAACTTTGATTTTAACTCTTTTAACTCTTCTTTGAATTAAATAATAATAAATGTCCTAATCTAATCCAAGTGGGCCTAAATGGTCATATATTATTCCATAGTTTGTTTTTGGTCGAATTAAACTTATCCAATAGAATTAGGACATGTTTTAGGGTAATAGTAATATAAAATTTACCCTTAGTTACCCTATTTACTTTTAACCGTGGTAAAAAAAAGTAAAACGTTACAATTCACCAAAAATTATTTTCATCTCATTGAACCACATTTTACTTACTGACATCAACCGTGTCTCTCGGATTTTTGAAATTCCATTCACAGAAGCGGTAAAATTAAGTTTTATGACAAATTCAGTTTTTTTAACTACCACTTAGTAGTTTCATTATTCATCAAAAATTGATGTTTTTTTCAGAACAATGCCAAAATTTCATCCTAAGCTATATTTCATATTCAGAATTCCAAAATAAAGTCTATTTTACCAAATTCATAACATAGAAGTTGCATTAATTAATTTTATAATTAAATCCCGCTGTTAAAACAAATAGCGTGTTTTTAAGAAACAATATCTATCAAAAGATTGACACTTGATTATGTCTGGTTTAAATGTGAAATTACATCCAATGACCAATATTGTATTAAATTGTAAAAATATATTCTAAATATACTTTAAAACCACTCAAATTAAAAATTTATCACTATTAATTATTTCGATTAAATTTTTTTTTTTAATTATAATTTAGTAATTTTCACTATTCATCAGAATATGAAAGTTATCCGAAAAGTACCAAAATTTCACCTTAGGCTAAATTCGATACTCCGAATCCAAAAATGAAGTCCATTTTGAGAGCTAAAATTTCTAAAATTTTAAAAGTGGTTATTACTATTCATAACAGCTAGTTTTAATAATATTTTAATAGCATATCGTTGTTTCGTGAAACTCAGTATTGCGTACTACACACGCTATCGAGGAAGGTTGCGATTGCGTGTAATGAAAGGCAAGTCAAGGATGCGTGTTGTGCAAGCTCCTTTTGGTGTAGCGTACAACACAAGACATTAATAAAATTAAAAAATATAGTTTTCATAAAATCTCAGGCTGTTACATTCTACCCCCCTTAAAATGAATTTCGCCCTCGAAATTCGTCAGGGTTATAAATAGTTTACTATTCGAAAGTTTCTTTAATAGAAACCCACATCGTAAAAAGGAATACCAAAACTTGTCTTTAAAAACTAAAGTATGAAATGTAACGATTACCCAAATAAACTAATCACTGGGTTTCCAAATAGGTGAAAATATGGATATGGAAGAGAAATCTAACCATCATGTTCTGATGGAGAGTGGTAGAGAACATGGCTATGGAAAAGCCAGCAATCACAAAGCCATAAATTTGTGACGATCTAAGGTACCATCTGATTCATTAGATATAAGAGCACTAGGACAACATTTTTGGTTTTCAAGATCATTTCCCTAAAGTTGAAAATTTGAATTAGAATAAATACTTACTTTATTTTGGTACAATCTCACTGTTGTTCGTGCCTTGAACAATTTACACTTCATCTCTTAAATAAATGAAGTTGAATTTGTTATTCTTGAAGTGTTAGCAGATCATGTGATAGAATGACGGGTCATTCCATCTGTCTCAAACAAAAGGTTAGCAAAAATTATATACATAAGTCGATCTATAATGAGATTAATCATATATGGTTCCAAAAATGGACTTATACTTCATATATCGTACTGCTTAATAAAATAAAACTAGTTTCTACTAAACAGGGACTTTATATAGGCCAGTGGTAGGCGATAAAGTCCAGTCGCACTTCGGTTGTGGGTTCGATTCCCATAGCCTTTTCCGACGCGATGGGCTGTCGCCCGTCCTACAGGTTGTCCTTTTTCTAAAACTATATTTCTATAACATCCCATCAATAATATTGAAAAAACTTCTATCCTTAAATAATACTAACTTATGTCCAACATAATCCATTCCAATCTTTAGGCTTATCCATAATACTTCAGTCCACTCTCATAATATAGTGAAAACGATTACCAGAGATTTAATACCATCTTTGATCCCCATATATCATAAGATATGTTTTGTTGGTCACATTCCAAACATTCAAAGTCCTTAATCATGTATTCTTTTGAATACCCATTGAACCTTAGTGAAAACATGAATGCAGTTAAAAGTTAACACTTTCCACATACCAAAATCCTCAAAATTCTATATTCTCAAACCATGATATCACTTAGTCCTTATATCAATCATGAGCTCATGAATACTGTTAAACATTTTGTTTTCCCGTTTTCCCTTCATTATGCGCATATCATCTTATTTCCAAAAATATCTCAATTACTTTGAATACCATATTAGACCAATACATAAATATTCCAATACTCCATGATACAATATTATTTTGGAATCCCATTACATAAACACTTAATCATTCCACCACATCGTTGTCATATTCAACATCGCCAATAGTGATCGCATGTGACTTTGCTTTGTCCTTTGCCTTCAGTGGTTGCTCATGTTGATCATCACTAACCCTTGGATTAGGGCATTTATTAGCATAATGCCCCATTTCCTTGCACTTAAATCATTGAAGTGTTGGTGGTGCGTTCTCTGTAGTGTTTTCTTTATTCACATCATTAGAAACCCTTTTTCCATTACCTCAACACTCAGCTGCTCGATGACCTTCTTTTCCACACTTAAAAAACATTTTCTAGTCCCTTTAAGACAATCTCCACCATGCTTCTTTCCACACTTTGAGCATACGGAAACATTCATCTTCTTTTCACCATTATTCTGAGATTTCTCCTTGAACTCCATCTTTCGTTTCTTGTCAAAACCATGAGATGGATATGTAACACCAACTTCCATCTCTACCTTGATAGCACAACGCACAATTTCTTCATAGATACAGAAGTCTCTTATAGCTAATGCCCTTCGAAGACTTGGTTTTAAGCCACTAAAAAAATTGATCAACTTTACTTTCAGGTTGGATGATAATACCAGAAGCGTACCTTGCAAGTCTTGTAAAATTTGCTTCATAGGTACCAACAGATTCATCATCCCTTTGCTTCAGTTCAAGAAACTCTTTCTCCATCTTTGTTCGGAGAATACGAGGGAAGTACTTATTGAAAAATAAGTTCTTGAACTCGTCCCATTCCATAGACTCAATTTCATCCCTTTTCCTCGTATTCTTAATAAGATTCCACCATTGATCAGCATCACCTTCCAAGCGATACAATGCTAAGATGACTTTATCATGTTCAGAACATTGAAGAACTGAAAATATCTTTTCAGTGGTACTGATCCATTGTTCAGCAACAAGTGGGTCAGAAGACCCACTGAAAGAAGGTGGACTTGCCTCATGAAGGACTCAATAGAATATTGTTCCCTTCTCTGCTCATTTGGAAGTCCAGAATGATTCATAGCTTGTGTAAGTATAGCAATAAGATTTTGCACTCCATCTCCCATAACATTTGTTTGTTCAGGAGGACAATCATTGCATTGATCAACACGGTTCCTTCGGGTTCCAACCATCATCTAAAACCCAAAAAGAATAGTGTCAGAGGCAAAAATCATAACAAAGGGGGAGTAACTTCAATATCTAACATCTTAGGTTTAATCTAATATCGTTACCATAGTTCTAGGACTATATCCTATACGTATACTTATCCTTAGAAACATCCCTAGACATACCTTAGAAATATCTCTAGGGATCTCACTAAAGTTCTCGCATCCTAGTTTCCAAAGGTTGACTAAAACTTTCCTCTGATACCAACTGTAGAGACTCGAAGCCTGACTTACATGGACATTAAATTAAATTTGCGGAATACTTAGTACATAACAAAAACACACACTAAAGGATCGTAATAGTTTAGTGTCTTTGGAAACTCGGAACATAATCTTCTAATCGTGGTGAAAGATCTTCAATATCTCCCATAAAGATCATCCCTTTTTTTTACCTAAAACCTTTCTTTATATCCTGGGGAAAAGAAAACATAAAAGTGTGAGCTCAAATGCTCAGTAAGGGTAAACAAAATAAATATAAATCACATCATATACATAAGCACATAACATTTGGAAATCTTAACCTGCAAAAGAGCTCATAATATCATAACATGGGATAAATCATATAAGTGAAATGTAATCCCAATAATCATAACTTAAAACATGAAACTTTGTGGCATACACACATAATCATAGAGAATCATTTCTTGTTAGTCAAGACTCATTGCCAAGACTATCTTAGTGGACAAAGTCCCTTTCTGAATCGAGTCACCCTCGTTCCAGTCCTGTTTCACTGAACCGATATGACCTACCATTCCAACCATGTCTATCTCATGAGATATAAATTCATTACCCAATGCATTGTAGGGAGATATAGTTCCCACCCATCTTATAATTAATCCTTTCTTATGTGTGCCACATAATCATAATTCATATATCATCGCATAACACATGTAACAAAAAATGGGATTCTTGAAACATCATGACATCATAAAACAAATCACATAAGGTAAAGGAATTCATAAAAATAATTCCTTCACAACATGATCAAATCAATGTAATATTAGGGTTAAAAACAGAACCCTTTATTTATCTTAGATGGAAAATAATTTTGATAAAACTCTTGAACTCCATTCTTGAGGAAAATATCCTTTCTTCTTCAAAAACATTTTTCATTTCTTAACATGTCATACAACTTTAAAATAAAAGAAGTTGATTAAAAACAAACTTGAAAACTTGTAAAGGAGGCTTCTTGGAAATAATGTTTTAAAAATCCATTCATGCCGTATAAGTTAAAAAGAAAACATTCTTCTCGTAATTTTGTCGGAAAAGTCAAAAAGTACCTCGTACGAAAAAGCGACAAAAGATTCCTTTCATATTCTTTACTAAAAACTCACCGAAGGGTAAAATTGGATTTAAACTATTGTAAGTTGATGGAAACAATATTACATATTTAGGGAACATGGATGTGGATGATAAGATACACCCCAGTAAATGCCAAAGTAAAAACAATCTCGGATAAAAATGAGATTGAGATATTTCCCTTACCTTAGGTCCGATTTGATTTGTACGTGTCCGAAGCTCCTGTATAATGGTTTAAATAATGTTATTGACTTATTCCAGAATCATACATATTGATATGATATCATATATGGTCATATTCTTAGCTTCTTGTTAGTAATATTTCATTGTTACTTGTTACTCGGGTCTTTATTGCCTTTTGTTCTTATGCGTGTTTTGCCGAATACATTCTTATTCTTATTTTAAGGTTATAGATACTTTATATCCATAATGGTATTAGTGTAACATATATCATATTTATTCATTAAATTCATTTATATAATTACTATGTAATGATGATCATGTAGAACGAGTCGCATCACATTGTGGAGAGGGTATTCCGTACGTACGCACGAGTGATGATATCATTCCTATGATCGTGGAATTGTATTGGAGTATATATATATATTATTTCAGTATCAATATTACTTTATAATAATCATAAATAGTTACTCATTACACCATTATACCCATCCTTGTAAAGTGATGGTGGAAAAATAGATTACACCACGGCGTGGAGACGGTATTCCGTACGTATGCACGCGCGGTGATTTCATTTTTCCGTAGGATGGATAGAAGGTGAATTAGGGTTGTTTCATATTTTAATAACATATCAGTATGTAAGTAATACTGATGTTATTACTTCATCATGAAACAACTAAAGAAGAATAAGTTGAAGAAGAATTAAATTGAAAAGATCGGTAATGGATATTACCTCTTCTTTGGAACGCCCCTTTGAATCCTCCACTTAGGGAACTAATATTGGTCTTTGAAGAAGACCAGGACATCTAGGATTATTCTAGGGAAGTGGAGAGGAGAAAATGGCAGGGTTTGTCCGATCTTGAGTGCTCAATTTGGTGTGAGGAGGAGGGGGAGGAGGTGTCCTTTTATAAGGGAGGAGAGGGGCACCTTAGGAATATCTCAAAATATTATTTTATATTAAAGTCAAAATCGGTTTATAATGCTTCCAAAGGGTCTTATTTCGAAGCTAAAGTGGGGAGGGGTCTAAATCCTATCAACGAATAAGATTTAGACAAGTTTAGGGTATTATGTTAACCTTATCAATTAGATTTAACTCTAAGTTAAATAATTTAACTTTTACCGTGTCTTTTTGTTTTCTTTCACTATATGGTTAATACACTTACTATAACATGCCAAACGAACCCCAAATTGTTTATTACTAATACATATATCCTTATCTAAGTCATTTGGCCGAACCTTAGATTTTTAGGAATAAAATAACAATTTATAATATAATATTTTATTTAAAAACTATTTTGTGTCAATTTTGACACTATTTGATATATGATTTGTTTGAAAGTCATAATAGAATTATATGTTCGAAACAAGTTGATTAAATCAACACTAATATATCAGAGTAACCTATAAAATTAGTTTAATTCATAAAAAGTCTCAAATGACATTTATTTTGGTGTTTATAACACCAATTATGTAAATATTTCATTAATAAGATAATTACTGCATCATCATTGTGTCATAAATAAATTAAATTATTTAATGTCTAAAAATTATAAATAAAATACAATTATGTAGGAAATCTTTTTATCTTTCTAATGAATATTTATAGTCTAATTTAGATTATGTATAACCCTATATTAAAAATGTTTTAGTAAATAAACTTTGATTTTAACTCTTTTAACTCTTCTTTGAATTAAATAATAATAAATGTCCTAATCTAATCCAAGTGGGCCTAAATGGTCATATATTATTCCTAAGTTTGTTTTTGGTCGAATTAAACTTATCAAATAGAATTAGGACATGTGTTAGGGTAATAGTAATATAAAATTTACCCTTAGTTACCCTATTTACTTTTAACCGTGGTAAAAAAAAGTAAAAAGTTACTATTCACCAAAAATTATTTTCATCTCATTGAACCACATTTTACTTACTGACATCAACCATGTCTCTCGGATTTTTGAAATTCCATTCACAGAAGCGGTAAAATTAAGTTTTATGACAAATTCAGTTTTTTTAACTACCACTTAGTAGTTTCACTATTCATCAAAAATTGATGTTTTTTTCAGAACAATGCCAAAATTTCATCCTAAGCTATATTTCATATTCTGAATTCAAAAATAAAGTCTATTTTACCAAATTCATAACATAGAAGTTGCATTAATTAATTTTATAATTAAATCCCGCTGTTAAAACAAATAGCTTGTTTTTAAGAAACAATATCTATCAAAAGATTGACACTTGATTATGTTTGGTTTAAATGTGAAATTACATCCAATGACCAACATTGTATTAAATTGTAAAAATATATTCTAAATATACATTAAAACCAATCAAATTAATAACTTATCACTATTAATTATTTCGATTAAAAAAAATGTTTTTAATTATAATTTAGTAATTTTCACTATTCATCAGAATATGAAAGTTATCCGAAAAGTACCAAAATTTCACCTTAGGCTAAATTCGATACTCCGAATCCAAAAATGAAGTCCATTTTGAGAGCTAAAATTTCTAAACTTTTAAAAAGTGGTTATTACTATTCATAACGGCTAGTTTTAATAATATTTTAATAGCATATCGTTGTTTCGTGAAACTCAGTATTGTGTACTACACACGCTATCGAGGAAGGTTGCGATTGCGTGTAATGCAAGGCAAGTCAAGGATGCGTGTTGTGCAAGCTCCTTTTGGTGTAGCGTACAACACAAGACATTAATAAAATTAAAAAAAATAGTTTTCATAAAATCTCAGGCTGTTACATTTTGATTATAATATATGTCATTATTTTTTACATCATATGATAGGAATCAAGTGTGGTGTAGTTTAACATCGGGAAACATAGACATAGGTGTTGCAACTGGGACCCTAATAAATGATTTGAAAATCACTACATATCTATAACAAGTTATATTTATCTAAAAAAATCTTGGAACAAAATAATATCTTCAAATTATATTACTTTTAATATTTTTAGAATCATTTATTTTATTTTTCTATTAATTGAATTAATATTATCGGTGTTTTATAAGCACTTAGGGTAACTATTTCATCAATAAAAATTAGAAATAAATTACCATGATAAAAAATCATTTATCTTTTAAATAACAATTTTGAACTAAATATAATCCTTTTTATCCCTATCAAAAAATATTATAGATATTAAAAGTAAGAAAGTTGAATTTTTGACTTTATCTTTTATTTAAATATTATAAAACTTTCAATAAAAAAATATAGAACCAAGCTTCCATATTCTCAAAACATGGATGGAAATGGTAAAATTAAAATCATTCAATTTGATAAAGGAAAGTGTTAGGGTCATTTTTTTCCTTTATCATATTATTTTTAACATTAATTACTTAATTTAATCCTATAGTGGTGATAATTATTTACTATGGTTACTATTCATAATGACCAAAAAAATAAAAGGGAACTATTTACCAAATTTGGACCTCATTATTATAAATATGAAATCCTTTTTAAATATTTATTTTCTATTAGTTGTATTAATCAATTTAATATTAAAAATCAAAACGCATTAAAAAATTGTTTTTTATAAAAATGTTTTCAGATATAATTTTTTAATACCAAAGTCAATAGTAAATTGATTCCGATGAATATAATTTGAATATTAATAATATAAAATAGATAAATTTAATTTCAAACCATTTAAAAAATGTATCTTTGGAAATTACTAGAAAAAATAAAATTTTCAATGAAAACCGGTATTTTTTACTATTTACTGGAAAATCAATCTTTTTAGAAAAATAAAAAATATTCACTCTAAGGTACTTCTAATATGCAGATTTAAAAAATGATATCATTTTTTATAAAAAACCATTTCAAATAGTTTTTGAAATTAATTACAATATTCACTCACAAAAAGCAATAAAAACCATTTATGAATAAAACATGTTTTTGGAATATTAAATGACTTTACTGAAAAATATAGTGTTTATTTAGTAATAATTTATCAATAAAATTTTATTGATTAGGAAATTTATATATATTTAATAAAGTAGTTAATCCTATTCATACCCACCAATTTAACATGTATTTTATAAGAGTAAAAGATAAATAATAATATTTCATGGTTCGTTTAGACTCTGTTTTTTAAATCATATACACTATCAAAAATATTTTATTTTTAAAATATCGGGGTGTTACACTAACTTAATAATGATTCATTGAGAAAATTTAATTTTGATGGGGATATCTGAACACTAAGGTGAAAGGGGATTTCTTTGTTGATAGAATTTGTTGTTGGGCGAGGGATATAGGATCCAAGGATCACATCATATCCAAAAGGTTATGAATAAATCCACTCCTGGTTCTTGAAGAATTATGTGGTAGGTTGGTAAAGTAAAAGGGGTATGTCCTTATGAATAAGGATGATAGATGTATAGTTTAACATCATGTGGGATGGATGATACCCTATAGTTTTATGTCATGAAACTAGGACAATGTAATGTAGTTTAGCATCAAGTGACAAGGACTTGCCATTAGTTCTATGAAGAACTAATTTCCATGAAAAATGAATGAAACTCGTCTTAGGGTTGAGTAAGGAAATGAACCAACATAAATAATGTTATAGGAATGCACTAAAACATGGTAGGAGTGTTTTGTAAATTTTTATCTAGACCCAGTTTGTAAATTCTAGGCATCACGATGTATCTTGAAATGATTGAAATAAAGTCACACATTATTCATAAAGGATAAATATGTTGCGATTATAATATTTTTTCAAGTCACAATATGTTTGTTTTCTAGATGTTTAGATACTAGATGTTTTCTTATCAGAAGATAAGACTTTAGTAGTTCACTTCAGCCTTAAAATATCAACTGTAGTAGGAACTTGATCATACAGGTTAAATAATTTGATGTTTGAAAACCTCAAATGGATGTTATATAGTTTGGTCTTTAGGAATAGTGAATAGTGTACTGACTGGTATAATTGTGTTAGTGGAAGTATAAACTAAATGGAGAAGTTGATGGATGGATGACCACAAATCTTTTAGGTCTTTCTCGATTGATAACGAACCTCTAAAAATGTGGTGGGACCATATGTTGATAGATAAAAATGTACAACGAAAATTAATTTATAATATTGTTCAAAAAAGAATTTTGACAAAGTGTAACACTGCATTTTTAAGTTAATATTTTTATAAAACTTGTACTTACAGTATTAAAAAATATTTTTAGTGTTCTCCTATAAGCGTATGATGAATGTCCAAACCATGTAAAACCAATTTTCCATTTTATTTTCTATTTTTAATGATTTATTATTTTTATGTGTCATTCATCTTTTAAGTGGTGATTAAGGTCATTATTTCTTTCCTTATTCCAGTTCTAAAAGATAAAAGTTGATGATCCAATAGTTCAAAATTTATATGTACTAACCTACTGATGGATATGAACATTTGGTGAACTCAAGGTTTAATGAAACAATTTTTCATATTAGTTTTTCGAGAGGAGTTATAAAGGTGTCTTTATTCCTCAATAAGTGGTATCAAAGGGTAATTTAGTTTGAACACATTCAAAAATTTAGGTTCTTTCTCACTTTTCTCAAATTATTAAAAAAATTAGTAGATTACTCTCATAATAATTTATTGAAATGGATGAAGGAAACTTTTTGATTAGTCAGTTTAATAGAACCAACTTCTATTTTTTGAAGAATAAGATATAATAATATCTAATCAAGAAATATATCAAACTATCATTGGGTAATAAAAACATGACATGATTGAGAAAGGTAAGTGTAAAAATATTGAACAAAAATCATTAGGTTTAGTGAAGATGACATTGGAACGGATTGTTTCCATAAAATTTTAGGAGATTTTTTTTTCAAATACACTTATAGTGGCCCTGGTGGAAATGTATGAAAACCCATAACTTTTAAAAAAAGTGTTCTTGAAGATACATGTGTTCATATTACATTTTTTGAAAGGTTGTTCAACATTAGATCATGTGAATTATTTCAACATGATCAAATTTTAGCTTGAGTAATTAAAATTGAATTTTCTGATTATATGTGGGCTATATTACTACTCTCATCTTTACTATAATCTTGGGAAGGCATTGTTATTGTAGTAATAAATTCATATGGAAAATATGATCTTGTGTTTCAATATGGACATAAATTAATCCTCAATAAGGATCTTAGGATAAGAGAGGTCCAAAAACATTTTATTAGTTCATTGGATACTAATGTGAAGGAACTCTTACCTCATCAGAAGAATTTTCACCAATTAGATGATAAATTCATAGAGAAGAGTTGTGGAAAGTTTACTAGTATATGACTTACCTACTGTTATTATAGAAAGAAAGGGAATATTTATAAAAACTATATAAATCATAAGGTAAATACAATAGGATCAGCTACCGGATTTTAGAACTCCATTAATGTAATGAAAGTTGGTAGATATGTCTTCCTCACTATTCATAATATGTTAGAGTAATGGGTGATTGACTCTGGTAAATTATTTGGCTCATTTACCGAATGTGGATTCATGAAAAAATATATTTCTATAATCATTGGGGAAGTTCTTCTAATAGATGATGAAGATTTGTAAGTGGTTGGAAAGGGAGATGCCAATATCTGGATGCATAATAGAAGTGTTCTTTAATGGAAATAAATGAGATACATTCTAGGTCTTTAGAGGAATTTTATTTCACAGTGAAAATTAGATGATGAAGGTTTTAGAACTATTTTAAACAATATTTTTTGGAATGTGACTCGAGGATATATAGTTTTGGTGTGAGGAGAAAATGATAAAACCCTTTATATGAATAAAAGTTTATATTAGAGTGAAATGGCTAGAATTTGAGTTTCTAAAAATCCATAGATCTGGAATTGAATATTGGCTCACCTCTCTGAGAAGAATATGAATGTTTTAGTGGGAAAGGGAATTCTAGAGCACAATCATACAACTATCTAAAGTTGTGAGAGTTGTATTATTAGAAAGAAAATGGGGGTTTTATTTAATCTGGAAGGTTTGGAAGCCTTGATCCTAGAAACGAGAGGTTGTTCACAAATATGTATGGGGAGATTCTTTAGTTCAATCTCACAAAGGTTCATGGTACTTTTTCACATTCATTGATAATACCATAAGGAAGGTATGATTTTATTTTTTAAAATATTAATATAATGTGTTTCATGTCTTTTTATAGTGGAAATATGGGGAAAATTTTAAATGTGTTGAGTAATTGAATTTATTGAGATTTGATAATGTTGGAAAATACAATGGTAGAAACTTCTATAACTTCTATTGGAAGAAAGGTATCTTACTGGAGAGAACCAAACTAAAAAGTACATAGTAGAATTAAGTGGTAGAGATAATTAATAGGACATTGACAGAGATGTAAAGATGTATGTGTGTGAACTCCAAGATTCTAAAGGCCATCTTGGAAAAATAAAAAAGTATGGAAGCATACTTGATCAAAAAAAGTATAAACTCTACAGTATTATAAGTTTTACCTAAATAAATTTTGTTTGAAAATATATTGAAGGTATCACACCTCAAAATATTTAGCTACATTTCTTATTCTATTATCAATGGAAAGGGTAGATATTAGACTCATGAAAAATACAAGACATGTTTTATCATACGCTATGGAAATGAGGTTTTTGGATATAAAAAGCAGAGTGATGATAAATGGGGGTTTAAAAGAATTTGATATGTGATCATTAATGAGATGTCCCTTTAGACAGATCAGAACTATGTTGACTCAGATGAATGAGGATTAGAGGCCAACTACTGAAGTATTGGTTGGTCTAGATGGAAGCACTAAAAAATCACAAATATCAGTGATACCGGACATCAAGATGAATTCATCAGAAGATTGAAAAATTGTAGATAATATTGAGTTCTTAATAACTGTAGAAATATGTGAAAAATCTCTAGTAGTAGAGAAAATGGTAGCAGGATCACTAAATGTTCAGCCATACGGAATTTAATTTCTAATGAATATTGAAACTTCTCTGATAAGATCTTTTAGAGTAATGCGACTAGTCCATATGTATAGGGTCAAAATTAATTTCTTACTTAGAATGGATATTTGGAAACCCAGATGTCTAGAATAGGTAGCAATACTCAGTGACCCAAAGTTGTGGGAGTCATCCATTGGGGAATAGATCAATTTCATTAATGGTCAATAGAACATGGTAGCAGATTCAATTAGTGAATGGAAAAAAATATAGAACTATTGGGTTTATCATTTAAAATAATAAGCTGATGGAAATATAATATACAAGGTAAAAATTAGTAGTGATGGGATTTCAATAGAAGGAAAGAATCAATTTATTTGAAATATTTTCAATAGTAGTAAAACAAACTATGATATGAACTAAACTGATCATTGTTGAATATGATGGGTTACACATAGAGCAAATGTATGTGAAGACTACATTTCTCCATTGTGATCTGGAGGAGAATATCCATATGAAGTATATCAAGGGTTTTACAAACCATTGATTTCACACACTGACCACAAAAATTAAATTATTTTAATTATTTCTATCCTTATTTTTGATTTTTGGATGGTCTAGGTTGAAATTAAAAAATTTAGAACAAGGAGGGGTCCCCTTCATGGGTTGTATGTGGTTAAGAGTAATTGTACGACAACCCTTCATGAGGGTTCATCATTAGGATAATGCCATTTGGAAAAGTTAGAGCACATTTTCTCAACCTCACGTCTGCTTGCAGGTAACCATGCAAGGATACGAGGCCAAGGAAGTGGCTAGTGCATGGTCAATATCATGTAGTTTCCTAGTTTTCTAAATAAATGAAATTAAATAAAGAATTAAATGAGAAAAAATTGAAAAAAATGAAATAAGAAAAGGTGAAATAAAATAAATTTTTAATAATAATAATAATAATAATATTATTACTATTATAAAAATATGAAATGGTAATTAATATTAATATTATTATTGTTATTATTGTTATTAATATTATAATTAATAAAATTATTATTATGTATTATTATTATTATTATTATATTTTGTTTTGTTTTGTTTTTTTCCTCTTCCCTCTCTCACTGTATACAACTCCCTCCCCCTGCACACCCCTCTTCCTCCAACCATTCTCCCTTATTGGCTCCCCCCTCTCTCGTGATCCCACCAGCTACCGTGCCTCCTCTGACAGATCTCCCTTGCACGACGACCCTTCCTCACTCGGCCTCTTGCTCACGCCCAACTGCCCCAACCAACCCCTCCTCCTTCAACGCTCTCCCCTGGTGCCCATCCATCATGGAGGCATGACCGGCCTCCCCTATTCCCACTCTGGTGAGAATTCTCATTTTTTAGGGTTTCTATTTAGGGTTTTCTTGTTTGACCAAACCCTAGGAGTTAGTGTTTGAGGGTGACCCAATTTTCGTGGGTTCTAGGGTTTGCAGATCATCCATGGGCCCCTAATTTTCGTCCTCTGAGAGTTTCATCATCTTCATGCACATTTTATAAAGTAATTTTCATATATTTTCCTTTCAGCATAACCCATAGATTCTTTTTTGTTTTTAATTATAATTTTTTGACATGATTCACACCTCTATAATGGCTTCAGTTAGATTATGTTGGTGTGTTGTGATGGTATAATTTTATAAAAAAACCTTTTTATGTATTTTCTTATTTATTCCAATGTTTTTATATTCCCAATGTGTTGATAAAATGTTAAATATTATTTTGAAAATTTTTATACATGTTTCTCATACCTATGGTGATATTGGTTAGCCTATTAGGGTGTTTTCAAAATAGTTGGATTTGTCAAAAGTGGGTTTTAAAGTGATTCTTGGATTATGTTTATGTGTATATATTTTATATGTGCTGGATAAAATGAAAATTTTGTTTTGATAAACAAATTATGTTATTTGGATGATGTTTTACCTTGGAAATATTTTATAAAATTTGTTGGATTGTGAATTTGGTTTTATGCGTATAGTTTGTTAATGTGATAACTTTGCAGATGTGTTTAAGTTGTTTGGAAGGGACCCCATGTTTTTTAAATAAATTTCTTGTGTTTTTTTAAATTATATAATTTTTCTGTTTGGTTTAAAATAATTTGGTGTTTTTGTGAAAATTTGTTTTGAGTGTTTTGATGGATATTAGAGTGTGTCGTTGGATGTTGGCACATCCTTGGGGGAACGATGTGCACACATAGATGTTCCCTCAAATGAAGATGACACTTTAAAATTATGTTATCTTAAAACCTTGGTTCTTAAATGGTTATTTGGTTTCTAAATGATGTTGGTCCAACTAGGTTAATTAATTAGAGCTTTGATAGATCCTTTGTGATGCACACACACGCATACAAAGGTACATATGTGTATATGTATATATATCTTCCTAGCACACATTCTCTCCTGGAATGAGGAATATACACATTGGATTAAGTATATATATATATATATGATAATGTATGTGTGTGTTGGTGTGGGTGATTTTCATCCAAAGCTTCAAGAGACAATGTGTCTCGGCTTGGTCCTCTTCTTTTTTGATGTAGGTCATCTATTCCTGCGCCTTTAATTTTAATTCCCTGATTGCATAGAATTTTTTAAAAGTTGGTTTAGATATTCATGTGGTATTTATATATGTATATATGTATATGTGTTTGGCGAAATGGATTGAACCTCTTGGAGATTGGTTTCCCATTAATTTGCATAACTTGTCTAAGCCCATTTACACATAACTTTTAATTATAAATGTGTCCTATGTGTTTTATAATAGTTTACTAAAAGTTTCCCATTTGTGAATTGTATATTGTGAAATATAAAGTATTTGGTTAAATGTGTTGTTTAATACATGACTTGTTGGAAACCATGAATCATGGTTTGACAATTCAATGACATGAAGGCCCATTTGGCACCTTTTAAGTGTGTTGTGTGTTTTTAACCTCAAATTAAAAATCTATTTGCGAAGTGATTTTAGTTTGGAATATTTTTATGGTATATTGGAATGATAGTATTAACGGCCCGGTTGGAACCTTATGTCAGATTGAATGTCTGAATGCTTGGTTGGAAACTAAAAGTGTTTTTTGAAATGTTTTAAAAGTTCACGTGACATGAAGGCCTGGTTCACACCTTGGTTGATATTATGTGTATATGTATGTATATATATATATATTGGGAACCTCTACAGGATGTATATCCCTTTTTAGGTTATCGTAAATGGTGTCCGTGTTTTGGGGTAGGCAAGTGAGATAATGGCAGGTAAGGTGATTCATGCATGCGAGGGCCTCCTACTTACACAATATTACTATTACCACCATGGGTTCATAGGTATATTTTATCGGGTTGAGTGACAGTTGCTGATAAACCCTAATTATATGGGCTCATACCCCCTAGATTTTATGTTAGGCTAGGCGGGTTGCACCACTAGATTGGTCAGTTGAGGGCGGCCAATTGGTTATAGACTTAAGAGCTTCACCATACACTGAAAGGTGGTTTCAAACCGCATACATCTAGGGATCACTCTAGGGATGTTTATGAAATTACCATGGTTACATACTTGTATGTTCTTACTTTTTTGTGGAACTTTTGGTTATTTGATCTCATGAAACTTTTGTATTGATTTTTATATTAACAAACCTGTTTTGGTACTAGTTGTATTTTAAAATAATTCATTGCAATGACTTATATTCTTTGGTAATTGATTTAGAAAAATCAACTGAAAAGGGGGTTTTCTTAAAAGTAAAATATTGTTACCTGTTTTGATAAAAGTGTGGAAAACCTTGTTTTTATATATCATATTTTCAAATATTCAAGAAAATATTTCATTTTAGAGGTGGGGAATTGGGTGTGGATTATTTTGGCTTTCTTACTGAGCATTTCGGTGCTCACACCTACATTATCTTTTAATTTTTAGGTTCCTCTAGTGTTGGATAAATTTTTAAGTGAATGTAGTTCTGAGTTGGGTGGTGACCCATGAGGTCACATGGTGGTATGTGTAGTTTTATTTTCTTTCTGCTACTAGTTTTTATTTTTTTGTCATACTTTATTCATTTGTCTATCTTTTGTTCATGGTCCAAATCTCTTCCAACCATTTAATTTTGATGCCTGGCACTAGTTTCTAGCCTATGGGAATCAAGAATGCCCCTCAGGACCTGCTATGAGCTAACTCGGCTGACCGGTTTAGGGTTGACCTAGGTTGGTTCAGGAGAAAATGGTATCAAATAAGGACCTTGTTATTTGGGGTGTCCATTAGATGGAGATTAGGACCATCGGGACTCGGGAGGTAGGTGCAGGATGGGCGTCATGAACCATTTCTTGTTCTGAACCTCCAGTTTCCAAGGGTAGTCCAGGTTTTGAGTCTTCTGTTATTGTTTTTATTCATGAATGAAAATGGAGGTGAGCCAGTGTCACATCGTGACATCACATGGATTAGTGACCCATGTAGCGTCTGGGTACACAGTTTAATTTCCTCTTAGTTTTTTAAGATTATGTGGGGAATGGCCCACTACCTTGTCATTGAGTAAAGCATAATAGCTAGTTCCTAATTTTGGTGGTTCATTGTGAGTTGTGTTACATTTGGTTTCGATTGGTGTATGAATGTTTTTTAAATTTAAGGTGGACTTTAAAATGATTTTTTTTCTCTGAACTGGCTTAAAATTGGTAAAGTGAGTTCTAAAATTGGATGTGTTTTGGATTAAAAATTTATTAAATGATTGGGTTTTGATGGGGAAAGGAAGGATGCGACCCTTGGAATTCTTTATGAAGGGTCACATGTGTGTGGGTATGTGAAGAAATTGGGTGGGTCACTTGTTCATGGAAAATGTAGATGTAAATGGATGGACGCACATGTGTTGATTCATAGGATGTAGTGGGTGAGTTTTTGAAATAGAAAGGGTTCAAAAATTGGTCTTCACTTAAGGAGTGGATTTTTGACTTGTGAAAAGTGGATTTTGTATTTCAGAAAAATGGACTTAGGTTAAGGTAGTTTTGGAATTTAAATAAAAATGGCGTTTTTGAAAAAAAAAAGTTTTTTTTTGGTTGTGTTAGTATTTGTTTGGATTCTGAGCTGATTTTCTAGGCTTGGGGTGTTCTTTTCGATTGTGTTTCGGCTTGATGTTAGTTTTGGTTATTTGTTACTCATGTGGTTCAGAGTACACTTCCTAGAAAGGTCCCTAATGTTTCTAATGAGTCATGCACAGTTTTTGATTCTTTTCAGGTGTCGCCTATTGTTTGAAGTGATAGAGGACCTTTCGAGGTAGTGAAGTGGTTTTAAGGAGGCAGAGTGTGTCTTTAGTTTGTGGGGGAACTCCCTGTCTTTTTAACGTTCATGTTTTCTTGGGTTTCTTTGAGGGTCCAATTTTTTGACTAGTGGAGGTTGGATATCTTATAATCATTGGAATATGGGTAACATGGTAAATGTCCAAGGCCACCATTTACTGGGGGTTCATACCAGAGGAGGTAATGTTGAGGAAGGTGACAGAGTGGAAGGATGTTTGGTATGGTCGGCAGTTGGTAAAGGTTTATGTTAACCACTTTAAAAATCTGGTTCCAAGGGTGTAGTTAGTGGTGGTTAGAAATATGACATATATTGTTGTTTTTAAGGATTCTTTATATAATAATATGTGAATTTTTAATGAACCTATTCTTAAAGAGTCTTCTTTATTGGTGTCAGAATCTAGTTCCTCAGAATGATTCTTGGTGTTCCACTAGTGGGGTGGGTTTTAGTATTCAAAGTCATCTATCCACATCCCTCTGAAGTCTTACACTCGATGTGGTCATTTGGGTCACTGAGAGGAGTCCAATAGGAATATTTTATTGAAGAAGGAGTTGTGTCTGAGGGATACTCATACCTAACTGTGAGAAAATAGATTCTTCATCCATAAGATCCTCAGCAACATGTCTTGGGGTGAAGCTCACAAACAATCATATTTTTCATGGGTATGTGATATATTGGCCCAGTTCTTTATCTTTCATTTTGGGACTGTTCAATTTAACGCTTCTTAATTATTTTTCTCCTGTTTTCATTATTTCATCTCTTATTATAATAGTGTGATGAGCTCTATCCCAACCCAAGTGGTTTCATCTATTTTAATTATGAATTTCTAAATCGTTTTTTTCTTTAAAGTGTGTTTTTCATGTGGGTTAATGAGTCATTTTTTGTTTTGGTTTCAAATTTACTTTTTTAGAGATTCTTGGGTGTTGTGAAATGGGTGGAATATGTTTCTGGTCTGATGTCTAGTTTGGGTTTCCTTTTGTGGGTTTGATGGTGTTTTTTTCATCCTTCTGTGGAGGGTTTTCAGTTCATATAGGCGATCTCCCTTGATTCATCATTCTCGTATTCTAGGATTCCTTGTAATATGCCTCTTGTTTAAATCATAGTGGTGGAGTTCTTTTGTTAGAATTAAGGAAGTTTGTTGAGTTTGGGTTAAGAGTTCCTTAGTTTTTGGTTGCAGCAAGGTAGCTGTTTGGGTAGGTTTGAGGTTGGAGCTCCCGTGTTAGCCCCTCCTTGGGGTGGTCTATTTGGATTTCAATGTTTTTTTTATTAGTGCAATTCTTGTGGTGGGGAGAATCCTCTCAAGTTACACCCTCATTATTGGGATTAGTATTCTTCTTAACTCGGTCAGGTGTGACCTGTGGAGAGATAGGTCATCCCGTAGTTAATGGTATTCCTCAGTTTTGATCGGACATGAAATTAATTTTTGATTGGCTTCTGGTTTTGTGACTTTCAGGGGGAAGAAAAAAATTTTGATGGGGAGATTTGTCACACCAAGACCTTAAAATTTTAATCATTTTAATTATTTTGATTATTTATATCATTATATTTGAATTCGGTCTAGTCAGGGTTGAAATTTAAAAATTTGGAGCAAGGAGGGTTCTTACGCACGAGTTGCGCACAGTTAAGAGTAACCGTGCAACAACCGTACATGAGGGTATATGATCGGTATAGTGCCATTTGGCACGGTTGGAGCATGGTTTCTCGACTGTGTGACTGGTTGAAGGTAAATTTTCAAGAATGTTGGGCCTAGTTAGCGACCAACGCACAGTCTAAACCATTCGGTTGTCCAGTTTTCTAAATAAATGAAATTAAATGATGAATTAAATGAGAAACAAAATGAAATAAAATAGAATAATAAATGGTGAAATAAAATTAAAAGAAATTTTTAATAATAATAATAAAAATGATAATAATACTATTACAAAAAAATGAAATCAGTATTAATATTAATATTAATATTAATATTAATATTATTGTTATTAATATTAAAATTAATAAAATTATTATTATTATTATTAGATGAATTTTTGTTTTGTTTTTTCCTCTTCCCTCTCCCCTCTCCATTATCCTTTCCCACATGAAGCCCCCTCCCCTTCCTCTCCCTATGTGAAGCACCCTCCCCTTGCACACCCCACTTTCTCCAGTCATTCTCCCTCATTGGAACCGTCCTCTTCGGCACTCCCACCAACTATCGCGCCTCCTCTTGTGGATCTCCCATATGTGGAATCCCTTTCATAGGTGGCCTCATACTCAAGTCCAACCAACCTGATCAACCCCTCCTCCTCCGATACACTCTTCCGGTGCCCATCTCTCCTCATGGTGTGACCGAACTCCCAATATTCCCCCACTAGTCAGCATTCTCATTTTTTGGGTTTTTATTTTTGGGTTTTTATGTTTGTCCAAACCCTAGGAGTTAAGGTTTTAGGGTGACCCAATTTTATTGGGTTATATGGTTTTTGGATCGTCCATGGGGGCCTAATTTTCCTCCATCTAGAGTTTCATCTTCTCCATTCACATTTTAGGTATGACATTCCATCTCTTTCCCTTCTAGAACAACCCATGGATGCTTGCGTGTTTTTAATTATTATTTTTTGACATGATTTGCACCTATATAATGGCTTCGGTGAGATTATGTTTGTGTTTTAGAAATGGTATAATTTTATAAAAATATATTCTGTATTATTTTATTTTTTTTGGACTATGTGTTTAGATTCCCAATGTGTTTACAAAATTTCAAATCTTATTTTGAAAAATTTTATACATGTTTTGCATACCTATGGTGCTCTTTGTTAACCTATTCGGGTGTTTTAAAACTAGTTGGATTTGTTAAAAATAGATTTTAAAGTGATTCATAGATTATTTTTATGTGTATCTATGCTATATGTGTTGGATAAAATGTAAACTTTTTTTTGATAAAGAAATTAGGTTATTTGGATGATGTTTTCCCTTGTCAAAATTTTATAAAATTTGTTGGATTGTGAATTTTGTTTTATGCGTATAGTTTGTTAATGTGATAACATGGAGGATGTGTTTAAGTGTTTTGGAAGGGACCTCATGGGTTTTAAAGGGGTTTTCTATGTTTATAAAATTATATAAGTTGTCGGGTTTGGTTTGAAAGAAAATGGTTTTTTTAAATGGATTTTTAGTGTCTTCATGTGTATTAGAGTGTATCGTTGGATGTTTGAAAGTCCATGGGTGAATGATGTGCACACATGGATCTTGCCTCAAAAAGAAGATGACAGTTTAAAATTGTTTTTTTAACCTTTGTTCTTAAATGGTTATTTGTTTTCTAAATGATGTCGGTCCCTCTAGGTTAATTAATTAGAGCTTTGGTGGATCCTTAGTGGTGCGCACACACACATACATAGGTATTTATATGTATATGTATATGTATATATATCATCCTGGCACATATTCCCTCATGCCATGTGGAATATGTAAATTGGATTAAGGGCATATATATATATATATATGTATATGTTTGAGAATATATTTGTGTACTGGTGTGGGAAATTTTCATCAAAAACTCCAAGATATGAAGTGTATCGGCTTGGTCTGCTTCTTTTTTGAGGTAGGTCTTCTATGAATGCACCTTTAATTTGAATCCAATGATTGATTAATATTTTTTAAAATTGTGTTTACATGTTCATGTGGTATTTATATCTGTAGATATGAATATGTGTTTGGCTAAATGGATTTCACCTCTTGGATATTGGTTTCCTATTAATTTTCATAACCTGTCTAAGCCCGTTTACAAATTTCTTTTAATTATGAAGGTGTGCTAATTGTTTTAAAATATTTTAATTATTTTTTTTATAGTTGTGAAGTGTGTTTTGTGAAACCAAAAGGATCTGGTTAAATATCTTGTTCAAAACCTGACTTGTTTGGCACTTTGAAGCATGGTTTGATAATTCATTGACATGAAGGCCCGTTTGGCACTTTTTAAGTGTGTTGTGTGTTTTTATCCTGGAATTGAAAATTTATTTTTGAAGTGAATTTGGTTTGTAATATTTTTATAGTATATTAGAATAATATTATTAAAGGCCTAGTTGGCACCTTATGTCACTTTGAAAGTGTGAATTCTTGGTTGACAACTTAAAGTGTTTTGTTAAATGGTTTAAAAGTTCATGTGACATAACGGCCTGGTTGGAACCTTGGTTGATATGATGTGTATATTTTTATAGATATATATATATATATCTAGTGTGAATCTCTATAGGATTTATATCCCTTTATTGGTTATTGTATTGGGTTTCTGTGTTTGGGATAGGCAAGTGTGGTGACAAAAGGTAAGGTGAGTCACATGTGGGAGGACCTCCTACTTACACAACATTACTATTACAACCATGGGTTCCTGGGCGTGTTGTATTGGGTCGAGTGATGGTTTCTGATGAACCCTAATTAGAAGGGTTGGTACCCCTAGATTTTCTATTAGGCTAGGTGGGATGTGCCACTGGATCGATCAGTTGGGGGAAGCCAGTTGTTTATAGACTTAAAAGCTTCATCATATGCTGGAAGGAGGTTCCAAATTGACTAAGTCTATGGATCACTCTAGGGATGTTTAGGAAATACCCTTGGTTTCATACTTGTATGTTCCTTCTTTATTTGGTGTAGCTTTTGGTTATTTGTTCTCATGATACTTTTACTTTTCTTTTTTATATTAAAGATCCTATTTTGGTACTAGTTAGATTTTAAAACAATTAAATGCCATGACTTATATTCATTGGTAATTGATTTAGAAAATTGAAAAGAAAACGGGGTTTTCTTAAAAGTAAAATCTTGTTACCTTTTCTGATAAAAGAGTGGAAAACTATGTTTTGATATATCTTATTTTCAAATTAGAAAGAAATATTTTCATTTTAGAGGTTGAAAATCAGGTGTGGTTTATTTTAGAATTCTTACTAAGAATTTAGGGGCTCACGCCTACTTTTATCTTTTCAATTTTAGGTTCTTATAGTGTTGGATCACTTTTGGAGAGAATATAGTTCTATATTGGGTGGTGACCCATGAGGTCAGATAGAGGTATGTGTAATTTTATATTCTTTTTTGTGTGCTAGTTTTTATTTTTATTGCTAGACTTTATTCATTTGTTTAACTTTTGTTTATGGGAAAATCATTCCCAATGATTTAATTTTGATTCCTAGCAGTAGTTTCCAGCCCATGGGGATCAGAAACAAACCTCTATCCTTACCGTGGGCCAAATCGGGTGACCGGTTTAGGTTCGACCTGGGTTAGTCATTAAAATTGAAATTAGGGCCTCGTTTATAAATTGAATCGAAGTCTATATGGATTGAAACATGCACTACAACAGTGAAATTTGAATTTTGATGATTTCATGAATGAGAAATGTTTCATTATGATGGATTCTGATCACTATTGATATCAAAATATTTTGAAAGATAGAACTTAAATTATTCTCCTACTCTATGTGGATGAAATTCTACAAGGACCATAAATTCAGTGGATTGAGGAGATGAAGTGTATGTTTTCTAGTGGATTTGATATCATGGATCATGGAAAAGAAAATCCATCATTGGAATCTTAAAGTTATCTAATTCCCATAAACCTTCAAGAGATGATGAATTATGGTACATGGATAATTTTTCTATGCTTCATCTATTGTAAGTTTGATATATATGATTATATGTATGTGGCATAACATTCCCTTTGTAGTGGGGATGGTAAGTCATTTCTTGTCTAACTCTAGGAAGGATAACTTGGAAGCTATGAAATTGATCGTATAATACCTAAAGGGATTTTTCAATAGTAGATTTTTATTTATAAAAGATGATCCGCTACAAGTATTTTTTGATATATATTTTTATTATTATTATAACTCTTAGAAAATCACAATGGGTTTTGTGTTTACCTTTGGAGGAATGGAGATCATCTGCATATCACAGCTAAAATTGATGGTGAATTTTTCTATAGTAGAAGAAGAGTATGTTATAGCTATAAAATTTGGGAGTTAGTTGATCTAGTTAACATTATTTATGAATGAACTCATAAAATCATTTAGAGGTGTAATTTTATTTTATGATATTCATAGTGTTTTCCACCTTACAAAGAATCCATTATTTCATGCATGAACAAAACACATTGACATGAAATTCCATTTCATCCAAAATATACTAAAGAAAAAGTTATTTGAGCTTTAGAAGATCATATGAATGAGAAATATAGTTGGAATGTTCACAAATATGTTAGTCCAAGAAATACTAAGTCATCATTGAGCCTCAGTGAGACTCAACTAAAATAGACGAGTAATTTTTTCCCAATTGTTGGAAGATTTCAATAAGGTTCCTTGAAGTAATATTCTAGTGGGAGATTTTTAGGATCATGGAGTTTCTTCAAGCCACAATAATTCTATTTACTATAATTTCAAACTCCAAAATTTCTCTCATTGTATGTTTTGACTTAGATAATTCACTTCATCCTTAATAGATCAACGACTATAGGAACATCAACATATATGGTAGACCACAAATATTTTACAAACTTATGATGGATGTTATGAAATTTTGTCGATGGGAATGGTAAACAGTGTACCATCATAGGTGGTTGAGCTAGTAGAATTATCAACTTAATGGAGAAGTTAATTGATGGATGATGTAAGAACCCGAGTTTTTAGAACGGGTCAAAATTCCCACCCTGTTTGAATTTTTGAATGGTTTCTGAGGAAACTGGAGAAAATGGGCAGTTTCTAGAAATTTCCAGACTACACATCGTGTACTTTAAGTACACGCTGTGTATATGTTAAGCGGGTTTCGGCCGTGTGCTCACCAAGTACATGTCGTGTGATGACCATGTAGAAATTTCATACTACACGGTGTGTAGTTTTAAACACGTCGTGTAACCCGAGACTGTGTGGTGGCCATACAAGGTGTGTAGGCCTATTGGCTGGGTAGAACTAGGTACATGCCGTGTTCCTCTTGGACACGCTGTATAGTCTAGCCGTGTATAAGGGATACACATGGCGTGTGGGTTAGTCGGCGAGGAAGAGAAGAGAAACCAAGTACACATTGGGTACCCACAGGTACACACCGTGTACTCATGTCGACAGGTCGGTGGAATCCCAGCCACCAAATAAATAGTTAAATGATATATACATGGCGTGTAGTCATGAATTACACGCCGTGTGCTTTATTGTTTTGTGTTAAAATGGGCAGTAGCCTCATTTTGAGGCAAAACCTCAAAATCTGGACAGGTTTCGCGAACCAAGCAGGTCAGGACTTCAATCCTTTCCCAGATTGTCTTCCGAACTCCGTTTAGATCACGGATTGATGCGTTGGAACCCCCTCGGTATGGCCTCGATTCATCTTGGGCCGTTTTGTTTGATTTTCATTCTAGAACAAGTTATAGATGTTTGATCGGTATTGAATATTTTGTAGATTTACCACGTTTTAGACCGAATTGGTGGCTGTTACAAGAGGAGTAGCATCGTACGAGTCTCAGGTTGGTGGTGCATACCTCATTTTGTTTTTTTTGTGGTTGTTTGGGTGACATGGCCTTCAGTGCATTTTTAGGTATTTTGAGCAGGACCCGTATTATCTACTATTTCATATTGAATTTCTTATTGGACCCATGGGATGCCTTTGGGTGGTCCTTGTTACTGTTTTGCGTGAGCAGGGCTGGGTGAGGGGTCATTGCTCATCGGGCCATTTTGGCTGGGGAATGCCAAAATGGTTTTAATTGAAATATTAATGTGTTAAACTATTTAGTTTAATTTATTAAAGCATGATATGATTGTTAGAGGCATTTAATACCTCAGTGCTGGTGTGGGACAACACCTCGCATATTTCAATTCAACTATTTAGTTTTTTTTGCCGGGTTATGGTTCTGTTTAAATATGTTATATATGCAATTGCTGAACTGCATCTTCTGGACCCTTTGGGTTGTGTTGGGCTTGGCCTGGTTACGCTTGAGTGATGCTTCTCACAGGTTGGGCTTAGACCAGGTTACTTTGGGTGGTTTTGACCATGGGATTGGGCGTCATGGATGTCGGCTTGAGGCAGTACGACTATCAGGTTAGGCATGTCCCGGTTTACTAGGATGGCGATGCCATTAGACTTGAGCAGCATGGTTGCAGGGACACGAGGTGTTAGATGTGTTGGTGGATTAGGTATTATTTTTTGATTACTGCGCACCCAGGACATTGAGTAGTATACACACAGAGATACTATGTGATGAGGTGGGTTTGACCACTCATGTGGCTAGAGGCCCCTATAGTTGCGGTTAGGTATTTTGGTTGGGGGTTCTTGCCGTAGAAAGCCATGTGCGAGGTGAGTAGCCTCCAGGGGATAACTTGAGACATGAGGTGTCAGGAGGCACATGGTGTCGGGTTACTATTCTTGGTTGTGCCTTTGGGGCATCATTACTTGAGACACTAGGTGTCAGGAGGCACATGGTGCCGGGTTACTATTCTTTGGTGTGCCTTCGGGACGTCGGTACTTGATACACGAGGTGTCAGGAGGCACATGGTGTCGAGTTACAATTCTTGGGCGTGCCTTCGGGACGCCAGTACTTATGACACGAGGTGTCATGTGGCACATGGTGCCGGGTTACACGATAGAGATTCCAGCATTGCCTGAAGCAGGTGACACTCCATAGTGGCTGTTGAGCTCCAGTGGAGTTTCTGTTTACTTGTGCACTGTATTGTTTACTACTTTCCTTATAAATTCATGACTACTTAACCACATATATTTGGTAAACACCATTGGTTGGTATCCTACTGAGATTTGTATCACACCCTGCATGGACCCTTCGAGATGCGTGCAAACTTTATGGATCTACGTGAAGGAAAGAGATCGGATTCAAGAGTTGGGTTGTGTTAGTTGTTGCATGGAGATGGTATGGACCTTGAGGTCATACTTAGTTGGGGTTTACTTTGTTTTTATTTCTTTTCTATATCGGCATGATTACTTTTTATTGCTACTGTTGGTTAGCCATTGGCGCCCTTTTATATTCAGTTGTGTATGACATGCTCTAGATGCATATTTTACTGTTTAGTTGTAGTTACATGTTATCAACATGTTGTTGTGTTTCTTTCCGCTACTGTTGTTTATATTTTAGTGCTTCCACTCTGCGGGTCTGGTTCGAGTCAGCTGAGTCCTTCATTCCGCTGCATCTTTATTATTATTCTCAGACCAGTACCCTTATTTTGAATCTCCAAGAGGGTATAGCCTCCCCACTATACCTAACAGACCCCCGCTGCTAGTCGACAGCCTTTGGCATTCGAGGAGGTGCGCCTAAGGTAGTAACACCCAAACCATTTGGCACTGTTCTGGTGGCTGGCTAGGCCTGGGTCGTTACAAAGTGGTATCAAAGGAGTTCTTGATAGGGATTTAGTAGCATTGTTTTTCTGGATACTAATGAGATTCCGGCTTCTCTTTTATTTCTACTTGTTTTACTATTTGGGATATGGTAGACTGGAGATAGGATGTTACTGGAAAATGGGTTTATAACTTGTGCTTGGGTGCCTGCAGCCCCAAGTATGAGGGATGGACCAAGTTGAGTATGGGTGGGAATTTCTTGTTGCTTTTTTCTGAGATTACAGTTGATATTATTTCCACCTCAGTGGCTCACTTGATGTGTGGTGTTCTGGATTGTGACATGTGACCCTTGAACCAGTGTGGTAAGGGAGAATTAGACCTTGGCCCGGTATGGCAAGGCTTGTTTTCTTGGATTTTGATAGGCACATTTTTTTGGGTATTTCAATTTCATAATTGCACATATGCTTTGTGAAATGATTATACCATGTGAATGAAAAATCAATTTCTATGCTTTGTATTCATTGAAATGTGAATAGGTGAAACTAATGATAGAATTGATGGTTTATTTCAATATGGATTCCATGATTTATAAATCTGTAGAATTGCATGTTGCGGGATATTTGGGTCTGGCTCTTAAGAGAGTAGGGAGGTACTATGGCAGAGGCAGTGTAACTCTCAGGATTGGGCGACTCGGTCGTTGGTTTGAGGCAACGTGAGTTGTCAGGACGGGAATGGCCCGAGGTACTTTTGATAATTGGCTTTGATGAGGGCGGGTAAGGAGACCATGAGGCTAGGATGCCGTGGGGATTGGGTTGCGGTGAGGGGGAGTAAGGGTAGTTGTTATGTAATCCATTTAACTGATTTCCTTATCTGTGTATAATATATATATATATATATATATATATATATATATATATATATATGGGCTGTCTGACCATTTATAGTATTCAACGGGTTACTCCTTCACAACTTGATGGAGCATCAGGCAGGAGATGATACAGTTCCACAGAATCAGGTTCAGGATTCAGTACAGGCGGATCACGAGCTGTAGGGACAGGCTCAGGGACAAGAGAAGGTCTACGATTCAGTGTAGGAAGTACAACAGCTGGGTTTGGTAGCATTCGGACCATGGCTCGACGAGCAGCTCCGAGCTAGCCTGGTATGTGTCTTGCAGGGGATTGACAATGGCGTGCAGGGTACAAAGCCTTCTATGGCGTATCTGGCGCGAGAGTTCTAGTTGTAGAACCCACCGCTTTTTCAAGGTGAGGGTGGTCCGTAGGCGGTTGAGAACTGGATCGAGAGAATGATGATGATCTTCGAGCAGCTCGAGACTCCTCCAGGGCGGAGGGTCAAGCTGGGGACGTACATGCTGAGAGGAACGATGAGGCGTTGGTGGGACATACAGGTACAGGCTCGTAGGCACGAGGGACAGGCTGGGAAGGACTTCGAGGATAGGTTCATTTAGCACTTCTACCTAGAGACACTGAGGGCAGAGAGAGCTCGGGAGTTCTTGAGTCTTCAGCAGGGGGATATGTCTATCATGGACTATGCAGCTACTTTTGTAGAGTTGTCTCACTTTGCACCTGGTATGGTGAGCGATGACGCGACTTGGGTGAGGCGCTTCGAGGATGGCTTACGGCACACCATTCGGGTCCAAGTGAACATCTTCGGCTTGCTTCCTTCTCCGAGGCGGTAAATCAGGCGCTCATAGCCGAGGGAAACAAGAGAGAGAGTCCTCTCTTGGGTAGGGAGATAGCTTCAGGAGATGGTTCAAACAGTAGGAAGCGAGGATGAGATGAGTTCTAGCAGGGAAGTCAGGCTAGGGATTGAGATAGACCACCACGTGGTAGTTCTTTAGTGATTTTATTTCAGTGTGGACAACCGAGACATGTTCGGGCTCAATGCGATAGGCCTCCAAAGGAGTGTCGTGCATGTGGACAGGATGAACATCTGGGGAGGTTTTGCAGGCAGCCTTCTCAGATAGCTGGCAGGCAGGGACCAGGGCAGACAGTAGCGTATGGGGTTGGTTCATGTTCGGTACCCAGAGAGGGTAGTCGAGGTTCAGCTGTGCGTGGAGGTCATGAGAGAGATGGTGGGACCCAGCTGAGGGGTCAGTGTCCGGTGACTGGAGAAGCACCGCAGGGAGGTCAGGCATCAGGCAGCCATACTTCAGGCCAGGTGCATGCCGTGGAGCTACCAGAGGCTGAGCAGGCTGGTGAGCCGACGACAGTTAGAGGTACACTGTGGTGTGGTCGTGATCTCCATGTTTCCTTTTTGTCATGACCTGTAGAGTCATTTCTGTTTTGAGTGCACGTGGTGCACATTATCTATGTGGACTGACTAGATTCTAGTCTGTGGGAATGGCACCATATCGGGTGCGTGATAAATTCTATATATATATGTATGAGATGCATAGCATCAGGGCATTGAGGATGCAGGTTACTTGAGTTTTTGTGGGCATCGGGGCATCAAGGATGCAGGTTAGTTGAGGTGTTGTGGGCATCAGGGCATCGAGGATGCGGGTTATTTGTGGTGCTAGGCACCAGGACCTCGTGGAGGCGGACACCAATGTGGTGTGGGCTACGTTGGGTGTCGAAATTGACACAGGAGCACCAATGGGGCGCATGGGGGACAATGCATCACTGAAGGACAATGCGTCCAGAAAACAGGTTAGTAAACCCTTGTTTGTTTTATGTTTTGTTGGGTCGAGACCAGGTTAGGTGATTCCTAAGGTGGGGAGCCCCCTTGAGAAATTTCACCGAGACCTTTTTAGACCGGGGAATCTGGATTACTTTGATCGAAAGGGTATGTACGGTGCCATCTCTGGGTTTCATTCAGTAGTTTGATGATGAGCAACGTTAAGTTGGGGAGTTTGTAAGAACCCAGGTTTTTAGAACGGGTCAAAATTCAGACCCTGTTTGAATTTTTGACTGGTTTCTGAGGAAACTGGAGAAAATGGGCAGTTTCTGGAAAATTCTAGACTAAACGCCGTGTACTTTAAGTACACACCATGTATATGTTAAGCGAGTGTCATTCGTGTGCTCTCCAAGTACATGTCATGTGATGACCATGTAGAAATTTCATACTACATGGCCTGTAGTTTTAAACACGCCATGTAACCCGATACCATGTGCTGGCCATACATGGCATGTAGGCCTGTTGGCCGGGTAGAACCAGGTACACACCGTGTTCCCCATGGACATGCTGTGTATTCTAGCAGTGTAGAAGGGATATACATCGCGTGTGGGTAAGTCGGAGAGGAAGATAAGAGAAACCAAGTACACACCGTGTACTCCTGTCGGTAGGTAGTCGGAATCCCAGCCGCCAAATGAACAGTTAAATGATATATACACAGCGTGTAGTCATGAAGTACACACCGTGTACTTTCTTTTTTTGCATTAAAATGGGTAGTAGCCTCGTTTTGAGGCAGAACCTCAAAATTTGTTCAGGTTTCACGAACCTAGTCAGTCAGGACATCAATCCTTCCCTAGATCACCATCAGAACTCTGTTTCAATCATGGATTGATGCTTTAAAACCCCCTCGGTAAGGCCTCAATTTCGTTTGGTTTGTTTTGTTTGATTTTCGTTCTAGAACGAGTTATAGGGGTTTGAGAGGTATTGAATATTTTCTAGATTTACCGCGTTTAAACCGAATTGGCGGCTCTTACCGGAGGAGTAGCATCTTATGAGTCTTAGGTAGGTGGTTCATACCTCATTTTTTGTTTTCGTGGTTGTTTGGGCGATGCGGCCTTCATTGTGTTTTCGGGGTATTTTGAGCAGGACAGGTTTTATCTGCTATTTCATACTGAATTACTTGTTGGGCCTATGGGATGCCTTTGGGTAGGCCCTGTTACCAGTTTGCGTGAGCGGAGATGGGTGAGGGGTTGTTTCTCATCGTGGCATTTTGGCCGAGGAATTCCAAAATGGTTTCAATTGAAATATTAATGTGTTAAACTGTTTAGTTTAATTTATTAAAGCCTGATATAATTTTTAGAGGAATTTAAGGTCTCAGTGCTAGTATAGTACAACACCTCACATAGTGAAATTCAACTATTTAGTTTGTTTTGTCAAGTTATGTTTCTATTTAAATATGTTATATATGAAATTGATAAATTGCATCTATTGGACCCTTTGGGTTATGTTGGGCTTGGCCTAGTTACGCTTGAGTGATACTGCTCACAGGTTGGGCTTGGCCTGGGATACTTTGGGGGGTTTTGATCATGGGATTGGCCGTCATGGACGTCAGCTTGAGGTAGTACGACTGTCAGGTTGGGCAAGGCCTAGGATACAAGGATGGAGATTCCATCAGACTTGAGCAGCATGGTCGCAGGGACATGAGGTGTTAGATGTTTTGGTGGGTTCGGTACTATTTTGGTGATAACCGCTCACCTGGGACTTTGAGTAGTGTGCACACAAAGATACTCCGTGATGAGGTGATTTTGACCACTCGTGTGGGTAGAGGCCCTCGTAGTTGCAGTTAGATATTTTGGTTGGGGGTGCTTACCGTAGAAATCCATGTGGGAGGTGAGGAGCCTTCAGGGGATAGATTGAGACCTGAGGTGTCAGGAGGCACACAGTGCTGGGTTACTATTCTTGGGCATTCCTTCAGGGCATCGGTACTTGAGACACGAGGTGTTAGGAGGCACATGGTGTCGGGTTACTATTCTTGGGCATGCCTTCAGGATGTCGGTACTTGAGACACGAGGTGTTAGGAGGCACATGGTGCGAGGTTACTATTCTTGGGTGTTCCTTCGGGATGCCGATACTTAATACACGAGGTGTCTGGTGGAACAAGGTTCCGGGTTACACGAAAGAGATTCTATCATTGGCCAAAGCAGGTGACACTCCATGGTGGCTGTTGAGCACCAGTGGAGATTGTGATTACTTGTGCACTGTACTATTTACTTCTTTCCTTGTAAATGCATGACTGCTTAAACACCTATATTTGGTACGCACTATTGGGTGGTATCCTACTGAGATTTGTCTCACACCCTGCATGGGCCCTTCGGGAGGCGTGCGGACTTTATGGATCTACATGTATAAAAGAGGCCAGCATTAGGAGCTGGGCTGTGTTAGTTGTTTCATGGAGATGGTATGGAACTTGAGGTCATACTTAGCTGGGGTTTACTTTGTTTTGATTTATTTTCTATATAGGCATGATTACTTATTATAGCTACGGTTGGTTAGCCATTAGAACCCTTTTATATTCAGTTGTGTATGACCTGCTCTGGATGCATGTTTTACTGTTCAGTTGTAGTTACATGTTATCAGCATGTTGTTTTGTTTATTTACACTGTTGTTGTTTATATTTAAGTGCTTCCGCTCTGTGGGTCTGGTTCGAGTCTGCTGAGTCTTTCATTCCGCTGCATCTTTATTATTATTCTCAGACCAGTACGCTTATTCTGATCCTCCGAGAGGGTACAACCTCCCCACTAAACCTAACAGACCCTCGCTGCTAGTCGGCAGCCTTTGGCGTTCGGGGAGGTGCTCCTAAGGTAGTAATACCTGACCCGTTTGGCACTATTTGAGTGGCTGTCTGGGTCCAGGTTGTTATAAATGATCAAAAATGTCATATTTTGGTGTAAACTATTTTAATTGGAAGGAAACACTATAAAAGGAGGTGGGAACAACAATTGAGAGATAAAAAATATAATTAATAGTAATCGGTAATATAGTTCCCAGAAATATTATTATAAAACATAATGTAGGATTTCTAAGATACAAGGTTAATAAAAATTATACTTCTGGTAATACAAAATACTTTCATTGTTCTCCTACGGATGTAGGATGAAAGCTTGAACCACATAAAACTGGTGTTCCTTTTTGTTTCCTATTTTGAATGTTTGCTTGTTTTTATGTGTGATTCATCTTTCTAGAAGTGATTAGGGTTCTTTATTTATTGATAATTTTAGCTATCAAAGACATTGGTTGAATTTATAATAGTTTAAAATTATGTTGTGCTGAAAAATAGTGGATACAATCTTCCGATGAATTCAAGGTTCAATGAAATAAATTTTTATATTGGTTTTTTAGGTGTAGGCCTAAAAGTGTTTTTTATTCCCCAACAATATCCTCAGAAAAATTTGTCTCATATATGTTGAGGGGGGATTTTTATTATTTTGATGGAGGATCAAAATAAGTAGATTGATCCATGTTGACATCTTAGACAGGAATATTTTATCTAAATGTAGATCGATGGACCAAGATACTCTTACATAAATCAATCTCTCGTGTAAATGAAAGGGTATCATTAATGATCCACCAAAAATTATTTTAGGGGAAATTAATAAGAGGTATTTTTAATGAATTCCACTTCAATTTGTTTCTTATTTTCTTAAGAATGTAGTATAGTGTGCACCCTAGGTTCGGCTTCAAGTAGGCCACTTTCACTAACTATTCTCTAATTTTTTATATTTATAAACTAACTAATATAATATTGAAAAAAATACTAATATAGTGGATGGGGATTAAAAATTAAGATGATGTTAGGATATAAAAATAAAAAAACATAATGAATATTATATATAAAGAAATTAATAAAGAAGAAACTATTGTTCTTAGGGGATCACGGGGAAGCAATCATTATTCTTTAAAAAAATTGTCTCATCATTCTACTCAATGTAGTGATTAAAATCTATCCCAATACACCCTCCCATTCAAAATGTTACTACACCGCACCAAGATATATTCATGTAGGTTAATTCTCTCTCAAACTAGGTTAAAGAGATCTCTTCAGCACACATCACCATATCAATTCTACTCCATTGTATGAATCATTGTTGTAACGGGGAGAGGAATATAAATAAAAAGGAAGAGGATGTTAGTGATAGGGAAAAAAGAACAATCAAATATTATAATCAGTTTAACCACTTCTAAAATACTAGATTAAAATGATGAGTATACATTTAATTTTAATAAACTCAAGCGTCACTGCTTCCCCCTCAGCTTTTAGTGAGGTTTAGTTCTCTATTTTCATGGATTTGAGAAGAGGAACAGGGGTGAATAAATAATTAGGAAAGGAAATGAGATAATTAAAGGAAGAAGAAATAATATATATTAAATTTGTATAATACTATTCTATAAAATACCCTTCAAATCTACTAAAAATAATGATCTAAAGTTGACAACTATTTTGAATTGAGAGTGGGTACAAATTTATATGTAGGGGTGAATATTTTGGATCCAGTTTTTTACTCATAAAGTTCCCTCATGGTAATCACATTAAACTAAATAATTGGAAAAAGTTTTCTGTTGTAATTTTTTCCTATATGACTTGTGCATGTAGCTATAAAAGTTCTTATTCTTTTGAAATGATGATCCTTTGTTATAATAGATTTACTCCAAAAACATTTCTTTCTAGGATCACTCTTTTTATTTCCCATATCTAGTTCCCATGAGTTTATGACCTTGATATACGCACAATCACATGAGATAACAATTATGTAAATTATTACATTAGATATTTTGTTTCTCTATGTAAAATTTTAGATCAATTTAGCAATTAATTTGGGATAGGTTACCCTATATTGAAACTTCATTCAATATGGGTATATATTTTGAGACCTGATTAGTGATCTTGGTTTGAGAATAAAATATTTTGATTAAACTATTGGTCCAATTGAATGAAATGTATCCCAAAAAAAATAGAATCCTAAAAAATGAATTTTTTAATTTGGACCATAGAAGTAAAAATTATGGTAGAAATATAAAAAATAATTAAAATAATTAATTTTCTAAAAATAATCCATTTTCATAATTAAGATAAAATACTTATAAAATTATAAAATGTGACAATTTCCAATAAAATAACAATTTTGAGGATTAAATCATTGAAATTATAAGTAAAATTATTTAAAATATTTTCTCTATCAATCCACCCTCTTAAAAATTCCACTCCTGGAAAATCATCTATACTAAACTCAAAATAAACTTCCCAAAGAATAAACAACAAAACTATTCAATTATCATATAAAAATAAAATATCATGCCTCCTATATCGATCAAAATTCTTTAAATCCTCAAAAATAATAAAAATAAATTCAATCTAATGTTAATCCTCTTGTTCTTGTCAAACCTACCTCCTTGGGAAAATATTTATCTCTCACTAAATATTTTTTATGTGGATTTTCCTTATTCTCAACTACATGTGTGATCTACATAGGTTTTCTATCCTCCCTATATCTACACATCCTAGATTCAAAACATTTTCCAATAAAGTAGTCTTTTACATGAGTTATTTTGAGGTTAAGGGTTGGAAGGTTTTACAATGTAAAAATATTAGAGATAGGATGAGGAGGGTTAAGAATTAAAGTTAAGTAAATGCATGAAAATATTTTTTAGATATAATGGTGTGCTCCTCACTCAGATCAAAAAACAAATCACCTCCAAACACCTCTTTATATTCCTAGTACGTTCATTATTTATCATTTTAGAATCAATAATAAATTTATTCCCTCTTTACCCCCATTTGTAGAATTGTTTCATTAAGAATATAGATACATAATTTCTCTTCAGAATCATATTTTTTACAAAAAGTGACACAATTATTGATATTCAACTATTGGTGAACTCTTGAACAATATTTTTAATCATATTTAGGCCACCCATGAATATTTATATTATGACATTTATTCTTATAAATAAGAAATAAATATATCAAAACTTTCAATTCATCTCAAACAAATTCTTTAAATCTGCACAACACAACCAAACCCCCACCCACACATTTTTATTCAATAATAATCACACATATAGCTTATATAGATTTTTATATAGGGCTAAATTTATTGTATTGTGGATGTATAAGAATGAATTTTATGGATACTTGGGGATTAATAATGGTTATATGTAAAGGTAGGGCAAAATATGAGTTGAATTAAAAAGGGATAACAAAGTGCCTTATCAATCATACTTGAGAGATTCTATGAACTCAAACAGCTTTAAAAATGTAAATAAAACATGTTATGGATCAAAAAAATGTCTCAAGACTCAAAAAATATATGATGTAAATAAGATGTCAAAAAGGTTTAGAAACCTCTCGAGTTGGGCAATATTTTTAATTTGGACAATACTAGTGAACATAAGTTTCATACTCAATCTCATCAAATGAAAATATTTGAAATCACGAAATAAAATTCATTTACTAATAACTTATATCCTAAAATATTCAAATCATGTGATGTGAAAAAAATACTAAAATGTTTTGAATTTTCCAAAGTATTTGATTTAAGCTCAAAATTCCTAAAATCCCACCAACAGTAAAAAATAAAAACATAAAAAGGTTCAAAAAATATAATAAAAAAAGGAGGAATACCCAAAAAATCATTAATAAAGCTTTATATCCATCCCCTACATGTATTACATTTACTAACCTAATTTTTGTTCAAATAAAATAAATAAATTTTTTCAAACAAAATTTCAATTGGGAATAAACAAAATAAAGAAATTGAGAGAAAAGATGATTTATTTTTCAGTGGCAGGATTGAGTTGAGCTATTAGATGATACAACTTCAAAATTACATGAAATAAATAGAAAAAAAAACATAAGAAAACTAAATAAATAAGGATAAAAGGGAATGAAAAGGAATAATGGTTATTTTAGACCCCTCAAGTGGGTTCTAGGTTTTCATTGTCCCTACTCATGGGGTTTCACTCTCACAGAACCTAACAGACATGTAATGGGTTCCCTCTTCCTAGAATACTAAGGGGTTTGTTTGGTTGAATAAAATAGGTTTGGCCTTCCTTTATCTGTTAAAAATATTAAAAACTTCATTTTAAAGAAATTAATCGTGGAAATTAATCTCTTCTAGGAAGGTCGTTGAAAAATCAATGTTAATAGGTGTGTCTTCAATATCTTTTTCCAAATCAAGAGATAGGTATGGATGATCTTATTTTAAATTATTAAATATGGGAGAATCACATATCTTTTCATATTCTACAATGTATAACCAATACTCATCCAAATCATTTTTATCTCCCACATGTATATCACATGGAATATATTTTTCAAAAAACTACTTTAAAAATTTTCAATAAAGGTCAAATGGATCTGTAAGTAGCTTTTTAATTTTCTCTTCAAGTTATTCAACTTGAATAATTAATGGGGTTACTTCTTCCACCAATGGTTCCATTTTTTCCTCTACCCGCTACTCTTGGGATGCACGTACATATTCACCTATCCATTTCATTTTTCTCTCCATGTTTTTTATTTTCCATTGAATTCATTAAATATATTATTTTTTATAATTCTAAAATTATTATTTTACCTAACAGTAATTATTCCATGCATAATTATCAAAATTTGAATACATCATGGATGAAATTATTTATTTTACTTTTTAAATTTAAGATTTTTTTTTCATTTTTAAAAACAATTATATATGAAACTATTGTACCTCCTTTAAAATAATAAAAAATTGATAAGAATTATTTTTCAGGAATAATAATTAAAAAATTTACTTATTTTCCTAAGAATACAACATAATATTGACCCTAGGTTCAACATCTAGGAGGCCACTTACACTAACTATTATCCTATTATCACTATTCATAAACTAACTATTATAATACTAAGTATAAATACTAATATAGTAGAGTATTTTTCATAATGAATTTGATTTTAAAATATTTAAATAAAAAATACAAAGAAAATAATATATAAAGAAAATTTTAAAGAAAAAATATTTTATTAAGGGTTCATGGTGAAGAAATCATTGTTCTTTAAAAAACATATTATCATTATACTTAGTGTAGTGATAAAAATATATCACAGGAAACCCTCACATTTTAAATTTTACCACCCCACACATAGATATCTACATATAGGGTAACAATATATTAAACTATGGTAAATATTTATCTTCTACGCACAACACCATCAAAATTATACTTTATCATATGCAACATTGTAATGATAAAGAAAATGATTAAAATGAATATGAAAAGGAATTTAGTGGTAGAAAAAAAGGGGATAATTGCACACCCAAATTAATTTAACCACCATTGAAATCCTATAATAAAATTATTAGAATACATTGAAGTGAATGAAACTCAAGACTCACCACTTCCCCCCTCGAATAATAGTAAGGGATAAATTTCTATTTTCTTGGAATTGAGAAGAAGTGCAGTGGGAGAAAAAAAAAGGAGAAAAGAAAATTGGATAATGAGAGGAATAAGAATATATATATATATATATTAAATATTTAAAATACTATTATATAAAAAACCCCTAAAATATACTGAAAATGGAGAACTAGATTTTTCAAATCTTTAAAATGGAGAGTGGGTTAAACTTTTTAGGGAGATGGGTGAAAATTTTGGATCTATATTTTCATCATAATTACTACACATGATAGGCATATTAAATTGAATAATTGGAAAAATAATTCTTCTGAATATTTGTGTCCCTGCATCTTGTTCATTGACCTACCAAATTTCAGATTTGTTTGAGAATTTTCTCTTATGTTATTATAGATTTAATCAAATTTTTTTCTCATATGACTCTTTTTATTCCACACATCTTGTATCCCATGAATTAATTACCTTGATATAAGTATAATAACTTGGTCTCATAATTATCTGAAAGGTTTCTTAGGATTTTATCTTTATCTATTTAAAAATTTAGATCAATTTGGTTGTTACTTTCTGAGATATGGCCCCATCATAAAAATTCATCCAATCATGGAACATATTCCAAATCCTAACTTTTAAGCTTTATTTGGGCCTAAAATATTTTGTTTCATATCTTGGTATGATTTAATGAAATTTATGAAAAAGAACATGAAATCCTATAAATATGAATTTTTTAATTTGGATCACTCAAGAGAAAATTATGGTTGAAATAAAAACAGATTTAAAAAATTTAAAATTTCAAAAATAGAATATTTCTATAATGAAGCTAAAAATACTTCTAAAACCATAAAATGTAAATATTATTAATAAAATAACACTATTTTGAGATTAAATCATTGAAATTAAAATTGTAATTATTGAAAATATTTGTTCTTTCACCCTTGAACTATGAAAAAGATTCTATAAAGCTTAATGTCATGTGTTTAGGACTAGATTTATTACATCTATATTTTTATTATCTTGATTGTGTTGATGAAAAAAATAATGTTGGGCCTTCTAATCTCACATGAGTGATGATCAGTGTGAGAAACCTGTGATCAATAATATTTTTTATCAATCACATGAGAGTACATGGTAGGGAACATATGAAGGGAATTTATGTTTTGATGAAATTCGGAAAATAAAATATATTTTTGACCCTCATACATGGAGTAAAATATTATAATAATGAAAATAAATTATTTATCATGGGATAGAAGATCCATACATCACTACATATCTTATAAAAAGTAATGATTCCACACTTAGTTCTTTCATATGGTGGTATTTTATATTTTAAACCTTAATGTAGGTTGCTAGGAACTAAGATTCATACATTAGTGATCATTACAGATATTTGGATATCATATAAGAGAGATGAGAAACATAATATATGTTGGCCAAAATATATTAAGGAATTACAAGATTGGACCTTTCTTTATGTAGTTTAATGTTACATGAGAGTGAAAAAAGGGGAACTTTTACATTTACACCAACTAGAAAATGAGGGAAAACAATTATTAAGATCCCCACACAGAGCTAGATCCCATGTGGGGGGTAAATAATTCATCCTTATTGTAAGTAAATTAAAAGGAAACATTTAAAAAAGATTGGCCACTCTTATCATTTTAAAATAATGTAGGATATACTCAACATTTTGTAGTTTAAATTTGTGTGACAGTAACAAATTCTTAGCAGTTTAATGTTTTGCAAAACAGACCGGGCTATGAATTTTAACATCATGCAATATAGAAGATATTTCATACATTATAAACTCATGAATTCAAAACTATTATATTACCAAATAGATTAATTGATGTGTATCATCACTTTTCACCATCCCTGGTTATATGAGGTTGGGTCATCTAAACATTGTGTCAAATAAAAAGGGATTTGTATTAGGGAAAATCCATAGCTAGGCTTAATATATATAATCACATATGAAACTACGTACCATGAATATACAAGATTCCAGCTATAAATAGTTTTTAAGGTGTACTTAGAGAAATATAGGTCATGGATAGGGGGAAAAAGTGGGTCCCACCTCAGTGCAATTCCATTAGTCGGAAAAGATATTGAAGAAAATACTCAGAACACTATGGTTCAAGGGAATTTTTTATTGGGATTCAAAATCGGGACTAGGATAAGAGATATTGGAATTACTCTATGTCCTATAAAGATAATAATCAAAACATGTGTTGTTATTATAAAATAGTCCATATGTAGATCAAACACTTTAATAGGTATAAGGGAGTTTTCTATCATAGTCTAGGTGAGCCTTAGTGTCTGGGTTGGGTAACATTTCTATAACTATTGAATCTTATAGGGATGGATAAATAACCCCATGTAGATATAGTTCTTAAAAAAAGGGTGAATAATTTTAACTTAGGTTCAGGGATGAAGGATTCCACGATGAAGGCTTCTACATAGATCTAACTCATATATAGGATATAACGTATTCTATAATATATTCGAAGGATGAATCTTTACTTGTGTGTTTCTATGTATATCTAGTTTGTATGTAGAATGTAGCATTTTTATCAAGTAGTACCACACATTAAGGAGAGATTTTTATTTTCTTAAAAATGTGGTTGGTTCCATGATGGGATATTTTGGAATCATTATATATCCTGTGAGGTCAAGAATCAAGCCACATATAGTTCTTATTCATTCCTAGTGTAAAAGGCCATTGGTAAAGAACCAATTTTAGTGAAGAGGAATCAAACACTAATTTGTGGTAATTTTTATTCCTTTTGTTTCATATATTAAATTAACTAAAACATATAGGTTGATATATGAAACCATAGTGATAAAATTATAAATAAATGAAAACTCTCAGTGGGATAGACTCCAATGTATGTGGCACTTTTTCTCAGTATAGGTTCATGGGATAACCTACACCGGAGGATCTTATATAGATATGGATGAAAAATAAAAGATATTCATCTTTACTTCACCATGGATACTCATATAAGGATCAATGTGTTATTGAAGTTCTTACTAAGACCCGGATCTTGTGTAAAAATAATAGGCCATGCTTGGTTAGCCCCTCAAAGTATTTAAAAGTCATATATTGTGGAACCAGATGTCATATATTTTAACATCATGTGAGAGGGACTCATTTATCATGAAGTTTATATCCATTCAATAAATATTTTTTATCTAGGGGCCTTAAATAGGTATAACTCATGCATAAAATTTAATGGATTCATCTAAATTCTGGACAAGTGGAGGGAACCCCATCATAGATGGAGTGAAAACACCGAGATAATGTGGGTTCTCGACTAGATTCTATAGTTGGGACAATGATAGGATATCCATACATCACTAAATATTCTGAAATATCAGGAATCAAGACACATGTGGTTCTTGTACGGTGCCTCCTCTATATTGATCAGACACAAATATAAGGGGTATTTTTCAGTGTTCAACATTTACAGTTGGACCCAATATTAGAGATTCTGGGGTCACTATGAATCTTGAGGTAATAAGAATCAATCCACACATATTTCTTGAATAGAAATTACCTATATAGATATAGCTCTTATACAGGGGAAAGTGGAATTTGTTTTAGTAAAACATGATTAAAAAAACATACCATACACCAAGAATTACTACATGGATCAGACTCTCGTGTATGGTATAAGGTGGTATAAAATGGGACACTCTGTGTAGTTTAAATTTAGGTGATGTGGACTTTTGGTAGTATTTATTTTAGTGTTGTAACACTCAAACCAATGTAAATTATATTTTACGTTCATGTGATGAGGACCTCTACCACACAATATAACATCATAAAAAAGGTATTATGCACTATATAGTTTAATTTCATGCAATATAGACCTCCACCAAATAGATTAACATCATGTATAAGTGACATTGTTCCATTAAATTTAAGGATATGCGATGATGACATGAGTGTCAGGATGTTTAGGATCATGTGACATGGACCAAGACTATGAAATTTAACATCATATGGTTATGAAATTTTGGACCAATATAAATTAATGAAAACTATTTCTTAAGATATCTTCCATTAGTGGGGTTTTCATTCTTCTTATCCATTATATCCAAGGAGTAAGATCTATTTAAATATTCCTTGTGTATGATGTAAGGACATTCCCATTTTGGTTTAATCTTTGGAGGCTTCTTCCCTAGAATATTTTGGGTTCTAATAACTAATACTAGATATCTATATAGAAATATGAAAAGGATAAATTTCTTATTAAGACTCATACAATATGATTCTAATGGACTTCCATACTGTGTAGTGTATGCAACCTATTCACATTGAGATTCTCTAACTCATCTAGCCACTTATAGTATTGTTCATATTTTGAGAGCTTCCCATAGATAGAAATATAGGGTGAGGGTAGTGTTAATTATATTTATATAACCACCTATATTCCATAAATAAAAAAAATATATGGTTTATTTCATGGAGGTATGAGTTATGGTATGGTAATCCCACAAGGCGTGCAGAAGCTTATCTGGCTAGGATTTCTTATCTTTATCAACCATCTTGTAGAGTATATTTTACGAAGTCTTATTAAAGTCCAATATCTATCCATTTTTCCAATTCATGATAGTGAGATAAGTGATTATAATCGATTTTATACTCTTAATATAGCCTTTTCAACTCCAAGGTAATGAAATTGATTTCATTTTCCATTAATATTTTTTGGGAGTCAAAATCTAGATATAATATTTAAATTCATAAAGATGATGATATTCTTTGTTTCTAATTACTTTTAGGGTATATCCTCATCCCATTTAGAGAATAATTATGTGGTAGTAAGGATGTACTTGAACTTCCTAATTGTAGTTTGGGGCATGGATCCTTGACATCCATTCCCCATAGGTGAATGACCAAGATTACTTAGCAGTATGAAAAAACTCTAGGGTTTGATGGGTGAATTTCAAATTTATTTTATAACAATGCCATTTCATTGTGAATTCCATAAAATTCTGTGTCATTATTGTCTAGAAATACCAAGCCTCCTGATTTTGTGGGAGATCTTGGTCCCTGACTGATGAGTGCATCGAGATCCTACATGATCTTCTTGAATGATGGTGAGGGTTTCTCCTCCTTCAATTCATATGAGGAGGACTCTATGGAAACTTAAATTTTAGGGGGTTTCTATTCCTTTGGTACTTCTTAGAGGATGATGTTTTATGTTTTTAATAAGATCTATTCCTTATTGGATTGGTTCGATGGGAATATCATATTTTAGAGATAGTCCATTAAATGGAGAATCCATCCTGTAATGGTATTAGTCTGTGATGATATTGTCTCATTAATATCTGAGGTATTATTGATTTCTTTAATTTCATCCATGTCATTGATGATTACTGGGGATACCATTCTACTATGTGTGATATTGAAAATTGTCTCATCCTAGCTGGGACCAGATAGGGTCCTGACTATATTAGATAGAACATCATTATTGGAATTATTTGATCATGGGATATGATTTAGTGTCATATAGAAAGGGATTTATACCACCAGCTCCCTTATGTAACCCTAGAGTAAATTCAACGCCTTATTAATGGAATATTCACCATTAATATCATTAATTACCAGATCTAAGTCACCTTTGACATTCAAATGGGACACTTAATGTTTTTGGGATAAATGTAATCTTTTAATGAGATATTGGCAATCTTCGTTATTATTAGTGAAACCTTTAGATAGAGTTAATGAATACGGTAAAACCACATTGTCTAGGGAGATAAATATAATGCCCAATCCAACTCTACTAAGCTTTATGATTTCCATTATTTTCCCAAGAAGACTTTAATTGGTTTTATAAAATTTAATCTCTTATGTATAAGGAGTGTTATTGATAGATAAAACCTATTTTCCTAATATTTTAGTGTTTACCATTGTGCTTTATAACATAGGGTGTGCTGTGAGAAAATCCTCAAATGCTTTTCCTTACAATACCTTTTGTGATATAGAATGAATGTCAAACTATTTAAGGATAACCTCCCATTGAGCCAGATCCCCATTCAACATTAGATGATTAATGATGTACATGAGTGAATCAATGTTAAAGACCATAAAGACCCTATGTCACTACAAGTAGTGCCTCAACTTTTATACCATGAAAATTAGTGTGAGTAAGTTATTTATGATGTCAGAATATCATTTCTCAATATCTAGAATCGTCATTTTGAAATAGTGGAGACTGTTTTCCTTTCCCAAATAATTTTATTTGTGATAAGGGAACAAAGATATTTCTTTATAATGGACATATAAAATAATTGGCCTTTATTCTATTGATGGAATTAGGACCAATTTGTGCAACAGATATAAATTGATATTTTCAAAGACTTATTCATATTATCTATTCTATCAGTAAGAAACTCCCTTTTTAATCAACTTTTTAAAGGGGATACATTATATATCCATGTTATCTATGACATACATGATATAGTCCAAGTGTCCCTGAATCCTTATTAACTCTTTGCAAACTCTAGGAGACGGAATTTAAATAATCATACTAGTATTCTTAGGGTCAACCATGATGCCAATATAGTGTACCATAGAGGCAAGGAATTTTCATAACATCGCCTTAAATATTTAACAACCAAATAATTTATGGTTGAAAATATGGTCACAAAAATACCAAGATTTGACCACAAAATCATTTAAATGGTATTCTTTTATCTTTCTAAGAAAGGTACTAAATATTCAATGCATGGAACATTGATAAGGGGTTCCAAAAACTATATACTGAGGGGAATGTCCTAATATTTTAATATACATTGCTCTACTTTAAAATTGGTACATTCATCATACTCAGGGGACATCCTAATTTAATTGTACACCATGTACCCATCCTTGAATGAAATGTCTTCGAAACTTATGGTTGTTCCAATAGGGAGTTCTGTGATTGGGACTTGGAAAACATCCTTCGATAATTTCTATTTTAGGTATCTAAAATCAATACACACCTAAATAATCTCATTGTTTTTCTTAATAGGGATTACATTGGAGGTATATTTCATGTACTAAACTTCTTGGATGAAGTTTGATATAATAAGATTATAAAATTTGGCTTCAACCTTAGTGGAATGGGATGAATTCCTCCTCCTACCAAACTATTTGAAACCATGATGATTATATGGTATTCTTAGATAATGTGTATCCACATCTAAATATAGTATATAGATCTCTATATAATTTCATTGATCATATAAAATTCTAGTTCAAGAAGGTGATGCACATGTTCTGATCTTCAAGAGGCATGATGACATTAATCAATGTGGGTCATTGGTCTTCTTTTATACCCAAAGTTATTTTTTTTGAGTTCATTGATGGAAGTAGATATTCCTTCCTAAAATTATGGAGGGGAACTCTAAAGTTATCCTCCTATTTTTCCTCAACCTTAATATATTCATATGTGGGGAATAATGTGGAATCATGGGATCTAGAAGAAAACATGGGGGTGTCTCTGAATCTTATTAATATTTAGGATGCATATTTGGATCGAGAAAATATTGATGTGGGTGTATCTTAAAACCCTAAAGATTATAATTCGTATATATTATGTGGTTTCAAAGACAAAGGGGGAGAATTCATATCCTGGGTAACATCATCTATGTAGTCATTATCCCTAGACATGGATTCATTTCATTCAAACTAACTTATCTGAGATAACAAATCAGTTATTATGAAAATAGAGTTCAGTGAATCCTTTTAACTCTAGTGTCTTAGTGGATATTGGTTCACTGCCTCTATAATATTAATATTAAATATAAAAACATAACCAAGTAAGTTATAAGAAATTTTTAGGGTAGTTCCCAAACCATTCATAGAAACAACATATAAGTCACCTTCCTTCACTAGATTATTTTACTATCTCTTATTGAAACCTATCTTGGTATACTAGTATTATCAAAATTTAGATGGGGTGTTGTCATCATATTTTACTTTTACCTTTCCACTGATGTGGTACTTTGGGTGTTGATGGTATGATTATGGCATCATAGCATGGCTGTGATGCCAAGGAATTCCTAATATATTGTTTAATTTTGTGTCCTACTAGTTTACTATGAACTCGGAGTCAGATATATGATCTTAGAATTGTTCTATGAGTTTAATTCTCCCAGGGGTATTTTATCACTTTGTTATACCCTTGAATGATCATATTTGTGGGAGACAAGTTAGTATCACCATAATAAAAAATTGGGTTATCCATACTGGGATAAGATTAATCTTAGAGCCATTTTTAATTAGATCATGATGAATGTTTACATTATAAAGATTTACAAAGAAACACATGGGTTTGATATTTATTAGGAAAAAAATATCTCAGTATTAATCTATGAATGAAATAGAGGCATCACACTCTACTTAGGTAGTCTCCACATTATACACCTTGGCTGCATGGACTTTAGTCTTGAATTATTGGGGGCTCTGGAGAGCCTTTATAAGTTCTTACCTGATCACTTTTATGATGTGAAGATCATTCATGCTTAAAGGTTTAGCTGGGAAGATGTCCAACTAATTTAATATATCATACTTCTATACAAGGGTTCAGTGCTTACCAATATGGGATTATTATTTAGCTTATAACTTTAGGGCCAATGATTTTTTTCCAATTATCGTAACACTAGGGCTCAACTCAAATACATGTTTTCCACTGATGTTGTGTGATGATTTTTTCTACCCACACATCTACTCTAGTTTGGTAGTTGTACACCTATCAACTGGTCTTCAAATTAAATTGGATCGACATGACTCTTGAGAGATTAATGGGAGTTTACATGCTTCTATGGGGCTCACTGATGTTCCCACCCATGGGTTTTGGTTCTCTAAATGGTTCAGTAGGGACATTGATTTGATATCAAACTAGCTGCATTCATGTCCTCCCTAGTTCCCTTGGATATGAAAAAAATATTTCTTCATCTCCCTAACTATATTTTGAAAAATTATGTTCATACTCATACTACTCATCTAAGATGGGATTATTTAAGTGGATAGCATTGAGAGATCTGTACTATGACTCTACATCTGATGATGGTTCATTTAGAATGGTGGTTCCCATGTTCTGAATAATGGGGTAGGAAATCCATGTGGGTCTAAATGGGTTTGGGAGTTGATTAAAGTGCCTCTTACTATGCCATAATCCACTTCAACCTATTATGTTTTATTCCATGAGATGTATTCAAAGGTGAAAATTTGGAATGTACAGGGGGAATTGGAGCCACAACGTATTAATTGAGTTATTCCTTGAGGACAACATGAGCCTAATAAAATGACTTTTATACCATCAAGTTATTGAAATTTTGTTCCCATATTGTTGGAACTAATTTTCAATCACCTTATTCCTCTTGTTGGATACTAAACACATAAAAAACCTATACTGTATTTTTTTATAAATTTATATTTTTGTCATTTATAATTTTCAAGAGGGTATCCATAAATAAAAACCATTCCTGGATTGTGTGTCCAAAAATTCAATAAAAATGGAAATAGTTTGAGAGACCACTAAGGTTGAGTTCATCAAATTTTTTGGCCTCATTTTACTTAAATATATTAATTTCTATGGATATGATAATTTATATTAGAACCATATATTTTAAAAAATAATAGGTTTTGTTTCTTTGATCATCATATCATTGTAAACCATTCTATTTTCTTTCTTCTGGGTTGGGTGGTTTTTCTGTTTCTATCACTATATGGAAGGAACAAGGTTATATGTTTCTTTAATAGGTTTTATAGAAGTAACTAGTGCTAGTTTATGTGTGGAAGTGGTAGCAATCACTTTGAAATATTTTTTTCTCTGAATGGTAAGAACATGATAAGATTTGGCCTTAGTTTTTTGAATAACATCCTCCGAATGTTATGCAGTTTCCAAAAAACTCTGATACTTCACATGGGTACATGAATGGGATTAATGGTGTATTTAGAACACCTTGAAGAATATCTATGTGGATCTGTAGTATATTCTCCTATGAGAGTTTCATATTGAGAGAGTATGTCAGTCCTTTCCATTAGGTGATGAAATCAGAGACCCACTTATTTTGATGTAGCTTACAATTTGAGAGGACCATGATCATCGTATTCCTTAACATAGTGATGAATTGGTAAATTAATTGATGGAAAAGGTTTTCCTATCATATGATGGACCTAGTCGGATAACTACTGCCCCAAACGAAGGTTTTTCCATCTAAATTTAACACGAAGCGTCTTAGTTTTTTTTCCTCCTTCTGATCTAGTGTTCCCATCGTAGGGCTACACCAGGACACAAAATGTGATAGGTGAAGCTATGGAACTCCCATTCCATTGATAGTTAGAAAAATGGGTTTTCTAAAATTTGTTCTAGGAGGCGTAGTTTCCACCCATTCATGTCATGGTTTCCTTTTAGGATACACTAGGGTGTGTCATCCTTATATAGATTCCATTAAAGTGGTAAGAGAATTTTTGTAATTGAGGAGTTTTAAAGGAAATAGCATTTTGGTTGAGCCATTGATGAATGTTGAATGTGAGGCTTGATGTGGCCATACAAACATTCATCAGTTGTTGACTCCTAGTTTGAGTTGGATCAAGGTGACTTTTATATAATGAGTGGACCAACTATTATATTAGAGAAAAATCTTCTTTCCCCTTAATCACCATGATTAACTACCCTAGTTTCCTATAACCATAGCCGAATCAATGATCATATTCTACTATCATAGTCTTGGTAACCATTTTATGATGATTGGGGGGAGAAAAGTTCACTTCATCTTGATGATAATACTAATCCATAATTTTTCCCTTGAGTAATTTGAGGTTGATTCATTTCATATTGTGGATCTCAAACTTAAATTATATTGGTTTTTATTCATTATAATGAACTTTGTGTATGTATCAAGTTATAGTGTGTTTAGTAGAATCATATGGTCTATGTATTTAAAATTTTATCATCAGGTTCATCTCTAGTGATTTGTAGTCCATCATGTGAAAATGGGATCTTCTGTGAAAAATTTAAGCACAAAAATTAAACTAAAAAATACCTGGTTCAATTGGATGTTGTGCTCAACATCTTATCATCACTAGTGATCATTGATTGAAGTAACAGAAATCATACCATTATATATAATCCACATGTTCTTATAATGTCTGTGGGAACTTTATTTATCAAATAATGGGTTTTAGAGTGGATATTTGATTAAGATTTCATTGTCTCGAATATCACAGATACTTTGTTTCATCAATCCATGAAGGATATCTTTGATCGATTTCTTGGAATGATTGCTTCTCTCTCTAGGAAGTTGGATAAGAGATGTATGTTCAAAAAATCATAGTATGAATAGTACCCCTAAATAGAGTATCCTCCCACTTATATAGTGGGGCACAAAATACCCGAAAACAGCTCCTTGACCCCATAATATTTATTTCATACTAAATAGGCAAAAATGATGTGTTATAACCAACTAACTAGGTTATAATCATCATTTATATTTTTATCACTATCTTTTAATATAATTATATATATTACATGATAAAATTATCCATGAAATTGACTTAATATTCTTATAAATATTTTATGAAGTTTGAATATTAAAATAATATTCATTCATTAACATTTTCCCATGTATTCACATAATATTTTATGTATACCACTTAATAAATAAATTCAATAATAATTATCATAAACTCAAATAATTAGAATCTATTTATTTAATGGTGATCTTATATTCTCATATATCACTCAGGCCTCATGGTTGAGCCCACCATGTCCTAAAATATTATTCATTAGAATTGGCTAAACTTTTGATTACGTTTATAATGTGACCCTATAGGCCCATATCTAGATAGTAATGAATACTATTTAGATACCAAGAGTTAAGTCTAGAAACCCATCAAAGACCCTAATGATATATGGTAATGTCATAATAATGATGATCTTTCCTAAAAACAAACATCATGTAATATAATCTCTTTATCATACGATATCTCATAAAAATGATGAAAAGTTTTTTTCATCATCCAAATCCACTTTATTATTCATTGACCTTACTGGATGGAATTACCGTCTTCTAACACTGACATAGGTTTTGTGAAATTGATACCATTCTTATCAAATAGGATCGAGATATCATTTTCTTTTTAAGAGATAAATTCCATCTCAATTATTCAATCAATGTCATACCATGAATGATGTGTGCAATTAAAGACACCTTGTTTTGATATCAATTCCTTGGTTTTTATCTTACATCAATGGACATGATCAAATAGTTTACATTGACAAATATCTCATGTCTGGAGACCATTATACATGCTCAAAGATAGTAACTACTAATGACACTTGAAACATGTGGTGTTTTTATTGGATGAACTTTCCTCATGATATAATATACTCAATATCACCAAGTGAAAACATCATAATAACAATTCTCAATGCTTATGATCCCCAAAAACTTGATATTCATATATCAACATTGTCTAATCACCATGATGTATCTAGACCATATGACATATATTTAAGATTACTTTCTTGGTATATATAGGTTCTAATTATATCTTGTGAACTTATATAACCTTTTAATTATACAAATAATCTATGTACATTACCATGAAAATAGTGGATGAAGAAATATCAACACTATTATAGTAAGTGTACAGCATGCATAACTCACTGTGTACATGATATGCTAATCAAAATTACTATTCTAGTTGGGTCTAGGGAACCCACTTTTATAACACTCCCACTTGAACTAGATCCAACTTACTAACTATACTAGTTAGCTCTGAAATGATAATATTATGGTTCTCTTGTGTTATGGATTTTGTCGTTAGGACCACCATGTCTACATACATGGAAATTATTTTATCTGTCACTTTACCGCCTTTAGTAAGACTTCTAAAGAGATTATATCCCTTAGAATATTCTTTTTTTCTAGGTTCAAAACTGAACATCATGGATACTACTAATAATAGGATTATCATAATTTCTATTATGATAAAACTATACTTAATGGATGTGATTAAATGAACTAGAAAAAATTAGTTCCTTTTTAATACGGCTTCATCGGATACATCAAAAGCTACAATGAACTCGACATTTGTAGATTTAGCTACCACTGGCTTGAATGATCTTCTCTAGTTGATTACCTTAGCCTAACCATGATATTAGATCACATTGATCTTGAGGGACTCTAGTTTCCCCCTTAAACTACTATCTCTTCACCTCAAAATACCATGCACATATCTCATGTACTCCCTCTAGTACAATTGAATAGTTTTGACTACTTCCCATGTTGTTTTCCTGGATATAACTGATATTTTCCTACCATAAAGTATATGTTAGAAAAATCATATCTTGTACATATCATGTCATATGTGATTGATCCATCAAAAAATGATATAGAATAATACTCACTACAACAATCTGCTTCCATGTCTACTTGGAGAGATTTATTCCATGTCACATTGCAAACGATTCTCTCTCAAATTTTTCCAACTTTTATTTTTCAACACCTTGTCAGTATATATACTTTTACTTAGTCTAAGAAACTCATTAAATCTACCTCAATATATTTCATTCCCTAGAATTTAAGTTTAGATTTTAATTCAATATATGGATAGTTACGTTCATTCTGGTTTTAACTTACTATAATACCATTGGATCTTTTCCATATGTTATCAAATATACCTTCCTTGGAAACCCATAATTTTCCCAAAAAACTTTTATAGTCAAATGGAAAAAATTCATTAAAAATGAATATTATTTGATATTTTAATTAAATTTTATTTAAAATTTTATTTTAATAACTTAACCTCTTATTGTCATTCTATAGTGTTATCATCCCTTTCTGGTTGCGTCGTATAGACACCATCCAAGATTCGTGGTCTTTACATTTAATTCTCAATATAATGATCCTAGAAAGTATCTATGACAACTAAAATTCTAATGGATTTTGGAAATATTACTTGGTATAACCAATCATGACTTGTTGGTACCATTATTGTACCATCCATGTAATGTTCTCTAGAATACCACAACAATATCAAGATCGAAACATTCAAAATAGTAAGCACCTATACTTTGATACATGTAATCCATTATAGAATTTTATATGAATTTGTTAATCTTACCTAATTGTCATATAATAATTATTTTTAGGATTAATTGTTCTCAATGAATAAATTATCACCCACCATAGTGAATGTAAAACAACCACTATGGTTTCCTACGTAGTATGTGTGTTTAGAGCATTCCTTTTCCCTAAACTCTTTTTGAATTTTTTCTAATGCCAACTAGTTTTTTATCTTGAGAAATTACTAAATGTAAGTCAATCTTTATTCCACTACCTCAAGTAGATATTTTTACCCACTTATAATAATATAGTCTACGACTTGACTATAATTTTTCTATCATATGTATTTTATAATGTACTATTAAACCTTTAAGATAATTACCATAGATGTACTTTTTATTTTTCTTAATTCAAGTTTTCTTGTATCCTCAACTAACTCTTTGCTTCTAAACACATGTTATTATGACATGATGGATTTATACTATAACTCATATGATATTAATTTTTCAATATAGTTGGAATATTTTTATAGGATAACACCTGTATTTGGTAATATTGACTTGAAAATAATGTATGTATCTACAATGAATATGAATCTAAAAATTGATTCTCCTTTTACTTTCATAATTACTCTGATGCATATATCGAAATGTGAATTTTTTAATTACTCCATGACATATTGATTTATCAGTTTTTTCATGTAAGACTCACTATAAATCTTCTTTAATAAAATAATCACTTTTATGTGTTTAAGGAAATTTTAGTTTAGGAATAAATCCACTCAACATTTCATGGTCAATGAATGCTTGGTCAAGATATTCTTTAACACACGGGCCCGAAGCTACTCATATTTTATGACCATGCATATTATGAACTTCACTTTTACATTCCTTAAAACTCTTAATGAAAAATCATAAAGTATATATAAGTTTAACTCTATCTTACAATTTTAATAGTTCATGATCTCTAGCTAAATTGATTTTGAATGTGTTTTGTTTTACCTTTATTTATAACTATTTATTTAGATAAATATAATTATATAAATGTATTGATAATACCTAAGGATTATAGCTCCAAATAATCTGAAAAATATACTTGGAATATCCTCAACAACAACATAGTTTTACTAGACAAAGAATCATATTACCATAAATTGGTATGACTATTCTTTACATTTTATATTCATCAGTCACAGCCAATGATTCAGGATTTACTAAACTGTTAGTTGAGTATTGTACACCAGAAAAATAATTATAAACCAAGAATAATGTATCCATAAGTCCAAATGAAATATTTTAGTGATAACTAACAAGATTTAAAATAGAATCATTAAACATAGAAATTTAGAAGTTTTGCACATCTCAACACTGAATTAGGAATAACCATTTCTCAACCACTTGGATAATTCACCTTACTTCAAGTAAAATTTACTTTCTTACTTGGTTACTATATTTAAATACACACATGTCATAGGAATATTGTATCTAATACCCAATAATTATAAAATAAACATCACATACAATGATGAATATACACTAAGTTGAAGCCTATTCTTACTTCCAATTCTATTCATTAAATTTTGTCTTCTATAGTCTTATCTTATGACATACAAAACAAATAACCTCAGGTAAATTCCTTTCCTCTTTCCTTTTGAAGGACATAATAATAGTGTCCATGGATTTATACTTTCAATGGGACTTTTAACATTTCCTTTCAACTTTTTCACCATAAGAACTAAATATTAAGCTTTCTTTATGTTCTTATTTTCATAGATAACCTTACCCAAAAGTTAATGAAGTGTTTAATACACATTATTTTTTAATATTAAATGAAACTAGAGTAATCGGGTGATAAGGGCATAATAATTGGATGAATTTAAAGATCATGATTCATATTTCAATTTAATCATCACTTCATTCGTATCTTTCATTACTGTATCCTTATATACTTCTCATAGATGAGACAATATCTCAAATCATCCATGTCCACAAGATTCATCCAAAACACATTATATATTTATGATTGAATTATATATAAATATAAAACATGATATACATTTGTATCCTATAGGAATCTTTCACACCATCGCTTCTTGATGTGACTTAACAGGCAATGGGGATTCCAACACATAGAATTTCCTATAACTTAGTAATTTGTGGAAGAGCCTATAATAATATAGGAATTTTATAGTGGTTAGGAAATATTTTTTTCCCAGCAGTAATTATAGTGTATTTTTTTATATATGTTTATATTTTATTCAAAAATAAACACTAGAATATTAGTACAATTATCTTGGTTACAAATTTTACATTAATGATTAAATAAATCATAAAATTTATCCCAATATTTTATTGAACCATATTAATCCTGACTACTAGATTCAAAATATCTTATCAATTGATTATTCTAGTGAAAAATATCTTTGAAACCTCTCCTCATAGTCAACATTATGGCAAAGACACTACTTGAAGAGTTTTAAGGTGCGCTTTCAACTAACCAACCACACTAACCTATGGAAACTTGATATGTTGAGTGAAGCCTCGACTTCTAGAAATAATAAAATTGTTTTAGTAACTGTTTTTCCTTTAAATATGATACAATCTAGATATGAATACTTTTTTCTACAATATTTAGTTAAGTAAACTCATCGCTTTCATAAGAACTCCCTAATAGAAGGAGGCAACCTCAACTATGGATGACAAGCACACTGTACACCTAGTTTTTTTCAAATTCAGAATACCAAAGGAGTTAGTACATATTATAAAATGAGGGTTTTTTAATTCTCAAAAAAATGAAATCATTTTCTATATGATATGCATGTTTTACATGATTACGCTCATAACATAACTATGACATAAATAGAAAAAATTCACCATGGATGCATCTGATTTAATCTATGCATTTTAGTTTGTTATTTAATGTTATTTTGGAAACATGAGAACTCACTTAATAGTAGTATGAAATGAATAAATTAAAAAAAAGAATGTGAAAGATCATTTAATTTGGTATTGGGTACTCCATTTATGCTCAATAGATCAACAATGACCCTACGTGTAAAATTACATGAACTTCATTTAACTAATGTCGCAACTCACAACCCGGTCCAATATATCACTATATATTATAGAATGACACCTCATTTAGGCATGGTCCGTATATTATAACATCCTCATCATAATATATAAATACTCATAGGTGTGATAGGGGGTATCGATAATGCATAATACATAAGAAATATAGATTTCATGGACACGTATACACTTATAAATATTATGCAAAGATAGATGATATATGGACCATCAAATTAATTACTTAAGTATAATCATCACATGCAGTTACAATAATTAATTGAAAAATTTAAACCTATAAATACATAGGTTAGTCACTACTTAAGACCAGTCAATAGGTAAATTAAATGTGTAATGAAATTAAATATGTGGTAAATTTATATTGAGAGCATTACAAAAATTAAAATAATTTATTTTTAATTCAAATAAATATCAGAAGGTTCCACTTTTATTCCAAAATTATAACTAAATTACTATTTTTTTAATTTATAAAATATTTTTTCCCATGATCAAGGGTAGCACAGAAAACCTCTGATAGGGGTTCAAGGCCTAATCTTGACTCGAAAGGGGTAGGGAAGACCAGATAGGGCCCGAACTGACTTGGTTTTGGGAAAGCCATCTAGATACTCTAGAGAGGAGGGGTGGGGTAGCCACACTAGTGGTCGGATGGTTGGAGGCTACATGTGAGGTTGTTCAGTGGAAGGGACGCTACAGAAAGTCGTCCGATGACATTTGTCAGAGGTGGTACGTGAGCCTACGATGCATGGAAGGACAGTGAGGTTGGCATTGAGGTGGGTAAATGTAACTTGTATAGAAGACGGGAGGTCAATCACTTGTCGCAGGGAGAGGAAACCGGCAGGCTGACATCACATGGTTGGGAGGCTTAGAGCGGCTGACTGGATGGTGTTCCAAATGAAAGGGGGTGTGGTTTTCAATGATTCCAGGGGACCATAATAGTCTTCAGTTCCTCCAATAAACAAGAGCATAATGTATACTAGAACTAGGGAAAAAACCCATTGGAACATTCAATATTAACCAGAACAGTGAATGTTCATCTAGATTTTTTTTGTTTCAGTGAACAATGAAAGTTCCAGTAGACCAAATACTCCAGTTCACCAGATGAACTGGAGAAAATAATTTTCAAAGTCCAAGTGAGGGGCGGGCGATGTTGCAACCCCTCAACCAATTTTTTTTCCTTTATTTTTGATTCACCCTGCCTTTTTCAAAAGATTAAATTTTTATATTGTTTTTGTCTTGACCACCATATGCCTCCCCATTAGAAAAAATATTTTTTTGGATATACTTTCAACTATACACCCTTTAGGTTTTTTTAGTATCTTGTTATTATTTCGTTTTCAAATTTCCAAGCCTATAGAAATTAGACACTTCAAAAAAAATTAAACTCCATAAAATTGTGGAATGAATGATGTTCTATATAATATGAAGGTTCATCAAAAAACATCTGACTAACTTTGGATAAATTTTAACACACACACACACACATATATATGTATGCATATTCTTCAAAATACACCTACATAAATTGATGGTGATCTGATTTTTTATTTTTGAATGGTCAAATGTTGATCATCTGATTTCGGATCGGATCACCTTCAATGGTGTTGGGACCATTGGAATTTCCTATACATAAATTTATTACACATTTAATTTTTCATGGCTTAAAAAATTTATTCCAACTTATCATTGATACCAATTAAAGGTAATGGGTACTGAGGTGTATAGTTAAAGTATATGGGCCAAGGATTTAAAATTATATCATTGGATCGAAGTAACTAAGTCGTCTCCAATGATGAGTATCCCAGTACAAGAAAATAGAATCTTGCATGAAAATTTTAAGCACAAAAATTAAACAAAAAATATATATGGTTTGATCTAAAGGAATTCATGACATTCAATCCTCCCTGATGACTATAGCTAAAGGGAACCAAATTTAGATCCTTCTAGATCATCCACTCGTTATTCCAATGTCCATAAGAATGTATTTCATCATGTTCTGGGTGCCAGTAGAGAGATTCGACAAAGTCTCCAATGCTTGATGATCACTACTATGTAATGTATATTTTTATCACTTTCTTGTATTATAATTAAATATATAACATGATAAAAATGACTCATTAACTTGACTTGATATTTCTAAAAATAATAAATTAACCTTGAATATTAAAATAATATCCATTTGTTATTATTTTCTTATTTATTCACCTAATATTTTGTGAATACATTATAATAAAAAAAACTCAATACCAATTATTATAAATTCAAATATTCTAAATTTATTTATTTCAGGTCGATTTTATGTTCTCAGACATCAATCAATCCCATGGTGGGGCCCACTATGTCCTAAAGTCCTATTCATCAGAGTAGGATAGACTTTTGAATACATGTAGTGTGCAACACTCTAGGTCCTTATCTTGATAGTAGTGAATACTATTCATAGAATAGGATAGAGTCTAGCATCCCATTCAGGATCCTAATGAGATATGGTAAATTTATAACAACGAAAACATTTCCAACCAAAACATTCCATGTAATATAATCTATTTATCATAAGATATTTCTTAAAACATGATGTACACTGTGTTTCATTATCCATTCTTGCTATATTAGTCATTGACCTTACTAGAAAAAATTACATTCTTCTACTATGGCCATAAATTTCATGAAGGTACTAACATCCTGATCCACCAAGACCAATATATCACTTACTTTTTTAAGTGAAAAATAATTTTTTGATTATTCAATCAATTTTATTCCACCAATGAAACACCTAACACATGCTACCTCGCTATGTAATCAATGTCTTAGTTTTTGTATTACATCAAAGTGTGTTATCAAATAGTATAAAATGATAATAATCTCAAGTCATGAGACCATTATATGTGTTAATAAATGTGAACTACCACTGAAACCTTGAACATGTGGTGTTCTTATTAGTGGTATTTTCCTCATGATCTCATCAACTCGATATCACCAAGTGTGAACTTAATAAGAATAATTTTCAATGCTTATGAGCCCCCAAAACATGATGACCAGACATCATCTGTATTCAATCAACATGATGTATCTAGAGCATAGGAAATATATTTAAGATTACTTTCATGATATCTATAGGTTCAAATTATAGTCTAGGAACTACCATAACATTTTGATACGATACCTTTACATTACAATAGTAGACACTGAAACATCAAAAAAATTATGGTAAGTGTACATTATGAATAACTCACTATATACATGATATCATAATAAAAATTTACCATTCAATGTGTATATTTGTGTGTGTGTTAAAATTTATCCTTGGGTAGTCGACGTTTTATGATGAACCTTGGTTTTCTAGCGGACCACATTCATTCCACAATTTTACGGAATTTATGTTTTTTTTCGAGGTGCCTAATTTCTATAGGATTTGAAAAGTGACAATGAAAAAAGTGCTAACAGCATACCAAAAAATTCTAAAGGGTGGATGGTTGAAATTATATCAAAAAAATATTTTTTATAAATGGGAAGTAGATAGTGGGTCAAGACAAATCTCGGTCATCGAATTTTGGATTAGATCATCATTTATGGCATTGGGACCATTGGAATGTTCTCTACATAAATTTATTACAAATTCAATTTTTCTTGGATGAAAACTTTAATTAAAACATTCCTCTGATACCAGTGAAAGGTAATGGTTTCTATGGTGCATAGTATAAGTAGATTGGCCAAGAATTTAAAATTATATTATTGGATTGATGTAACTATTTCATCTCTGGTGATGCATTTCCCAGTACGTAAAAATAGAATATTTCAAGAATTTTATAATCGCAAAAATTAGACAAAAAAATACTTGGTTTGATCTATAGTCATGATTGAAATTCACTCCTCTTCGATGACCATAGATCATGGGAACCAAAGTTAGATCCCTCTAGATCATCCACATGAGCTTCCGAAATCCACAAGAATGTCCTTCATCAAATTTTGGGTGCCGACATGGAGATCCGATGAAGCCTCCAATGCTTGACAATCACTTCCTTGTCAATTGTATTTTATCACTTTCTTGTAACATAATTAAATATATTACATGATAAAAATGATCTGTTAACTTGACTCTATATTTATAATAAAATTAAATCAACCATGAATATTAAAATAATATTCATTAATTATTATTTTCCCATGTATTTAGTTAATATTTTGTGAATATTATTCATAGAATACTAGTGGAGTCTAGAAACCCATCCCAGATCCTAAAGAGATGTGGTAAAGTCACAACAATGACATCGTTTCTAACCAACACACTCTGTGTAATATAATCTCTTTATCATAAGATATTTCTTAAAACATGATGTACACATTATTTCATCATCCATTATTTCTATATTATTCGTCGACCTTACTAGAAGAAATTACCTTCTTCTTCCATGGGCATAGATTTTTTGAAGGTACTATCAACCCAATTGACCACCCCAGTATATCACTTCCTTTTGGAAGTGAAAAATTATGTCTTGATTATTCAATTAATGTTATACCACCATTTTCACACCCAACACAAGCTACCTCGCTACGACATCAATGTCATTGTTTTTTTCTTACATCAAAGTATGTTTTAAAATAGTATTAAATGATAATAATGCTATGTCATGAGACCATTATACATGTTCACATATGTGAATTACCAATGACACCTGAAACATATAGTGTTTTTATTGGTGGGATTTTTCATCATCTCGTCTACTCAATATCTCTATGTCTGAACTTAATAAGAATAATTATCAATTATTATGATCCACCATCACATGATAGCCACACATCATTTGTATCCAATAAACATGATGTATCTGTACCTTAATAAATATATTTAATATTTTTATCATGGTATCTATAAGGTCAAATTACAGTCTAGGAACTACCATAACATTTTCATATGATAAATAATATATGAACCATACCATTTCAATAGAAGACATAGAAATATAAACACAATTATGGTGAGTGTTCATAATTCATAACTCACTATATAAATGATATCATAAATCAAAATTTACTATTCAATTTTATCTAGGGAACCCAAATTCATAACACGTTGACATGTCTAGATAGTACGTGTGATATATCCACACATTACCCTTTATCTTTAGTAGAAAGGAATTGAGTGTAACACCCAGATATTTTATGGAATTTTTTTCAAATAAATTTAATTTAATTTATAGATTTCATTACACACAACACAATGTTTATCTTGTGTTACTTGCAACAACGAATTTTAACAAACTACAATATAATATTAATAATATTTTTTAAGTGTGACTTTCATAACCTAGCCATTAAAATTATTGGTATGAATTTTAATAAGTAATTGTTAAATATTAAGTATAATGGTTTTATATAATGAAAATATATTTATAAAAAATTACTTAATTTTTATTGAACTCTTTTTTTATTTTGTAAACACTACTTTCTCAAAAAATGTTTTTATTACATTTTGTGAAAAAATAATAAAAGAAAATTTTTCTACTTTTATAAATTTTATTTTATAAAATTGAATCAATTTTTGAAATCATAATATCAAATTTTTTTGAGGATTATTTTTTGGGATTTTTTAGAAATGTTTCATTTTTTGATGAATAGTACAAAACATGGATTTTTATTGAAAGCTTCTTTTCATTTAAACACTTTTCATGGCCCATTTTATTTTAATGTGGTTTTAATAGTAATATTTGTTAAAAAATATATTAATTAATCAAAATTAGTTCATTTTAATAAATTTAATATTGAATATTAATATAATTTTTTATTCAATTTTAGATTTTTTTGGAAAACCATTTTTTCAACATGTCTGCAGGCTTAATTTTGAATTAGGTTCTTCCACATATGTGAGTTTAATTTTGAAAAATTAATTCAATATTTAAAATTAAAATATTTTATATTATATTATAAGTTTAACTTAATTTTTTACTATAATTAATAGTTAAAATAGTAAAAAAATCCAGGGTTATAGTAAAAACTAGTTTACCAGGGGATAAACTAAACAATTAAAGGTTAAAAATACCCAAAACATGTCTAATTCTTATTGGGTGGTCATAAATTGACCTCATATATCTTAATTTTTTAAAATTTTCTATTTTGACCCTTTTTTATGAGAAAAATGTGGGTGAAATAATTTCTTTTCAAAAATTCCAAGTGTGATCTCTCCTCCACTTATAAAAGGTGACCCACTCTACTCTCCACTTTACACTTCCAAAACCCATGATATAGGCCATGAAATAACCAAATAACATAACTAATTCAATAAAATTATACAATAATCCTTGTTTTGACCTTAAATCTAACCTAGTAAGGCTTTTTTGTGTAAACCAAAGGAATTTACTCGAACAAGAGGTAACATTCTTCAACGATAATTTTTATTTTATTTCTTCCTCCACCTCCATAAAATATTATTATTATTAAATAATGATATAATAAACTTTTTTATATTATATAAAATGATATATTATCATATTAAGGGTATTATATATATCCATATCTTCTTCCCTTGAATGGGAAATGATAACATCGATCGTGTGTATGACGAATTACCACCTCACGAACCGATGTGACATGTTTTCCATCAACACCGCTCATGGTTGGGAATGATGATGGATATAATTTATATAAATGATATTTTTACCATTATTATACTTATTCAAATATAATATAACATAATCATTTTTAATTTTCATTCCATGGTAGATACGATAACATCGTTCGTGTGTACAGTGGAATACCATCTCATGAAGCGATGTGATTCATTTGTCAGGTAATAATGATAAATTTAATGAATATATGTGATTTATATGACATAATAATTATATTTAAGTTGAATTATAATTTAACTATCTTTCATTCGATCCTTTGAAATAATGGAAACAACATTTATGTTCACAGACAACCTACCATCTCCATGAATAGTGTAGTCCATTTTTTTATCTCTAATTTTATGAGTAACTATAAATATAAATAGAATAAATATATATGATATTTATATAATAGTTAAAATTATATATATTATGGAACCATGATCAAAGTATGAGGACCAAAATCACTAAATGATAACATACATGAAAATGAAGCAATTATTAAACAAAACAATGATTTTAATAAAGAATTGTTAATAAATAGTTGATAAAAGTGTATAAGTAAATCATATATGTTATGATATAAATGATTAAAGTTATTTAATATATATATATATATATATATAATACACCTATATTTATTATACAGGAGGTTCTAACCTATACAAACGAATTCGAGAATTAAGGCAAGTGATTTTTTCTCTCACATTTCCTTTTTGGGACATAAGTTGTATTATGAACATGTCTTATTTAATGAGGTGTATATACTACCCATTTTACATGTTATGTAATTATTAAAATTATTTTAATTATATAATTTTTTTAATATTATTATATTATTTATTTCATACTGCATATGATTCAAAACATACATAAAGTGGTAAGAGTTTTATATTAAAATCTCATCATTTTTTAGGATTGCTTATGATTAAGTTTCCAATGTTGAAATATTATGAAGTACCTCCCAATAATTATCAAAAAATTTATTTTCCTTTATTTATGTCTTGAGAATAAATTTTTTTACTTTCATTTTTCTTCCATTAATTATTCAGGAAACCAAAATAATGTTTTTAATGAAAAAACAACTTTATTTCTCTCTTCATTCAAAAATGTTTTTTCTTCATTATCCATGTTTTCTAAAAAATTTATAAAAAATATTTTAATATTTTTTAATGGAATTTTTACCTGTGTTTTATGTTCTAATAAATTTTTTGAACATAATCTTCTTTTCATTTATTGAATAATGATATTTTTACTTTTTACCAAAAATTTGAAAGGAATATTTGTTTTAATGCGTAATACATGAACATAATTCTTTACCATCATGAACAATAATTGGTTTTCATATTACTTTATAAACTTACAATGTTATTTTCAAAGAATATTATTTTTAAAATTTATTCATTTTTTAAAAAGTGTTTTTAAAATTAGAAAGGATATTTTCCTCAATATATGTTTTAAATAATCTTTTAAAATAATTTTTCATTTAATATGGAATATGTTGATGCCACCTATTACTTATGAGGGATATTATCCAAGGATAATATTGTTATTCTTTATCTAAATGGTTTATTTTTATAATGTAAATATGTTTATGAAACCCTTTTCTCTTATACAAGTTATACCATCATGAAATGCAGATGATACCCATTCCTTTTTCAATGGGCCATGAAATGATGAAATGATGAAATGTTTATAAAACATATTTCTTTTACATAGGTTATGAAATCATAAACTATTAATGAAACCCAATTATTTTCCATGGGTTATGATAAGATGTTTTTTTTATGAAATCCGTTAGTTTTTTATGTTTTTTATTTAATGAATGTTTTATGATATTTTGGAACACATATGTTTGCTTTAAATTATATTATGGGTGGGACCTATATCTCCCTATAATTCATTGGGTAAATATTTATATGTCATGATATAAATAAGACTAGAATGGGGAGTTAACTTGGTTCGGAAATGGACTTTGTCTATAATGATGGTCTTGGGAGTGAACCTTGGCTTCTATGATTGTTTAGGGAGTGAACCTATTGCACTATAATAGCCTTTGTAGTGAGCCCTATCCACTATGGAAATGATTTGTGATGCTTATGTGTATTCCAAAATTCCATGTATTATGAAAATTCCATATTTTTATTGATTCCTTTATGATTCATGTCTTATGAACTTCCAATTTTTATTCCATGACTCAAGATTATGATCTTTGATCTATAGGGTATTATCTTTCAAATTATATTCTCATGTTCCCATACCATTATTCTCATGTTATTCTTATGTTACCATTGATATATATCTTTCTTACCCATACTAATCATTTTATCTCACCCTTTATTATATTTCCTTTCTACAAGTTATGAAGAATGATATTATGTATGATATGTCTAAGAAGGTTTCTAGTTTTGAAGAACTTTGGGGGAGATGATATTGCTCACTTATGAACTAGTTGTTTATGTATCAACATTTTTAATGACACTAAAATATTACAATCCTTGGTAATTTATTTGGTAATGTAATGAATATTTATCTATTAATATGTAATTTTTATGTATGAGAATCCAGAGATTCTATAGTTTGTAGTAGATGATAGGTTTAGTTAAAAATTTGGAAACTAGGATGAGAAAACATTATTGAGAACCCTTAGGATAGTCATGAGTATAGGAAAATATCCTAATCTATAGTAAATAAAGGAGGGGTTATCCTAGAAATAAATCCCTATATAGATACTACAAGTGTATGTGGTTCTGGAATAGAGGTCCCTAGGAGTAATTACTCTGAAAAATGAGCATCAGGACTGACTTGATTATTATCTGGTACATGACAATGAGCCTTACTGCCCAACTGGATTGACACTCCCTGGGGATATTATTTGGTTAAATAAAATTTTCTTTATGAATCATCATAATGTATTTAAATATATGATGATCATAGATGACCTAGGATAAAACTAAGGTGTTATAGATTTAAAACAAATTGTCTTGATTTAGATATCCTAAATTATTTTTCATGATTATGTGATTTCCCAATGTGATTAGTGTTTCTCACACTATGATTTTTGGTTTTAGTCAATATTTATAACCCAAATAAATCATGTTAATGCTGAATTCGATGGAAAATTTAATGAGTGTCCTCATAAAAAACTAAATTACATGGGAGATGTAATGAAAAATCTCATTTCTATGTGGAAACAACATTCTAAAATTATATATCATGTTGGACTTCCAAATAATAAAATTAAGGAATAAAATTCCATTGATTCCTTTATGAATAAATGTCCACCTTATTTTAGTGGGTCTTATGTTTCACTAGTTTTTGAGTAATGGATCAGCACCACTAAAAATATATTTTCCATCCTCTAGTTTTAAGAACATGAGAAATTCATTTGGGTTGTCTATCATTTGTAAGTTAAAGTGGATTAATGTTTCGATCATATCAAGAATATGAGAAAACATTATGAAATTGACTCCATGGGTTGTGATGTGTAGATGAACCTATTTTCAATAAGTAAATTCCTCATATTCTTTATATAAACCTTGTGAATGATTTCGTTGAGCCAAAAAAATAATGAATATGTTGGTAGATATGAGGAAAATTTTATAAGACTTATGAGGTACGATTCTGATATTGTCATCCAATATAAAAGTAAGGTCGATCGATTCTTCAGTGGATTAAAACCAAGTCTTTGAAGGGATTTATGCATTATATAATTTAGTATCTATAAATATATTTTTCGATGTTCCGTATTGGTGGAAATGGAGGTTGGAGTATTGTATTATTCTCATGGTTTTGATAAGAAGATAATGATATAATTCAAAATAAAATAAAAAATCCATGGAGATAAGAAGATTTTCTTCTATTTATTCTCAAATTGTGGGATGAAACATGGAGGAAATTGTCTAAAAGGGACTATTAATTATTTTATGTGTGGGATGGAAGGTCATCGGACAATCTACTGCCGATGTGGTGGAAAAAAGTTAGCTAATGATATGAATCGAGAGAAATCTCCAAAGAATGATCCAACCACACTATAAAATTTCATGTTTTAAGAGAATAGTAATTATTCTTACCAGTTCCCAAATCCAATGGTTAATGAAAGTGACTGTTGTCAGCAACCTCTTAAGCCAAGAGACAAATGTAAATCTTAGTGATCACTATTTCTAATGAGGGGTATGATAGTGATGTGGTGAAATGTATACTTATCATCTAATCTAGATTTTATAATGTTTTAATTGACTATGGATACATGCTTTATTTTATGTCTAAATAATTTAATAAGGGTATAAAAATTCCTCCCCAATGATTAGATATTTAATTGGTTATAAAAACCCCTAATGATATGATGATTGAATCTCAATTCTTTGATTCTTCTCTGGTAAATTTTTGGGGGAATGTTCTTCCTGAAATATTATTATTCTTCCACTTGTTTAATTTGATGTTATCTTAGGAATGTATTGGATTTCACTTCATAAATCACAAATTAATTTTTGAGGAATGTAAGTTACATATGATGTTCCAAACCAACCTTTGATGATTTTCCGAAGTGAATATAAAAGTAAAACATTGATGGAAAAAACATCCATTGTATAATAATTGTTTTTTATTAAAAAGGGGTGTTTATCCCGTATGTTTTGGTTGAAATCAACATCAATGATATGCCTATTGTACTAGAGTTTATTGATGTCCTTCCAAAAGAGTTTTTTTAGTCTTCCATTAAATCCTGATGTTTATTTGTCAACAGAATTCATACATGGTGACTCACTTATTTCAAATAATCCATATATAATGGCCTCTGATGAATTATATTAATTGAAGGGGAAACTATGGGATAATATTGACAAGGGATTCATTCGGATAAGTGTGTCACATTTGGGAGAACCTTTCCTTTTTGTTAAGAAGAAATACGTATCAATGTGACTCTTCATTGATTATTCGGAACTGAACAAGATCAATATCAAGAACAAGTATCCTCTAACCCATATTAATGACTTGTTTGATCAGATACACAGAGCTAAATACTTTTCCAATATTTTTCATCATTCCGAATATCATCAAATGAGGGTTAATATGGTGGATATAACAAATACGAAATTCTATACAAAAGATCCTATATTTATGGTTAGAGATTATTAAAGATTATGACTTTTCAATAGATTACTTCCCTTGGAAAGAAAATAAGGTGACCAGTGAATTTATCAAAAATAACATACTAGATTATCTATGATGAGGATCACAAAAGATCCTATATTTATGGATTTTCAAAGTATGGATCTTGAAATCTTGAAGGAAGGGGGGAAATATTATCTTTCTAAAATAAGTGTTCAACCATCTGTCCATGTGAGGATAAAGGATTTGTAAAATCTTGATGTAGATCTAAAGAATAAGGTGAGTAATGTTCATAATTTTAACCTTTATCTTGATGGAATTATAAGGTTTATGAACCTTGTATGTGTTCCATCCATACCCAATTTGAAGAAGTATCTATTATAAGTAGCTCATAGTTTTTCATTCTTTATTCATCCTAGAAGTATAAAGATGTATAGATATTTGAAAGAGTATTTCCGATGGGATTGAATGATGATAGATATTGATGAGTTTTTATATTGGTACTTTGTATATCAGTAAGTTATGGCCAAGGGAAAATTTATATGGGTATGTTACAACCATTACCCAAACCATAATGGAAATTTGAAAAAATCACAATGGATTTTGTTGTACGACCACCTGAAACATCTAAGGAGCATAATTCAATATCTGTTGTAGTCAATCACCTTAAAAAGTCATCACATTTCATTTCTATCAGATAATATTTCTCTCTTGGTCAACTTTCTATAATAAACATTATGAAAGTTGTAAGATTTTATGGAGTACCACATTTTACTGTATCTAATTGGGATTTGAGGTTTATTTTGAACTTTTGGTGAAGCCTTAAGTAGGCTCTAGATAAATAATTAATCTTTAGCACTATGTATCATCCTCATAGAGATAGATAGTATGATAAAAAAATTCAAAACCTAGAGGAAATTTTCATATCTTATTCTATGTATTTTAATGGTGGTTGGAATCAATACCATCCCCTAATTGAGTTTTCATACAATAATAGCTTTCAGTAGAGTATTCATATGGATATTTATGAATACCTCTATGGAAATAAGTGTATAACTCTAACATGTTGGGATAAATTTGGATAAAGAATTCTATTGGTACTATATCAGGCTGAAGAAATGGAAAATAAGGTTATAAATATTCAACAACACATAAGGGCAGTGTAAAGTTGATTGAAAATTTATGATGAAAAATTTCTACGTGATCTAGAATTTGAAGTTGGTGATAAAGTGCTTCTATGAATATCTCAATGAAATAAGGTAATGCAATTTATAAAGAAAGGGAATATGAGCCCTATGTACATTGTTCCTTTTGAAATTCTTGCTTGTATCATAATAGAAGCTTACTATTTTGTGATACTACCAAACATCTCTCAACTCCATGATGTATTCCATGTATCTATCATGAGAAAGTATATACTTAATCCATCATATGTACTGAACTCAGAATTCATACCACTAAAGTAAGATATTTCTTATCAGAAGTATCTGGTGGAGATTTTGGATCATTGAGAGAAAGAGATATGAAATAAAATCACTCACATAGTCAATGTTTTTTGTGAAACCACCAGTTTGAAGAAGTTATGTGGGAACCTAAGAAATGATGAGGTATAAGTATCATCATTTTTTTAGAAGAGTGACAAAATTTTGAGGGAAAATTTATTTTAAGGGGGGGTACAATGTAACACCCCAATATATTATAGAATTTTTTCTAAGAAATTTAATTTTCTAAATAGCTTGCATTACATGAAACACTGAGTTTAGCTTGCATTATATGGAACAACGAGTTTTATTGAACTATAATATAATGTTAATATTATTACATAAATCTGATTATTATAACCTAGCCAGTAAACATAACAATATGAAGAGTAATTTTTTTTATATTAATTTAAATGGTTTTATTTAAAGAAAACGTATTGATAAAAAGTGCTTAAATTTTAGAAAAATCATTATATGCTTCAAAAATACTACTTTCTATAAAAAATGTTTTCATTGTATTTTGTAAAAAAATAAAATAAAAATTAATTTTTAACAATTTTAGAAAATGTATTTTTCATAATGTAATTAATTTTTTTAAAATTATAATATATTAAGTAGTTTAGGGTGATGTATTTTTATTTTTATGAAATGTTGCATTTTTTTATGAATAGTGAAAACACTGATTTTTTATTAAAAATTGTATTTTTGTTTAAAGAATATTCAAGACCCATTTTCTTATAATATGGTTTTAAAAGTAATTCCATTTCAATTATATATTTATTAATCCAAATTAGGTCATTGTAATCAATTTTTTATGGAATTTTGATATAAAAACCTTTTCAACTTTTGAATATTATTCTTTTGGAAAACTGTTTTTTCAACACATGTGCAGATTTTATTTTAAAATAAATCCTACCAACTCTATGATTTGAATTTTTAAAAATGGATTAAATATTTTAAATAATAATAATTTATATTATCTAATAATTTCAACTTAATTTTTTACCATAATGAATAATAAAAATATTGAATTTTATTTACCACAGTTAAGGTAAAAACTAGTTTACCAGGGGTAAAATTAAATAGACAATGGTAAAAAAGACCCAAAATTCTCTAATTACCATTTTATGGTCACATTTAGACCTTATGTCTTATAAGTTTTACAAATGGTCCATTTTGGATCATTTTTTCATGAGAAATATGTGGGTTTAATTCTTTCTTTTCAAACATTCCAAATGTGTCGTCTCCCCCACTTATAAAAGGCCACCTCCTATCCTCTCTTCTATAAACTTATAAAAACCATTTTTTGGACAATAAATGATCAAATAACTTCCTTAATACCCTAACCTTATATCATAATCATTATTTTGATCATAAATCCGACCTAGGAAGGCTTTTGTTGTAAACCTAAACAGGTTACCGTAAGAGGTAATGTTCTTCACAAGCATTTTTATTTTATTTCTTACTCTAACTCATTAAAATATTATTATATAATAAATATATAATGACATTAATATCTTCAATATAATAAGATTTTATTATATTTTTTTATCACCTACATACATCTCCTCTTCCCTCAAATGGGAAATGATAATACCGATCGTGTGTAGGGTAGACTACTGCCACATAAACCGATGTGACTTTTTTTCCATCAACACCTCTCACGGGTTGGTATAATGATCTATATAATGTATATAAATGATATTTTTAACATTATAATAATTCTGGAAATATAATATCATAAATTACATTTTACTTTCCATTCTGTGGGAGATATGATAACATTGTTTGTGTGTATGGTGAACTATCGCCTCACGAAGTAATATGATTCGTTTGTCACTTATAATTTATATAGAAGGTAATAAGGATAAATTTAATGAATGCATGTGATATATATGACATTATAATTATTCTTTAGAGGTGAATTATCATTTTCATTTCTTTCATTCCATCTGTTGAAAGAATAGAATCAACGTTCATGTGTACGTATGACCTACCATCTCTCGGAACGATGAAATCCTTTTATTTATCTATAAAATTTATGAATAAATAAAAATATGTATATAATAAATATATATTATATGTATCTCATGGTTAAAATTCTGTATATTATGGAACTATGATCAAATTACAAGGACCAAAATCACCGAACGATAGCATACATGCAAAATGAAGCAATTATTACGCAAAATAATGATTTTAGAAAAGAATTATTAATAAAATAGTGATAAAAATGATAATTAAACCATTTATGTTATTAAAAATATTATTATGGTTCATTAATATATTTATAATAAACCTATGTTTATTATATAGGTAGTTCTAATATTGTTTTTGTCTTCTAGGCAGTGTGCTTACGAGTTTGGGAAAAATGAAAAGAATGGTCTGACGGGTGACGAGAATTTGTCCGTTCTTATAGAGAATTTCCCTTTGAGATATTTGTTTTAACCTGGTTTTTTCATTATCCTTATGGGGGATTGGATTAACCCTGCAGGGAAAGGGTAATTTAACACTTCTGCATTACGAAGGAGGCACCATAGACAAATGGTCCCAACGGGCGATTGCCTGGGGTCAAGTTTTTATGAAATCGATCCTATTAGGATATAAATTCCATGGATGGTCTCCAAAATGTTTATTCATGGTTCTAGAAACACCCAAAGACTCTGGTATCCATGATTCATGGTCCTTCTTTTCAAATTCAGGCGCTGGTTGGATGACGATTTGGCCAACGACACTTATGTACTCCATCGGTCGAGAGGATGGGAGATCGGGATCATCACACCCTTTTGGGGGAAATTATTTCCTATTCTATAACTCTCTTATAGATTTAAGTCATGTTCATATGTTCATTAATCATTGGTTTATTCTTGAAGAGTGTATTTTCAGACTATCCCTGGTTTGCAGGATCGTCACAGGCAGACATGAACTTAATGATATGGAGGTAGAGCTGGCTTAATCCATGCAATAAGGTTCTCTAGAGTTTATCAGAATCTAGGGGGATGTAATATGGATTTATGTTGGGATTGAACCCATAATATGGGACTCTTACATATCCTTAAGAGAGGAATCATATCCCATGTAGTTCGGGAATGGGTTGGGGCTTGCACATGGGATTTTTCCATTTGATGGGATATGATTGGGTGAACCCTTTTGGAAGAGAACCCTTTTCATCTCAGGCTGTCAAGTAGGCATCCTACATATCCTAGTTTGAAGAGGAATCAGATTTTTCATTGTTCAAGATGGGTTGGTATTTTAGATTTTGTGACATCACAGACCTCTAATCCCATGTAAGTCATACTCGGTGTGAGAAATAAGAGGATACGATAGATCCAACCAACCACTCACCTACTCTCCTACTGATGGGAGAGGGCAGGCCTATGGTAGAAGAAGTCGGGGTGATGGTGGGTGAGGGAATGGAGCGATGAACCTTTCAATGTGAGATGACATTGGAGGTCATGCAGCTCGGTCCTTGGAATATTGGGGACTTACCTCAGTGGGAGTGCCCCAGAACGCATTATGGGAATAGGGGGGAATGTTGTATCTCATAAAAAAGAGTAGAGAATATTATTACTTTGACTGGTCATCATTCCTCTTTTAATTGAAAAGTAAGTTATCACCCTTAATCCCTCGATCGAGGAGGTCCACATCAACATCCCAAGGTTGGAATCCAAGTTACCATGGGAATGTAGACTTACCAAAATCCCTTGAATCCAAATTGTTGTTGTTAGAGCCTTTGGGACTCTACTTATGATGGATATGTAGACTCAAAATAGAATGATGATGCACCCGATGATATGATCATACAGGTCCGGTGGCTTTGGATGAGGCTTTGTTCGGATGATGCGGGACTAGTTCACAGAGGGGTTATGGAGGACGAGACAATACTGGAGGGGAGAGATTGGAATTGGAGGGAAGAACACTTAAATAATACCCATTCCACATATTATTTTCTAATGTGGGATGGGGGAGCTCCACATACTAAAGTGGTATGCAGGTAGAGGGGTCGTCCATATACCGAAGTAGTACGCGGGCTTGGGCATGGACCACCGTGCACCACATTGGTGCACGGTCTTGGATGTAGACCTCCACACTGCTTCGAGATCCATCCAAATACTGATATTGTATGTGATGTTGGGTTCAATCTCAATAGAGATACACTACGTGGAACCCCATTTTTAAGGAGGGTCCTAAAACCTATCATTCGAGGTAATTTCATCCGCGAGTAATGTGTGGTTCGCGATTACACCAATTAGGTCCATGGTTTTCCCATTATTATTACGTTCCTTATTTTTAGGGTTCGCAACAAGTTATACCTACGGAAATGTGGTTTGCGATTTGGACATCATCAATGATTTGAAACCAAAGAAAGAATCCTCTCTGAATTATTTCTTCCAACCTCTGGGGACTCCTCTATGTTTTCTTCATCCGTCCTCAATTCCTTAAAATATTTTTTTATAGAGAATTGGGATAAACATATATATGGGAATTTGACACCCTTTGCATAATCCCATGAAGATATATCTCGATCTTTAGAAGAAATGATCAACTAGGGTTTATAGAGGCTGCAGTTCATGATTCATGGTTCACGGAACCCTACCAATTTTATTCCTTAGTAAATAGATGTGTTCACGAGATGGTATCTGAATGGACTTTGTGCATTTTATTCAAACAGTGATGTGATTTGAGAGCACTTGGGTTTACCGGCCATTGCTCAGCAGGCCATTACCTCACAGGTCATTCTGCGTACTTCTAGTTCACGGTTCACGCATTCCAATAACCCTTCCTTATGTTAGTACATGGGTCGCTTAAAAATCTTTTAGAAATTAAATTCCTTCATGTTTATTCTAAAATTTTCAGCTCAATATGCATCCATTCTATTTATTATACTTGTAGGAATGATGTATTTCTTCTACAAAGTGATTCTGGGTGTATTTTGTTTTCTTTTAGAAGCTTTCAATACCCTTAAAATTCCCCCCATCAGAATGGGGTCTATTCGGAACGAAGAGAAGAATATTCTGATGTAGAAGTGGTCCTAAACCGAAGTTGTTTTTAGTAAAACAGATAGGTCCGGTATGAGGTGACCACACCTATATATAGGGTCCCAGGTCATTTTTCTTTTACTATTTCTCACGGTGAAAAGTGATCTCCAATCTCCCTTGGATTTCTCTTCATCCACGTACCATCTCTTTTGTGAAATTTGTATTCTCAAACCACTTTTTTTGTGTCACAAACCGAAATATTCACAATTTCCTTAGCACACGAACTAGATTTTGGGTTTCAAGAACTGGGTTAGGGAATTCAAAACCGAAATTCAGACCTCTGTGTAGGATAACTCTACGTGCTTTGTGTGTCCCACATTCTGAACATGAACCGATGAACTGAACTTTACACCATAAAATTATAAAAATAAACTTTGAATATAGAAATGGTGAGGCCTTGGTTAATGGTTTCTTCTTTCTGTGAACCCTTCTGTTCACCGTCCAACAATCTGCAGGCCAGCACCTCGTGGGACTTTCTCATACCGTACCTGTACGTTTTATAATTTTTCCATGTACCACAACAGTATGTGAGGATTTCTTCTGCATATCATGCAACACATGAGACATGGATATCGTGTACCATTTTTGGGAGAAGTATACGGAGCCCCATGCGGACTGTTTTTAAGTCCTTTAGCCATTTTTTTGTGGCCTTTATCCAACCATTTTCATTGGACTAACTTTTTATGGGAGTTTGGATCTTTCTATGCAGGGTTTAATGGTCCTTTCACAGACTGTGACGAAATGAACTAAGATGAGGGAAATCATGGTTGATGACAGTGAGGACCATCTTTTGTACTAAATTGTTCATCATGAAAAATTCTTAAAAAATATCTTTACACTAGATCTCTTAGCTTACCCATTTTTTATGCAATTTCCTCTTAAGGGATTAGGTCTTTCTGATGATGTTCCTTTGGCATTAAATAACGCCAATACTCCTTTCATTATCTTTGAAGCACTTCAAGTCCATTATTAGGCCAAATATTTCCTCAATAGGAGAGGTCATGGCTGATCCGATTCTAGAAAATTTGTTCATATTAGAAGGCTAGGTGTGGAGTCGGGGTGATAACAGGTGTCGCAACACTTCCTCTAAACTAGTGGCCCAAGAGTACCCATCTATTATCAACCATTCCTGAGAAAACCCTAATGGTGGGTAGAGTACCAAATGGGACCTACAAACTGCAAGATGATTCTCTGATGAATGGGACTAGGCATTCTAGATACACCAAACAAATTTAGAGTCCCCTGACCAGTTTGAGGTGGTGAACTTATATCAAGAATCATGTGTCTCTCAGTTCACAACTTTCTCTCTAGGAAAAATCCTTCCGGAGTTGTTGTTCCACTAGTGTTCAAGAACCAACACCTTCCATTTGTCGAATGGGGAGGAGGGAATCAATTTATGGTACATCCACCAGCTCGTAGGGCTCCCCATCCTTGGATATATGTACGGAGAGTTTCTTCCAGTAGCTACTACTTCGGATGATACTGACTATGTGTCCCCATTGTCAAGGATCCTACTTGTTATGGAAGGGGGATTACTTGATCACCCCCTCCAAGCTTTCTCTCTTATCCCATTTGATGGTTGGATATGGTTATTTCTATAGGTTAATGGTCCTGATTTGAGAGCTCAATGCAGTCAAACTCATCCATCCTGTCAGTCTTGATAGATTCCAGGGTCATATTGCGCTACCCTCGAAGCGGGATGATATACTACTTGGGGATATGAGCTTCAACTAGATGTGCCACCTGCTCTTAGATTAACAGGTTTCTTTTCCATGTTTTTTAGTGTATGAATCTTCCCATACCACGATGTATATACTGGGTTTGGGGATTGCACTCTGATGATGTCGGTTGTGATGGTAGAGGGTCAACCAATTATTTTGTCCACTCCTACTCTATCCTGACTTTATGAGTTTTTGGGGAAGATACAAGAAGTTCAAACCCCACATCATCTCATCAGGTCATTTCAGTTCATGTAAGTATGGACAGAAGAACACTTACCTTGCTATGAATATCGACATACTATGAGGGTTCCTTGCTACGACTTTCGACATGCCCTTCTTAAAATTTCCTATGTTTATCCCAGGACTTTAAGCATTAGTGATGCAGTCAAGCTACTGAATGACACTTCTCGCTTCTCATTTGCTCCCCCTCATGGGTTATTAAGTGGTGAAAAGGGAAGTTCTTCATAGGAACACTCATAAATTATCACGCTTCGGGGTGGGATTCTCACTGCTCACATAGATCGAGTGCCCATTTGTGATCCATACCTCCAATACCGATTAACCATGAAATTTAGGTCCCTTTAAAAAAATTCACTTATTCCTATTGTTCAGTTGAGGGGAGAATCTCATCTTGTAATTCTTCACCATTTGAGGATTATGATGATGCGGGAAGGTGCCTCTATGGGGGTTATCATCCCCAATATAACAGGATCCACTTTTTTATTTATGGAATATAACCAACTATGGGTGGGTTGTTACCCTGACAGGGTGCTAGGAAGACCAGTTCGATGGGTCCAAAAGCCTCTAACCATCCTTCTCCCCGTCTTGACCCTGACGACCATGCCATATATTCCCACTCCTATGATGAGTTTGATGACTACATCTTCTATTCTTATCCCTATAACATCCATAATGGCTACATCATCTGTTCTTTCCCTTGTGGTGAGAAAACGATCAATCCTCCAACTGATACATCTGGAAGGGGATTCATCGGTGCAACCTATCTCAGTGGGGAGTGATTCAAATTTCTCCTCTCCTGTAGATACTGCCCATGACCCTAATGAGGATAGCCCTATCATAGTGTCACTAGATACCCTGGAAGTCACAACTAGTCCTCTGCATCTGTCTCTAACAATCGATCCACTTGAGGGTAAAGAGAGCTTCCATCATGGGTAACCTATATTAGGTCCCATTCCAATCATATAATGATACTTCCTACCTAAATACATGTTGTGGCGTGGGAGGAACAAGGCCCTAGTGCCACGGGGAGGCACTAGGAAGTGCGAAAATAGTCACAACATTAGTTATGTTCCCTTGCTGCAAAAACACCTCTAGATATCTTTACTGACAAGACTGACAACTTATGGAAGTTATTTACCGTGTGGTGTTATGGTGGCTTTGATTATCAGCATATTTTTCTTCTTATCTGCCAGATTTTCATAGCCCTATAATACCTCGCTTTTTGTGAGGATAAACTTTCCAAATTAAATTATTGCCATCATCAGGTAGTGACCTTCTGAGATGCTTCCGAAGAAATAAATCTTAAAATGAATGAAGAGGAGAAGGATTATGATTCAGTGATCACCTAAAAGGAAGTGTTGTGAGAATTAGAGGTCCACATGGAACGGTTGAAGGCTCAAATTTCCTCTTCATGTGCCAATTATAATGCTATCTAGAAGAAAGGACGAGACCTCAAATTTTTTATGAAATGTGTATGCCCGAAGGTCAAGGCTAAAGAGAATGAGAGAGATTCAATTGAGAAAAATCTTGATGGCCCGCAACAGGCACTTGCCATTTTTCAGAAATGGGTGAGCCAAGACTTATAGTAACTTTCCCTAAATCATTATGTGTACTCATTTTCTTCTGCCACTATGGTGAAACTATGAACTAGGGATGTTCCTCCATTTTTTTGAACTCAATGCAACTAATTGTCCTCCTAAGATTTCTTCCATTATTTTCTTATAATTAAAATTAATCACGATCAATAATATAAACATCATTTTGACCAGGTATTAATTTTAAACCATGATTCAAAATCAATAAATTGAAATAATAGAATTGGTCTCTAACTTTGGCCTCATGTGCAGGACTCAGGGAGAATAATTCGACTATTACTGAGGTTTCATGGAAAATCTCACTAACTTTTGTGTCCTTTTCATTATCACAATAATTTTTTTCCCAAGCCTATTTGATACGGTCATAGTGGGTATAACTTGACTTTTTCTTAGGCCTCCCTTTGCAGGTTTTCCTACCTAAAAAACTTTACATCTATTTTGATAGCTCACCATTTTTTTATTTTTTCTAATACATACACAATATAGGTTTAATGAGTTGATACTTGACTTTTATCCAGTGGTTCCCTTTGTGGGTTTTCACTCTAGAGAGTATTTCATCTTTTTCACTGGTGGTTTATAGCCCTTCCAATCAGACTTGTTACTAATTTTTTGGGTTGAATAGTTTTGACCAAACTTGAAAGGTAAGGGTCCCCAATTAGGGATTCATCTACCGAGAATGTCCAAATAACTTTTAGACATAAATGAGTGATTTTTATTGACCCTAAATTTGTGAGTTTTGTACATGTATGAGGACCATGAGCCATTTTAGTCATACAGAGGTTGGAGAAGACTCTCATGAGGATTAATTTTCCTTTTATTGACGATCGTCTCATAGGAATCATATGAAGATCCACTGTGGCATGATGTGAATAGTTAAACAAAGGTGTCTTCCAGATACTGGCCTTCCATCTCCGATGGCCTGTGAGGATTTACAACACATTGAATTTGTTTTGGGGTTGGGGGCCATAGTGGGTGTCCTATATGAGGGATGATATCTGAATGTATTAGGGACATATGTATTGTATTTGGATGGGAAACTTCTCCCACATGATTTTTACTTGCGTAAGGGAGATCCAATGAATGGTCAGTTCAATTAGATTTCATTTTCAGTTATTGTAATTTGTAAAGTGGAGGATAAGTAAGACCTTATCTAGAAGGGTTTTCCAAATCCGGGGGGTAATACAGGACATAAATTTCATATGAGCATACATAAAATAGAAATTACCCCCCTGGGGAAGGATTTTCCCTTTATTGGTGTCCGTCTTATAGGCATCATTTACAGAGCCACCGGGGTATGATGTGCATAGTCAAACAAAGGTGTCTGCAGGACACTGACCTTCTATCTCTGATGTCCATGAAGGAGTATATAGATTGGAACCATTATGGACATGTCATAAAATCCATTAAAAATGGCTTCTCCTAATCATTAAAGGGTATATTTCTTTGGATGAACTTCTCCGAGAAACCCATAAATAAGTGGGGGCATTTTTGTTTCATATGTGGATCAACATCACACATATGGATGGGGTATATTTATTTTAGAGAATCCTCAAGAGAGACCAAAGATGAATCGGTCCATAATGTTATGATATATCCAAGATGTGGCTAAGAAATAGAATGTAAACCATGAGTCTGAAGGTTCTTGAATCAGGAGGGGTGTCACGAGGATTGGGAGCCGCCACGCGTACTGAGATAGGATAGGACTCTATTGAGGTTGAATTTTCCTTTGGATAATGTTCTTCTTATAGGAATCATATATAGATCCCCAGGGGAATGATGTGCATAGTCAAAAAATGGTTTCAATAGGACACTAGAATTCCATCTCTGATGGCCATGGAAGATTATGGGGATTCAATATTACTCAAAGCACAAAGTTTGTGGTAAGGAAAGAGTGTATCCAATTACATTATAAACATTATTGATGTGATTCACTAATGGGATCTGGTATCCCCTACATAGATTTGACTCATACGCAAGGTGATTAAGTCATCCCATCTTTGAAGTAACCTATAATTTAACATCATACAGCCAGGACGTGGGGTCCCTCATGGGGAAGGGAACCATGAAATGCCTTTTAAGGTCATGCTTCTAGGACCAAATTCTTGGTCTGATTTACCATGATGTAATGATGGATCTCTCACTGAGATCCCTAAGTTCACGTGAGCTATGCTCGCTGTGAGAAACAATAGATTAAGAGGATTATAAATCACCACTTAAGAATAAAAAAATCAATAACAAGGATCATTTTAGGCTTAAACCATTTATATTTAGTTTAACTTCATGCAGTAAGGATGATTTTGGCCTAGAAATTTAGCATTGTGCGATGAGGACGTTATTCTATGCAGTTTAGGGTCATGTAGTGAAGACATTATGTTGTGTAGTTTCGAGTCATGCCTTGAGGACATTATGTCACAAAGACCGTTAATAGATTTGAGTTAATTGTGGTTGGTATATTATAGAATTTCTTATACATGAGTGATGATAGAAGGTGTAAACTATATTCCCAGGTAGAAATTGGATCCAAATGAATAACATGGGGCTTATAAGATATTGGGAATACCAAGGTAGGAGATGACTCTCCTAAGGATGAATTTCCCATTAGTTGAAAACTGTTTAGTAGGTAACGTATGTAGAGTCACTGGGGAATGATTTTCATAGTGAAACAAAGGTGTCCATATGACACTGGCCTTCCATTTTCGATGGACATGATTTTTTATGGGGACCCAATATTTCTTAGAGTATAGATTTTGAAAAACAGGAAAGTTGTGTTTGGGAACATAAGAAATATCTAGACCATGATCAATTGTAAACTACTAGAGCTTCCCTGTAGATATGACTCATATGTAGGGGGAAACATGATCTTTTGACTTCTTATGAGTGTCAAAATTCAGACATGGAATTTCTATCAACTCATTAAATTTTTTGTGATGGAAATTGGGGGCTGGTTTGAGATATCATAACATTGAGAATCGAACCACACCTGACTCTTGAAGACTCTTGCAGTTTAATGTCATATGGTTAGAACCTTTCAGGGATTCCACCATTCAAGTCTGACTTACACACAGTGTAAGGGGTATTTTTTTAAATTGTGGATGGGACGAGATGGAAAATCCAGGCATCACCATGTATCTTATAAGTAAAAAAGTAAATATGTATGTAGTTATGAATGTTTCATGTACAAATCTAGCTTGGACATAGGAGTAGGGGAATTTTTTTTCATCTGCTACGGGTGTCGGGTCAACCATATTCCTTTGTAGTTTGTTTATGTAATGGAATCATTACCCCCAATCCAAAGCTTGCATGATTTATAATTGATGTGTGATACAAGGAGTGACAATTATTTCCCTCGTAAATATGGGGAGATAGAGGATATGATAGCAATATTTTTTTGTGTGGGATGGGCCAAGATAGAGGTTCGAGGAATCACTATGTTTCCCACTTGATGAATGGGAATAAAGTTGTACATAGTTCTCTGAGGAATCATGTAGTTTATCATCATGCAATTATGATGATTTATGTTATGCGGTTTAACATACTGCAGCTAGGACACTATATTGTTCAGTTTAGAGTCATGTAGTGAGGAAATTAGTATCCTAGTTTAATGTTGTGTTGTGGGTAATAATAGCATATAGTTTAACGTCATGTGGTTAGGATGATCACTCATGGTTTATGGTCATAGTACTTGGACCACATGAATATCTATAAGGTGAATTACATATTTAGAAACCTTTTATTTGTGGGAGCCATGATGAGTTGTCCATACATTGATATCAAGGCATATTCTCTATTGGAATAGACTCTCTGTATGAAATATGGTCCAACCCACGTTGGCTCAAGATTTTGGGGCTTCTTCCCGAGTATCATCATATATCTGAGTACCAACACCATCTATCCTTCAAGGAAATACTGAAGGTGAGCCTTTTTCTTGAAAGCTCGTGAGATCCGATTTTGGTAAACTTTTAAATTGTGCAAAGTGGGCAGCCTTTTCTCATCCAGCTTCTCCAACTCATCAAATCGTCTCTGGGATTTGTCATCTGTGGAAAGTTGATCAAAAATGGCCACACAGAATGATTACACTTGAATTTCTATAGGAAAAACTGCCTCTTCCTCATATACTAGTGAGTACGGGGTTCCCTGGGTAGCAGTGCGGTTCATGGTTCGGTAAGCCCATAAAGCATAAATGAGCTATTCTTGTCATAATTTCTTAACCTTATCTACCATATTTTGAAATATTTTTGATAGAGTCTTGTTGAAAGACACTATCTTCCTATTGGTCGCCGCATGGTACCGAGATGAACAGTTGGATTTGATTCCATACTCCTGGTTTAACTTTTCCAACTCAACATAGAAAAATTTAGGGCCATTGTCGGTCATTATTGTATGAGTGACACCAAGTATGGTAATGATGTTTTCCTTTACAAATCTAACGATTATTTTTTCCCTGACTTCTTTAAGGGGAATGACTTCATCCCATTTGTAAAATAAGTCAGTTGCTGTGGGAATGAACTTGAATTTTCTAGCTTTGGCGGGGGGATATGTTCCCACAACATCCATCCCCCAGTAATAAAATGGCCAAAAATGCTTAGTTGTGTGAAGTATATTTGGGGGTCGGTGAATAAAATTGGCATGAACTTGATAGGAATGAAACTTCTTAGTGAATACGGAACAATCATGTATCATAGTGGGATAATAGTGTCCAAGCCTTAAACTTTGATGGGTGATCTTGGTTGCTGATCGGTGTACTCCACAAGCTCTGGCAGGCATTTCTTTCATGACAATAACAGTATCTTCTCCATTGATGCGCCTATGAAGGACTCTATCAAGGCCTCATTTTTAGAGAACCTTTTCTTGGTTTTTTTCATTGTACAAGAAAAAGATGACTACCTATCTTGAGACCTATTCTCTTCCAACCCTATTTGGTGGGAGTTCCCCCGTCTTGATGTAATTTTCAATGGGAGTCATCCAGCCGATGGTGTGACCATAAGGCTCATAAATGGGGATAATCTCATCAATTAATTCTGTATTGTTATGAATAATTGTCAAGACCATCCGATGGTGGGAAATTCTAATAACCGTTTTATCCCGGTATGGATCAGCCAGGGTTGTGCCTGCATTTTCCAATGCATCAGCTTAAGAATTTTATAACAGGGGGATATAGGTCAGCATTGGTTCTTATGGGAATTCTACAATCAGTTCTCAAACATGATTCATCATGGGGGATAATACTTATTTCTTAATGGCATAGTCACCATTGACCTGCTTTATGACCTTCAATGAAATCACCTTTTATTATTAAGTGTTCGGATCATTCATGAAGTGCCAGCTTTAGACCTGCAATGAGGGCCTAGTATTCTGTGTCATTATTTGTGCATACCTCTAAAATTAGGAAGGATTAAGGCAAGATGACATTCTCAGGGGGTATTATTATAACTCCCAGCCCTACATTGTTGATATTTGGATCCTCCATCCTTTTCCCTGTTGGGCTTCTAGAAGCACCATAGAAGTACAGTTCCTATAATTGGGGGCCTTATTGGACACAGAACACTTCTTCATCAGAAGCTTCAGCATCCAACGAGGAAGTTTCTTCCAAGGGGTGATCTTCCAGGAAGTCTACTAACTCTTGGCCTTTGACGGCCTTATGGGGAACCTACTATATTCCAAACTATTGTAGGATGACTTCCCACCATGATAAGCATCCGGTTAGCATGGGATAGTTGAATATGTATTTGAGTGGGTTGTAGAGGGAGGACAGATGTACCTCATGGTGTTGTAGGTAATGCCTAAATTTCTAAACTATGAAGATTAGGGCTAGGCAGTTCTTTTTGATTCTTGAATATCATTTCTCAACATCAATCATTGTTCAGCTGAGGTAATAGAGTTTTTTCTCACCATCAACATCATTCTTCTATGCGAGGAAGGTGCCTAATGACTGTTCCAAGGTGGGTACGTACTAAATGAGTGGTCTCCCTTCAACTATAAGTATCAAGAATAGTGGGGCTTGGAGATATATTTTGAGATTGTCGAACGCTTCTTGACAATCATTATCCCACTCATGCATAACCCATTTCTTCATTAACCTGGTGATAGGTAAACATTTACCTGCACTATAGGCTATAAAGAATCAGATATAGTCCACGTGAATCTAGAGACCCCTGTACTCAATGAGGTTTTGAGGTGGAGACATTCCAATGATAGATTTTGTCCTTTCAAGGTTTACTTCGATGCGGTGTTGGTGTACGATGAAGTCGAGGAATTTCACAGAGACAACGAAAAATGATCACTTTAGGGGATTCATCTTTAAATAGTGATGTCACAGTTTGTTGAAGATAGTTTCAAGATATTTCAGGTGGTTTGAGAGATTTTGTGATTTAACCACCAGATCATCAATTTAGAACTCGATGAAATTACCTAGTAATGGCTTGAAAATGTGATGCATGGTGCACTGATATGTAGCGTCAGAAATTTTTAGACCAAGGGAATCACATTATAACAGAACAATCCATGAGGGGACTTGAAAGTAGTATATTCTACATCTCCTTGGGCCATTCAGATCTGTTTGTATTCAGAATAGACCTCCATGAAAGAGAGTTACTGAAATCTGGTGGTTGCATTGGTCAAAATTTCTGTGATTGGAACCGGAAAATCATATTTCACGCAGTGCCGATTAAGGTCCTTGAAGTTGATGTAGACTCTAATATGTCCATTATTCTTTTTTATAGTGTCTATGTTTTCTATACACACCAGATATTGGAATTCCCATATAATGTTATATTTTATTATCTTTTCATGTTCAGCCTCTATTTTGGTGGTATGCATCAGGTGGGTCCTTCTGGCTATCTACTTATAGCCACGATGGTCTTTTGAAAGACCCAGATGATGAGTGGAAACCTCAAGATCAAGGCTTGGAATTTCTGTATAGTTCTAGGAAAACACATCTTGATTCTTTTTCAGCAAGGAGGTATATTTCATTCACTCCTCTAAAGGAATATCCACACTAATCAGAGTGTGTCATGGATCCTATTTGGTTCCCATGTTTATCTCTCTAAGTTCATAAATTGTAGTTGATACTCCTTCTTTGAAGGTAGGGGCATCTTTGATGTTTTCTTCTTCTTCTTCTTCATCCTCTTCATCATCTTTTTCTTTTTATGATGGAGATATTATTTTCAAGATGAACATTCCAATGTTAGGATAGAAATCATATTTTTCTTTAGTGAGTAAGGCATGAATGGTTTGGGGTCTCGAGGATGGGACATGATCTTCTTTTGGGGTCTTCCTTGATGTCATAGGAGTCATCCCGCTCTCCAGTGTCTTTGGACTTGGTGGCCATGATGGAAATCATGTAGACGACTAAGTCAGTATTTGAACTTGAACTTATGCATTCAACTCGGTTAATGGGTAATACCTACTCTTCCCCAAGATATTTGAAAGGATTAGTGGGATCCATTTCTAATCCCTTTGGGGTAGTGATCCAATCAATGCCTTTATCAAAATACTTCATCTCTCTTGGTTTATAGAACCCTACATCAACGTAATGTGACTCGTGGGATTCGAATGGGGATTTATCGGTGTGTAATGTCCCATTTTTTCCATTAGTAAAATATTTGACACATTGATGGTATAATGATGGAATTGCAATGTGCTAATGTAGCCAAGGATTCCCTAATAGGACATTGAAGGATCTAATTTTCTATACTACTAGATACTCAGAATCAGAAACAAGGTATCCAAGCCAAGTTTTATGATTGATTTATCCCAAAGTCTTCTTCTTGATTTTTTCATACCCCTGTAGAGTTGTGGTGCAGGGTGTTAAACTGTCCCTATCATAACCCAACTGATAAAGTGTTCACAGCAGGAGAAGGTTGACTCCAGAGCTATTCTCGATGAAAATTATTCTAACCTCAATTCTGTTTGTCGTGTTGGACAAATATAAGGGTTTGATGTTCCCTTGAATGATGGCATCTTAATACTTTCCTGTGAAGGAGATGATAGTGTGGAATTATTTGGGATTTGTCTCCATATAATAGACTTCATCCACTAATACTTCAGCCACGAATTACTGGGGACTTATTAAGGCTTCGATGAGTGGTTCCCTTATGTATGCATACAGACTCAAGGCATCAAGGATCAATAGCTTTGCTGATACAGATTCTTGCTAATTTATAATGTCTTCTTTATGCTCTAAGGTCAATGCTTCTTGGAACAAGGATGCTCTTTCATAAACACTTTAGGGGATTGAGCTTCAGACGTAGATGGTCTGACCTCTTTGATAGGAGTCGGTGGTACTGCAATGCTTTCTAAGATTGACCGAAATGGTTTTTCATGTACGCCTTGGTAGATGGAATATTTGTTCTTCCTTCAATGAACAATACAAGATAAATGGTCTTAGATTTATTCTTATGGGGGCAGAGGAACATTTCATTTCCCGTTGTGTCTTTTGGAAGGTCGTTCCGCGAGTTTCTACAACATTAACATTTTGAGCTAAAGCATGACTAGGAATTTGACTCCTTCCATGATAATGCCTTCTAGGAAACCCTCAGCCTCTGTGGCCTCTTACTTTGGCTCTCTGATTGGATATGGGTAATTTGGGTTTGTGGCCATAGTTTCCATCAGAGAAGGGGTCCATAAATTGAATGACATTAATGGAGCCAAAGACCAGTTCTTGATCTGACAATGTTTCTGTCTAACTGTCTTCTTTTGATAGTTCCATTTGGAGAAGTGGTGCCCGTTTTCCCATTTGGTGGGGTGGTGCCTGTGGTATCATTTGGTAGAGCAGCACCTGTTGTCTGAATTATACTTGCATGAAGTCTAGAAGTTTCAAGACTAGATTCAGCTTTGGTGTCAGCTCATCTTATTTCTTCTGCTTTATGCCCTTCTGGACCTCATAGGTTTGTGCGGTTAAGGATGACAGATGTGTTGCATAAGAACCTGTTGGGCGAACAGTAGGTTGTTTCAACTATACCTGGAGGATTCCATGATCTTGTTTGACTATTTTCTATGTCATCTAATTGTCAAAAAATTTCTCCTTTATTCTGGTGATTAATTGCCACACCTCTTTCTCTCTTGCGTCAAAGGTGGAGACATACCCCACTTTTGCTGGTAGTAGACCCAACTTGACTTGCCTATAATAAACCTTATTTTAGAAGAGATCATTGAAGATTAAGCACTATGGGATGGTATTCCCCAGTGTCCAGTGATACGTAAAATAATATGTAAGGTCCTTGAGACCCACTTCGTCATATCGCTTTGGATCTGGTAGACGGAGAAAGTTGCAATTCATGGAGGCTATGAAGTAGCCACAGACTTGGTCATCTTGGAATGAGTCAAATTTATTTCTTTTCTCCTCAAACAGATTTCTTGGGTCACCCATTTTCTCATATTTCTAAGGTGGGGGTAGCTGTTGGTATCAAAGGTGTCCTGCATGGTTTGGTGGAGGCCTCGTCACTAGAGCTAGAGCAAGGGGTGGCTTAAGCGTGTCAGAAGCCACTTCATCTTTTCCAGTTTTTCTTCTTAGGGCTGATGGGACAACCTGGGACATGAGATTGGTCCACTTCAAAGATTTTTCTATCCATTGGGAAATTATAGATAAATCTCAAAACCCACTTAAGTACTTCACTGGGATGAGTGGTGTTCACTATTTATCACTGCGGTTATCGATGCACATAGCGAGCATTTCATCTTGGGAGAGCATTCGGTTCAGGGAATAAGCCATGCCTTTCAATCTAGAAATGATGTAAGAAACACTTTCATTCTCTCACTACTTACAGTTCATGAGATCACTGATCATTGTCTTAGGCAATGTAAAACTGAACTACAAGAGAAACTATCACTAGAGGTCCTCCCAATCTATGATTGAGTTACCTGGAAAGCTAGTATACCATATGAAGGCGTAACCTCGTAGGTTTCGCATGAAACACTTGAGTTTTACCGCTTTTTATTTCTCCAGAGTACCCATCATGGGATCACAGTAAGAGGCGTATTTCATTATGTGCTATTCTGCGCCTCCCAATCCATTAAAAATATGTAATACTAGGTTTAATGTTTTTTGATGGAGTAAAATTTCTCACCTAGTCCTGGTAGGGTTTTCACTCTAGTTATATCAGAGCACAAAGCCCCTCCATGGCTTCTAATCAATATGTTAGTTTCTTGAAGGTATATAAGATCCCTTTATGCTTATCTTGTCAGACATGAACTTTGGAGGGTGTATTAGGGTCTAAAGATGGATGTGCCGTTGCTGCTAGAATTTTTGGCAGATACCCAGTCAGGGGTATCCTTTGTGGGTAGGGATAAATATACTATGTCTTCTTTCCCAGTGGAGGTAAGTCTTGATGTCCTTTCGAAGAAGTATTTAAGTAGGGTGAAGGTCCTGGTGCTAGGTAGGACGAGCATTCTAGATTGAATTAATTTAATTGGATGAGTTCCTGTGGTAAGGGAACCTCTTCTAGGAACACTTGTTGACGTTCTTTAAGGGGGAACACATCCATCAAGATAGCTTCCTCGATGTATCTCGTCATTAATTTGCCTGATCTCTTTCATTTCTTCCTCATGAATTGAGAATATTTCCTCAAGAGTAAGGGAGACATTCTCAGGGGTGAGGAGGTAGGTCATATATGTCCTGGGATTTATTATTCTCTTTTTGGGGTTTTTTAAGGGAGGTAATGATATATTAACTGAGGGGGTGCCCAAATTTAGGAATGCTCTCTGGTACTTTGTATGCACACCATCAAGCTCGATGTGGGATGCCTCTAGGAGGAAACCATCTTTCATTTCATCCTCTCCCTTTATATCATTTCCTTTGAGATATGTGGGCTTGATGTATACCACGTTCAGTAATGGATACCACATTGGGGGTTGTGTACCCAGTTCCAAATAGTTGGAAAGCTTTCATCATCCTTTCTTGGAATTTGTTCCATTCTACGGTATTATTTGGGTTTCTTGACAAAAACATCCCTGAAGGGATCCCAGATCTGACCTCATAATGTGAATTCATCTCGAAGGGTATGAACTATGATATGGGGTGGAACGGGTGAACTACCTTCTCATCATTCTTCCCATACGGGAGAAGAAAGATGTCTGTTGTGTTGGAACTTGAGGTAAACATGCCCCCCGCCATACAATTTGGGGTTGTTCCTGTTCTTCCATTGATGCACTATGGCCTCGATTTGTAGTTCTTATTGGGGAATTTTGAGTTAAAAATTCCTAAAACCATGCAGGATGGGCTTGTTCCCACATTGAGGTGGTAGCCGCTACTATTGAAACCTTTTTGATTTCACACACCCCCACACAGGTGTGAGCTAAGTATGGTGTTGGGCCCATATAAGGTTTATGGGATTTTGAAGACATGAGAACTTCTTGCTGGTTGATATCCCTTAGGTGAGAATCCTGCTGGATGTTCTCTTTTTCTTATCTTAGAAGCTTCTTGATGGCTTTATCTCCTCATACCCGATGCTTTTGAGACTTACTCCAGGATGGTTTTTGTTGATTATTTCATCTTTCATGAGTAGGGATTTCATTTGATTGCTTCCTTTGGGTAATGATATTGCAATATCTAATTTTCAATGAGATTTGTTGGAGGGGATATGGGGTGAAGTGTAGAGCTACTTATTCTCCCCATCCCCGAATATGAACTCTAGATAGGGCATTTCCAATGAGGAAACACAACTTGTGCAGTGTGTGGAGGCAATCCAATTAAATGTTTTTCTCTTTCCTTTCTAATCATGGATATTGTGCAGACATAAGGGATTCCAGGATGATTACATGACGAAGCTCCCCTAATATTTGGAAATGTTTTTCATACCCTTCATAAGTAAAAAACTTTTCTTTTATCTGGAAAGGAGTCATCTACATATTAAGGCAAATGGAATTAATTCATTCTTCAGACAACCCACTTAGTATGTCGAATGGATAAGTGGTCGTAGGCCAATACATCAGTAGTATATTATCCTTAGCTAGTTGTCTCCTCACAAGCATCATATCCTATTTTTGTAATTTTGGGGACTCCTCTACCTCGTATGTTCATCTTGACTACTTCTTAATAATTTCTTTCCATGTATCCTTGTTGGTGAGACTCTCATTGATATGTGAGCAATGTGGGGGTGGCTCAGAAGATGGCCATGCCCCCGGACTATCCTCTGGTTGAGAAAGGATATCTCTTTCCATATATGGGGTGTCTGATAGGTTTGAATCCATATTTTTGAGTGCCTCAGCAAAGGAGGGCCTTCTCATATTTGTTCTGTAAAGGGGAGGTCCTTCTTGCTAGTATAAATTTTGATTGTGGGGGTGGGGGGCATCACAATCAGTTCCACAATGGAGAGGACTAACATTGCAACTTGATGCCCGATCACAAGGAGTTTCCTTACAGCGTATACCCTAGGGAGGACCTTTAGGGAAGGCTACAGTAAGGGGAGGACCTTATTGATTTTTTATGTCACTGAGGTTAGGACCTTCTCGATGACTACTATAATGGCGATGAATACTATCAAAGCTTGATATCTAGATATAGGGAGAATTTATGTAGTGTACCTCCTAGGGAGGGCCTTCAAGGTGTACTGCAATGAGGGGAGTACATTCTTGTTTCATGATGTTACTATGAAAAGGGCCTTCACCATAACTGGCATTTCAAGGAGGGCCTTCGCAATTACTGTCACAATCATCATGGTGAGGACTTACATCTTGACTGGACATACGACTACAGGGATAAGTATATCTGCAGTGTATACCTTGCAGAGGACCATCAAGGAATATGACAACAATAGGATGAACTTCTTTCTATTTTTTCTTTAAGTCAATGGGAGGGATACCCTAACACGCATCAGGAGAAAGTATCTCATGATCAATCATTCTTGGCCCACAAAGTAAGCACCCATGGGTGCTTTGGAGAGGAACATCATAGCAGTTCGTAGAAAAATTGTAGGTAAGGACTTCACAACTGGTACTTCCACATACATAAATTGTTAATGGACTGACAAGGTCTCGAGTCTTTATTGATATATTTTTGAGGTCATCAAGAACCCCAGCTTCTAGTAGAGCAGGATCATGTATGTTCTCTTCATCTTCCATTTTCCTTTGGAAAATTTCATTTTTGGCCGCTCTCTTGCAGGTGATCGGGGCCGACTTTTGTTGGTAATGGACTTCATATATGGTTCCCTATCTTTTTGGGTCCTAGGATTCCGTCAGGACACACCAATGGAAATCTTGAGGTTTGGAAGGGATATATACCTATCCTGGAGTGGCTACCACATTGGACCGACATCCCCTAGATGGAACATGTTTTTTTTCTGATTTTGTTGTCTTTGTATCACAGGAAATTATCTTCGACACTCCGTGACTGGAGCAGGGATGCATAACTGCTCCGAATTGAGTAAATCATTTTGCGAGTAATCTAGTTCGTTTGAGGAAACTGGGTCATGGTCCGGGTTTCTCTCCTTTTCCACCAATGAAATGATATCTTGGAATGTTTGGAGGATATGGTTTTGAATTGACGTCTGATCCTGTATCATTTCCAAGATGTGTTGAGATAAATATGTGGTTACAATGGGTATGAAGGCCCATTCTGATGTCGGGGTAGGAGTTTTTGCCCGTTCCGGTCATCTATTGGTTTCAAGTAGATACTGGAAGTTCTCTTGAGCTGGGGAAGAGGAAAAAGTCTTAAACAAGTTATATTCTATGGTTGCCACCGTATTTGACTAGTATGCTTCATATTCATGAGTGGGAATTTTCATCTGCTTGCTTTCCATTGTATTTGCCTCATGGGATTTGTATGCATTAGTAGGAATTTTACTATTCTCACATTTTCTTTCCACCCTATTTGGATGGATGGCTTGATATATATCAGTAGGTATTTGTGCCTACATGTAGACGGTTTCCATTCTATTTGGATGATGGGTTTCTTGTGCATTGTTAGATATCTAAATCTGCCTGTAATTTTCCACTATGTCTACATGGAGGGACTGGTGATCACTAGCAGGAACATGAACATGCTCTTATTGTGCCACCCTACCAATGGGGTGGGCTTGAGTGGAGGGGAAGAGTTTTATGTCTTCCCATTGAATGTCTCCACGTTTTTACAGTGGGGTTTTTCCTCAACAACAAATGTGATAGCATGTTCCTGATTATATATTTTCCATCCTCAGTGGGCAACCAAAGGGACCCTGGTCTTCTAGAATTCAGAAGGTTCCCTTATCATAAGGTCATATTTAGTGTGAGGAGATTTGGTCGCCCAGTGTTGGTGGTGACACTCTATGGTAGGGTCCCATGAGTAGGAATCTTGTGTAGTTGATATAAAGTTGTTAGCATCAACTTCATATTCCTCCCTAGGATAAGGGAGTTAATTTTTGTCATGTTTCGGGGATAGGCTCCTGAAATGCTTTGAGACTACCACCAAAGCTTCCTTGTGTTGGGGCACTGGTCATGGCTGAGGAGGCGGCTGGCAAGATTTTACAGACTGGAGGGCTTGTATTGCGGCCTCTGCTGTGGGGAGAGTACCATTTTAGTGGTACAATTTGATCAGTGTGTTGGATATCCATCATTGAAGATGCTGGGTAGGAGAGGGGGTCCTACTCATTATCAGGGCCTCGAACACTTGTGATATTTCAGAGGCGCATGTCTACATTGGTCTTCGTGATGTCATTTCTATCGAAGGATTCTCTACGAGAACCTACAATATGTACATATGACATATACAAACAACAAAACCCCCTGAAAGTAGAATCTCTTGAACATATGCATATTTGAAGATTCATCTTGGCCTCCCACCCCCATTTTTTTGTGAGGTGAAGGGTCTTGAGTGGGGTAAGACCGCACCTTGGTTGAGGATTCATGTTGGGTTCACCATTTTTTTGTCCTCTAAGGCGGCGCATTTACGGGTTTGGGAAAAATTCAAAGAATGGTCTGACGGGTGACGAGCATTCATCCATTATTAAAGATACTTTCTCTTCACCATGTTTGTTTCGACCCGATCTGCATATTTATAATTTGGGGGGATTGGATTTACCCCACAGGGACTGGGCAGTTTATCCCTTCTGCATTACGAAGGAGGCACCATAGTCAAATAGTCCCATTGGAGGATTTCATGGGGTCATGTATTTGTTCAATCAGGTCTCTTAGGATATAACTTCCTCATATGGTCTTCAGTGGGTTTATTAGTGGAGCCAAAAAAAACCAACGACCCCGGTATCCATGATTCATGGACCTTATTTCCAAAGGCAGGCGCACGTTGGATGTTGTTTTTTCCAATGACACTTAAGGACTCCATTGGTTAAGATTATGGGAGGTCAGGATCATCACACCCTTTTGGGGGTAATTATTGCCTATTTCAGGACTCTCTTATAGATTTAAGTCATGTTCATTTGTTTGTGAATCCATGGTTCATTTCGAAAGAGTGTATCCGTAGGATACCCCTGGTTTGCAAGACCTTCATTGGCATACATGAATTTGATGATATAGAGGAAATGATGACTTAAGCCATAAAATAAGGTTCTATAGAGTTTATCTTCATCTAGGGGGACATAAGATACCTTGATGTTGGGATCGGACCCATAAGCTGGGATTCATACATATCCTCGAGAGAGGAATCAGAGCCCACATAGTTTAGTAATGGGTTGGGGCTTACGCATGGGAGCTTCCCATTTGAGGGGACATGATTCAGTGAACCCTTTTGGAAGGGAACACTTTTGAACTCGGACTTTCAATTATGCATCCAATTTATCTTGGTTTGAATAGGAATCAGAGTTCTCATAGTTCAAGATGGGTTGGTTCTATGGATATTGTGATCATCAAAAACCTATAAGCCTGTGTGAATCATACATGGTGTGAGAAACAAGAGTATGAGAGAGATCCAACCAACCACTCACCTCCTCTCTCATTGATGGGAGAGGGAAGGCCTATGGTGGAATAAGTAGGGGCGATGGTGGGTGAGGGCGCAGAGCGGTGAACCTTTCAATGTGGGATGACATTGGAGGTCATGTGGATCATCCCTCAGAATATTGGGGACTTACCTTAGTGGTAGTGGCCCAGAACGCATTCTGGGAAAAGGGAGGAATATCACATCTCATAAAAAGTATAATAAAATACGACTCCTTTGACGGATCATCATTTCTCATTGAATGGAAAAGAAAGTGATTACCTTTAATACCCAGAATGGGGAGGTTCACGTCAGCATCCCAGTGTTGGAATATAGGTTAACATAGAAATGTAGACTTATAGACATCCCTAGAGAGTGATCCATTATGGGAAGATCCTTTGTGAATCCTCTTAAAATGGTTATGTGGACTCAAATGGGTGCATTGATTTACCTGATGAGCTGATCATATGAGTCTGGTGGCTTTGGAGGAGGCTTTGGCCTAATGTCGGTGGACTGGTTCGTAGAGGGGCTATGGAGGATGAGACAATATCATAGGGGTGAGATTGGAGCTGAAGGGAAGAACACCCAAAGATTCCTCATTCCAATTACTATTTTCTCATGCGGGATGGGGGGATATTCACATACCATAGTGGTATATGGGTATAGGGGTTGTCTGCGTACCAAAATAATATGCGGGCTTGGGCATGGACCACCGCACACCACAATGGTGTGCAGTCCTAGATACGGTCTGCCATGACACTTCGGGTTCCATTTGCATACTTATGATGTTTGCGGCACTGGTTTCAATCCTCATAGTGATACATTACACCGAACACCATTTTAAAGGAGGGTCTTAGAACCTATCGTTCGCAGGGAGTTCATCTGTGAGGAATGTGTGGTTCGCAATTACACCAATTAGGTTCATAGTTTTACCAATATAATTAAGTTACTTATTTTTATGTTTCACAACTTGTTATACCTATAGAAATGTGGTTTTTAAATTTGAATTTTTTGAGGATTTGAATCCAAATCCGAAATCCTCTTCAAATTCTTTCTTCCAACCTCTAGGGTATCCTCCATGTTAGGATGGTATGTCTGAGTATAATATACTCTATAATACCAAACGTAGGATCAAAATAAGAATGAGATTCTTAGATACAAGAGGAGGGTGAATTGTACCTTTTAAAAATTCCTTTGGAACTTTTAAAGATGGTTATGTTTAACAAAGTTAAACAAGATAATTCAAAAGACCTCTATAAGTTCTAAACACTTGCTAAATTTTGGAATAGTGATTCAGGAAATTGAAATTAACTAATGTTTACAAAGATAATGATTCTACCTTAAAGCGTATAGAATCTAACTATATCAGAGTACAAGTAAGGAAGTATAAGAAAGTTATAATTTCCTTAAAAATAAAAAATTCAGTGGAAAAAAAGCATTAAAACTACCAGTAACAAGTATAAACTCTTTTGACCCAAAGAGGAGGGTATCCAACGACCTTGGATAAAGGTCCCTTGATTTATATTTTCAAGAAAGTTTGTCTTACCCACACCAGGGTAAGCCCTCAATACGAAGATCGAAGTCTTTCTTGCTATCCCCGCAAGCCCTCAACTATCAGGTAGTCGGAACCTATGTCTTGATCAACAAGGAAGACCTAAACTTTAAGGTGTTGAAACCTTTGTCTTCCTATCCCCAGAAGCCCTCGATTGTACATAACAACAATTGGAGTCGCACGAATCAAGTTTTCACAAGGAAAAGTTTGAACAATCCGTTCAAACATTTTGCACGAAGCTTGAGATTTGATAAGAGCCTCTCTCTAGAAATCACTTCAACAGCATGTAATCACAGATGTCAAAGTTGTGTCAAAGTTGTTGTCAACTTTCAAATGAGATTCTATTTATAGGTGAAGCTCAAACAGTCGGCTCCCTCCTCCAGTGGTCATATTCTTCCTTGAATTTTGAAGGTACTTGTACACGTGTCACTCAAACAATGGTTAGTTAATAACTGAAAACACAACATCATTTTGTAAAATAACAAGTGTAAGCATAAATAAACTGATATTTAGAGTGGAGTAAAAAATTAAAGTTTGGAATGGAAAAGGTTAGAGTTTAGGGTGGAAGTAAAAAAATAAATTCAGAGTCTATAAACTTATGAATATTCGGATTCTGTTTTGTAGAAATTCGTAACCTGAATTCTATAGAATTCTAGAGTCTAAATTTCAAGGAAATTCAGAGTCTGGATTCACAAGAATTCAGAACCTGAACTTAAAGAGTTCGAAGTTGAACTCATAGAAGTTCGGAGTCGAACTAGTAGAAGTTTGGAGTCAAACTAGTAGAAGTTTAGAGTCTAACTAGTATATGTTCGGAGTTGAACTAGTAGAAGTTCAGAGTCGAAGTCATAGAAGTTTGGAGTCGAACTAGTAGAAGTTTGGAGTTGAACTTTATGAGAGTTCGTTTCCAGAATTTGGAGTGGAACTTCATGAGAGTTCATATCCAAAATTCAGAGTGAATCTTCATGAGAGTTCGTATCTAGAATTTGGAGTTGAACTTCATTAGAGTTCGTATCCAGAATTCGGAGTTGAACTTCATTAGAGTTCGTATCCGAAATTCAGATCCTAAAATAGAATGCTTCAAGTATAAGTATTATATGATTCGGAGGTTTTAGATATGAATCCGATTTTTACAATTAAGAAAAAAATATTGATATGAAAAATGAAGACAAGGTAGGGGTAAATTTCCTTTTGGAAGGAAATTTTCCTTATGAAAGTAAAATAGGGGTAAAATGAAATTTTCCTTTAGAAAAGGTGTTTGTGATTTTCAAAACAAGAGGAATGGTAAAGTCATAATGAAGCCTTGATGACTTATCAATATCCCTTATGAATGAAGGAATGGAAAAAGTCATAATGAAAACCTTATTGACTCAACAATCTCCCCCTTTTTGGAAAGTACAAACATCCTTATGAAAAAGAATGTAATGACTTAGAATAAATTTTTAGGATTATAATTAAAGCTTATCTCCCTTTGTTTATGATCAATGGTGAATACAACTAACTCCCCCTTATTCTTTGAAACTCTAAGGATCTTTTTCTTGATTTCCGGAATGGGATTTTCATTATGAATATAGAAGTCTTATTAATGAGCACTCCCCCTCAAATAAACTCCCCCTTACTTAGGGATAGTTCTTCTTATGATTAGAAATTTTTCTTCTCCCTTTAAGATTTTTCATTCTCCCTTTTGAGTTCTTTTTCCTTCTCCCCCTTTGTGATTTTCAAAAATAATTTGAGGGAGTGGAAAATCAATAATGTACCTGAAACATTAGTAAAACATACAAAAAATACAAGCAACCAATGTTTTCATTCGGATTGGAAATATTAGTACAAGGAAAAACATTACAAAAAAAAGATCGGATTGGTCTATTTGTCTTCTTTTTTCCTTGGGGATTAGCTTCTTCAGAAGGGTTTTCAGCTTCTTTAAGTCATTGTGGTCCTCCTCAGCTTGCTTCTCCAAGGTTGTGATCCTTTCTTCTTGAGTTTTCAGAGCCTCATATTGAGCCTTAAGAACTACATCCTGATTTTCAAGCTTCTCTTCGATCTCAATCCAAAGATCTCTTTCCCTTTTACAGCTTTAAGTAATAGAGTTAAGCTTTACATTTAGATCCTTCACCTATTGATTCTGAGTATTTTGCTCAAGGTTCAGCTTTTCCTAAAGATTTTTCATCTTGGCATCCTCGGTGTCAAAATATTATTTTACATCATTCTGAAAGGTATCAAGCTCTTTCAAATCCTCATCGATTTTCTTTGACCATAAAGTCATTTTGCCGCAAGATTTTCTATAGACCTCATAATTGATAAGAAAATTTGTATGTTCTGCCTCAATCTTCACACATTTATCCATCACCATGGATATAGATTCTAACTTTTGATTCATGATGTGCTGAATCATTTGGCATCTGGAGTCTATTGTAGGAAAGATCGGAATTATGTCTACCAATTTCTTCAGAGATTCAACAATAGAATCATGTCCCAGTGCAGATGACTCCGAATCTGAAAACTTGCTTGGGGATTGTTCTTCTTCAATTTCCAAAATCTTTCTTTTAGAAGAGCCACCAAATTTATTTTTTCCTTATGATAGCTTTTATTGGAGTGTCTATAAGAACTTTCATACCCTTATCAACATTCGAAATAGTTTCCTCATTAGGGGATTCTTACCCACTTTCATAGAGTTGAAAAATCTTGTCTTCATCCGGTTTTTCCTTCTCTGCTCCTTCCTAAAGAATGTGCTTTTTCATAGCTTTCTTCCTCAGATAAGTAATTCTATTTCTCTTCTTCCTTGTCTTCATCTTTCTTACCTTCTTTCTCACCTCCATTTCCTAGAGTGACAAGCTTTGAGGGCTCAGCCTCAAATGTTCAGAGTGGTAATCTTTCTGATGGATTTTCTTTTTCTTAATAATCTTCAACTTGTTTAATCAGATCATCTAAATCTCCACTTTCTTATTCTACTACTTCTTCTACTTCATCTTCTTCTTCTACTTAATCTTCTTCTTATACTTATTCAACAACTTCTGTATCTTCAGATTTTTCCGGAGTGACACAATTTTTCCTCGAAGTCTCATGTAAAGGCTTGACAAGGAAAGTTTCTGGTACTGGAATACTCTCGGAAGCTACTTCTATGGCTTTCGAAAGAGATTGTACAACTCCAGTCTCAGAAATTTTCTTCTTCATCTTCTTCTCTTTTTTAATATTATCAAGGTATTCAATAGTCTTCTCTCTTAAATACTTGTCTTCACCAGGGTCTAATCCGAACTAAGGTTCCTCTTCTTTCCTCTTTCCCTTATTTTCCCTCCACTTGGGAACCACCTCATCAAGATACACTTTCTGTTTCTTCGGTTTGGGAGGTGCGGATTGAGCTTCCTTAGATTTAGGGGTTTTATATATCTCCTCCACTTCCTTCAGATTCCTTTTCTTTCCAACCTTCTTCGATGGTTCAGCTTTCTCTATATTTTCCAGAATAGCATATGTGTCCTCTTGTGGCAGATCATAGAACTCACCTGTCTGTTTGGAAAAACCAACTTTCATCCTCTTTAAGGTGTCATCACTAATCAACATCACCTTGTAATTTATCGATTTGGAGGTGCAACTAACCTTGAAAGAATCAAGACACTGAATAATATGCTTGGAAAGAAGAGCAGGATACATAATAATTTGAGCTTTCAAATTCCCATTCTTGATGTTCTGAACCGTAATAAAGATGTGCCTCATCAGATTGATCTTTCTTAGATTTACCAATAAATCCAAGATGTAAATATCACTTTTCTTTAATTTATCCTTGTCACCTCTTCTTGGTAAAAAAAACCCTTGAACCCAGAACTGTAAAATCCGGTTGTTGGAAGATAGATGGAAAATCATTATTGTTTTTTCATCTTTGAGCCCAAGGAATTCTATATCCTTCACCTTACTGAAACTTCCTTGTACATTCGGTAGCTTATGGGATCAAAATTAGGCTTCTCCATCACATGAGAGCCCCACCAAGCTCACAACCTTGGTGTAAAAAATCTTGTAAGTCTTTCCATAGCTCTTAAAGGAGAACTTTTCTATGCCATCTTCTTCATAGAAGGAAACAGACTCATAAAATTCTATAATCAAATCTGTATAAATAATATCTTGTTACCCTGGCTTCGATATGTAGAAATCTTCCCATCCATTGAGCATGATATTATTAGATATAAGAGAATCATACTTACGGAAAAAGTTCGGATGAGCCATCCTTTCCCTGTAGACTAACCAACTTGAGATTGGCTTCATAGTAGACATTTCTTGAGAAGTGGGTTCTACATACATTCAGAATCGAGGAACACTGAGGGATTCAGAATGGGCATTAAGAACTGAGGCAGAACTTCGATACGTGAGATCTTGGAAATCAATGTGGGACAACATTAGGGGTCCCCTTTATATAGGTGATGGTGGTGACCTTTCAAATTCCAAAAACAATCTAACGGTTGAAAAACTCTCTGATCTTATATGACGGTTAAAAACATGTCCGCAATGAAATCTTGAATCTGGTCTTTTGAGGTTAAAAAACATTCAGATTTAAAAATAAATGAATCTGAGAAATTTTAAATGAAAAAGAGACTACCAGCAACTAAAAAAGATTACAAAATCTTAAGTAAGGAGGACATACCTTTCAGATTGGCTAGGAAGATTATTTGTAGTAGGTGATATTCTTCTTGAATAAAATTTGACTACAAAAAACTCACTACGAAAAATTCACTATGAAAAACTCATTTTGAAAAACTTAAAAAAGATTTTATTGAAAAAACTTTTGAGTACCAAAACTCAATTATGAAAATATTCATAACGAAAATTTTGAATATGGAAAAGTTCATTATGAAAATTTCAGTACGAAAAATTTTCATTACGGAAATTTCCGTTCCAAAAATTTTCATTACGAAAATTTTGATTACGAAAATATACATTCTAAAACTTTTCATTCCGAAAATTTCCATTCTGAAAATTTTGAAAAAATTCATTATAAGAAACATGAAAAATCTATTATGAAAGACTTTAGAAAAACTTCAGAACAAAAAATTTGAAAAACATCATAACATATGTACTCCCCCTATGAAAAAGAGTTTATTACTGTAAGGAGAATAGTTTAACAAAAAGTAAATAAAGGAAGATTACCTTATGGTTATCATTCCTAACTTTTTTTTAATATAATAAAATCTATTGGAGGGTATAGATTTTGTAAAAATGTCAACAATTTGATCTTGCATTTTTATGAATTGAAGAATGATATCTCCTTTTAGTGTGTGATCCCTAAGAAAGTGATGCCTAATATCTATGTTCTTTGAATGAGAGTGATGTGTAGGGTTTTTACTAAGGGAAATGGAACTTGTCTTATCACACAAAATTTGAGTCTTAATAAATCTAAATCCATAGTCTATGAGTGTGTGTTGCATCCACAATACTTGATCACAACAACTTCCAGTTGCTACATATTCAGCTTCAGCAGTGGATAGTGCTACTGAGTGTTGCTTCTTGCATGACCAAGAAACTAATGAATCTCCTAGGAAATGACAAGTTTTGGATGTACTTTTTCTATACATTCTACATCCACCAAAGTCAGCATCCGAAAAACTCATTAAAACAAAATCATTTCTAGAAGTGTAAAATAGTACTAAATCTGTGGTTCCCTTTAAGTAGCGAAAAATTCTTTTCACTGCCTTTAAATGAGATTCCTTAGGATTAGATTGATATCTTGCACATAATCATACTGAAAACATTAAGTCTAGATGACTATAAATCAAGTAAAGTAGATTTCCTATCATACCTCTAAAAGATGTTTGATCTACTGGTTTCCCAGCTTCTTCAAGATCAAGTGTGTTTGAGGTACCGATGGGAGTACTTATACTTTTAGTGTCATCATATCCATATTTTTAAGAAGATCTTTAATATACTTATGTTGGGATATGTAGATTCCTTATGGTTTTTTAGAAATTTGAAAACTAAGGAAAAATGTTAACTCACCCATCATGATCATTTAAAACTCAGATTTCATTAGGTCCACAAAGGAATTAGTTAAATATTGCTGAGTTGAACGAAATATAATTTCATAAATATAAATTTGAACAATCAAAACATTTTTCTTATCTTTCCTTATAAAAAGGGTTGGATCTGCATTTCCCTTAACATGGTTATTTTGAAGAAAAAATCCTATAAGTCTATCATACCATGCCCGAGGAGCTTGTTTAAGGCCATACAATACTTTGGTAAGTCTAAAAACATGATCATGATGTTTTGTGTCTTCAAATCTAGGAGGTTGTTCAAAAAAAACTTCCTCTTGAACATAACCATTAAAGAAAGCACATTTTACATCCATTTGAAAATGCTTAAAATTGAAGAATGCTACAAAGGAAAATAAAATACGAATAGATTCAAGTCTAGCTACTGGAGCATAGGTTTCTTTATAGTCTATTCCTTCTTGTTGATTATAGCCTTTAGCAACCAATCTAGATTTATTACTAACAATGACTCTATTTTCATGACACTTATTTATGAAGACCCATTTTACTCCAATTACAGAAGTTTCCTTTAGTCATTAAACCAAGGCCCAGACTTTATTCTTTTCAAATTAATTTAGTTCATCTTGCATGGCTTTAATCCAATCATAATCACCTAAAGATTCATCAGTGATTTTTGGTTCCAATTGGAAAAGGAATGCCAGATGCTCTACTTCATTTCTTACAGAACTTCTAGTCCTTACAGGTTGATTCACATCACCAATGATACTATCACTATGATGATTCTTAAGAAACAACTGGTTTGGGTTTTGTAAAACTTGTTCATCAACATAGGGTAGGAAATCTTCTGGGGTAAACGTTTCAGGAGTATCTTCTTGAACATTTTCCTTATCAGAATGATCTTCTATAAAAGGATGACAATCGGTTTTTAAAAACACATCTGAGGATATAGGTTGAGGTTGTTTAAAAACAAAAGGATCAGTTTCCTAAAATATAACATGTACTGTCTATTCAATAGTACAAGAGTTTTTTGTTGAAAACTCTATAAGCCTTAGAAGTTGTGGAGTAGCCTAGGAAAACTCCTTCATCAAATTTTTGTATGAATTTATGAATATTATCTTTAGTATTCAGAATTAATACTTTGAAACCAAAAACCTTAAAGTAGATAAGTATAGGTTTTCTACCATTCCATAATTCATAAGGAGTTCTATTAAAGAAAGGTCTAATCAAAACACGATTTATTGTATAACAAAAAGTACTAACAGTTTCAGCCCAAAAATGTTTGGCTACAGAATACTCACTCAACATGTTTCTAGTTATATCTTGAAGAATTCTATTTCTTCTTTCAGCAACACCATTCCGTTGAGGTGTTCTGGGTGCTAAAAAGTTATGAGTAATTCCTTTTCTACAACAAAAAGTATCAAAATCAGAATTTTGAAATTCTCCTCCATGATCACTGTGAATAGTTTTCAATGAGATGTTTTTCTCATTTTTAACTTGGGCTCTAAAACTTTTGAAATAAGAAAAATCTTCATACTTCTTTGCTAGAAAATAGACCCACATAAATCTAGTATAATCATCAACCAAAAATAATACATAGTACTTTCCCCCAATGCTTCTAGTTTGTTTTGGACCAAAAAAGATCCATATGCACTCGTTGTAATGAATTAGTTGTTGAGACTTCACCAACTAATTTAAAACTTGATTTATGTTGCATTCCATATTGACAAGGGTCCCAAACTTTTTAAGAATCAAATCTAAGCTTCCGTAGATCCTTAACTAAACCTTTCTTAGAGAGTTTGCATAAGTTCCTAAGGTTACAATGTCCTAACATTCTATGACATAACCAATAATGATCTTCCATTGCAATAAGGCAAGGTAAGTCTTGGCTCCTAAGGTCTTATAAGTTCAAAGTCTATACATTCTCTTACCTATTGGAAGATAGAATAAATTCTTCCTTAGAATTGTGTACTAGGAATTTATCATTACTAAAATTCACAAGGTAGCCTTCATCACATAGTTGACTTATGATGATGAGGTTGTGATTAAGACCCTTAACAAATAAAACTTTTGAAATCAAGGTTTCTCCAAGAAGAACAATGTTACATATACCAATAATTTCTCCCTGAGCATTATCTCATAAAGTTACTCTTCCTCCTTTCGTCCTGATAATCTTTTCGATATAGCTTTTGTTACAAGTCATATGCCGGGAACATCCATTTTCCATGTACCAAGTATTTATGTTGGTACTTTCTCTATTTTCCTGAAAATAAGAAAAAGTTAGGTTTTCGGAATCCAGACTTGCTTGGATCCGGAAATCTCAGAAAGAAAAATTTTGCGTACCCATATCTTTATAGAAAAATAATCCTTATGAAATCCTAATGATTGGGTTTTGTTTAGGGAACAATTGTTTACCCAGTTACCACCACATTGACACTTTGTGCAGAATGGGGCACTTTGAGGAACAAAGTAGTTGTTACTAAAAGTTGGTTTATAAATAGTATAACCAAAACCAGAAGTATTCTTTCGAGGTCGAATTTTTGAATACATTTTATCAAAATTTTCTTTAACTAGAGTAAATTTTGACAAACACTTCCTCAAGGAAAATATTTCGGATTTGAGTTTAATAACTAATTTCTTGTCTTCAAAACCCTTTGAACTAGTGCTAGGATCGAAATAATTTTTCTTAGAAATTTCGTTTTCTAGATCTTTAGAAATTTTGTTCTTCTCAGAACTAACTTCCTCAAGATTTTTTGAAATAATTTAAAAATCAGTATTTCTCTTGTCAAGATCTTTAGAAAGATCTGATATTTCCTTAGTAAGAATAATATTCTTAGAATTTTCCTTATCAAGTTTTTTCATGAGTTTTTATTTCTCATTCTCAAGGAGTTTGGCAAACCTAGAAACTTCATTATAGGTAGGTAAAGTATTATATTCATCAGAAGAAGATTCTTCATCTGAAGTGTTATAATATTTACTATCATTAAAATTCAAAGAGACATTGGTCATTGATTCAACATTATATACCTTATCCATCAAGTAGTGATTATAAATAGGTAGCCTTTCTAAAAGTCCAAGATTCTTCTATCCAGAAGATTCATAATCCAAAGATTCATCTGAAGAGTCTCCACCACTGGCACTCCATATGTCATTGGCTTTCAACACTTTATTATCTTTGGACTTGTAATACCTTTTTCTATTTTTCTCAGAATGTCTTTCCTTTCTTTCTTTTCTCTTGATCATAGGGCAATCAGGTCTTATGTGTACAGCTCTCTTACATTCATAGCATGTAACTTCAGAATCTTTCTTGTCTTTCCTTTCCTTATTCTTGTATTTGGATTGGAAATTTCTCTGTCCAACTACCTTGTTCATCCTTCAAGCAATATTTTCTAACTCATTTTCTGAGAATTCACTCTCACTAGATTCATAATGGATAAAAACTTTCTTAGATCTGGATCTAGTAACTCTATCAGGATTCTTGGGTTTCATATGATTGGAAGTAGTAGTAAAATATACACTGCCATTTCCATTCTTCTTCTTCACAATATCAGGATCTCTCTTCATTCTAGCCTCATGCTGAAGAAGAGTTCCAAATAGCTCATCAAGGGTAATCTGAGTAACCTTTCTATTCTCATCAATTGTAGTCCTTTTAGATTCCCACTCATTTGGCATGATATTGATGATCTTGATAACCAGGGATTCATCATTCAATCCTTTTTCACCAATTGATTGTAAACTCTTCACTATAGTCATGAATCTCTATTGCACTTTGCATATGGGTTCACCATAAGGAAAACTAAAACCATAATATTCAGTTATGAGCATGGATCTCCTTGTCTCAATTAAATTGGATGTACCAAAATGTGTAACTTCAAGTTTCTTTCATATATAATTTGCTACTTCACAAGATGAAATTTGGCTATATATATTTCTATCATTGAACAAAGTAAAGTATTGTGTTCCTTATAGTTGAGTTGAAATTCATGCTTTTCTTGATTTGTAAATGCACTTACATATTTATCAGGGATCTTGTATCCACTAGTAAGAATAACAAAATTTTCAACCCCATTATTGATAATGAATGTCTTCATACGATCTCTCTAATATCTGTAATCATTACCATCAAAGATCGGTTGTCTGGTAGGATTAAGATTGTCTATGGAACCAACATTGATTCCTACCATCTATAATAAAATTCTTTCCACAAAATCATGTTATTAGAAAAAGTTTGTAAACAAGAAAAATAATCTAAGAAAGAAAAGATAGAGTAAAAATATCTCAATGAAAAAGTGAATCCGAACTATGAGTCCAAAAAACAGATTCCAAAAAATATGAATCCGAAAATCTGATTCCGAATATACAAATCCGAGAAGTCTCTTCTGAGTCTAATCATGAGATTAATTCAGATTGAACCAAAACCTTTAATACCGATTGTTAAATTAGTACAAGTTATGATTTCACCTACTCTAATACCAATTGTTAGGGTGGTATGTCTGAGTATGATATAATCTATAATACCAAACGTAGGATCGAAATAAGAATTATATTCTCAGATACAAGAGGGGGGGGGGGTGGATTGTACCATTTAAAAATTACTTTGGAACTTTTAAAGATGGTTATGTTTAACAAAGTTAAACAAGATAATTCACAAGACCTCTATAAGTTCTAAACACTTGCAAAATTTTGGAATAGTGATTCTAGAAATGTAACTTAACTAAAGTTTACAAGGATGAAGATTCAACCTTAAAGCGTATAGAATCTAACTATATCGGAGTACAAGTAAGAAAGTATAAGAAAGTTATACTTTCCTTAACAATACAAAATGCAGCAGAAAAACAAAGTAGTAAAACTACAAGTGATAAGTATAAACTCTTTTGACCCAAAGAGGAGGGTATCCAACAACCGTGGATAAAGGTCCTTTGATCTATACTTTCAAGAAAGTTTGTATTGTTAAGGAAATTATAACATTCTTACTTGTACTCCGATATAGTTAGATTATATACAAGTATAAACTCTTTTGAACCAAAGAGGAGGTTATCCAAAAACCATGCATAAAGGTCCCTTGATTTATACTTTCAAGAAAGTATATCTTACCCACACCAGGGTAAGCCCTCGATATGAAGATCAGAGTCTATCTTGATATCCCCACAATCCCTCAACTATCAGGTAGTTGGAACCTCTGTCTTCCTCAACAAGGAAGCCCTCAACATCAAGGTGTTGGAACCTCTGTCTTCCTATCCCCAAAAGCCCTTGATTGTACACAGAAACAATCAGAGTCGCACGAAGTAAGTCTGCACAAGGAAAAGTTTGAACAAGCTGTTCAAACTTTCTGCACGAGGCTTGAGAGTTGATAAGAGCCTCTCTCTCTAGAAATCACTTCAATAGCATGTAAGCTCAGATGTAAAATTTGTGTCAAAGTTGTTGTCGACTTTCAAATGAGCTCATATTTATAGGTAAAGCTCCAACGGTCGGCTCCCTCCTCCAATGGTCATACTCTTTTACGAATTTCGGATGGACATGTGCACGTGTCACTCAAACAATAGTCAGTTAATAATTGAAAGCATGACATCGTTTTGTAAAAGAACAAGTGTAAGCATAACTAAACTGATATTCAGAATGGATTAGAAAATGAAAGTTTGGAATGGAAAAGGATAAAGTTCATAATGGAAGTGAGAAAACAATTCGGAGTCTATAAACATAAAATATTCCAAATCAATTTTTTAGGAATTCGGAACCTGAATTATATAGAATTACGGAGTCTAAATTTCAAGGAAATTCAGAGTCTTGATTCACAGGAATTCAGAACCTGAACTTAAAGAGTTCTGAGTTGAACTCATAGAAGTTCAGAGTCGAACTAGTAGAAGTTCGGAGTCGAACTAGTAGAAGTTCAGAGTCAAACTAGTAGAATTTCAGAGTCGAACTAGTAGAAGTTTGAAGTTGAACTCATAGAAGTTTGGAGTCGAACTAGTAGAAGTTTGGAGTCGAACAAGTAGAAGTTCGGAGTTGAACTTTATGAGAGTTCATATCCAGAATTAGGAGTGGAACTTCATGAGAGTTCATATTTAGAATTTGGAGTTGAACTTCATTAGAGTCCGTATCCAAAATTCAGAGTTGAACTTCATTATATTTTGAATCCAGAATTTGGATCCTAAAATAGAATTCTTCAAGTCTAAGTATTATACAATTACACATTTTTAGATATGAATCCAATTTTTACACTTATGAAAAAAATATTGATATGAACAATGAAAACAAGGTAGGGGTAAATTTCCTTTTGAAAAAAAAATTTCCTTATGGAAGTAAAACAGGGGTAAAATGAAATTTTCCTTTAGGAAAGGTGTATGTGTTTTTCAATACAAGAGGAATGGTAAAGTCATATGGAAACCTTTATGACTTATCAATCTCCCCTATGAATGAAGGAATGGAAAAAGTCATAAGAAAAACCTTATTGACTCAACACTCCATGCTTTCATCATCCATCCTTCTCAATTCATTATGTGATCATTTAATAAACCATTGGGAAAAACATATCTATGGGCATAAAACACCATTTGAAGAAGCCAATGAAGCGATATCTCAATCTGAGGAAGACTTGGTCAACCAGGGTTTGTGGAAGCTGTGGTTTATGAGTCATGGTTTATGGAACCATGCTGATTTTCTTTATCCACAAACCGATCTGTTCATGAGAAGGTATGTGGATGGACTTTGTGTTCTTGATTCCGCCATCGATGTGATTCTCTAGCACCTAGGTTTTCCAGCCATCATTCCTTGGGCCAGCGCCTCACAGTTCGTTCCATGTACTGGTGGTTCGCAGTTCATGCGTTCCTCGAACCCTTCCCTATGATGGTATACGGGTGACATAAAACTCTTAGAGATAAATTCAATTCTTTAAAGTTTCTTATAAAGTTTGCAACTCAATTTTCACCCATTCGCTTTAATATACTCATATAAATTCTTGAATCATTCTAAAAAGTGATTTTGGGAGTATTTTCTTCTCGTTGTGAAGTTTTCAGGACCCAACAAACGTGTATAAAGGAATTTGAGACATAAGGTAAGGGATTTTTTTTATCTCAAATTGCCTATTTGGGACATATGTTATATTATTCAGATATATTATTTCATGATCTGTATATACTATGTATTTGAAATTTTATATCATGAATAAAATTCTTTTAATGATATTTGAAAGTTTCATTTGATGATATTATTTATATCTTGGGACTTACAATTCAAAAATACCAAATGTGGTACGAGTTTAATGTCATAATCTCATCATTTTTCTAGATTGTTCATGTTTAAGTTTCCATTGTTGAAATATTATGACCTACCTATCATTAATTCTCATAAATTTTCTTCTCATCTAGTTATGTGTAACAACCCAATATTTTATGGTATGTGTCTTTTTAAAGAAATTTAATCTCTTTGATAACTTACATTACACACAACTCCCAGCATACACAAATAGTGAAATATTATTATGTGACCACTATAACATAACCATTAAATTTGAATAAGTGAATTTTATTAACCAAATTTTGAAGTATATAATTTATTAATTAATTTTTTTTGAATAAGCACTTGATTTTTAGTAAATTTATTTTATTCCTCAAAAATAAGTTTTATACAAAAATGGTTTTCTTGATTTTTATGAGTAAATATTATAATAAATCTCTATAACTTCTATAAATTATATATTATGAATATAATATAAATTTTGATATAATAATATTTAAATTAAATTTGGTTTTTTTTTTGGAATTTTTGGAAAAGATTGATTTTCCACGGAATGGTGAAAAATACCAATTTTTTTTATAAAACATTAAATTTATTTATATTAAAAGTATATTTATGATTTTAATTTTATATCAATTTAATTTAAGTACAATTTATTCATATATAATCTAATTAATTATATTTAAATCATCCTTATACCGTAGTTTGGTATAAATACATTTTTGGTCTTTAAAGTGCATTATCAAGAAAACTTTTTTTTATTGCGTTTTATGAGATTGATTTTAAATTAAGTTCTGAATATTATGTGACTTTAATTTAAAAGACTAGATGAAATAATTTTATTTTGAAGTTACAAATTTATTAAAAATCTTCCTCTTATTTTTTTCCAATATGAATATTAACCTTGGTAATTTTCGTTACCACAGTATAGGGTAAATTGGGTAATATATGTTAAAAATAAAATAATAAGGCCCAGAAAATGACCCAAATACGTGCCCAAATTTTATTACACGTATAATATTTATCCATAATCAGTTAATGTTTGGTTATATAACCATTTATGGCTATTTTAATTCGATTATTATGTTTATAATTTTTTATTTATAGAAAAGTCAAAGATGTCACATTCGTGATTTTAATAACTATAACATTTTTAATATAGTGTTATCCATAATATATCTTCAACTATAAATATATTTTTTAAATATAAAAAAATTATATTAATCATGTTAGTTTATTTATAATTTTTAGTGAATAAATAATTACCTTAAATTATTTAACAACACTAATGTAGTAATTACTAATTAATGGAAGATCATGTAAATCATATTAAAATTAGTAAAATAAATACAAGTTGAGATAATTAATGTCATACATTAATTAAATTATATAAATTTAAATACTAGGTATGTTTTAGAAAATTTTATTCGATGTTACCTTGTTGTATTGATATTATTAATGCCAGTGTAATGAATAGTTTTAAAATTAACATTATGAATATTTTATTTAAAATAATATTTTATTAAATGATATAAAATTCATAAAAATATTAAAATAATCCCACTAATTGGGATAAAATTTAAAATTTCATCCATTATCCATTTATGAGTCTTTTATCATTTTATAGTAACAATATTTACTTTTAAAGAGTAAAATGTTTGTTGTCACTATAAGAGTTAAAGGGGTTAAATAAGGGTTGAAACTAAATGTTAAAGGTATGAATGTTATGTAAAATTGAATAAAAAATATTGGATGATAGTATTTAGATCCATAATAATATTATCTTCTAAAAAATTACTTTTTATCCATTTTAATAGAAATTTAATTTGTATTAATTTAATATTTTGAGAGTTTCCAAAAGTTCCCCCTCACATCAATTATAAAAGGGAACCCCTTCCATCACTTATTTACACCACATTGAACCATCTAGATAAACCAAAATCTAACCATTTCTCTTATTATAATCCTTATACATTTTCTATAGGTTCTTTTACTTTCAAAAAACCAACTTTATGTCTCTTAATAAGAGATCTAAATGAACTCCACCGAATAATAGGTAATCGTCTTTACCAACTCTTTCTAGTATATTTCATCTTCTACTTTTTATTCATGTGTTGTACACATCATAAAAAAAATAACTATATTATCATATATATAATGAATTTTTATTATGATTATAAAACAACAATATTCTACATTTTATCCATTCTATGAAAAATAAAATCACTACAATTGCGTACGTATGACAAACAGTCTCAACGTAGTAGTGTAATTCTTTCATCATCACCACTTTACAAGGATGGATATAATGATTGAAATAAAGGATATATATGGTACTTATGACATTATATTTATTATATAAAATTAATATATCACCCACTTCCTTACTATTTCACCCATTAATGGAATGATATCATCACTCTACCTATGTATGACCTACCATCTCTATAACACGATGTGATTCACTTTCAATGTTCAATATAGAAGAATGATTATAAAAAATGTACATCATGAATAAATTTTTTATCTATCAACATAATGTAATTATGTATATTATTGAACTATATCCTAGTTACAAGAACTAGGGCTTACATAATGGACCATGCATAGGAAAATGAAGCAGTTAACACTTGAAATAAGGCTAATAACAAAATATTATTAACAAAAAAGTGAAAAAATGATATAAGAGGATAATATATGATATCATAAATATGAATATGGTTACGATATAAATTAATAACAAGATTAAAATAATTATAAAGGATGTTAAATAATCTTCAATTAAAGGAAATCACAAGATAATGGATTTCTTAACTCAATTTTCATTCATCAGGTTAAACTTCTAATTCATTTATTACGTCATGCTAACATTACGTTTGAAACGATTTTTGATTATATTATGTTTTATATAATTTTTTTATGTTTATTTACATATGATACACATAATTGATTCATTTTATTAATGATGTTATCTTTATAAGGGACTACATCTCAATTTTCTTTCATTGAGGCATGTTTTGATGTTATGCACCTATATTATTTTATAATCTGTATATACATCCCATTTTAAATATTATATCATGAATTTATTTATTCTCATGATATTAAATGTTTTTTTAAAATTTTATTCTTTTATGGAGCATGCAATTCGACTGATTACAAAGTGATGAAGGTTCATTTCACAATCTCATCATTATTCAGTATTATTTATATCTAAGTCTCTATTGGGGAATATTTCTATTCCATGAACATGCTTTATAAAAAAATTAATTTTTTTAAAATTATCTAATTATTTTTAAAATTTATTTTTTACCTTTTAAAAAATTTTATAAAATGTTTTCAAAGTAATTTTTATTTCATTTTAAAAACAATTCACATTTGTATTTTACTGATAAAATGAAATGAATATTTCTTTTAATGTGTACAAAATGAATGGAATTTCCAGCCATCATGACTAATAAAATGTTTTAAATATTATTTTATATGTTCCAAAGGTTATATTCAATGAAAGGTATTTCCCAAAAATGTTTTTTGAACTTTTATTTTTAAAAGGTGATTTTAAAAATGTACAAGTTATTTTCCTAAAAAATATTTTTAAGGATATTTTTTATTGTATTATTATTCATCAATGACATCAACCGTTTATTGTACTTACAATAAAATGGGAATATGATGTATTGATATCATACTTATTATTTTTTCGGATGGTTTATGATCAATTTAAATGTGGATGTTCTATTTTGATAGCATTCATCATATTACTTTGGATGGTTTATGGCTATGTTTGTTGAATGAGGAAAGTATTCACAATTTGTATGCTAGATTTTAAATACGAATGTATATGTTGATTATATTTCAACCCTTCCATATGAGCAATGGATTGGAATTAGTAATTGATGGGTCGGGATCACTAAATCCCCTTGATGAATCTGTAGGTCTCATGAGACAAACTAGACTAGGTTTTGGTTGAGACCTTATCAGTTTATATCATATAGCTTGGACGAGGCCTCGATGGTAAGTTTTAGATGTCTGACATTATGCATTAAAACATTATGAATTATGTTATTGATATTCCATGTGATTTTTTATTATTATAATATCCATGGTTAAGTATCATTCTAATGTGGTTAGTTATATAGAATTACTTGATCATCTTTTATTATTTTCATATTGTAATAAAGTTATTGATTTAATGGAATGTGTTTCAGTTATATACCATTCCATATTGTTTACACCTTATTAACTCATAGATTCCCTTTTACACTTACTCTTACTAAGAATTTGAGATCTCCCATTTCTTATGCTTTATTTTTCCCTAAGAAAAGTGGATGTGTTTTGTAATTCATTATGAAGGGTTGTACTAAGGGGATAATGGTGTTCTGAAAGAAAATAATTTTTATATTTTATATTTTAAAATGTAATAATAATTTCATGTATGTATCTAGTTTACAAATATTTCTAAACTACTCCTTCCTTTGAGATGTGATTACTTGTTTCTTATTCCAATTAAATAATTAGGCCATAGCTCTGGGCAGCTGGGGTATGGGTCTCTACAGTTTGTATCAGATTATGTTTAGTAAAAAAACTTGGGAACTAGACTTATGAAATCATATATTAGGTAATATTACCCTATGAATGACTTTGATGATATGTCTATGTATAGGATAACACCTTATATATTTGGTAATAACCATGGAAAACCTAGTTTAAACCTATGGACTCATATATAGAGAATAAGGTGTCATGATTTAGAAATCCTATAAATGATTCTTCATAAATATGTATGATTATTATTGCTCACACTATGATTTTTGGTTTTAGTAAATGGATGGAACAAGAAAGAACTAGGTTATTGTTGAATTAAATAGAATTTTTTTTGATGAGAAACCAAATGGGATGATTACTGGGGTGAAGGATATTATGATCATAATATATGGTTAACAACTTGAGACATAACCATATTTAAGAATCACCAAAGAAGATAAGGATAGAGTTTTGTGAGATTTGGGGTGGTGGAGACCATGGATGAAAGAAGATCCAGTTTCTTATATGTTGAGAATGTGAAAAGAAATACCCAAGTGGATGTCTTAGAAGAATGGGAAGATGTTTTGGGTGTGGAAATGAAGGACACAAAGAAAGTGATTTCCAAGAAAAATGTTTGGTTAATGAAATAAGATGATAATAGTAGTCTCTCTAAGGTATAATTGAGGGTTGAATGTTTTTAAATGTGGAAAATTAATCGATTTTATTTAACTGAAAACTCATAAATAGAACCAGAAAGGATTTAAGAGTAATGGTTATACTATTTATGATGAAGAGACTAAAAATGAAATATGAAAAGAAAGAGGTATTAAGAATTCTTTATGGTTTAAAAATGAAGTGAAATTATTTAAGTGATTGTGTATTTGGATTAAACAATTATGTTGAAAAATTAATTTATATAGTTATAAGAATCATGAGATATATAGGTATTGTACTATATTAATTCTTATTTAATGATTTGGAAGCATGTGATGAAAAATACTAGTGATTTGGAAGTATGTGATGAAAAATACTAGTGTGATCCTTTTATAAGTTAATATTTTGGAAAACAACTGATTTGGGAAAGATAACCCTAAATATGTGCGTGATGTGGAGATAATTATGATAAAGTAATGTTTATGGGATAGTATTGGTGACCATGAAATTGGTTGGTTATTTTATGGTTTATATCATATTTATAGGTTTTACTACATGTTTGGATTTAAGAAATATCTATGGAAACCTGAATTTTTTTGGAAGAATGCATGTTTTCATTAAGGTTTAATGGTGATAAAGGTATTCATATATTTGAAATGTGATAATAAGAGCTATATTATGTTTTTTTAGAAAATATTATTTTGGGTTTATTTTTGAAATATAGCTACCATACTTCTAAATTTTTGGGCTAAGAATTTGGAAATAAATATTTTGGATGAGCCTTAAGATTAACTAATTATATGATGAATTATGTCTAACTTTTAATACTAATGTTTTTTGATAACATATGATAAGAATTTTTGTTTCAATAAACATGTAATGGGTGAAGGAGTGACTGGTGGATCATATGATTCATTAATGTGATTAAGGTATGAAAAATTCATCTTGAAAATCAATTTCTTAGCATAAAAGATGAAGTAAAAATAGATCGAAACACAACCAAAAGATGATATTATGCTTATGAAATGGAATAAAATTAGGTAAAATTATTTTATTGAGTTATGCCAATATAAATAAAATACCATACCTCTAGGAAAAAAGGTTTGGAATAAAAAACATTATCCTTTTACTTTTCTTACTTAGAAATCAATGGTCTTTAATCGATCACATACTTATTGTTTTGTGAGAGTTAAATTTATCATGATCATTTTTATATCAATATCCATCAGAACATGATATTTATATTTCTCTTCCTTTCCCATATATTCACTTCCAACTAATGTTCTCCTATTCAAAATCTTAGTTTTATGTTGAACTTCAAATTTTTTCCTTTCCCTCCTTTTAAGAGAAAGTTTTATTAACCCTTTTTAGGATAAGGGTTTCCAAAAAAGTAATTTTCAAATATCAACCTTTTATTTTACAAATGATATTATAAATTTCAAGATTTCAATTTATTGAAGGAGGTTTGAATGTAACACCCCAAGATTTTATGGTATCTCTCTTTTTAAATAAATTTAATCTCTTCGATAACTTATGTTTCACGCAACCCCCAGCTTAAATAGAAAAAGGAAATATTATTATGTGATCATTATAAAAAACAATTAAATTGGAAGGAATGAATAATATTAAGCACATTATAAAATACCTAATTTATTAATTAATTCTTTTTGAATAATCACTTAATTTTTAGTAATGTCATTTCCTTGTTCAAAAAATATGATTTCTTCAATACTATTTTCTTATTTTTATGAGTATATATTATACTAAATTTATAGAACTTATATAAAATATATTTTATAAAAAAAATAGTTTTTATGATAATAATATTAAAATAATATTAGGGTGAATGTTTAGGATATTTTTTTTGAAAAGTTCGTTTTCCAGAGAATAGTCAAAAATATCGATTTTTTCATAAAATTATCAATTTATTTATATTAAAAGTATCTTAATGATATTAATTTTATCCAAAAGTAAATTAATTACTCTTTAATTAGATATAATTTAATTAATTACATTTTAATAATACTTGCTCATTATTTTGGTATAAGTATATTTATGACCTTAAAAATGTATTTGTCATGAAAACTTTTTTTCATTGCATTTTAGGAGATTAATTTTAAATTTAATTCTGAAAATTATGTAATTTTAATTTTTCAAAATGGATGAAATATTTGGATTCATAATTTCCAAATTTATTAAATATTTTACATTTATTTTTTTCCAATATGAATAGTATCCTTCAAAATTTTCGTTACCACGATTAACGGTACATTAGGTAATATAGGTTACAAATAAAATTTTAAGGACTATAAAATGAACATAACACTTTCCCAAATTTTATTGGATAAATAATATTAATGAATAATCATTTAATTTTAGGTTATATGGCCATTTATTTCCATTCTAATGGGATTATGATATTTATAAAATTATATTTGAAGAAAAGTCAAAGATGTTACACTCATGATTTCAAAAAGTATAACATTTTTTAAATTATTTTATCGAGAAGATATATTTTACTATAAATATTATTTTTAAACATACAGTTAATATATTCATCATGTTAATATATAATTAATTTTTAGTGAAGAAATAACGACCTTAAATTCTTACACAACACTGATGCAATAATTAATTAACTAATGTAAAAATAAAATAAATGATATTAAAAATATTATGATAAATATAATTTGATATAATTATTGTTAGAAACGAATTTTCTATATTTCCTTGACATATCAAGGATTTATTAAAATATATTTTTTCAAATTTATCTTATTTTATTGATATTATTAAAGTCAAATTAATGAATAGTTCTTAAAATTGACATTATGAATATTTTATAGTAAATAATATTTTATTAAATGATATAAAATTCATAAAAATATAAAATTCATAATAATAATTTTTATAAGATTTAATGTTTCATAAATTATCTATTTATGAGTCTTTTGTACTTTTATAGTAACAGTATTGACCCTTAAAGAGTAAAATCCATGTTGTCACAGTAAGAGTTAAAGGAGTTAAATAAGGGTTAAGACTAAATGATAAGGGTAATAATGTGACATAAAATTGTCTAAAATTTTTATATGAGTGTATTTATAAAAATAATAATATTATATTCTAAATAATTTACTTTAGAGCCATTTTAATTGATAATTAATTTATATTAATTTAATATTTTGAGAGTTTCCAAAAGTGCCCCTCACTTCAGTTATAAAAGGGAAACCCTTCCATCACATGTTTACACCAAATTGATTCATATATCTTGACAAAACTCTATAAATTTGTCTTATTAAAATTCTTATCCATGTTCTAGAGTTTTTAGTCCTTTCCAAAAACAAATTTGAGTCCCTCAATAAAAGATCAAAAGATAGTCCACTAAAGGAGAGGTAATCATATTTATATACACTTTCAAGTTTATTTCTTTGTTTAATTCCTATTAATGTGATGTTTCCATCCTAAAATATTAACTATAGTATAATATATATACTTATTTGTTATTATTATTTTTAAACAACCATATTCTACCTTTTATCTATCCTATGAAAAATGAAATCATTGTAGTGTGTACGTACAACTTACCATCTCCACATAGCAGTGTAATTCATTTTCCCCTACCAAATTACATGAATGGTTATAATGATAGAAATAATAGATATATATAGTAATTATGACATGATATTGATCCTATAAAATTAATATATCATCCACTTCCGTATCGTTTTACCCATTAATGGAATGATATCATCACTCGTCCATATGTACGACCTACAATCTCCACTCTGTGATGCAATTCATTTTCCATGTTCAAAATGAAAGATTGATTATAAAAATGTATATAATAAATAAATATGATATCTATGAACTTAATATCATTCTTTATATTATGTAACTATATCCTCGATACAGAAACTGGGACTTACACAACAAAACATGTAAGGAAAATTAAGTAATTAACACCTAGAACAAAGCTAATAGAGAAATATTATTAGCAAACTAGTGGTAAGATCATATAATAGGATCATAAATGATATAATAAATATGAATATTATTTTTTTTATAAATTAATAACCTTATTAAACCTTTATAAATGAGGTTAAATCATGTTTAATTAATGTAAAGCCCGAGGTAAGAGGTTTCTTAAGTCAATTTTCATTCATTGGGTTAAACTTATAATTCATTGATCATGTCATGATAAGGTTATGTGTGAAATAAAATTTTATTATCTTATGTTTTATTTTAACTTTTTTATGTGTATTTATATATTATACCCATAATAGATTCAGTTTGTTAACAATATGATCTTTGTAAGATACTTCATCTCAATTTACTTTTATTGAGACACATTTTGATGTTATGAACCTATATTAATTTATGAGGTGTATATAACACCCATTTGAAAAGTTATATCATGAATTTTTTTAATATAGTGATATTTAATGTTTTTTAAAATTTTATTGTTTCATATAGAATATTATTTTCAATATTACAAAGTGATAAGGTTTTATTTCAACAAATCCCATCATTATTTAGGATTGTTTATATTTATGTCTCTACTTGGGATATTCTTCTTCCATATCCTTCTTTCAAAAAATGATTTCAATTTTTTTAATATTATATAATTATTTTTTAAATTCATTTTTACCCTTGTTTTAATTTTTACAAAATGTTTCCAAATAATCTTTATGTCGTTTTAAAAATAATTCATGTTTGGATTCTACCAAAAAATTAAAAGGAATATTTTTTTATCTTGCATGACATGAACAAAATTTCCAACCATTTGGAAAAATCATATTTTTAAAAGATTATTTTATATGTTTTAAATTTATATTCAAAGAAAGGTATTTTTAATAAAGAGAAATATTTGTTTTAAAAGGCGATTTTCAAAATGCATAGTATTTTTTCCTCAAAAATATTTTTAAGGATATTATTATGGTATTTATATTCATAAATTTCATCATCCATTTATTGTACTTATAATAAACCGGGGATGTGTTTTATTGATATCATATTTATTCTCTTTTGGATGTATTATGATCAGTTTGACTATGGATGTTCTATTTTAATACCATTTTCCATATTACTCTAGATGGTTTGTGGTTATGTTTAATGAATGAGGAAATTATTCATATTTTGTGTTATTGTTTTTCAATGTGAATTTATATATTGATTATAGTTCACCCCTTTCATATAAGGAATGCATTGTTATTAGTAAGTGATGAGAGGGGCCTGCTATGGGAACTTGATGCATCAATAGGTCTCATGATACAAAATAAAATGGGTTTTCACCAAGGCCTTATCCATTTATTTTCAATTGTCTTGGATGAGACCTTGACTATAAGTTTTAGATGTATGAAATTATGCATTCCAATATTATGAATTTAGTTATTGATATTCCATGTGATTATTCGATTAGTATAATAACCATGGTTAATTTTCATTCTCATATGATTATTTAAATGGAATTACTTGATCATATTTTATTACTTCCACATTATACTCAAGTTATTGATTAAATGGAATGTGTTTATTTTATTTACCTTTCAATATTTTTTAGTCATTATTTACTCATAGCATCTACTGTATGCTTACCCTTACTGATCATTTGATCTCACCCCTTTATTATGATTTATGTTTCCCTAGGATATGAGAAAGTGTTTTGAGATTGAGTATAATTATTTTTAATAATGGTATAATTGTGTTAGCATAGAAAATAATTTAGGTATTTTATGTTTTAAAATGTAATGTTACTTTTAAGTATGTATCTAGTTTACCAAGACTGCTAAATTATTTATTCCATTGTGATGTGATTCTATGTATCTTCTGCCAATGTAATAATTTGACACTAATTCTAGGATATGGGGGTTTGGGTCTTTGCACTATTTCTTAATAATATATTTTGTCCTTTATTTTTTATTCTTTAATTAATCTAGAATCCAAATGAATGATTTTTATGAAAACCTAACTTTATTTCTATATTCGGTTTAAAATTGTTTTTATTCCATATCCATGCTTTCCAAAAAATATTTTCAAAAAGTTTTAAAGATTTTTTAAATTCATTTTTAACCATGTTTAAATTTTAACAAAATGGATTAAAATAAATAGTATTTTTATTTTTCAAATAAGGATATTTTGAATTTTTATGGAAAATGTGAAAGGAATCTTTTTTTAACATCACGTAATGGAAAAAATTAGACACCATCATGAAAAATCATCATTTTTATGATTACTATATAAATTTTTAAATTTTCTTTTCAAAGAAAATGGTTTTCAAAATGTAATCATGTTTTAAAAAGTTTTTTTTTCAAGTATAAATTCAATTTTTGTCTATAAATGTTTTAAATGATCATTCAAAATCATTTTCAATAGATTATGGAATCTGTTGATTTTACCTATTTTTTAATGGGGATGTGATCCAGGGAGAAAATTATTTTTATTTCTATATATGATTTATTTCTATTATGGACATATGCTTATGAAACATGTTTCTCTTCTATAGGTTATACTATAATGAAGTGCTCGTGAATGATGATCCTTTTTCCATGGGTCATGATATGATGAAATGTTGAAATGTTTACAGAACCTATTTCTTTTATAATGTTTAGGATATGATGAAATGTTTATGAAAACCATTTATTTCCATGGGTTATGATAAGTTGAAATATTTGTGAAACCAATTTATTTTCACGGGTCTTGATACGATGAATGTTTTTTTATCTTGTGGAACACATATATATGATTTTTACTTTGTGGTTTATGGGACCTATATCTACCTTCAATGCATTAGGTAATGATTTATATCTTATGAGATAGATAAGACTATAACGGGGAGTGAACCTGGTTCAGTAAGGGACTTTGTCTGGTATGATGGTTGTGGGAGTGAACCCTGACCACTATGATGGTTTGGGTAGTAAAACCAGTACACTATCGTAGCCTTAGTAGTGAGACTTGGCTACTGTATAAATGTATTTCTATACTTTTTTGTATTCAAAAATTCCATGTGTTATGAAAATACTATATGTTCTTTTATTCCTACATGATTTATATCTTATGAACTACAAGTATTTATGCCATGACTCAAGATTATGATATTTGATATAAAGGGTATGATTTTCTCAATGTTATTCTCATGTTATCATACCCTTATTCTCATTTTATGCTTATTTTATCATTGATATCTCTCCTTATTACCCTTTCTAAGCATCTGAGATCACCCTTTCTTATGTTTCCTTTCTCTAGGTTATGAATAAAGATATTATGTATTATATGTATAAGAAGGGTTCTATTTATGAAAAACATAGTGGGATATGATATACTTTCATTATGAACCACTTGTTTATGTATCCATGTTTCTAAAGAATCTAAAATATTATTATCCTTGGGAATGTATTTGTATAATGTAATGAATATTAATCAATTAAGATGTAATTTATATGTAGTATAAACAAGCATTTCCACATTGAGGGAGTGGAAAATAATTTTTTTTATCTCCCAAGTTTTTATCCTACCTTTGATTTTGAGTATTCGTACCATCCTCAAGTGTTACAGTGTAATATATATCTAGGGTGAATGTTTCTTTATTTCATTCTTTGACATCTATGTTTGGGTCTACATCCTCTGTCGAATCGATAGTGATGATGTTCACAAACGCATACCTGGAAATGGGGGTAATTTTATCGCTTTCTGAATAATGGAAGAAATCATCAATAAATTTCCCTTCATTTAAGAAAATATTAGGGTCCTCCTTTGGGTATCCATTCTTAGTGGGTCTTTTTATATTATGATATATATAAAGTTTAATCTTATTTGTTTAATGTTCCCCTAACACTAATCTATGGATGGTTATCCTGAGAAATTCCCCAACCATATTCACTAAGAATTCCCTTAATGATATGGTTGTATCACAGAGAGACATAAATTGTGGGGGTACTAACTATTGGAGGCCACAACCTAGCCTATAAAAGACTGACATACTTGTAAGAAGGGGAAAAATCCCCTATCTTTGAGGGTTTTGAATGTCTTGTTTCTTCCACTAGTACATCCTAAAACCATTGAGGGATTTATGAATTTAGGGTTAGTAGTGGTGGTAAAAATTATCCACCCATATAGTATGGGGTTTTTATTGTATGGTTTTCTTAACGGCTTCCAATGTAGCTCCCTTTAAATTGTGTGCTTTCACTCATGTGTGATCTAGATGTAATGCATGTTCATCTAGTGACCTTCTTGTCATAAGAGGTTGTCCCATGGACTGAGGATTTTCTATTAATAGCTAATGTTCTTAAGAAACCATATTAAATGCTTGATATAGGCTCTTATCAACAAATTGATCCCTTTTAGTTACTCCAATTTTGTGTCTTAGAGATAAAATTATTTTTTAGTATGGACCAACTAGTATGTACAGTATTTGGTTATGAAACCTATATTACAGCAAAAATATTACAAGATATATTTTTTGTGGAACACTGCCAGCCCTAGGATGGAGTGAAGTGTAGTAATACATACTCACCCCATACCCAACTACATATTATAGATGGTGCATCAATCATTATCAACAAAAGTGACCTAAAACTATAGAGACAAGAATTATTCAACTTCTTGTAGTGTTTCTCTGACATCAAATTCCAAGATTTAGAGAAACTAAAAATTTTTACCAAATAGAAAATCATGATCACCCTTAGAGATGGTCATTTTACCCTTGATAAGATGTGTTCTTAACCATTAGCTAATTAAGGTTCCCCCATATGTTTTATCATAGTTAAGTCATGAACTCCTCCTTCATCACCTCTGGGATGTCATATGTTCAAGTGTCAATGGGATAGAGTATAGTGGAGAGGTCATCCTTAGCTAGTTCTTTTTAAATTTCCATCTGATCTTCATCATATCTTGGGAATATATATTCCACCTAATTTTACCACATTGGATAGTTTTCAAGTACTTCATTAAAATGGGAGTTTTTACATTTGTTGGTGTAAATGAGGTAGCACAGGTGACAATTGAGGTCATGGGCATAGGCTATCTCGATCCTTCAACCACTTATTCATATGAGGGGATTATCAATCATTGTTTGATAAGGGGATAAAATTATTGTAACATGTTTTGGGGAAGCCTATATAATAACTGGTTAGGGTATTTCAAAGAGGTTTTCTATTTATAACAGTGTTATCACTTCCAAATGAGGTGTCGGTAGACTCTCAATCCTCCATGAGTATTCATTATAAGGCCTTGATGGAATCAGTGATGATAAATGAAAGAATAATGGCCTTCTCTTGGGTTATTGTCTACCTTTGGAGAATCCTTAATTTATATTCTCTTATTAGGGAAGACAAGGGACCTCTTTAGATGGGAGACTTATTATATTACTCTCATACTTCTAGAATAGTTGGATGGGGATCTCATTTGATCTGGATAGTAATATGGTTTTATCCCCAATTTTCCACTAGAATTTTTTGATGGGTCCCTCATACTAAGAGAGACATATGTTAACACATTTCAATATCCATCGAGTCATTCCATTGATCTTCTTTATTCTAAAGGTGAGAAGTTTTATGTGCCTACTTCTGAGCCATTATATGGATATACAGACATGCTTCTTTGATGGATGTTAGAATAGGATCTCACTCTTGTTTTTGTATCATAATTTAATAACTTTACTCTAGAATGGGTTGAGGATATGGTCCCACTACCAATTTTCTATAAAGATATGTCAAATAGCTTCTTTATCATTGGTGGAAAAGGGGATATGGTCATAATATTGGGTCATCACCAAGATATGAAAATTTTATCTTTGTTGGAATTATCTAGATATTCTAGTAGCTTTATTAATTGTGGATAGAGATATAATTATACCAAAACACTAAATTTAATATATATTTATGGACTTTGTCAAGACCCATCCCAGTGGGGCCTATGCTGGGACTTCCCAATCCAACCTCTAGTATGATAAGGGCTAGTGACTAGAACCTAGTAGGAATATCAATAACACATGAGGAATTTCTTAAGTACCTATACACATGCACACATTTAAAATCCCATAAAATAATTAAATTTAAAAATAAATGAACAAAAATTGCACAAATACATCTATATCTTAGAAATAGAGTACAATAAGAAGTAAATGAAAGTAAATAAGTTCAAATATAATCCCACCACAAAGAAGTCTGTAACACAAGTCCAACCTAAAAGTAAAGGTACTGGGAAAGCTGTGTGAAAGCCACAGGAACAAACCTTGGTCTGTATGGTCACACTAAGCACTCTATAGTCCTATTCAGCCAAGGACTCTGTCAAAATTTCGATCGTCTACACATGACATGGCATGTGTGGGAAAAGATCATGTAGTGGTGAGTATAATGATACTTAGTAGAACACCCCAAAACCACAAATCATATAACAAATTAAATACAGTCTTCTCTACATAGGTATATGTGTACAATACATATAATAAGAATATACAAATATACTCAAACCAAGACACATAGTCTAGAGGTAATGAAAAACCATATAAATTCACATAGGTGATGAATATGAATAGATGATCCCACTTCAAGCCTCTCGAATGGATTACAATTACTCTATCTAGAAAGTCCCTCTGAAGGGATCATAGTCCTAGGAGTAAGAAGCGATTCTTACCAACCATAAAGGAAACAATAAGGGGAATGAACCATAGAAAAAAATTTACAAGATATGAAGGACAGGAGATCTAAGCCATGTAATAAGGAGTACATGATGTGTAGTAGGGTTACACGCCATGTCCCTTGACCTTGGGTTCTTCCCATGTTAATTCCCCATGTCATTCAAATTGTGTCTATGTAGAAGGAGAGTACAAGATGTGTAGAGGGGTCACACATTGTGTCCCTATATTCGGGGTCTCGCTTATGTACTCTATCCATGTGCTAGTACATGATATCATCCCATGTATATAGTCCACTCCATGCCATATGGGGGATTACACACTATATAGGAAACCCGTGTACTCCACTACATGTTTCTGTACTATCCTAAGTACACACTGAGTTCATCCAATTAGACAAAATTCCATGTAGACATAGACTACACACCGTGTGTATCAGGTTTTTCTAGAATCCCTTCTTCTTCCTCCCACACTCACTTGCACTGTCATCACCTTGAAATATGGATCTAATCACACAAAAACTCATGGATCTACTCAGGAAGAACCCTACTATGATTGTTCTTTAGAATCTGGGGTTGAAATCTGTCAGTAAAATAAATCTCGTTCATCTAAATCATTTTTCATTCATATCTCTTGAAGATATAGTGTTTCCAAATTAATATGATCCTCTCACCTCTACCACTGTCACACCTCTATTGCATTATACCAATTCCAGATCATCAATCTCATATCATTTCACTAAAAATCATATATGATCTGATCAATTCATCAAAGTTCATTGAACCATGAATCAAATAAAGAACACCCATGATAAATAGATAAATGTATGAGAAATTGATAAAACATTAAAAATAGGAACAAACCTTGGTTGTGTTTGCTTATCCTTGATTTTTTTCTGTTAGAAAAAAGAATGAAGAAACAATAAATTCAACAACTCCCAAAGTAATATCCCCAAAAAACAAACCCATACTATATAATGATCGAATCACGAATCAATATTTTTATGGATCGATCCACATTAATCATAGGAATCAAGAACAGGGAATAAATATAAATAAAAAACATCTCATACCTCGATTTTGATCGATCAGTTGAGAAGAATGATTTTTACATCACATTCATTGGAGAGATCCTTCAAAATCAATGTGATTTAATCATTGATCCACAATCTCATCATCGTATTCCTAAGATTACTTTCTAAAGCTTTATCCAATGGTCTTCCAAAGTCTCCAAGGTTATGCAACTGACACTGGGATTTCCCCATAATCATCTATTTAAATAGGAGTAATTTGATACATTGAAAAATGAAATAAAATAATTTTATTTGATTATTTTATTCATTTCTATTCCCATGAATAATTTTCCACAAATGACACATGATTACTAAGGTTAATTAACGCCTCGGGTAAACTGCACGTTATGAGTTCAACGGTGCCCTCAAATTTATGATCCAGCTATCTGTTTAGATGTTATTCTACTTTTTCAATAAAACTGTGCATGTGTATTATTTAATATATTTAAAACATTTATTCTAGGAATATCATACCTTGAAATTGAACTCTATATCATTGAATTGTCTTGAAAATAATCCATATAATATTTAAAAAATAATACATGAAAAATATGATTCATTACATTCTACCCACCTTAGGGCATTACATCCTGAAAATCCAAAATAAGGGCTACTCAAAAAATGTGGGTACTAGGCATGAATTTTAGTCTCCCTCTCCCATGTTCTCTCTTTGAGATTCACATGCTACCATTATACATGAACTAAAGGAATTGATCACCCAAAAAGGATCTTTTCTTCTGATCCTCGATCTCTATTAGGTACTCGGTAAAGGTCACTTTATCCTCAATATCCAGATCACACCAGTCAATAATGTGTGATTGGTAATGCATGTACCACAATCGTGACATGTAGAGGACGTCGTGTACCCATTATAACTATAGAGGTAGATCCAAGTGATACACCATCTCTCCTACTCTACGCAGTATCTGGAAAGGGCTAATGAATCACGGTGCTAGCTTGCCTCCCCAACCCAATCTCCATAATCCACATCAAGGTGAAACCTATAAAAACAAATGGTTTCCTTCCTCAAACTCCAAATTCCTCTATTTCCTATTAGTATAAGACTTCTCATGGCTTTGTGTAGTCCACAAACACACATGGATGATTTTCACAATCTTTGTTGTAGCTCACACCAACTCCCTTCTCATGAGGGATGACTCTCTTAGGCCAGTCCAGCAAAGTGGTGACATAAAGGGTCGTCCATAAAAATACTCAAATGGATCTATAATTATAGGGGAATTGTAGATTTTTTTTATGAAAACTTCATCAGTTATAGGTGATCCTCCAAAATATGAACAAGGTCCAACATACAAGATTGCAACATGTCCTCCAGATCCAGAATGGTTCACTCGGTCTGGCTGTCAGTTTAGGGGTGAGACACTATAATCAAGCATAACTAGGTCCAAAACACCTCCTATAATCCATTACACAATTGGGAATTAAAGAGATCATCATAATCAGAAACAATCATCGATGGATTTTCATGGAGTCATACTATCTTTTGAACGTAGAGGCGTTTGAATAACTCTTCTAAACCCTATTCTCAGATAGCTTGGATGTTGGCTCAATTGGTGATTCAGTATATGATTATCTAGATGTAATTTTTTTCCTTATAATTATGTGATAATACCATAAAAAATTCCATAGATATACCATCCTACTTTAATTATGGAACCTCAAGGGGTTGGGTCAAACCCACTAGAACTTGGTGCTCATCCATTACTTGCTGAAAAGTAAGTTATCAAGAGACAAACTCTGTAACTCCCATATTCATTCCTAGACACCAAGATATAAATTAGAGGTCTTGATACATGTTTTCCACACCTGGATGTGTCACCAAGGGAATTTTATGAAAATATATCATATGCTCCTCATGCAATGCCATGGGTACCATCATGCATGATTTGAAAAGAATGATTTGTTCCCCACCATTAAAATATCAATCATGATAATTCCCTACAAATATATGAACATGTATGGTATCATAATTAGTATAAACAATTTTTGCCTCTATGACTCTCTATAAAAGTGCTGGGGTGAAAACCATCGATTGGAGGTAAGCTACTCCATCTCCATCCATAAAGGATTACTGTAATGAGGCTAACTGCTCTGACGCCTTGTTCAAAAACTGTGAACAAGATATCCTGTTGAGAGAATCTGCTACCATGTTCCCCTTACTAGGAGTGTAAAAAAATTGAATTCATAATCTTGAAGGAATTCTAGACATAACCTCCATCTAAAGTAAATATCCTTCTAAGAGAAGATATATTTTAGACTCTTGTGATTGGAGTAGACGTTAAATCGCTTTCCCATCAGGTAGTGTCACCACATCTTCAAGGTCAATACTACCACTAATAATAGTATATCATGGGACTTGTAATTCTTATATAGTGGTCTCAACTAGAGTGAACCATAGGAAATCACTGCTTGCCTCTGAATCAGGACACAACCAAGCTTGGACCCTGATGCATCACAAGACACTATGCACTCGACACCCTCCTCCTGCAATCTCATGATTGAAGAGCTTGTAAAACTTTTACTCAACTATTGAAAGACAAAATAGAACTTCTCTATCCACATATATAGCTACCCATTTTGAGTTAAATATGTCATGGGTTCTAATACTTTGGAGAAATAATGTATGAATCTCTTTAATTATCCTTCCAACCTAAGGAAACTCCTCACCTATGTCACTCTCTTAGGTCACTCCCAAGGTAACACCACCTTGAAATTGGCTAGGTTCACTTCCACTTCATCCACAGAGATAATGTGTCTTATAAATTAGACCACCAGAATCTAGAACTGACATAATGAGATCTTTTTGTAAATATGGTGCTCCCGGAGTATGTCAAGAACTATCCTTAAGTTTTTTTCATGATCCTCCTTATATGTCGAGTACAAAAGGATATTGTAGATGAGGAATACCATGAATCAGTCTATAAAAGGATGGAATATCTAGTTAACAAGCCCCATGAACACTACTAGGGCGTTTGTCACGTGAAAGGGCATCACCAATTACACAAAGTGATAGTAGTGACATCTGAATGTCATCTTCAGTATATCCTCATACCATAATTACAAATGGTGATATCCTAACCTTGGGTCAAACTTTGTAAACCATATTTCACCTCTCAACTGATAAAATAGGTTATTGATCCTTGTAGTGGATACTTGTTCTTCATAGTCACCTGATTCAAGCACCAGTAGTCTACACATAGCCTCAAGATCCCATATTCCTTTTTTATGAACAAAAAAGTGGCTAGATAGGGTAAAAAAAATAGGTCTCAGAAAGCCCATTATTTGATAGTCCTAAAACTACACCCTTAGCTCTCGATGCTCTATGAAAGACATTCAATATGCTGGCGCAGATCTTAGTGTCATCCTGGGGTGTAGATCAATGAAAAATTCTATCTCTTAGTGGGGAGATAAACCTGGAATATATTCAGGAAAGACATATTCATACTTATCCACCACTATAGGAAATAGGAAAATCATAACATTCACCACCCCAAGGGTTAGTCTAGCCAACTAATGAGTAATTGGATGAACCCTCTTATGTATGAGTCCATCCTACATTGCTTAGGGTTCCTTTTCACTGACAAAGAAAAAACTTGTTCTATCGCTACGAGAACACCACACCCTTCGACTAAGATAATCAATCTGGGAATGAAATATAGATAACCAATCCATACCAATAATGATGTTGTAAGACCTCAAAACTGGTATGAAGAGATTTCAACTGAAAATCTAACCTCCAAGGTTCAGGTCACATTGTCGGTACAAGTGTGTAATCACTGAGTCTTCTCTAGTAGAAGTCTCGAAGAGTAAGGGTCAATTCAACAGTTCAACCATAATCTCTAAGTCTCGAATAAGATATGTGGAAATAAAATATTGACTAGAACTTGTGTCTGTCAGTACTGCAAATAAGGTATAAATGGCACATATCATACCTTGAATCATTCCTGGAGTGCCTAGGTCGTAATCCTTGACTACCTAGATCTATCCCTGCCCCTGCCCTCTATCTCCCTAAGCCCAGTGTAGACCACCTAGGGGTGGAAGCGGTAACATGTTGAAACATCAACCACCTCATATTACTCTACTGACTCCTTTTCTATATCTACTATCCATTGTAACCACCTTCTCTTGCTATTGTATCTTCCTCGGTGGCCCATCTACGGTCTCTCTATTAGTTGTACAAAGGTTCAAAAAATATTGGGTGAGATGTTCCCGAAAATCACATATGTAGAACTACCTCTCTCTAGGCTGATTGGACCCACCCTATAATCCATGTACTTCAGATCCTCTATCCCAAGACCTCCTCCAAAAATTTATCCCACATTCATGTCTCTAAGACTGGCGTAGGCTCCCTACTGTTGATGTATCTTCTCTTACTTTCCCACTGCCATCAACTTCCATCTGTAACTCATTTTCCAAGAATCTTTTGACCACCATAGTTTTCTATAACAACCCATAATAGGTAGGAATTCATATACGGAAAATGTTGTCTTGTATGTATCTATGTATACCTTTCTCAAAGGTATGAGCCCTGAATAACTGATCTTGAACCATATCCATCGAGTACCTGGAAAGGTGGGTAAATCTCAATGAATACTCCACCACTGTCAGGATTCCATACTGGAGTTGAAAAATCTCATGGATATGTAAATAATTTAGTATATCTGGGGAGAACCCATCTCTAAATATATGTTTTAATTCAGTCCATGAAATATTCACCTCATCATAAGAAAGGGTAACTGAACCCCACCATCTCCCTACTGAGTCAATAATAAGGCTCACTTTTAGGACCACCATCCGGTTTGATGGTGTCTTGAATAGACAAAAAACTCAGGTAACTATGTCAAGATAGTCCTCATCCACCTATGGGTAAGTCATTCCTCAGATCCTAAGGGGTCTCTATCACTGAATCTTGTGAAGTGTATTCAGCCTACCCTCCTCATCTGATGGTACTGTGGGTACCATGTGCTTCTCTATAAATGGTATAGATGGTGCACCACCTGAAGGAGACATCTCAAGAATTGGTCCATGTATCAAATCCTCCTCATTGAGTGAATCATTCTTTTGATATTCATGATAATTCCAAGGTTTTATACATTGAGGAGGCATCCTAAAATAAAAAATATGTGCCATGTTCAATGAGTATATCTAGATAGGTGACTCAATAAGGACATGTAAATCACAACCCATTCCTATATGATGTATGTACCATTTTTACTACTATCAGTGTTCTCATGTATCGAGTCAAAAAAACATGTGATCAGAGTCCAATTGTATGGATACATCAACTACCACACCAACACTAGAGTCCCTAGTCTGAAAGTATAAATAAATACACTTTACACTATTTCCCTAAACCAATCACACAAACTCTTGATCCTAAAGTAGAACCGACCCACTCTGATACAACTTTTTCATGGACCTTCCCAGTGGGTCTTGTGTTGCGACTCCCAAAGCTTGCCTTCAATAGGCCAGGGGCTGGTGACTAGTATTGAGTAGGCATATCACAAACATGGGAGGCATTTAAAAAGTACCTATACACACACACATCTCCAAGAAAAAAATGATAAAATGTAAAAACAACTAAACAAAAATTGTATGCATACATCTATATCCCACAAACAGAGTACGACAGGAAGTAAAGAAATGTAAACATGTCCAAATACAATCTCACCATAAAGAAGTATGCAACAAAAGTCTAACTTGAATGTAAAGTTACTAGGATTGCTATCTGAAGGCTGTCAGAACACACCTCAGTCCACCATGCCTCGCTAAGAACCATCTGTTTCTGGTCCACCTAGGACTCCATAAAAAAGGATGATTATCTGTTCAAGACATGACACATGGGGGGAAAGCCTATGTAGGGGTGAGTATAATGATACTCAGTAGAACACCCTGAAACCACAATGAATATAACTAAGGAAATATAGTCCTCTCTACATAGGTATATGTATATAATACATATAACAAGAATATATAGATATAATCAAACCAAGACATGTAGTCTAGAGGTAATCCACAACCATAGTATATAGCCTAGGATTCTAGCTTAAAGATTCCATGAATCACTCATCGGAAATAACACACTCCTAAATCTGATAGCACTGATAAATTCCATCTGAGAGGTAAAAATCATCCGGTCTCTTAATGAGAGAGATATAATTCTAAAAGATCTGAAAAGAATATGATACACATATGAGGATCATATCTAGGGACATGTGGTGATACCTATAACTCAATCTAGATTAATCTCCTAAGTAAAGGATCAACGCTTAGTAGGATTGGTCACATCGATACCCATAACTCCACCTAGGGAATACATATGAATATAGGATCTAACTCTGGGCCTCCCTAAGGGATTCCAATTACTCTATCCAAGAAGTCCTGCTGAAGGGATCAGCGTCCTAAGAGTAGGAAATTATTCATACCATACTTCAGGGAAATAGTAAGGGGAACAAACCCTAAAAAACATGTCCAATATATGAATGCCAAGATATATAATCCATGTAAGAAGGAGTAAATGACATGTAGAATGGTTACACACCATTTCCTTTGACCCCAGGTTATTCCCATGTGAACTACCCATGTCATTCAAACCATGTCTGTGTAGAAGGAGAGTACACAACTTATAGAGGGATCACACATCATTTCCTTGTATTTGGGGTCCCACCCATGTACTACAACCATGTTTAGGTACATGACATCATCTAGTGTGTTCATGCCCTAATACCAGTACATGGGGTGTCCATGTATGTGGTCTAGGTCGTGCTGTGTTGGGGAGTACAAGCTATATTGGAAACCCGTGTACTCCACCCTGTGTGTGTGTACTATCCAAAGTACACTGCGAGTTCATCCAAGGGGACTACACACTATGTATAGAAGGAATACACACATTGTGTATCATGTTTTTTGAAAAACCCTTCTTCTTTTTCCTGCTAGCGCCTATGTTGTAGTGACCTTAAAATCTAGCTCCAATCACCCTAAAAATCATGGATACACTCCAGAAAAACTATGATGAAACCATTATCTAGAATCCAGGGTTTGAATATATTCATAAAATGGATCTCATTCATCTAAATCACCTTCCAAGAAACTCACTAGAAGATCGGGGGTTTCCAAAATGGTTTGATCTATTCTTCACTACTGTCGTTGCACCTCAATTGCATCATACCGATCTCATATCTACAATCTCATATCATTGCAACTAGAATAATATGAACAATGATTGATTTATTAGTGTTCTTAAAACGAAAGGATAAATGAAGGATTCTCGTGATGAAGGAATAAGGATTGGAGAAAATCGAGAAACATGCAAAATAGAAACAAACCTTTTCTATGTTTGGTTAGCCTCGATTCATTTCCATTTGAATGATGAATTAGGAAACAATCAATTAAACAACTCACAAATTAATATATCATAAAATAAACCCATCATTTATAATTATTAAAACATGGATCAATACTTTCATGGATTGGTCGTGTTCATCATAAAAATCAAGAATTGGGAAAAAAATCAAAATAACCCACATAACCTATCTCAATTTGGATCAATCACCAGAGAAGAATGATTTATGCATCACATTTTTTGGTGAGATCCTTCAAAATCTATGCACTTCGATCATTGATCCACAATCTCATCATCATTCTCCTAAGAAGATTTTTAAGATCTCTCTCCAACAATCCTCCTGTGTCTATAGGGTTATGATGCTAACCCGAGGATTTCCCCATAATCATATATTTAAATATGAGTAAACTACAACATAGAAAAATAGAATTAAATTATTTTATTTTATTCCTTTCTGGGACCGCAATGACTTTTCCACAAATGACCCACACCAACTAACATTAAGTTTCCCCAAGGGTAAAATGTGAATTTTGAGTTCAATAGTGCCCTTAGATTTCTGATCTGATAACCTGTCTAAAAGTAATTAAATTTTTCCAGGAAAACCATTCATGTGTATTATTTAATTAATTTAATATATTTTAAAATTTTATTCTAGGCACACCATTCCTTGGAATTTCACATTGTATCAGCGCCTGGTCTAAAAAATAATCCCTATAATATTTAGAAAATAATACATGGAATATACTATTCATTACAATTCTATTCGATGTGGACAATAATATGTTCCCATTCATTAGTGGGATTCATAACATATACCCACTCTTATCCTTCTATGGTAATCGAGTTTTGTCAATGAGGCTTTATGTGTGACGGTGGGAATATATGATTTCCCCCAGGTTAGTGACCAAATTTGTTAGTATTCTTATATTCATGCTCCCAAATTATGTTGGAAGACTTTCTAGGTGTTATAGGGAAATGATCATACTCATATTTTTCATCTTAGTGTAATGGAGTGGTTTTTCAATGGAATAATTGATATAATACTTCTTCCTAATTTGAATCTTGGTGTTCTTATAAAGATAACATTGATTCCTACGTTTAAATGATTGGGGGAGGAGTATGTTGGTTGACATCCTTAACAGGTACCTGAAGGGTAGTGGATTCATGATACTATTGATGGTGGTAATTGTTATGAGCCCTCATGAGAGACCCCTGATTTGAGGTGTGGTCATTGATAAAATCATGATCTAACATCCTCACATAAGGGAGGTGTTGATTATCATGATCTAGGGATAGTCTCTTGAATCAATTAGAGTTGGTGGAAGGTTCCACTAGATACACCACAACTTTCCTATGGATGGATGGGTTGTGAGGCTTCATTAATTGGAGATTATATCATAAAACCCTTAAGTATGGAATGTTACCTTGTCAAAATTATTCCCTAACCATCATATTCATCACATTTTGATGGAGACATTGGATGGATGATGTTGTCCTTCCAATCATTATGGTCATAACTTATGTGTTATATGATTCATGTTAATTATTTCATGATGACATTTATGTCGCTTTGAATCATATGGATCTCTATAAAGGGAAAATTTAAAAAAAGAACACCAAAAAATAAGAACATCGATTGGTGTATTATCCTAATAAGTATATGTTTTACAATTCAATTTTACTAGAGATTATTGAATCAGTTATTTTGTTTAACAAAGATTCCTGTTAATCTCACAGTTTTTTCTTTGTTCAATTTCTGATAGGATTCATTTATGGAAAAAGAAACACCTAACATATTTTTTATACATTAAAGGTGATTTAATTGTTTAACTCCATTGCAAAGAAAATAATCCATTCGGGTTTCTAGACAGCTATGATTCAAAATGAGTATTAGTTTAGAGGATGAGATATTGAGCTCATTACACCCTTTAGAGGGGAATTATTACTTAATTTTGAACTATCTTATAGATTTAATACCTATTTATGAGTCATTCACAAATTTCACAAATGGGTATGGTTAAACTTGTGCTAATGATTGACCATTAACATGCATGGATATGAAAAACTGTGTTGATTAATGGTTCTTTGTATTAGTTCTGTTCTAAATAATGTTCAATTTTATGGTCTTTATGGCTTAAATCCATGAAATTGGGTGCTATTGAGTTTATTCTTGAATATGGATGTGTAAGATGTTATGGAGTTGGTATTGAACATAAAAAATGTTTCATATGTATTTTGTGATAATATATATTAAAAACCACATAGATTTAGATTCATGGTTTAAGGTTTTGTGTGAAAGGCTGATCAATATAGTTTAACTTAATGCTGTAAGGATGATTAAGACAAAGTTTACTAGTGATGGTTGGTGTGGGAAATATGGATGAGTGGACCTTTCTAATTAATTTCAAAGGGAATATGGATCAATGAGGTTAGTTGTTTGTGATTACCTGAAGGTAACAAGGATCTCTTAATAGAGGATAGTCTCATAGGGTATATGAACAAGTTAGGGTAATCTGATAAGAAATGAAGGGAATATCGACCTCCACATGGGTGAATGATTTTATTAGGAATATAGAATGATAAAGGATGGTATGTAGAGAAAATATACTTAATTAGATAAATTGATATGATATTATTATATATAATATGGATCTCTGGGAAAAGGGATATGATTTCATTAGGAGTATGATCTGATAAAGTGTTGTACTAACTTGCAGGGAATGTAGCATGGTGAGGAATGATGTAAATGGATTCAAGATGATTATAGACTAATAGAGATGGATTTTGAATGTGTATGATGTTATATTTGAACATTAAGGATGTTTCTTACATATCCTTCATAACAATAATCAAACCCCACATAGTTTAAGGTGCCCAATTTAAAGTCTTGTGGAAGGTTCATACCATGTAGTTTAATGTCAAATGGTAAGGATGTTGTAATTCTATTTTATGTCATGCAATTAGGAATTTTTACATACTTTTTAATGTCATTTTTTGGGATGTCTACGTCATGAATGGTGCAAAAATAGTGGATTGATCAAGGATTATACATATAAGGCTTCCCTGGGAAGATAGGTTGGGGTTACACCAAGTAAGAGGCCCTTATTGGAGAAATTTAAATTATAACCATGGTATGATAAACTCATATATTTATGCACATGTGATTCATTCTTGGTGTGATAAATAATAGATAAAGAAGGAATGGTCACACCTTAAAAGAGTGTACAATTGGATTTAAGGGGTTTTTTCATGAATTATTTTCTTAATATGTCTCCCCGGACAGTTGGTGGCATCGCCAATGAGAACCATCTAGGTTAATATACCCAAAGATGAATCACATCATCCAATCTTCTTAAATTTTGGTAGTATAGGGTGGTGTACTGAGGAAAGAGTATTAAATCATGTAAGAAAGACTAAGGGATTACTCTTGGAGGTATTCTATTTTTATCATGGATCATTTAATGAAGAATAAATCCAATATCTATTTAGGGGATCTTTTACAGATAACCCCTTGAATAGGGCCCTCATTATCAATGGAATGCACAATTTAAAACCCCATAGGGGATGTATTTGTTATAGAGGATGAATGGAAAACACCTTTTATCAAAGGAATATATGATCAAAGTCCTGAATTCTGGTGTGAATTTCATGATAATATGCATCTGCTGGCCATAGATGAGGTTTTAGGCTATCAATTTCGAGGAAATGACCTTGTAGAAAATAATAAATCATTATATTTCAAGTTTACTTCACCTAGATGCATATATTGGATAATGATATTGACATGAGGGAATATTTCTATCCCATTTCAAGGGATTTAGGTAGATCTAATATAGATTTCTTAGCCTTCATTAACGGCATGAGGTCCCAAAGTGGTGCACCATGAGAATGGAATCTTAATGCATGGTTCATTTCACACAATCCCTTTCACTTAGATTATTTCTCATGATAATAGCTACTTTATGTATTTAACTGGATACCACCCACTTAAGTTAGTACACCTGACCCCAACCACCTAATTTGTTTCACCTAATACCACTCTCTTATCCAACTAGGGGGTTTAAGGAACCATCATAGACAAAGAGGTCCAGGCATGGTGGAATGCATTTGATATACAACATGGGGTTGTTCACTTCATATATTTTTCCTAGTTTCATCCATTTAATGATGTTATCCTAATAGAATCCACTTAATGAATTTATACTACTAGTATCTACATAATACAATTCACCTACTAGAATCTGTTTAATACAACTATCCTAGAAGAGATTGCCTTTGAAACACTTATGAGGGATTGAATAGGCTATTATTACTTTTCACTATATATTCTTTACATTCATCTTTGTATATTTTTTAAAGTAGTAGTTTGGGTATTTATAGGAATGGGTGAAATATCTACACCCCAATGTAGGTAGTTGTGCTCTGTCATCCTATACAAAGGATCCATAAATCACAAAGTCCCTTCATATAAGGTAGGTAGTCAGATCAACCTCCACTTCTTGGAGGGCTCCATCAACCTATTTCATACCTAGTGTGGTGAGACTTCCTAGATGATTAAATTGATTTTGTAGGGAAACTGTTTTTTCATAATATTTTTTCCAATGATGTCTCATTGTCATGTGACGCAGCCATGTTTAAATGTGAACCTGGATTAGTGACACAACAAAAGACTTAATTGTTGATGACAGTGCTTGATCAGATAGGTGAAAACATGGATGATCAGATTTTTCCTAGGATGATCCATCAAAATATCACATACCTAGTTTTGATTTCATATAAATCTAGGTGATATCTCCTAAGGCCTTATCCCATGATGATGGGGTTGATGAAGTGGGTGAATTATCGGCTGATCAGTATTTTCTTGAGAAATATTTTCACAATTGTGCATAAATGATCTTGATTATGCATCAGGATAGTCATGAACATGTGATCTTTAGGCAATCACGCCTAATGGAATTTTGATTTTCAAAATATTTTATTCTATATGGACACTAAATCAGGCACCAAAATTATCTCAAATATAATTTGAGATATTAATTTTATAATTAAACTTACCACAAAGTGTTTGTGCAATGATGCATCATTTTCCCTAAGTAGTATCACCTTGTTCAAGGTTTTAATTAGGGGATGGTTTAACTTCAACAATTTAAATTTTAATTATTAGGAATATTTATAGAGATGAAAAGTCAATTTATACTAAATGCGTATTTTGAAACATAGAAAAATAAAGTCAGAAAAGAACCTTAATGTACTAGTAGGACTCTTAAGGATCTTAATAGGTATGGATTTCTCATGGAAAATTATAATGAAGTAATATTCATAGATGATGAACCCCATACGAATTGAGATTAAATTCATTGTTTGAATTTTGAGAAATGGTTAAAGTCTTTGGGTACCAAGATGCACTCCATGTATGTTTATAACATAGTGGATTCACCTGAAGGGGTTAGACTGATAGGGTGAAATTGGGTTTTAATTAGAAAATTGGTATTGATGGTGGTGTGTCTACCAATAATGATCAATTGGTTATAAAGGGTTATAAAGAAATAAATAATGTCAACTATAAAGATATATCTTAATCAACAATGATGATAAAGTCCCTTTAGATATTTCTCAACAAATAATCTTAGTAGTATTATGATATATATCAAATCAGGGTTAAAAACTCTTCCATTAATATAAATTTATTCAAGGACATGGATATGATACAACCTAAAGTTTTTCAAGTTCCAGCTAATACTAAACTATTTCAAAATTTTCAATGGTCTATTTATAGATTGAAACAAGCTTCTTATAGACTAAACATTGAAATTAATGTTGCAATAAAATATTTTTGTTTCATCAAGAATGTTAATCATTATTCTGCATTAAAGTATGTTAGTAGGGGTTTGTGGTTTTTTTTTGGTTTTATATGAAAATAACATACTATTTATAAAAAATTATATTCAACCTTTAAATTTCTAAATAGTGTGGTTTGAAAAGTGTTATCCAAATTAGGTTAAATATGGTGAGAGGGGGGTGGGGTAAATCAGGGTATGATAGATTAAAAAAAATTCCCCTTCAGATCTTGTTTCTTCGTTAAACAAAACACTCTATTCTTTTATTCCTGTATAAATATATGAATAGAAATTAAATCATGAACAAGACAGATCAATTTTTACTTGGTTCACCCTCACTAGGATATATCAAAGGAGCATAAAAAGGTAATGTTACCATGTATCAAATACACTAAATCTAACTACCAAATACAAGGTTAGGGATATATCAATTCTATGACCAGGATCACTGCCTTTACAAAATTTAGGGTCATCTCACTGCTTTCCAATGGTTTACTCCCTCTGTCTCTTTCTTTGGATCACTCTTGGTGGAATGGATTAACTTATTCCTCTTCCTTTACTCACTATTATGGAAAGGATCCACCCACAATTTATATACTTTCATGACCCATTATTATCACTAATGAATTCATACTCAATTATAGGTAGATTCTCTATTGAAGTTATATTTTCACTTGTAGAAGAAATCCACTTTTATGCATGCTATTAGTTTGTGGAAATTTTTTTTGTGAAATGTTTTAGTCCCTCTTTAGACTTCCTTGTTTTTTTATGAACCACCTTGAATCCTTTGTTAACCTCATTTCACCACATGTCATGAGTGCTTTGTAGACCACTTATTTTTCCACAGAATGTCCCTACTTTGTGGACACCTTTTTCTTCCATGAACCATCTCTTTTTACACAGACAACCTCTTCTTCCACAAAACACCTTTGCTTCCATGGACTGCCTTTTCTTATCTAGAAAACTACTTCTTCCATGGAACTTCCTCTTTTATGAGCTATAGATCCCTATAAAACTCATTTTGTGGAATTTTTCTCATGAACTACTTCGCCCTTCATGGAACCTTATTTCGTGAACCACTTCATACTTTTCCAAATTCTCCCCAGAGCGATGATATTTTTAGTGAAATTTTATCTACCTAATGATTGGATTATGGGTCTTTATATGGGAAAAAATATCCAAAAAATCCTCTAATTGTAATTACCCAAACATTAAATGTGGTATAGCATTCACCACATACTGTTATGTAGTCCGCATAGTGCCTTAATTCCTTTTTAGTGGCTGATGTATTCTATAAAAACCCTTCACAACAGTCAGAATCACCACATCAAAACACAAACAACACACCTACCATGAAATAAAGAGCCCCCCAAAATCTAATATCCTCCTGAAAACTATTTTCACTACTCATTCCACATAGCACCCTTCATGGTTCACATAGCATTGTTATGTGGAAATCATTCTTTGCTGATTTTTCATGGTCTTTCCATGTATCTCTTTTGTTGTCTGTGAACTGAATTCTGCAGACCCCATTATAGTAAACCTTCATTCCCAAAAATAACTAACTCCCAATTTTGAGGCCCAAAAAATTGGAAAACTTTGGGAAACTTCAAGAACTTTAATATATTCTTCAACAACACCAACCAAACTAATTCACGGTCATCTGGCTTTGTCAACAAACACAATCACCCCAAAAACACCATGAGGATTACTTGAGAGATTTTTTCCCAACAAAAAATGATTATAAATGAGAGACATGAGTGGATCAGCCTACACGATAGGTTTGAATAACTATTATAATATATCAAATAGGTTTCTTGGACCAGTTCAAGAAACATATATTGGTAAAGTATTTAATATATTTTTCTTAGAGATATCTAAGAAGATGTCTTTACTAATGTTTCATATTATGAGTGTTACAAAAACTCAATTCCCTTCTAATAAGTTTGAAAGAAGAAACATAGATATAATTTTATATATGTTCATCATAGGATCTATCTTATATAAAATTTTTTGTAATCAAACTGATGTATATTATGCTTTCAGTATAACAAGTAGATATTAATCTAATGTAGGAAAATGTAACTTAATTACTATGAATAAAATATTCAAGTAAAATTAGAAATGTAAGGATATATTATTAGTCTTTTAAGGTTAGAAAGAGAAAATTATATTGTGTTATGTTGTTGAATTTTTTCAAACTAATAAGGATGATATGAAATCCCAATATGGTTTTGTTTTTTTTCTCTCTCAATAGTGGATATATTAGTTGGAATATCTCCAAACAAGCCACCATAGATAAATCAATAATAGAGGTAGAGTATATAACTAAATTACATTATATTAATGAATTTATTCAGATCAATAAGTTCTTTTCTAAACTTGTGGTGGTTCTTAGAATTGATGTATTAATTGAACATTACTATGAAAACAGTGGAGTTAATTCTTGGTTCGAGGAACCTTAACAAAACCAAAGAACCAAAAATATCCATAAGAAATACCATCTCATTATAAAAATCATTGATAGTGTTGATGTAAATATTTTTTGGTTAGATATAGAAGAGAATATAATGGATCCATTGAATAATCCATTAAGATAAAAGAATAATGAGGGTTATTAAAGTCTCTATGTATTAGATACATAAATGTATAGATTTAATTTCTATTTTCAATATAAATATATTCTAGTTTTATAATTAATAAAATATTTATTTATTATACATTCAAGTGTGCAGTGTATATTAGATAAACAGTGGAATAATAAAATCTCCTCAAATTACAAATTTTATATTTTGTTAATCAATTATAATCATAGATTATCATGGGATGCAATGATATGTTATGATTTGTGTCTGTATAATATTGTGTACAATATAGATAAAAATCATGACATAATAAGTAGAGACATATTATCGTTACTATCCCACAAAAGTATACCACATGGAATTCCATAGAGTCATTGATATAATCTAGGATTTAAGCTTTATAAAATATCCATTACTTGTGGTTTAAAATATACTTGACATGTGAACCATTAAACTTTGATTACTTTCTTATATATTCTTAAGTTATTAGTTAATTAGAAGTGGTTGTATATGTTGTTGATTATATCATCATTTAAGGTTAACCAAGATGGTATTTTTCCTTTTATATGAAAATTATGAGATTTAGGCCCTTGATTGAGTTGAACTAATGAAATTAAAGGTAATTCTTTGTTAAGTGACATATAATGTGATTTAATACATAGATTAATGACTTCTAATGTATTCATTAAAATTTTCCAATCTATTTAAAAGGATTGTGAACATTTGAGATGGCCTATACTAGATTAAAATGTTCCATGTCTAGTGGTTATTCAATGTCTTAGTACACAAGATTATATGATAATTCATACTATGTTTAGAGATATATTTTATAGTGGAAGAATAAATATATACATATATGTTTTTTAATCAAAATAACACCAGACCCATTTATAGATTGAGTAGAAATATAGTTTTTCTACCAAACACTCTTTTATTATAATCATGGATTATAGAATTAATACTTGTTTTAAACACTAAAAAGTCTTATAGGTTGTAACATACTTTTACCTTTATGATAGGTATGGTCAAAACTTTTTTGTTTTTTTAATTTTTTTTTGTCTAGGTATGGTTGAGAAGGAATTTGGAGGAAACCTATGATGGTGAAGTCGTAGATTTTTTGGAAATTTCTAGAAAAAAATATTATTTTTCAGTAGCCTTCTCGGGATTTAAATTTTGTGTAAAGGGTTCCACGTAATGTAAATTTTAAATGATAATAAAATACATTTTCAATGATAGGAGATGTTTTTTCAGTGAATTTGGAATTTTTTCAATTACATGACCTATAATTTAATTACACATGGTGTAAAGTCCAGATGACTATTTTTAAATAGGAAGACTGGATAATTTCTCTTTTTTTTCTTCCTCCAAACTTCCTTTATCTCGACCAAGATCCTTCTCCAAGTGATTTTGGGAGCCTCCAACCTCTGTAAACCTTTTTATTTGATGATTGATCATTGTGGAGATCACAGTGCAAAATTATAGGAAAGCGTTATTCATTCCTCTCTGTCTCTTTTGAAAATCCTTCCTTTGAGTTTGATGGGTCATCTTAAGTTTGATGGATATTTTCCCTGTATTGTTGAATCTTGTTTCTATATTGACTTCCTAGATCTTATGAACCTTCATTCTTGTTGGGAGGTTTTGTTGTGGGTGTTGTACTTCTATGAGGAAGTTAAGGGCTCTATCTTCAGTTTCCAATTTAATTATCCTTTAATTTCTTGATTTAACTTCAGTTTTATTTAAAATGAAATTTCATAAATTGAATAATTTTTTTCAATTGTTTTATTAAAACCCCAATTCCAATGAATTTGAGTTTTTGGTTCGCTTTGGCATGAAATAGGGAAAACCCATGATTATATTGAATTAGGGTGTGTTTGTGGAATTCATGAAATAGTTTTGTAAAATTAAATTTTTGAATTAAATTGTTAAAATGTTGTTGATGGAAAATTGTGAAAACCCCCAATTCTGGTGAATTAGGAGTTTTTTATGAAATTGATTGATTTTTTTGAAAATTAAATTGTTGAATTTAGTTTGTGGAATTGATTTGAGAAATTGGAATTTGAATTGGTTTCAAATCTGTGTCTTTGAAACTAGTTTAAAAATGGTTTTGATAGAAACCCAATGGATTTATTATGAAAAGAAATATTTTTTTATTAAAATCCCATTATGGGTTTTAAATAGAAAATTGACATATTCTAAATGGAGAATGGGATTTAATTCTATTTTAAGTAGTCTTAAAATAAATCACCCATCATTGTTTGTAATTTATCACATTCATGCTTTAGGTAGTTAGTGAGTTATTTTGGGCGGCACATTATGATTTAAAACATTCTAAAACATCATATCAACACATCCTATTCCTCATGAAATGGTGATGATTCCCCTTTTCCTTAGGTCCAAAGCGGTGTATATAAATACTTTTTATTTCATAGTGTTGGGTCCTTCTACATCTATCATACCTTTTTGACACAAGACCATGTTTCTATCTTATTTGTATTTTAAATGTCTATATTCCATTATTGTAAACTGTTTTACATGCCTTGTGAATTTATATAGATTCTTTTATATAAAAGTGATTATTTAAGACAATTTTTATAAATTTCCATTTGTGTATATCATAATTTTATTAAAGTTAAATTCTATCTTTTGAAATATATTTCCATCATTTTAAATTTGAAGCCTGAATTGATAATGTATTTCCATTTTTTAAATTTTAAATTGAGATTTTTTTAAATATGCTTTTGTTAATGCCAGAAACAATTTTTTAAAAAATTTAAAGCACATTAATGGGTTAATTAGATGTTGAAATATTGTTATAGAATCATTGGTGAAATCATACTAGGCTTGTTCTCACACCTTACTTGTGCCTTTGAGTGTTTGTAGATTATCTTCTTCCATGTTCAAGCAAGGGGAAAGAATCTATTGAAGGTGGATCCTGGTGTTGAACCTTGAACTTGGTGATTTTTTTCGAAAGGTAATTTGTCTATTTTACCTAATTGGTACTTAGGTTATACTACTTTGGGATTTTTTATTCTTTTTTGACTTTTGGTACATTAGTCTCAGTGGAGTTTCTTTTGATATTCATATTGTCTTGTTTCTATTAATTCTGCACTGTTAGTGGAAAAATCATTCCCACTTTCATATTTTATGATTCTAGGTTATAGTTTCTAACCATTGGGGATTGGTAACACCCTTTAGGATATGTTATTACTCTCTTATTTATCGGGTTACCAGGGTACCCAGGCTAGTTTGTAACAAATTGGTATTAGAGCTCTAGGTTGAGCTTTTGTCTTGAATTCAGTATGCATTTGTGAAATATTTTTGGGAATTAGGAGGTAGTTGAAATTGTGTGCCTAGACATATCTAACCACAATAAACCTTAAGTTTTATTTGGTAATTAGGGGAAGAAGTCTTGTAGATTAGTTATAGTATTTTACCTATTTTGATTTGGATAGGTTGAAATCCAAATCTTTTTCGTTCTATATGTTGGGATTAATTTTCCTTGTTTCTCTGTTTGTGTGTAAATATAATGTATTCCTTTTTGTATGTAGATGTTTTTTAGTATCATGACTTTGAGAAGATGTTCAAATTGGATCCAAGAGAAATTTGTTGTTGAACCAGAGTAAGAGAACCCCCTTATGGACCCAAATTTGGTAGAGTTGATCTCGCATACTGTCCAAGCTCTAGGATAGGAACCACCTCTAGTTCATGTTCATGATCTATCTATGAAACCTAAAAGGGACATTCTAAAGTTTTTTTCTCAATATTTCCTTTACAAGAATCTAGAACCATTTAAAGTCTCAAATGATCATCAAGAGGATGATGAGTGGTTGAGAAAGATAGAGTGTTTTTTTTGGGTTTTTTGGACACACCCAATAAAATAAAAGTGAAGTGTGCCACATCCATGCTAGAAGGTATGAGCATATAGGTGGGACACTATGGTAACAGTTGATAAGCATGATAAATTATAGGGGAAATACTTCAATGTTATTTTCACTGACTAGTTCTATCTAAAATCAATGTTGTTGGCCAAGTCTACAGAGTTTTTCAAACTTGATGAGGCCGTCAGGACCGTGAAAGAGTATGCAAACCATTTTGATTAGATCATGCATTTCACACCTTAGATAGTATAAAATGAGAGGATGAATTCTCAATAGTTAAATTTTTGACATTATTAGGATATTAGTTCTTATGTTTTATTGTCGAAGATACCTTCTTATGCTGACGTACTGGATAGAGTGATTAGGGTTGAAATGGACTTGTATGGAAAGTTAGGGTTATCATTAGTTTCTTTATCTCCCAGTGGAAGTGTGAGTTACTTCAAGGGTAATTGTAAGCATTATTATTATAGTGGTAGTAATAGATAATAATGATGTTATAGACTACCTTAAATACTTATAATATGTCCTTTGGTTTGCTACAAGTTTGGTAAGGCAAGAAATTCAAAGAGGGTGTTCACTGAGGCACCGAATAATTGTGGCTCCTGCTGATGTTTAGGGAACTTGCAGGAATTATGCAATATTTATTCCACTTCACATAGTGTAATGGTCTCACCTACTCTTCTAAAAACCAAGGGTTAATAATATTCTTCATGTGAAAAAGGGTTCCAACAATACACATCTAGAACAAAGTTTCTTTATGTCGAAGAAGAGTCTCTAGAGGAAGTAGATACAGGTCCAGCAACTATGAGAGGTTCCATTACTATAGCTTCATCATTAGTAACTTCTTTATTTGATACTAGTTCTTCTCATTCATTTATTTCAAACAATATTGTTAATATGATAAATCTTCTTATAAATATTTTATCTAGTGCAATGGATATTACTACACCCCTTGGTACGAAGAGAGAGCAAGGTATTTTTAGTCCCTATTATGCATTCTCTTTATTAGATTTTGAGCATGCATGTAATTTTATGGTTCTCAACATGAAAACACATGGTGTCATATTCGGGGTGGATTGGATCATTACCAATAAATTTTGGATTGATTATTTTCTTTGACAAGTCTCCTTTACTACACCCAATGGTGTGCACCATGTCTTTCAAGGAGAATGGGACCCAAGGTCGATCAGAGATGAAAATTATTATCCAATGTTGGGGAATGTGATATATGTGCTTTATTTTGAAGTATAGTATGAATATTTGAGTAGTTATATCCCTCGATTTTTTATTGATTTTCCCGATCTGTTTCCTTCTGACTTCTCTCATTTTCCATTGGTAAGGGAGGTCGTGTCTTCCATTGACTTGATTTTTGGTACTCAAACAGTTTATATTCCTTATTAACACGTGTAACTGGCTAAAATGAAAGATTTGAAGTCAAAGTTGGAAAATATTCTTGGGAAAGGATTTATATGACCAAGTGTGTCACCTTCGGTGGCACCGATTCTCTTTTCTAAGAAGGCTGATGATTCACTTCGCCTTTTCATTGATTATCAAAAGCTAAATAGAGTTACGATGAAGAATAAGTATCTATTTCTATATATTGATGATTAGTTTGATCATTTTAAAGGGTAAAAGTGGTTCTTGAAGATCTAACTTTAATCTGGTTATCATCAGTTGATGATAAAAGAAACTAACATTTATAAAACAGCCTTTTAGAGAATGTACAACCACCATGTGTACCCTATCATTCCCATTGATCTAACCAAAGACCCTTTAGATTTCATGGATTTGATGAACAATATTTTCCACCAATATTATGATTTTTTTGGGGTAGTCTTTATGGATTAAATCCTCATTTAATCTATGTCCAAGGAGGATCATGTTCATTATCTAATAAAAGTTTTGAGTTTGCTGATAAATCACTGACTTTAAGCCAATCTTTTTAATTGTGATTTCTTGATCCAGGAAGTGAAGTTCTTGGGACATGTGGTGATAGAACAAGGAATATTATTTGATCCTGATAAGGTAAAGGATATTATCACTTAATAGTATCCATAAAATGTCTTCGAGATTCATAGATTCTTGGTCTTAGCCGGATATCATCATCAGTTCATTAAGGGCTTCTCAAAGTTGGATTATCCATTCACTACAATAACTCAGAAGGTAGTAAAGTTTGTTTAGAATGATAAATGTCATAATTATTTTGTTGAGATGAAAATTATTTTGACTACTTCACTTGTGTTGACTCTTCTAGAGTTTGGTTAGGTATATGTGGTCTTTTGTGATGCATCAGGTTCTGGATTAGGCTGTGTTCTTATGAAAGGTGATCACTTTGTTGCCTATGAATTTTTTCATCTTTGGCCACACAAGAATAATTATCCAACCCATGACCTTAAACTTGTAGCTATGATGCACTCTTCTAAGAGATGGTGATATTACCTTTATGAATAAAGGGTTACTATGTTTTCATACTACAAGATATTGAGTTATATCTTCTCTCAAAATGATTTAAATATCCACCATAGGAATTGGGTGGATTACCTATAGTATTTTGTTTACGACATCACCTATACCATAGGGAACAATAATTTCATTTAATATTCCATGATTAGGAAGCTTCCATCCTTGGAAGATAAAGAATCATCGGAAGATTGGAATCCGATGGATCTTTTTGCACAGTTGTACATTAGAGTTCATGAGAAAGGGGATGAGGTTTCTTAGGCTAGTGTCTAGTTAAAATTCACTATTATAAATATGATTATTCATGATAAATAGCTTGATGGTGTGTTCTGTATCATTATAGACTCACTTTATGGTGGGGAGACATTTTCTTCGTGGTCTTTCTCTAAATAAGGCATTCTATGCTATCAGAATCATTCTCTGGTACCGTCTTTGGTACAAAAAGTTGTGATGGGGGATTTCCATAGATACTAGTGGGACATACACCAAGGAACCAAAAATATGTTTTATGACATGTGATGGTGGTTTTGGTGGACAGGTATGAGATGATTCATTGCTAACTTTGTTTATCATTATTATACATTCCATCAGGTGAAGGTCGAGCACCAAAAACCTTCTGGTTGGCTTCATCCACTTTTTGTCCCTACTTGGAAGTGGGATGAGACCTCTATTAACTTTTTTATTGGTATTATGGGTACCTAGATAAAAAAATAAAGTGATATGGGTTTTGATAAATAGGCTGAACAAATTGGATCACTTCTTGCCCAATTGTGATATAGCCAATGTTTAGGAGTTGGGAAATCCTTATGTGAAAGAGATTTTTCATTTTCACAGAGATCCGTATGATATAGTCTTTAATAAGGATACATGGTTCATTTATCATTATTGGGGAGGCCTTTATGAGAAACTGTGATCTCATGTCTATTTGAGTATGGCATACCATCCACAGTCAGATGTCCAGACAGAAAGAGCTATATAGATTCTTGAGGATATAATTTTCTCTTGTGTCCTAGAATTTGGTGGATCATGGGGTGATCATTTTAGGATGGTTTAGTTCTCTTATAAAAATAGTTATCAGTCTACAATCAGGATGGATCCTTTTTAGGCCTTGTATGGCTGACCTTATAAATCTATGTTGTGTTGGTCAGAGATTGTTGAAATTTCTTTCATTGGACCAAGTTTGGTGTAAGAGATGATAGAAAAGATTAAGATAATTTTTTAGGGAATGTTGATGGCATAGATCTGATATAATTCTTATGTTGATCTTCGTTATAGACCTTTGTAATTATTAGTTAGTGACCATGTTTTCTTGAATTTTTCACCTCCGTTGGGTCATCGATGGCTTGGTATGAAAGGGAATATTTATCCTCATTTTTTGGGACCTTTTGAGGTTGTTGGGAATGTGGGATAAGGTGTATATCATTTTAAGCTACCCCCAAAGCTGAATTTGATACATATAATGTTTCATGCATATCAGATCTGAAAGTATTTATCATATCCATCTCAAGTTCTAAGTTTGAATGACCTTAAAGTTTAACTTGGTTTATCTATGATTGAGAATCCAGTTAGGATATTTGATTTTGAAACCAAGGAACTTCATGGAAGGAATATACACTTGGTTTGTGTTATATAGTAGCATGGTTCTGATTCTCATGAGATGTGGGAGAGGGTGGCATTGATGAGAGAGAAGTGGCCTCATTTTTTTTGGAACGGAAGCTTCTTTTTAGACTTTCTAGGGACAAAACGTTTTTATGGTGTATAGGTTATAACATTATGTTACCTTTCTGATAGGTACATTCTAAACCTTATTTTGGTTTTCCTTTTTTTTGTCTAGGTAGGGTTGAGAAGGAATTGGGAGGATACTCAGGATGGTGAAGCCTTATATTTTTCAGAAATTCCCAACACACAAATCTTCTTGTTCAATATCATGTTGGGGATTTACATGTCATGTAATTAGGATACACTTTGTAAAATTCTAATTGATAATAAAATACATTTTAAATGAGAGGCGACTGGTTTTTCAAAGATCTTGGGAATTTTTCAATTAAACAACGTGTAATTGGGTTACACATTGTGTAAATTCCAGATGACTATTTTTATAATGGAATATCTAATGATTTATCTTTTGTTCTTACACTATACTAACTTTCTCTAAACCAAGAGCATTCGTTAGATAATTCTTGAAGCCTACAACCCCACCAGACCTTTTTGTTTTGTGATTGATCATTGTGGCGATCATGGTGTGACTTTTTATGTTAGCTTTATTCATTCCTATCCATCTCATTCTCTCTTACTTCCTTGTATTTTGATGGATTATTTTGAGTATTATGGATCTATTCCCCATATTTTTTTAATATCGTTTCATGTTTTCATTCCTAGATCGTTTGTTCCTTCGTTCTTATTTGTGGGTTTCACTATGATCATTGTGCATCCATAAAGAAAGTATGTGGTTCCATCTTTGGTTTCCAATTAAATTAAACTTTTATTTATTTATTTATATGTAGTTTGATTTAAAATTCAATTTATTAAATTTAATAAATTACTTTTAATCATTTTATTAAAAACCTAATGCTTGTGAATTGGGGTTTTGGTTCACATTGACATGAAATTGGGTAAACCCCCAATTCCATTGAATTAGGGTGTGTTTGTGGAATGGATGATATTTTTTTGAAAAATAAAATTGTTTAATTTAATTTTTCAAATGGGGTTGATAGAAAATTAAGAAAAACCCCAATTCTAGTGAATTGTGGGGTTTTTATGAAATTGATGGAATTTGTTTGAAAACAAAATTATTGAATTTAATGTGTAGAATTGATTTTAGAAATTGGGTTTTGAATTGGTTTCAAATCCTTATTTGTGAAAATTTCTTAAAAATGGTTTTGATAGAAACCTAGTGATTTTATCGTGAAATTATTTTTTTATTAAAATCGCATTATTGTTTTTAAAGAGAAAATTGGAATATTTGAAATTGATAATAGGTTTTAATTTTATTTTAAGTAGTCTTAAAATAAATTTCTCATCATTGTTTATACTTGATCATATGCCAGCCTTAGGTATTTAGTGAGTTATTTATTGTGGAACTTTATGATCTAAAATGTTATAAAACATCATATCAGCACATCCCATCACATAGTAAATGTTGATGAGTCCCCTTTTTCTTAGGCCCAAAGGGGAATATGTACATACTTGACATTTCATAGGGTTGGATGCTTATATCCTGGAACTATCCTACAAATTTGGCACATGATCATATTTACCTCTTGTTTTTATTTGAATTGTATATATGCTATTATTGTAAACAATTTTACATTCCTTGTGAATTTATATAAACTATTTTATATAAAATGATTATTTAATAAAGTTTTTTAAATGTTCTATTATGTAAAGAACCCTTTGATTAATGGAAACTTCCATTCTTTGATGTATATTTCAATAATTTGAAATGTGAATCATGAATTTATAATGTATTGACATATTTTAAATTATAAATAATTATTTGTTTAACTATGAATTTGTAATTTCCAAACTTGTTTATTTTAAAATTTAAAGCACATTCTTACTTAATTAGATATTGTAATATTATTATGTAATATTTGGTGAAATATTACTGGGTTTTTTCTCACATGCTACTTGTGGCTTAGGGTGTTTGTAGATTATCTCCTTCCAGGTTCGAGCAGAGGGAAAGGATCTCTTGGATGTGGATCTAGCTGTTGAACCTTGGACTTGGTGAGTTGTTTCCTTAGGGACTTGGGTTGTTTTTCCAATTTTTTAATTGGTTTATAGTGATTTTTTCTTGCTTATGCCTTGATGACTTCTCGTACATTACTCCCAGTGGATTCTCTTTTGATATTCATATTATCTTGTTTCTTTTAATTCCTCATTGTTAGTGGAAAAATCATTTCCACTATTATATTGTATGATGCTAGGTGTTATTCACTGACCCGTAGGGATTGAGAAAACCATTTGGGATATGTTAGAAGTATCTCAGATATCGGGTTACCAATTTACCCATGCTGGTTTATGACAGAAGTTTACATAATAGGTCTTGGAATAAGGATTAATTTTGGTATATGGTGTTTTTCTGAAATATGATACAATCTATATGGTAATCATATACAAAGTATTTTGATGGATTAAAAAAGAGTTATAAATATTTTCATATATTTTATAGAGCCTTTTTGAAATTGAGATATTTTTTAAAATATATGCTCAACCATAAATCATGACATGGTGAGGGTCACCACATTTTGGATTGTATATTCTTGTGCTATTTGAAACCATGTCCTAGTGTTCATATTAGAATAATATAGGATATCATTATTTAATATTAATATGATGAGTATCATTCTTATTATACTTATTAATACATAATGGGATAATGTTTTCAATGATTATTTATTGTTAAATGAGTTGAAAAATCATTTGATCAATGAGGTTGTTATTATAAGAGTTGCAGTGGTTGGCTATGATTGCAAGAAGGATTATTTTACCCAACCAGTTTGGTTTTATCAAGGGAAGATCCATTATGAATAGACTCATAACCATTTCAGAATGTTTTAATATGTTAATTTAATCCAATAGTGTAATATCCCACGATTTTATAGTATTTTATTTCTTTAAAGTAATTCAATAAGTTTCACTACATGCAACACTGAGTTCAAGCACACCACGACTTACCAAACTAGCCGTTCAAAAGTGGTTATGAATATTATTAAATAAATTTTTAACTTTACATAGTCATTATAATTTTAGAATCCATATTATGAGTTTCTTAGACATAATGTAAGAACAAACTTATTTTTTCAGATGAAAGAATTATTTTTCAAAAATGTAATTTTACCGCCTTTTAATAGTGAACCTTTTTTAAATCCAATATTTGAAACTTTTATATATTCAATTTGAAAAAATAATCTTCTTATTTAGAATAGGGACATAAGAATTTATTTTCAATAATTATTTGGTGTTTTTCTGATAACTTTCATATTTGGGTGAATAGTAAAAAATACTATATTTTAACTGAAAACAACTTTTTTAATCAAAATAATTCATAGTGTTAAATTTTAAATTTTAATGGTTTGGAAGTATAAATAGATTATATTTTTACCATTTAATCCAATACTGGTCATTTTAAGTAAATTCACTTTTAAATTGGACATAAACAAGTGTCAATCTTTTGATAGTTATTATTTTTTTAAAAACCCACTTTTTGGTTTTGACAACAGGAATTAATTTCAAATTAATAAAAGAAATTTATATCTTTTTAATTCAGTAAAATAGACTTCATTTTAGAATTCAGAATTTCAAAATTATCTTAGGGTGAATTTTTGTAATTTTTCTGAAAACTTTCAATTTTTGATGAATAGTGAAAAACACTATGTTATTATTTAGAACCGACATTTAATTTAAATAATTATTTATTTTATTTAAATTTATTTTAAGTTAAAATGGATATACAATACCTATATATGTTCAATATATTTCATTGAAGTCATTTTATAATAAAATTAGATTTATAAAATTTTATTGAACTTTTTAACCTATTTTACCTACCTCCAAGGAGCATTTGCAAATTTGCATAAAACTTAATTTTACCACTTTTGTGAGTTAAATTTCAAAAATCTGAAAGAAATGGTAGAAATAAGTAAGTAAAATGTTTTTCAATAAGATGAAAATAATTTTGGGTGAATAATAACTTTTTACTTTTATTTACCACGGTTAAAAGTAAATGGGTTAATTAAGGGTAAAATGATATTGTTATTACCCTAACACATGTCCAAATTCTATTGGATAAGCATAATTCTTCCAAAAACAACCTTAGGAATAAAATATGATGCTTTAGGTCCACTTGAATTAGATTAGGACATTTATTATTATTTAATTCAAAGAAGAGTTAAAAAAGTTAAAATCAATGTTTAATGACTAAAAAAATTTAATTTAGGGTTATAAATAAAATAAATTCAACTATAAATATTCACTATAAATATAAAAATATTTACAACATAATGGTATTTTATTTATATTTTTCAGACATTAAATAATTTAATTTATTTAGGACACAATGATGATGCAGTAATTTCCTATTAATGAAATATTAAAATAATTAATATTATAAATACCCAAATAAATGTTATTTGAAACTTTTTTTAAATTACACTAATATATTGGTTAATATTAAATGTTAGGTTTTGTTAGATTAATTTTTTTTGAAGTAATAATGTTGTTATGAATTTAGCAAAAACAAAATACCAAATAGTAAAAAATTGACATAAAAGAGTTTTTAATACAAATATTATATTATTAATTGATATTCTATTCCTAAAAATATATTGTTCATCCAAAAGACTTATATAATGATATTTTTATTATTAATGAACCAATTTTGGTTCTCTTATAAGTATATAGTAAGTTTTTTAACCATGTAATATAAAAATACAAAGAGACATGGTAAATGTCAAACTATTTAACTAAGAGTTAAATCTAAAAGATAAAGTTAATATAGTGACCCAAACCTATCTAAAACCTATTGGTTGAGAGGTTTTTGAACCATCCCACCTTATACTTTAAATAATATACTTTGGATCCATTAGAAACCAAAAAGTATTTTGTAATAAAATAATATTTCTAGCTTTTCCTAAGGTGCCCCTCACCCTTCTTGTAAAAGGGCACTCCCCATTCTCTCTAATTCACACCTTCAATGCAATTTGTCTTAGACAAACCATTCCCAAATACCATATAAAATGTCCTCCCTTCATCCTAGAGTTCTTCCTTTAGTCAGAAAGCTAGCCTAAGGATCCCTCTTGATCAAATCAATAGGAAGAACCCAAAGAAGAGGTAAATATCTCACCACCTCTTTCAAGTTCTTTTCTTTTTCCACTTCCTTTTTATTTGTTGTTTCCATTTTAAAATAATAAATCCAGTATCTTCTATATAATATGATGTTATTATAAATATGATACAACCAAATTCATTATTCTATCCATACTTTTAATGACATGTCACCATACATGCGTATGTACGGCTTACCGTCTCCACGTCGTGGTGTAATTGTTATTCAATAAATTATTATTTGGATTTTTATAATAATGATGTGTAATTGATTTAAATAATAAATATAACATGATAATTATTATTTATATATGATATACCATCCAATTATATATTATTTTAATATCAAAATAATGATATTGTCGCTCGTGCGTACGTACGGATTACCGTCTCCACGAACGTAATGAGATTCATTCCCCATCATATCCATTCAAGACTAAATTTTCTTAGATGATTAAAAGTAATGTTTAAAGACTTTATATCATTCTAGATATGAATAAGATACATCCCATACATAACAAATATGACTCACATAACAAATAATATAAAGGAAAACGAATCCGTCAACACCCAAAACAATGTTAATACTAAGATATTATTAACAAAGAAATGTTAAAAGATCATATATGATATCATAATAATGTATATGATTCTTTTATAATTTAATAATAGTTATTTTACCATTATATAAGATATTAGCCTACCCTTGATTGAGGAAGAGTACAAGGTAAGGGTTAATTTCACAATCTCTTTATTATCCGAGGTTGTTTTTAAGTATGTATCTACTAGGACCTCTTTATCATCAACATTCCTGTTTCTTAAAAATGTATTCCAAAACATTTTTACTATTTACTAGACTATGGGTTAAATTTATTGATACCCTTTTTTGACTTTTTATATAATGTTTTGAGAGGAATCTTTCCGTCATTTTCCAAATAAGGTACTTTTTACCCTTTTTGACAAAATTAAGGTAAGAATTTCATTTTTTAACTTATACGGCCAGTACGACTATTTTCCGCCATTATAACATCGTCGAAGCTTCCCTTACAAGCTTATAAGAATATTTTCAAAATAAATATTTTATTTATAATTATTTGACTCTTAAATGATTTCAAAATAGAAAGATATATTTCTCAAAAAAGGGTTTTGATTTCATCTATGTCAACATCCTTTGATGGATTTAAAGCTTATTTGAAGTTGATTTATTATGATACCAAAATTCCATATTGTATTGAATATTTTGTGATATTTTTTACTATGGATGTGTTATTTTTATACCATTCATGGTTTGTGGATAAAGTATTGACATTTCGTATGCTATTTTTAATATGAATATTTATGATATGTTTAAACTTTTTCATATGAGGAATGCATTGGACTTAGTAAGTGATAGGTGGAGCCCGCTATAGCTCCTCTATGCATCAGTAGGTCTCATGAGACAAACTAGTGTCTCGGCACAAGGCCTTGAAAAAATATTATTTGTATTCTTGGCACAAGGCCTTGACCACGTGGTTATGAAAGTCTGGAATTATGCATTCCATCCTTATGAAAGTGGCTACTGATATTGCATGTGATTATTCGACTAGTAGAATATCCATGTGAGTATGTAAATGGAATTATTCTGATTTTATCTTTTCCATATTATGCTGAAGTTCAAGTTAAAAAGGATTGTGTTTTCGTTTTATACATTTCCTTAAATGTTTATGCTTATTTATGAATTTTTCCGCTATATTGTTATCCTTACTGAGCATCGGAGCATCTGAGCTCACCCCTTTCTATGTTTTATTTTTCACAGGATGCAAAGAAGTATATTATGACTGACCTATAGGGATAGTCTATGGGATATCAGTGTTTTCTATGCAAGCAATGTTGTTGTAGTTTTCCATTTATGATGTAAGGTAAACCTTATGAATGTATCTATTATTTCCAAGGATACTAAACTAATCGGTCTTTCAAGGCATGATCTTTTGTGATCATGCCAATGTAATGTAATAATGCACCGACTATGGGTAACTGGGGTTGGGGCATTATAGTTGGTATCAGATGAAGTTTAGTATAAACCTTGGAATCAAGATTTAGATAAACTCTAATTAGAGCACATTACCCTTAAGATAGACTTTGAGGATTAGTATAGAATAACTTCCTAAAATTTTGGTATTGTATATATTTTGTGAGTTTTCCATGTAATACACCCCAGTCTGGATACGAGTAGGTAGAGGTGGCTCTGGTATAGATGTACCTAGGTGTAAAACCTAAAAACACTGATTTGAGCTAGACTCGAACGGGAACTGGTGCACGACAATGGGACTTGCTTCACTCTTGGTTACAACACTCCTGGAGGATATGCTTAGGATAATTCTCATTTTCTTTACAAACCATTATAAAGGGTTTATCATTATATACTTCATCAAAGAAAACATTTTTTATGATTATGGATTACATCCATAAACTATTCAATTTATGTTAAGTGTTTTACAAGTAGGGAATTATGTATTTTGATTCATAAACTAACCTAGTGTATGCCATTGTATAGAAATGGTGTCTAGTAGAAGGAATGATAACTCTAGCAATACATATGAACCAATGAGTAAGAAGGATCATATATTTCATGGTATTAAGACAACATTTATAAGGTAAATAGTCTCCCATGTATTCTCAACATATGAAGAAATAGTATCATGTGTTAATAAGATAAGTAATGAATTCTTTGAGTACTATGGTTTTGAAGGGAATCAAGAGAAGAAAAGGATGTAAGTGAGAAAGATGGATAAATGAAGAGGGAAAAGAAGGATTTTCCCATATGTGATAACTATGGAAAGAATCACCTTGGTATATGCTTGAAGGAAATGAGAGTTTGGTATAAGTGTGGATACAAAGGACACCAATTACATGATTGCAAAGGTAAGAAAAAAGTTTCAAATGTTTAATGCTTCATCTTCAAGGCATTGGGACACTACGTGAATCAATGTCCCAGACATTAGAGTATACCTTAAATGATGCTATTGGATAATAATCAATTTATGATACTAGCTCAGATGAAGAGGAATGACTAGTGTTCTTATGTTGTTATTATAGAATTATTTCATTTGAGTGTTGTATCAACAATATACTGGTTATATGAATTATGGAGATAAATAAGGATTGTACACCAGTACTATTTTATTGAGGATTTGAGATTATATTGTTATAAGAAAAGTGACTTAATAGTAAGCTTAATTTTTAAAAAAAATACATGGTTGAAGGAAATGTAATTCTTAATATGATCTTGATAATGAGGTAGTGATTTCAGAATAATAGATGGATGATTTTGATAAATTATATTGGATATTCTTGACTTCCTTGGAATTGATTAATAGTTTGTTTATTTCATCATTATTGTAATATTGAATATTTTTTGGATATAAGTAATATATTCAGTATTATATAAAGGATAAAAGAGCATGAATGTAATAAATAAGGTTTTATGGTAATTCAAGGGGTTATCATGTTTTAAAATAATACATGATGAAGGTGTCCACATGTTATTACATGGAAAAAAGGATCCTCATTTTTTTTAACTTCCTTATAAATTTTGGACTGTGAGTTTGGATAGAAGTATTTTGGATAAGTATAAAGGTAGTAATGGATTAAGTTTGAAATTGGATACTATTGTTAAGGTTATTTTTGTATTTTTATAAAAAGGATAACATGAAAACCGGGTGACAACCCATCGTGTCAGACAAAGCTGTGGGAATTGAACCCATAACCATAGTGCGATTGGGATTTATCACCTACCACTAGACTACATGAAGTCCCTGGATTGTATAATGTAGTTTCTTTTTTTAAAGGGTCTGATAGGTGAATTATAAATTCTTTTTTGGAACCCTATATGAATAGGATAAAATAAATATTTTTTTAAGTTCTATTATCTTTTAGAGTGAAAGATGAGTTTATGGTAGAAATTAGTTAAAGGATGGGACTATACTTGTCATGTATATATTTTTTCTTCTTTTATTCTATGAATAAATTAGTTCTTAAAATTTATGTAAGGGATCTTAAAACTAATAATTTGTTATCCTAATACCTAATATTTGGTTGAACTGATTATATTTTACATCATCATAAATTGATGGCTTTGGGGCCCTCAATTATACAATTGTTTGTGATTGATGACCTCAATCACTCCCTATAAATATTTACATTTTTACTCCAATTATGTGTCTCTAATTTCCACAAATGTTCTTATAATCGAAATCATAATTTGGAGGTGACTTTTTCATTCCCCTATTCCTCTTAGTAAGACTAAATTTTATTAACCCAATTTTGGATGTGGGTTTTCCCACAAAGGTATTTTCTATTTTCAACCTTTTATTTTTGAAAAAAAAATTAAATTGCGAGGACAAAATTTATTATAGGTATGAATGTAACACCCCAAAATTTCATAGTACGTTATTTTTTCAAAGTAATTTAATAACTTTCAATACATGCAACACTGAGTTCAAGTGCACCATGACTTACCAAACTATCCGTTCAAAAGCGATTATGAATAGTATTAACTGAATTTATAACTTTATAAAATCCTTATAAATTTATAATCTATATTATGAGTTTCTTTGACATAATGTATGAACAAATTCATTTTTCAGATGAATGAAGTATTTTTCAAAAATGCAATTTTACCACCTTTTAATGGCGAACCTTTTTTTAAATCCAATATTTGAAACTTTTATATATTCAATTTGACAAAATAAACTACTTCTTTAAAATTGGGACATAATAATTTAGTTTCAATAAATTTTTGGTGTTTTTTCTGATAACTTTCATATTTGGGTGAATAATGAAAAATACTATATTTTAACTGAAAACATATTTTTTTAATCAAAATAATTTATAGTGTTATATTATAAATTTTAATGGTTTGTAAGTATAAATAGATTATATTTTTACCATTTAATCCAATACTGGTCATTTTAAGTAAATTCACTTTGAAATTGGACATAAACAAATGTCAATCTTTTGATAGTAATTATTTTTTTTTAAAACCCGCCTTTTGGTTTTGACAAGAGAAATTAATTTTAAATTAATAAAAGAAACTTATATATTTTTAATTTAGTAAAATAGAATTCATTTTTGAATTCGGAATATCAAAATTAGCTTAAGTTGAATTTTTGGAATTTTTCTGAAAACTTTAAATTTTTTATGAATATTGAAAAATACTACGTTATTATTTGAAACTGGCATTTTATTTAAATAACTATTTATTTTATTTAAATTTATTCTAAGTCAAAATGGATATATAATACCTATATAAGTTCAATTTAATTCATTGGAGTCATTTTATAATAAAATTAGATGTATAAAATTTTATTGAACTTTTTAACCTATTTTACCCACCTCCTAGTAGCATTTGCAAATTTTTATAAAACATAATTTTACCGCTTATGTGAGATGAATTTAAAAAATCTGAGAGAAATTTTTGAAATAAGTAAGTACAATGTGGTTCAATAAGATTAAATAATTTTTGTTGAATAGTAACTTTTTACTTTTATTTACCACAGTTAAAAGTAAATAGGGTAATTAAGGGTAAAAATTATATTATTATTACCATAACACATGTAATGATTCTATTGGATAAGTATAATTCGACCAAAAATAACCTTATGAATAATATATGATCTTTTAGTTCCACTTGGATTAGATTAGGACATTTATTATTATTTAATTCAAAGAAGACTTAAAAGAGTTAAAATCAATGTTTAATAACTAAAACTTTTTCAATATAGGGTTATACATAAGATAAATTAGACTATAAATGTTAATTATAAAGATAAAAATATTTCCTATATAATGGTATTTTATTTATATTTTTTAGACATTATATAATTTAATTTATTTATGACACAATGATGATGCAGTAATTACCTAATTAATGAAATATTAAAATAATTGATATTATAAATTTCAAAATAAATGTAATTTGATACTTTTTAGGAATTCAAATAATTTTATAGGTTAATATGATATTTTATGGTTAGTTAGATGAATTTTTTTTAAGTAATAATGATGTTATAAATTTAGAAAACATACAATACCAAATACTGTCAAAATTCACATAAAAGAGTTTTTAAAACAAATATTATTTTATTAATTAATATTCTATTTATAAAAATCTAAGGATTTAAAAAAAGACTTATATAATGATAGTTGTATCATTAATTAACCACTTGGGGTTTGATTATAAGTATATAGTAATTTTATTAACCATATAATATGAAAATAAAAAAAGACATGGTAAATGTCAAACTATTTAACTAGGAGTTAAATCTAAAAGATAAAGTTAATATAGTGACCCAACCTGTCTAAAACCTATTTGTTGAGTGGTTATTGACCCATACCCATCTTATCATTTAAATAATCCACTTTGGAGCCATTAGAAACCTAAAATTATTTTGTAATAAAATAATATTTCTAGCTTTTCCTAACGTGCCCCTCACCCCTCTTATAAAAGGGAACTCCCCCTTCTCTCTAATTCACACCTTCAGATCCATTTGGCTCAGCCAAAACCTACCCAAATACCCTTTAAACTGTCCTCCCTTCATTATAGAGTCCTTACATTAGTCATAAATCCAACCTAATAATCCTTTTTGATCAAATCAAAAGGAATAACCTGAAGAAGAGGTAAATATCTCACCACCTCTTTCAAGTTCCTTTCTTCTTCCACTTCATTTTTTTTGTTTCCATTATAAAATAATAACTCCAGTATCTTATATATAATGTCATGTTATTATAAATATGGTACTACAAAATTCATTATTTTATCCATCCTTTGAATGACATGTCACCATACGTGCATATGTACGGCTTACCGTCTCCACATCGTGGTGTAATTGTTATTCAATACATTATTATTTAGATGGGTATAATAATGATGTTTAATTGATGTAAATAATAAATATAAACAGATAATTATTCTTTATATATGATATAACATCCAATTGTATATTATTTTAATATCAAAAGAATGATATTGTCACTTGTACGTACGTGCGGATTACCGTCTCTACGAACGCGATGAGATTGATTCCCCATCGTATCCATTCAAGACTAAAATTCATTAGATGATTAAAAATAATGTTTAAATACTTTATATAATTCTGTATATTAATAAGATACATCCCATCTATAACAAATATGACTCACATAACAAAGAATATAAATGAAAACGAATCCATTAACACCCGAAACAATGATAATACTAAGATATTATTAACAAATAAATGTTAAAAGATCATATATGATACCATATTAATGTATATGTTTCTTATATAATTTAATAACAATTATTTAACCATTATAAAGGAGTTTAACCTACCCTCGACCAAGGAAAATTATAAGTTAAGGGTTAATTTTACAGTCTCTTTATTATCCGAGGTTGTTTTTACATAAGTATCTACTAGGGAATCTTTATCATCCACATCCATGTTTCTTAAAAAAGTATTCCAAAACATTTTAAATATTTACTAGACTATGGGTTAAATTAATTTATACCCTTTTTTTACTTTTTATAAAATGGTTTGAAATGAATCTTTCTGTCGTTTTTCAAACAAGATACTTTCTAACCTTTTCGACAAAATTAAGTTAAAAATGTCTTTTTTTAACTTATACAGTGAGTGCAGCTATTTTCCACCATTATAACATAATAGAAGATTCTCTTACAAGATTATAAGAATATTTTATAAATAAATGTTTTATTTATAATTATGTGACTCTTAAATGATTTCAAAATAAAAAGAGATATTTCTTTAAAAAGGGTTTTGATTTCATCTATGTCAACATCCATTGATGGATTTTTAGCTTATTTGAAGTTGATTCATTACGATACAAAACCTCCATATTGTATTGAAGGTTTTTTCATATGTTTGACTATGGATGTGTTATTTTTATAGCATTCATGGTTTATAGAAAAAGTATTGACATTTCGTATGCTTGTTTTAATACGAATGTTTATGTTATGTTTAAACCTTTTAATATGGGGAATGAAATGGAATTAGTAAGTGACGGACGGAGCCCGCTATAGAACCTCAATGCATTGGTAGGTCTCATGAGACAAACTAGTGTCTTGGCACAAGGCCTTGACAAAATCTTATTTGTAGTCTTAACACAAGGCCTTGACTATGTGGTTATGAAAGTCTGGCATTAGGCATTCCATCATTATGAAAGTGGATATTGATATTGCATGTGATTATTCAACTAGTAGAATATCCATGTGAGTAAGTAAATGGAATTATTATGATTTTATCTTTTCTATATTATGTTGAAGTTCAAGTTTAAAAGGCTTTTGTTTTAGTTTTATACATTTCCTTAAATGTTTATGCTTATTTATGAAAGTTTCCGCTATATTGATATCCTTACTAAGCATCTGATCTCATGCCTTTATATGTTTTATTTTTTCCAGGATGCGAAGAAGTATATTATGAATGACCTACAAGGATAGTCTATGGTATTTCAGTGTTGTCTATGGAAACAATGTTGTTGTAGTTTTTCATTTATGATGTAATTTAAACCTTAAGAATGTTTTTAGTATTTACAAGGCTACTAAAGTAATCGGTCTTTCGAGACTTGATCTTTGGTGATCATGCCAATGTAATGTAATAATGCACCGACTCTGGGTAACTGGGGTCAGGGAATTACAGATAGGGGTGGAAATATTTCCTTTAATATCGACGTCTGGAATGTCTTTGACATAATGGACTGGAGATTCATTTTCATGGTTCTTGATATGTTTTTTCTAATGGTGTCTTTATTTCATGGATCAAACCCATTTTCAGCTCTTTGCATATATCCATCCTCATTAATGAGTCTCCATAAGGGTTTTTTATTATTCTAGAGGGGTCAGAAAAGGTGACCCTCTTTATGCTATTATTTTTTTCCATTATAGATGATTATCTTAGCAAACTTCTCTCCATCATGGTAGGAAATGAAAAAATTATGGCAATTAGTGCGGGTAGAGGTCTAGTAGCTCCTACTCACTTTTTGTGTGCTGGTGAAATTATCCTTTTCACCCAGGGTGATAAGAGAAATATCAAGAATATCAAATGGGCCCTTTCTCACTATTCTTCAATCTCTAGTCAAGAGATAAGGTGGGAAAAAATATTTTGTTTAATTTGGTAGGAATATCTCTACTCCTAGGAAGAATGATATTGTTAGAGAGTTAGGAATTCATAAGTGGAAACTTCCTTTCAACTATTTGGGGGGTTCCTTTATTTTGGGGGAGACCTAAAGCTTGTTATTTTGTAAAGATCTTTATAAAGGTTAGAAGGCATCTTGATACTTAGAAGGGTAAAACTATCTCTATAACTGGAAGGGATTTCATGGTTAAATCAGTTATTATCTACAAGTTTGTTTATTATTTTATGGTTTATAAATGTTCAATTTCTCTCATAATGAATATCATTGTTTATCTCAATAACATAATCTTAAGTGGCCACATTTTTTAAAGGAAATTGTCTAAGGATTCTTGGAATTATTGATGCAAACCTTATGATATAGGGGTTTAGGTATCAAAAATCTGCAGTACTTCAATGATTCTTTGAAGGATTATTTTTTATGGATACTCTTCAATAGAAAATCTGAGGCTCTTGATTTCCATTGGGTTAAATTTATTAATAGGCTTAATATTAGTGATTTTAACAATCTTGGATCCTCTGTGTGGTCTACATTAAAATCCATCCTTGTCTCAATTAATTATCACTAGAGATGGTTAGTCTCCAAGGAATCATCTCTTCACTTTTGGAGTGACAACTAGACTGGTACCCCTATTTGGGATTTGATAGTGGCTGAAGACACTATATTGGATTTGAAATTTTTTTCAAAGAATATCTTGGTAACATGGAGGGACTTTATAATAAAATTTTGAACATTGTTAACAATTATTTCTTCTCTAACATGGAGGATCTATGGGAATGGTAGTCTGCTACTAACAGTTTTCTTTTCTCCAATATATTTTATTGGTTTTCTTTGCAATGCCACATGGATTCTCAGTGGATGGAAGGGTTTCCCAACAACTATATAAGAACCTCAAGATCCATTTTGGCTTGGAGAGTTACTCATCAAAAAATTACAACAGATTGTTATCTTCAGTCTTGTGGAATATCTCTATACTCCACATGTGATCTTTCCCACTAGTATAGGGAGGATGTAAATCATCTTTTCCTTATCTATGTGGAAGCTTCTTCGATTTTGAAATCCATTGGAGACCTATTTGAAGTCTCTCTACCGCAAATAATCCTCATCTGTGAATTTATGAAGAGTTGGGGGTCCATTTCCCTATCATGTTAGTTGCTTGATCTCTTCAAAGATCCTATATTGGAACTACTGTACTATACCTAGTACGCCTGAAATCAAGTTCTTTATTCTAGTGAGTCTTTCCCGGCCCGTACTGCTTTATATCAGGTCCTTGTTGCTGTTCATGAGGCCTCCATTCCAATCAAACATTTTTTTTCAACTCAATACATGGTCTAATTGTTCTAACCCGAATTAGAGTAACTTGTTCTTTTCATCCACCATATGGAACACTGGAAGTGTTATGGAAGAAGCCACTTCTTAGATGGATTAAATTAAACTGTGATGGATCTTTTTGAGGCAATCCAGGTCCCTCTATCTATGGAACTATATTCAAGGATCATCAAGGTAGTGCTCTTGGATGTTTCCATGGTTCTTGTGTTTTCTCCTCTTTACTTTAGGATGAGATGATTGGCATTATTATTGTGGTGGAGCAGGAAAAATACATGGGTGGAATAACATTTGGATTGAGAGTGATTCTACTACCATTGTTTCTGTTATCAGGTTAGGATCTATTTAATTATCTTATAAGCCCACTAATCGTTGGATGAATTGCTTGGATTCACTTCACTCTATAAACCATATCATTTCTCACAATTATAGAGAAGATAATTTGGTGGAGGATGTCTTTGCAAACAATGGTGACATTGGTGTTGATTTTATCTGGTATTATCATCTTCCTGATGATTTATTACCTCTTCTTAAGCGGAATTGTGATAAGAATCTCATTTTTAGACTCGTGTAAGTTGGTTATTTTTGTTCAATAATGATATTTTCTTTTCTATGAAAGGTATCATCACTTTATTTTAAAAACAAGAGTTTAAGTGGTGGAAGGACAAATTTTGTCCATTTTAAAATGTATGAAACATATTTAATCTATAAATATCCTTTTTTAATGAAGGGATCTTATAAACTAGAGTTAATAGAACTCATTTGGCACATCATTGATTATTCACATAGTTTATGATATCTCAATTTCTTTTTATTCTTTCTTCCTTTGATGTGGAGGATTTAGAAAAACTTTAAAGGAGAAAAGGTCTTACAAAAGTTTTATGTGATTCCAAAGGTTAGTGGTTAACATTTGAGGTAGGAACCAATTAGCTACAACTTAAGGAACTCAACTAAACTCATTATTAGTAAAATTTCTTTATAGATATCTATGTACACTCATAATATAGTTTTTATTCCATCTCATTTAATTTTTTCCTGATAGATAATGTTTTTTGGGTTTATACTTTACTTATTCCTCTTATAGACATAAATATTTCATAGAAAACCATTCATATTCATAATACAATGTAATAGTATAATAATTTAATCATGTATACTATAATATTATCAAATTACTCTCTTGTAAAAGGTAGTATTCCCACTTAGAAGAAAAATTTGTTGAATATAGGTGTATATATAGATGTTTATTAGGCTATAGAAATATATTAGAGGAGATATAATTATTCTTTATTTACATTTTTATGATTAAATATTTTCACATGGAGAAAAAAGTGGTGCAATATTATAGCATGTTCAAGTGTAAATATGAATTTATATAAATGCAATGTTACTTTTTTAGGGACTTATGAAAAAAATTATTACATGATTTGGATTTCCCACCTAAGTATATAATTTAGCCTTTTATGGTAATAATATTTAATATGATATTACACACACACACACACCTGTCCAACATGATCGAACAAAACATACTAAAGTTGATGAATTATTTATCAAAGATAAGTTGGATATCAATATTTTTAAGCTACATATTGTTTTCACTGAAGACCAATTATTTAATATTAGTACAAAGGTGGTGTTCAAAAAATATTTTTCAAGTGTATTTTAATGTTATAAATGTAAAAAAATTATTCACCAATATGAGGGGGGTGTTTTTATTAGTGAATCCTATAAATTTACATTTTATGGGCAAATTAGTGTGAATATTTATAATTTTTCTCACATTTTTAGAATATAAATTAAGGTTAATATTTACAAGTATTAATAAAGGAAATTGTATATACTGAATAAATTTAAAAATATTTTAATCTTTATAAGTATGTGTATAAAAATCATGGAATAAAATTATTTTATATAATAAAATTTATATTTAAATATATATATATATAATGCTTGAGGTTGTGGGAGAATTACTATAATTCCATTTCAAACCTACCACATATAATTACCCTATATAGAAATAAAATTTAATTTTAAAGAAAACTTTTAAATATTATGTTTTTAAATCAATAAATGCGTATGAGTCCTGATCAATCAGAATATCCCATAATAATTTTTTAATAAAGGAATTAATTCGACGAATATTTAGAAGAATAAATTTTTGGTTATAGGTTTCAAACCAATGTACACTTGAGTGTAGAACATCTCAATTATTTCACATTACCTACATTGAAAACTAGTAATGTTATTCTACATATTATAGTTTTACATAATCAAAATTATAAAAACTTAAAAATATAAAAAGTAATTTTATTATGAAAATAATATAATTATCCAGTTTTATTGAACTTAATATAGATCTTGATATGGAATCTCAATTATTGGATGTGAACTTGTGTTGAATTTAACCATTATATCATTACTACATTCAACCATTATATAATTATTACATTCAACTATCAATATGTAGATATGTTGAGTTCAGAATTAACCATAAGATTTATATGTGTGTGTGTGTGTGAATTTTAATCTCAGTCATGTTGGATTTATGTGCTAAATCATAATCAATAATATGGTGAGAGTAACTACATTATGGTTTGTGTTATCATGTGGTTTCTTATACTATGTCATGGTGTTTATATAATGTTATATGAAATCGTCTAGACCTATTTCCTATAATGATTGTCTTATTTTTTGAGTCATGTGACACATCATATGATGATATTTAGATTAAGTGAATTTTAAAAGGACTTTAAAAATTCAATTATATAAAAATCCATTATATAGATCTCCTTTATAAGAGATAAAATTTTCAAAATCTAATAGGATCCTTCAATCAATAAAGGATCTCTATATAATGGGGTTCATGGACCTTGTTTTTTTATACTGGATAACACTATCTAATAAGATCAATAAATCTAAAATTCTATTCTCTAAATCAGAATTAGAGGTGTCTATGGCACACCATTTTATGATTAAGTGGTTCTAATAAATTGTTCATTGATTCCATTTCAGTCTATGGATACATTTAGAGGAAAGATTCTTTTGATTATTTCTAAGTGAATCTAATCAACTTCATTGATTAGGCATGACTGAGGATCAATAATAAGGTAAAATTTGTTTGAAATTATTTATTTCATTTTATATTTTCCTCAAAATGTAGATATTATGGTTGGATTTTGTTTCTATGTTACACTGTATTAATATGTCCTCAAAATTCCTTTAGTGGTATAATATTGAGTGTATGTGAATAATCGATAAGATAAATATTGAAAAATGAAATCCATTTTAGTTTTTTTCCAAAACTCTGACTATAGTTTATATAATAATGTCATGAATTTTGATTTTTTTTGGAAAACACAAGTCTCAGTTCAGAGAATTTAGATCTACAAAAATAAAAAACAGTATGTGAAAAAGATTAGAAATTCATTGTTTTAGGTATATTATTTGATTAAAAAGGTATTGTTCTTAAAAATAATTGAATGGTTCAGGGTATGAATTTTGATAAATTATATTTCTGAAATTGGTTGTGTAAGGAAACAATGTTGGGGTTCTTTGTCGAGTTCTTTTATTTATTAAAAAAAATATTCCCAAAATCCTTATTTAGTGCTGATATTTTGATCCCACACAGAATCCACATGATTATAGATAGTGTAAAATGTGTTATTTCTTATCATAATTGTTTAAAGATATTATATTTCTCATGTTAAATACAAAAATTCTTCGTTAATTTAGGAAATACTTATTTAATAATCACATATATAAAATTTTTTATATAGTATATTAATATTATTTAGATTAAATATTTTAAGTTACTTATTATAATTTTCATACCATGAATATTATAGTTATATGAAAGGTATATTATAAGATTTGGTCTCATTTAACAAATACTATTATTTTTTAGTAATATAAAAATGGTTTTCTTTGATGAAGATTGATTGTGTAGAGCCCCAAGATGGATTAGATACCACTGAAGAGAGGGGTTAAATTTTTGGTACATTGATTTTAATAATTCTTTCACTTTTTAATTCAAACTCTTGAAATAGTTAAGGTTCTTGATCTAATCAGTGAAATCTATAAATCACACATCATGTGAAAAAGTAATAGTATAGATAGGAGCACACATTATTTACAAGGATCATTTTGAAGACCAACTCCCTACCATGTTTGTTACTCCTCAAAACATGGATTCTCCTATATAATATTGTTATCAATTAAAATGTTTTAGGCATAAAATAGTTATACCCTCATTAGGTGATCCTCTATTTGATCTTGATTATACTCTTTAGTGATCCAACTCTTATGTCTTATTTGTTTATACCCCCAACCTACTTCTTCTTCACAAATAGTTATACGACATGTCGTGAGCCTCTTCATCAACTAGTTATACACCCAGTCACATGATCCTTGTTCTCTTTATAATATTTTATGAAATATAGGATAATGTATCGATCATATTCCATGATATCAAAGAATAACACTTAGTCATTTACACTTTAAGAACCTTTGAAAAACTATTGGTCCTGATCAATTATTTTGATAACCTATATTGGTTAGTTACCTCTATGAAAATATGTTTGGTAAAATATTCTTCCTTTGGCTAAATTCCTAGCCTCACTAATAACTGAAACATAGGTATGCATTCATTCTAAAACACTTCTCAGATTCAGTCTAAAATCAATTCACACTATTCATGAAATATATATTTCATTTAGTTCTCTATTCAAGTTATTATCTTCTTGAAACCCTAGAAAAATGAATCTATCATTTTTATTTTATACTATTATCACTATTTAATTTTGGGTATATCAAAGGATATGCATGTGTTTTATAATCACATGCATGTGCTTCCTTGCACAAACAGTCTGCATTACACAAACATGAATGGGTGTAAGTGTATCATGAAAGTTATTTTGTCTTAATGTGTGAATGTAAGTGTGAATTCACTATATTCCTACCACATAGGGACTTCTCCTTTGCATTATCCACTTCATCACTCCTTAATCATTGTTCTTATGCATGTAGGTATATCATGAAAGTTATTTCACAAACCAAGATCCGTACAAGTATGATAAGAAAAACGGTAATCTCATTTTTTTCATTCACATGACAAGTGATATTATATCCACTAGTTCACGGTATCTCAGTTCATTCATGAAAACATGTGAGGTTACATGTAAGGGTATCACACTATCTTGAATAGATTCCTGGAATAGGTTCTTCATGAATCACTTCGAGTGTGCTTTGAAAAAGTTAAATGCTTGTGGTGATTCTCCCATTCCTTGTACAAGTAGTATTTTTGTAGACTCTCATACCTTCATGAAATATGTATTTCATGGTGCACTATTTTTATATAAAAATTAGAGCCCCTCATAAATCACTACAGCAGTCCTCGAATCAGTTCTCCTCCTTTTATAGGTAAATACCAGCATGCCTCATGCATCATTATATCCAATAAATTTTTTTTGTATATATTTCACTAAATCTTCTTAATATATTTTATTTCATGCTATTTTAATTTAATAATCATTCAATAGTTTTATCTTCACACAAAATAAGTGATGATGAAAAAAATATAATCTATTCATATAAAACAACACAATGAATTTCACATGGTGAGTAACTCATTTTCTCTATCAAGTCTTGAAAAAATCCTTGAACATAAATGGTATTTTACAAAAAAAATTTCATTTGTCCATTTCTACTTCTTTATTTTATCCATGAGCATGAAAGACATAGATTTCATGCATGGAGGTTTGTATCCTCAATGCATTATAAGTTCAATCCAAGGAGACCTCATCTTTATCAATAATAGTTTTACCAAGAAATTTGAAAAACAAAAACGTGTCGACAGGGGATGAGGTTGAAGATGATTCTTGGTAGTGATCAGATGACTCAAATTGATCTTTTAGAGAGACCACATTTATTTTTATATGTCTTTATATGGAGTAATAGTACATGCTCATCTTGATAAACACTTAAATTTTTACACTGATTGAAATTCCCTTAATAAGTTCACATTTTACTTCATCTCTATAAAATCGAGTACTAGGGTGTGCTTTGGAAACCCCAATGGCACTGACCTGTGCCATCTCCATGCCATCATGTCACACCGCATGGTGGCTCCACCACTCTACTCTTATGTTCTCTACTTGTGGGGTATATTCACCCTGATCACACTCCTTTTCTGCCTCTATGTGGCATCTATATTCCAACTACCCTATGTGGTTTATGTCTTCCTCCCATAATGTGGAGTTGATCTGGCTCCAATATCAGGTGGTGGTTAGCCAATTATTTGGATAATACTAATAATAATCCCTAAGTAAAATATGACATATAGTCAAAGTAAAAAAATTCTCATGCACACTCAAAGATCATATATATATTTCATGGCCTTCCACTTTTTGTATGCAATGAGCTCCCTAAGAACATGTATTTAGCAATAAAGAGAAGTCCAAAAATTAGCACAATTGTGTACATATTTTTTAAACATGACATCCAATGTCATTGGATGAATCCATAATAATCCTCAATCATCACCACCCCTCATCATATACTCACAAAACACATATTTACACTTCACTAAAGACAAATGTAAAATTTGGACCAATAATATACCCCTTTTTATTTTGTTTTCAATATCTCTAATCTTTTTTAAAATTCAATATGTGTGATCAAAATTTCTCCCCCTTATTGGAAATAAAATTAAAATGGTATGTCAGTATTTATTATCTTATATATCTTCTCAATAACATGATCTTATAACTTAAAGGAAAATTTCTTGATCACTTCTAATAGAGATATTATCTAACATGATTCTCTTAGAAGAGATCCTTTAGTCAATAAACTCTATGTTTATTTGGGATAAACTGGCGTAGAAATAAAGAGATACATAACTAAGGTTTTCTATATTTTCCATAAACTACTATACATGTGAAATCATGCTAAAAAATTATAATTTCTCATGTAAGGAGTTATAAGTAATCATATTTATCAATAAAATGATAAATCCTACACATAATTCAATAAACACATCAAACTCTAATGGTGAAAAATATATATCCCCCCTTTTCCCTCACCTTTTCATCAACCATGAACTCCCTCTTAATTGATACAATTAAGAATGAGTGATAAAAGTGTGACTGGCATACCACATCATCCAATTTTATGAAGATGTTTTGAAATTACACATTCATTGTATAATGATGATTTAATAGATTTAACTCATCAGTACTCCCACTCAAGGGATGAATTCATCTCATTAAATTCATTGAATGTTAGAAAAAAACAATATATATATATTTTTGGAAATAAAGAGGGAATTCTTTCTTTTTAGAAGAAAGATTCAGGTTGAGAATTTCCTATCAATCTGGGACATTTTTCCTCCCAATATCAGTCAACTTCTCGTCAATTTTTTTAAAATAACTTTTCCACCTTATTTTCTATAACCATTGGCTTTACTTTAGATCTATAATGTTTTTTTCCTCAAAATTTTTATCTAATTTCAGGTGTTTTGGTTAAGAAATTAAACATTATTTCTCTACATTCCATGCATTCTTCAGGTTTTCACATGACTTGACATTGTTTTCTTATTGAATCCACATCCCAATCTTAGAATTGAGAATATCTTTGAGAGACTTGTCATGCATTTTTTATATATGTGACCCTTATTAATACTCCTTCTACATACTTATTTTAAGTATTCATGTCTTTTTTGAATTTCTATATTGGATATCTTTTGGTCAAAACATTTTTCCTCTTGGTGATAGATATTTTAATAGACTTATTATTTTTTCACATTTCAAGACTAACTTGACACCTTAGTTTCTTATCTACATTCCCTCTTTTTATAGTCTTATCTTTATCATATTAGATAACTTTTTAGGATTTTTACATACCAACACTTCAAAAAACATTAGTATATATGTTTTTTATGGGTTATGGGATACCATATTTTTCAAGGATATAATCATTTCATTAGAGTATGATATCATGTTCTTCTTGGTGTCATGATTCAAAAAGAAAACTTCGGCAGTGACATTTTTTTCTAAGAATTTGTTAAGTTATATCTTGTTCTGATTAAAAATTATTCAATTTCAACTCCAGCTATAAACACTTCATGTTGAGGGTGTTATTCTCACCCCAAAATGATCTAATCCTCTCTTCTGAATCCTACTTCATCTTATTCAATTGTTTATAAAACAATTTTTTTATTCTTGTTAATTATTTTCAGGAAACTTGATCTTTTTTTCATTATCCTCTCATTAAGAATCTTTGATCTCCATATAAAATTTGTGCAGTTTTCAAGTGCATGGAAAGCATCCATAAACACTATCTCATAAAAAAATTTCTCAAAAGCATAAGTTTTTAATTCTTCTTCGGTATTAGGAATGTATTTCTCCATTTCATTTACTTTTTCTTTGATATTTATGCACATTATTAAATTATTTCTTAGTTAATCCTCTAGTAATTCAAATTATTCTTCTATCTATGATTTATTAGAAAGAAGTACCTTAAAACCTCTATGAATATGATTTGCAACTTCTTTGGGAACCTTCTTCATATATTCATTGAATATAGAATGAAGATCACTATTTGGTATACCATCATTAGAACTTGAGTAGTCTTTATTAGAAAAATCATAATCAAAATTATTATTGAAGCGTATATCACTTTTATCATCATTAATTAGTGGTTTCTTTACCTTCACTTCTAGATTCTACTTTATCTTCTTTACTAGTCTTTTATTCACATTCTTATGAATCTGGGATGAAATATCTATTTGAGGAAGTTCACTTATTTCAAAAAATATGAACTTTATAAAAAACTCATTTTTTCCTTAAAGGTAACATATTCTCTAATACGTTTTTTAGATCCCCAAGTTGGATTAGGTGCCACTGAGGGGGGGGGGGGGGGTGAATCAGTGTTACACTCATTTTATAAATTCTTTTACTTTTGAATTCACCCTCTTGATCTTGTTAATGTTTTCAATAAACTCAATGATATCTATAAAAATCATGTTGTGTAAAATAGTAATAATAGAGAGAATAATAAATAGTATTTATAATTTTTGGTTCAATGACATACTCTTTTCAATGTTGGTTACACCCCCTAAAATTAATTCTGCATTATAATCTTATTATAAATTATAATGGTATAATAAGAAGATGTTTATTCCCCCAGTAGTTGATCCTCCAGTTGATCCTTATTATACCCCCATAAATCCAACTCTTATGCCTTATTTGGTTATACCCCCCAACTAAATTCTTCTCCTCGACTCGATATACCTCTCCAATCTCTAGCCTCTTTAAAAAATAGCTATACCCCAATTAAAAATTTCATTATTATCTTCAAAAGATCTAATGAATTGTAGGATAATGTGTCAATATTAGTCTATGGGCTCACTGAATCACACTTACTTATGTACACTTCAAGAACCTTTTAAAATATGTTAGTCCTGATCAATTATTCTGATCACATGTATTGATCAATTCACTCAATGAAACTATTCTTGGGAAAAAATTCTCCCTTCTACTGAAGTAATATCCTCATTAATCACTGAAACTTGTTTACAAATTCATTCTAAAATACTACCTAGCTTCAGTCTCAAATCACTTCAAAAAATTCAGGTAATTTATATTACATGTATTTCGCAATCCAAGTTCTTATCTACTTAAAAAACATTAAATAATTGAATTTATCTTTGTTATTTTAGGTTCTCAATATTTAGTTTTTAGTATCTCAATGGATGTGGATGTGTTTGAAAATAACATTCATGTGTTACCTTTCACAAACCATCTTCCTTAAACAGACATAGATGTGTGTAATTGTATCATGAAAATGCTTCTATATTCACATGTAAATACAAGTTTACATGCACTCTTTTCATCCCTCATGAACTCTTCTCCTTAACATAATCTAGTACCATACCCATTTATCACTATTACACTATGAACAGGTATATCACATTTTTTTCATTTCTTAATATTTGTACAAGTGTGAGAAGAAAAATGGTGGTCTCCCTTTCTCCTTTCGAAAAAAATTGATATTATATCCACTAGTTTATGGTATCTTAGTTTATTCATGTAAACTTGTGAGGCCACACATAAGGGAATATATTTATCTCCAAAGGATTAATGGAAAAGGTTCTTTGTGAATTACTTTGAGTGTTCTTAGAAAAAATGGTATTCCCATAGTGATTCTCCAATTCATTTCACATGCATTAACTTCACTTCTTTTATTCCCTTTATGGAATATGTTTTTTGTGACGCAATAATTTTTGAATGAGAGCCTCTTAAATATCATAGTCACACTCATTGGCTCGATACTCCTTTTATAATAAAGGAACACCATGCCTCCCCCTACCTTATCTTTGATAAATGTGTCATTTCTATCTTTCATTAAATCTATACAATAACTACAATGTTACAATAATTTAATATAGTGAGTATTTCTATAATTTAATCTTCACATGAACTAAGTGATGCTGAAAAATATGGAATCCTTTATTAAATGAGTTCATGTTGCATTTATCATAGTGGGTAACTCATTTTCTCCTTCAAATCTTGAACTCATCTACATACCCAAATGGCCTTCTCCAACTACATTTTCATTTTTTCTATTTCAAGTTATTAGAGTTTTCTATATGCATGAAAGATGTAGATTTCATGTATGGACATTAAAAATCCACATCAACCCATAATCTCGATCATAGAACACCCATGAGAACCATGTCTTGATCATCAATGGTTCGACTATAAACTATGGAAAATAGAAACCCATCAATAAGTGATGATATTAAATATGATCCTCAATAACGATCAAACATAAAGAAATGATCTGATCAAGAGGCCATATTTATTTCCATATGTTTTAATACAGAGGAATAATATTTTCTCATACTATAACCCACATTTTTTCCTTAGTGTAGGCATTCATAAAAATTTAATGCATTCCTTTTTCACTATAGAAGCAAGTAATGGGGACCTCTCTCGAAACCCTACTCATACCGAACCTTGTCAAATCTCTTCCATCTTGCATCCCCACAAGGTGGATCCACCACTATGATCTTGTGTTATCTTCTTATGGGTATGATGCACCGTACCCACACTCCTCTACCACCTCCATGCAGGCTTTGTGTGTCAGATCCCCTATTAAGTTGAGGTCTTCCTTCTACAATGTGGGGTTGAGCTATATCCTTGCTCATGTGGTGATTGTAAAATTATTTTTCTAGTATATAGAACAATCCATATGTAAAATATAACATACATTACTATTGAAAATACAATCCATTATCATAGATTATATATATATTTCATGCCCTTCCACTTGTTCTATGAAATGTGCCCTCATAAGCACATGTATTTGAAAATAATTAGTATTCTAAAAATCATCAAAGTTTTATAGATAAATTTTATCCCTGAAATACAATTTCATGTGATTAATCCAAAACAAATTGTCCAAGAATCTCCACTTATCACTATATAATCGCTAAACACATGTTGTCACTTCCTTGAAAACAAATGTAACATTGGGCCCAATAATCCCCCCCCCCTTTGTATTCTATTGTCAATATCTATAAACATATTTAAAATTCAATATATGTGCACAATATTTCCTCCCATTATTGGAAATAAAATGCAAAGGTTAAGTGAGATTTTCTTATCTTCTATTCATTTTCAAAAACATGATCTTCTAAGTTATATTAAAATTTCTTTTGTACTACGAAGAGAGAGATGACCACACATTGTTCTCTTATAAAAGAGGATTTTGTTAATCAAATCTAAGTCTATATGGGATAACCTAGTGTAGAAAATAATAGAGTTATAATTGAAGTTATCTATTTTTTTCATAAACTACCATGAATGTGACGTCATGATAAAAAATTCTCAATTTTCATGTATGGGGTTGTATATAATCATATTTATCAATAAAATGCTAAATTAAACACGTACTTCAAAAAACACATTATATTGTTCTGAGGAAAAATATATATCCGCAATTTTTTCTCATATTTTCTTTAACCAATCACTCCCCCTCAATTAATACAATTAAAAATTTGTGATGAAATATTGATTGAAATACCTTATCTTTAGTTTTTTTGAAGCTGTTTAGAATGTTAATATTCACTGTATAATGAAGATTTAATAGATTTGACTCATAAATACCCGCCTAAAGGTAGGAAACTATATTTTTTATTTACCATTATATCACTACAAAATAATATATATATTTAGGAATAAGGAGGGATCTTCTTGATTTTCAAAAGAAACATTCTAGTTGAAAATTGTCTCTCATCATGGGAAATTATTTCTCCCAATATCAGTCAAATACTCACCTAATTTGTCTTGAATAAAATTTTCCACATCATTTTTTATATCCACTTGATTTATTTTATATTTATCATGTTCTTCATCTTCCTCTAATTTTTTATCCAATTTAAATTGATTTTTACAAATATTTAGGCATTATTTATTAACATTCTCTGTCTTCTCAAAGTCATCCAATGGATTTCCACTATATTTATACTGAATCCTATTACCATTTTTAGTATGGGGAATATATTATGGTAGTATTTTTCATGCATTTTCAGTTGTGTGACCCTTATTCTTATATATTTATCATACTTCTATTTCTGTATTCATGTTTTTTCAGAATTGGTAGATTGGATATCTTTTTGGTCAAAACATTTTTCCTCATAGTGATAGGTTATTTAACATCCTTTGTATTTTATTCATAGTTAAATACTGACTTGTCACCTTGTTTTATCACCTGTCTCCCCTTTTGTTGTGGTCTTATCTTCACATTATTAGATAATTTTCCATGATTGGTACATATCGTTAATTGAAATACCATTAGAATATAATTTATTTTCTAGTTTATGGGACACCATATTCTTGGATGATGTTTCCATTTTATTATAGGATGATCTCATGTACTTCTTGGTTTCATGATCCTCAATTCATGCTTGTGTGGAAGTATCTATTTTTACATAATTTTTGAAAGTTTTATATTGTGGTGATTCCTCATTCTTCAATTTTACATCCATTTGTAAAAACTTCATGTTGAGAGTGTTTTTCTCATCCTCAAATAATATCATTTTATCTACATAATCCTCCTTTATCTTATTCATTTGTTCATCATACATTTTTCTTGATTCTTATAAATAATTTTCAAGCCCCTTGACCTTGTTTACATTATCCTCTAATTGATTAACATTGATAACCATATAAACTCTATGAAATTTATCAAGTTCATGGAATGATTTTATAAAAAAATGTCTTATAAACTACTTTCTCACAAGAGCATCTTCGAAATTCCTCTTCAGTATTAATAATGTATTTCTTCTTTTCTTCTACTTAGTATGCGAGAGTGATTCACTTTTTGAACTTCTTACTTAGAAAATCCTCTCAATCTTCCATGTCACATCCCATTAAAGTTCACTCTATAAAAAGTAGTCTGATCGGTTGGTAATAAGGCCTCAAGAATTCCTCCTCATGCGCAAGAGGCTTTCGACTAGAAAAAAGTACCTATGGTGTTTCTTTGGGGATATTATACACTCATATCAAATTAAGAATACATCACAAATAACTAAAAACAACCCATAATAATAAATAATCAGAGTGTAGAAGAAATAAATATAAATAGTATTTTAATAAAAATGAAATGATTAGATGGCCTGAATAGCCATGTCATACATTCAACACTTATTAGATACTGATCCAAACACATAAAATACAACAAAATAGGCCATTAATAGTTCTATAATTGGTCTTTATCGGTGATAAAAAGTGTTGAAAATCTAAGAGCAGTTAAAAGAATGAAACTTTAATTAGTTTGAAAACGTTATTTACAAGTCACATTTTAACAATGCTAAAAAGAATTGTTAAAAGGGTCCTTTAATAGCGTATTTTTTAGCACTATTAAATGGGGGACTTTGACAACACTTTTTTTAGCACTGATAAAGGTAGTGATGTTAAAGGGGGTAAAATTATATATTTTTCAAACACCTATAAGCCCGACCAACTTTATCGGTGCTTCTAAAATCACTTTAATAGTTCTATCCCCCCCTTTATCAACGATTTTCGAATTTCCAGACTTATGCACGCCCACTTGGATTCAAACCTTGCACCTCTCTTTCGAAGATGGAACGCCTTTACCACAACACCCTATTGTTTTTCAATCTATTTAATTATATTTATAGTTATTTATATATATATACATATATTTTTATAATTATTTTAAAATACATTTATACAATATATATATGTGTGGGTGTGTGATATATATATATATATATTTTTAAAATATATTATATATTATATTCATTTATATATACTAAAATATAATATAAATATATATCTATTTATGAATACACACATATGTATATGCATATATAATGTAAAAAATGGTTATATATTTTTTAAAAACACATTTTTAGAATATTTATTAATTTAAATATATTATAATATACTTTTTTGCATAAATATGTTGATATATTTATTTATATGACTGATTTATTATAAGTAAATATAAGAAAACATGAATATATTTATTTATAAATAAAATCACACTGTAAAAAATGATAAAATTTTAAAACCATAATATTAATATGAATATAACACTTGGGAATAAATTCAGTCTCTACAAAACAAAAGAAATAAGACCCCCTTAAACAGGGTTGAGAATCCATTGAATGTTAAAAAATCATGGTACCCCAACTAAAAACTCAGTTTTGGAGGCCTTCTAGGATTTTTATTAGCCTTGAAAAATGTGATAAAGGTTTACTTGTGTCATAGAGAGTGTAGATATCATCACATGAATCAATTTGATATGGTTGTAGCTCAAACAGACACCCAGATCAAAAGTTATGGTCATTTGAGGTTTGAGTTATGTTTTCAACTTATTTTAGATCTTTTATTGATTTTTTGATTTTTTATCTTCAAATTGATATTAAATGACTATTACTTGGTAATAAGAAGAAAATTATTAATTAAAAATATTTTTTATTTATTTTATAATCCATTTTCACATAATATTATATATATTAAGTGTAAATTCCTATTTACCATATCTAAAACATATTTTTAAAAATAAATATCATATTTTTATCAATATAAATATATAAATATATTATTTTTAATGAATTTTTTTGAATTATATCGTTAATAATGCTACTAAAAAAGCACTGATAAAGGGGGGTATTTATCAGTGCTTCTCAAAAAGCACTGATAAAAAACCCCTTTAAGAGTTATTTTTTACAAGAACTGTTAAAAGACCCTATTTATTAGCACTTGTAAAAAAGTGATGATAAAGGTCCCCCTTTAACAATTTGTTTGCAGCACTGTTAAAGACCCCCTTTAATAGTCCTCAAAAAGTGTTGCTAAATACCCCCTTTAACAACACTGTTTTTAGATCTGACAAAGGGAACCTTTAAAAACGTTTTTAGATAGAACTGTTAAATCCCCTACATTGGATAAACCCAGTTTTGTAGTAGTGATATACATGAATAAAAGAAACAAAAATAAAATTATAATTTTATACTGTACTTTTAGATTAACCACATACTCAACTCATCATACACATCCAAGCCATCCTAATCAATGAGTAATGGTCCTCAACCCAACATTTTCATGTAATAAAGTAAATGTTTTCTTAGGTACACCAGTGAAATTTTGACCCAGTCAGGCTTTGAGTACAAAACTAAATAGGGAACCACTAATGTGCTTCCATACATATCCAATAAATATTGTGTATATATATTTGATCTACTCTTCAATATAATACTAATAATAATAACTAATATATATAAAAGAATAAAACAATTTGTATCAAGGTATACTATCAAAATCACATACTCGTACAATTTGTTTATTCTACATGAGACAAATATTAAATTTAATAAGTAAAAAAGATAAAATAAATCCATAGTGGATCCTTGGGTTCATTAATCTAGATTGACTAGACACCATTTTAATAAGGCATTAATCTAGATATCGTACCACTCAAGCTATGTATAAACTAGTCGATCCTTCATTTCATGATATTAATCGATAAGACCTGCTTTTACTAGAACTGGTAATGTCTCCAATCATGCTACATCACTATAGGAGGATACAAGTCTTATCCCTTAGTTCACCCGTACTTTACTCCAATCACCATAATGAATGATTCTTGGATATATCTTAATATCCTATAAATAAATCAATGAAAAGCTTTCTCGGAATCCTAGTAATACCACTCAATATGTATTTAATTTATTTCAATGTTTAGGTCCTAGTTCTTTATCCATAGTCAGTCACAACATTGGAGCATAGATGAACCCTATAGGGAATGTCCCATAGGTGGTCTATAAGGAATAATCTCCTTGATTGAGATGACAACCCATGATTAATTCAATTAATGGCTCAATAGTCTCATCCCTAGGAGAATATATTCCATGTAGTAATAGTGTGTCTACCCCAACCTTGAGAATTATCTCATGAATCTCTTATGGAGATCATCATCTAATATCCAAGAATAAGCATCAGGTGCTAAGGAAAATGCACTCACACGACATCCCCTATAACAGATTCCATTGGACTTATGAGCCTATCCAAGGAATTCCACATTGGGAACCCATGTATCACCCAAGGAATGAAAAATTTATTAACCTATGATCCCGTCCAAGGAATTACTACATTATAATCTACGTACCAGTCATGTCATAATAAATTTACTAACCTTTAATCCATTTCCAATAATTCCTACATGGGAATCCAAGTATCACTCAAGTAATAATATATTATAAATGCACAAAGCCATGTGACATTCAATCAAGTATATATAATATTCTAGATCCCAAGAAGTATGTCTAAGTACCCAAAACATATATCCCATCGCATCAGGATCATATTCCATGTTCCAAAAAGAACATTTGGGATATATAGTCACATCAATAGTAACCATGTGAAATCATATGTACAGGGTAAGGGTGGAAGAACACCAAAACCCATCACTACTTCTGAATACCCTTAGTCTTACTTGTTTTGTATGGTCTCAAAGGTAACACCTATTACCATCTCTACCCAAACCCTTGATTCACTAGATGAAGGTTGGTCAACACCGTGACACCCACTAGGTCCCCTAGGTCCATAATAGAATATGCATCCTACTTTGGTTCCCTGAGGTCCAATCATAAACAAATTAATCCTTCTTGGTATCCTCTAGGTTAGATCATAAGTGGAGGCATACCTCTTCGGATCCTCAGTCACACACTAGTCTCAGGTTTAGGAATGAAGATATTGCACAGGGGTTGTTAGTGACCCCTAGAATACATTTATTTAATTAACCAAATTAAACTAATTAAATATTTCTTTTTGATAAATTTAAACAAGGGGTGTCTCCCTCATTGTAAATCCCAAGTATGTACATAATACCGTAAACATGTACATATTTTATATTCAAGTTATGATATACAAACTACCTTTATGAAGCATTCCATTTATTTATCAAGGGAAGGTAATATATACCATGGCCCATCCAATATCATATGATAATCATGAGATCATGTCTCATAGATAAACAATAAAAATTAATTAATTATAAAAAAATTATAACTAATTAATAAAACCAAAAACAAATATAATCACCTAAAAAAATTTTATTTTAAAAAGGAATAATGCTCAAAAACCTCACTGGATGATCCTAATGCACCTGAACCGGACCCTAACATTCTTCGACAACCTGAAAAACATATTCAACCTCAAATAAGGTATAATACTTAAGAAATGACATCCTGAAAAACAACCATGCAATTTAATTTACACATTAATTATTTATAAATTCATTACAATGATATACCTCAATGAATTTACACACAAAGAAAATGGCCTCTCAGGTCACCATCTTCTATGGTATAGTGAAACCCCCAACACCGGAACCCAATTCCACCATGCTCTAGTGGAATTGAGACCAATTTCCCCATCCGGTGGAACCAAAGTCATAAGAAGAAGAAGAAAATAAAATATTTAATAGATTCAAATACTTACCTCAAAACTTATAACATAGTCGATAGGGTCTAATTTTGAAAAAAAATTAGGGATAACTCCCATGGAGGAAGATAAAAGGAGAGGGTGAATGCATAGGAGGATACCGAGTAAAATGGGGATGAAAATGGGTAAAAACCATAAAGTATTGGAGGGGGAAATGGTGATTTTACCCTATTAATGAGGTACGTAGTTAGGCCACACAGTTAGTAAAATTGTGCACCAATTGTGTGGAAATCATTGTCCACACCTTGCCCAGCTATAGGTTTTCCTGGAACACTTCACCAAACTATGCACCAACTATGTGGTGATACAGTCCAAGCACCCACATCTCTCATGGTTTCGATGAATGGTTAGCCATATTGTGCATCCACTATTTGGATACCTATCTCCTCTACACCAAGACATCTGAATTGATGAGCCCCCCTCACATGGTGAAAAAAATTGTTTTCCTTCACAAATTGGGCTGCATGGTTGGGCCACATGGTTAGAACTAACAATATTCTAACCTTTCTCCCTAGGAACCACTTTTTCCAAAACATTAACTTAGATCCCCAAACCTCTGGGATTCTCTAAAAACCCATGGGATACCTTTTGAGCCTCATTACATGTCTTGAAACATTGTTTAGTGGAATTAGAAAATTTGGAATTCCATTCCTAATATCTGATCATGATTGACCCATCCGGTAAAAAAATAAGATTTCTTTTGAAAAATTTAACTTGAAAAACAAGGGATCAAATAATCTCCCCACCATAAAACTTCTCATCACCAAGAATCTTTGGTGTGAATCAAACCGAACAACCCAACCTATAAGGGTTGTGAATTCTCGCTCAAACATTTGTGATGTGTTTTTGAACACCCAATGCACTTCCAAGAGCTACCTAAAGATAATAAACCTAACTCACCAAAATAATACCTGACAATTGTAGCCATTACTGAAACACCATGATGATATTTAATCAAGACAGTATAATGTGCGACAAGATCATGTCTTCATCCCATTTACTAGTTGGCCTATGGTGCTCCCCACCATAGGTTCTTTCTTTCAATGGCCAATTCCAAACCATAATAATTCCACTATCATAATTCTTAACTAAAACATGATCTTAGAATCTTAACAATGATTTTGGAATAGCTCTTAACTCACTACACCTGATCACACATGGATTAACTTCTCATGGATAGATTCTAATAAAATAACATAACCTGGTAATACCAAAATTTACTTGAAAATCTGTGGCTAACCCTTGAACCACACATATCTCATCCCAATGGAATACCCAATGCATTTCCTCACCAATTTAATTCAATATAAAAGAGGAAACTCAAGTCATACTACCCCTGGATTCTTACTTTTGAAAACACTTAACTTCCACAGTTGAAACATTTCTAGAACTAAATTCTAAATACTTTAACCCAAGGTATACCAAGATCATTATGATCATTTCCACCAAATCCCATACCAGAAATCCAGTTATGTCTTATGGATTAACCACCCCCTATCTAAAACTTTCATCATGCTATATCACAATCATAGGAACATACTTAATCCAACACCCTTGGATCATCACAATTAATCATGGGTATAATGCCTACATTGGAGCTCCACCCGTCTCCGTATTCAAACATGTTCTATGAATTTAATGATAACACTAGTAGTACACTGTTTAATTTATCCAATGACACACAAAAGGCCAACGAATATCCAATAAACTATCTCATCCCCACATAACATCACACTCCTCACCTTAGGAGAATCATTATCCTCACATCACCATGGAATGTGCTTGACTACCATATATGACACACCATTCAACACCATATATGACTATAGGTGTGGTCAAAAACCATTCATTCCAGATCATCAACACGCAAAATCATAACATCACCCATCCCCTCTTCTTGAGAATAGTTTTCATGGAAACAAAAAATTTATACTAAAAATGAGGGTCACCACCATCAATTAAGAAATGGTTCTAGCCCCCAATTTATGTATTACATTATAATAATCCTCAATTTTAACTCTCAAAGAGTCCCTTCGTCAGTCCAAAAATACATTTTGATATCTCAGTGAATGGATGACTCACTCCTAACACACTAAAGACAATATCATAATATTGGGAATGATCATCAATAAACTAGGATTACACTCATATTCCATCAATAGGCATGTATTGATAAACCCATGGAATTATCACATTAAACATGTTATACCATCATTTAACCAGCCCTTGACACCACATCTCCAACTAATGAGTGTTTTGTTCTTTCTATGGGTCAACTACCTCAAAATACCAGATTTGTTTTCCCAAATAGCCATCATCACAGGAAATTACTTTATTATACCCAAAGATCTAGGTCACTACACCTACAAGAATCATGTTTGAAACCATTAACAATAATCTTGTACTCAACCACTCATCAACTTTCCATTCTAAATAGATACCATAAACAACTAGTGTGAACTAAACTCACCATACAAAGTAGGTGTATATTCCTATAACACCTGACCATTACCACTAAACTCAAACTCCCATATCCATACATGCTAAACATATGAAAACCATTCCACATGGAACATATTCCAGAATAATGAATAATCACCCTGGGAACTTCTCTTCAAAATCATGTACGTCACTCATGCCATGATTTATTTCACAACGTCGCCCCATGGAATTATTCCAAGACCACAAATAAATATACTAGATATGAAATGTTTCAATATCATCCGAAAATATATCTATCACTCAATACTATTCTGGTCATGATCATCCACTCGTTTTCTAAACACATTGTCAACAACAAAACTACTAGTCAATAGGGTAAGGGACCTAAACAATTTGTCCCGTCGAGCTCAATCTCAATACCCAAGAACCCTAGGATATTTCTTAGAAACTAAAGGTACCATCATGAATATATCACAAAACCCAAGAACCTCCCAAGAATTTTTCTCTAATAAATCATATAACCCAGATCAACACATTTAAAGAAATCTATAAACGTGGTCCAAACCTTCTAAAAGGTTTCCCTCGATCAGACCAAACACCGACTCACTACAGTATAAATAAAAACCAAGGGCCTCTAGGTCTCCCACCTAGTCCTACCAATAAAGTGTCATAATAGGGACACTAGGTCTAACCACCTAGACCAACGGTCAAACCACTGTATAGAAGGTAAATAAAACATCATCGTACTAGGGTTAAAACTATCATCATGGAATCACCTTCCAAGAATCGACCTACTAGGACCTAATCCACTTGAAGAATCCTCACAAGGGGATGATCCCTAAATGGTCATGATAAGTATATATAAATGAATAATAAATGACACTCATCAGGAATCCATATATAGTAATACCACCTTGAGGTCTAATTCACTAGAAAAATTCAAGTACCTGTCAACATCTCACTCAATGATCTGACTAGAGAACTATAAATGAAGGCCTATTAAGTAATATAATATAGCAAGTTGGATAGTAAAACTCCTTTTCAATTATTAAAAATATTTATTTAACTATTCCTAAAAAGGATACACCCTTAGAGGGTCTACTAAATGTAATTGACTATCAATACTAACCTACAAGGGTAAAAAATGGGTAGGCATGATCACCTCATCGATCTGTGTTGTACCATAATCACATGGTTTAGTTATGTAGAATGTCATTCCAAGATATCTGGTAAAATACCCTATAGGTTGTTACTGATACCTTAAATAATTGATCCAAATAATATACACCCCAAAAGGTTTCCAACACTTGGGAACCATATACCTTATCAACCTACTAGTTCTACTACACCTCCTGTGAATGAGGACTGATTCATCAGCCTCACTAACAAATGTTACATCTTAGGTCCACATGAATTTCCATAAAAAATAAATAGGTATATATTTCCTTCAAGTTTAGTATAATTCTACCAGTAAACTATATGGGAAATCACCATTTTGGTTGTGGTTGAAACTATAAAAAATTATCCTCATCCTTCAATAAAATCACACACTAGAATGCCTATAACTTGAAAACCCTACATGCCAAATATGATTCTTGAATGAACATCTATTATCTCTACTGTACAAGAGTAAAAATAAATCATTTTACCCTTAACAATGTTCTAAGATCTATAAATATATAATAAATCGTAAAATCTATATCACATGTGCGTCACTCAATGTAAAAATAATATACAGCTAAAAAATCACATATCAATAAGAATAATCCCATATCCCTAGAAAATAGGGTTTCTTACTAGAGTAATATTTCTCAACACACTGGTCTGAAATGAATCACATATTACAATGCCTTCTTAATAATACTATCTTCCATTTTAAAAATAGTAAATAATAAGAAAATAAGTATCCTTGGATACCACTTTTTCACATCCTGACCTAGTTCCCTGTATAATTAGTAAATGGACAGGTTTGTGACATGGCCTTAAGCATGCCTCCCCATACGCCAGAGGATTACGACTAGTAGTGAGGACCTAGGTTGTGTCTGTGGAGAGCCTATAACCTCATATAAGAGTAAGAAAATAACAAAAAATAATTTAACATCACTCATAGTTGTAAATAATCTGAGTGAGAAAGTAATAAATATAAACAATATTGTAATAAATAATAAAATATAGAGAAGCTTTGAATGACCATGTCTTACATTCAATTCTGATTACCCACTAGGTCAATCACATACACAAGAATAAAATAATAAACAAATAAAAGTATAAGGCTCTAATTATACTTTGAGATGAACCAAATAACCAAACCCTCATACACATCTGATCCATATAACTCGATTTATCCCAAGCCTTATCCCAACCTATGTATGAAATCAAGTGAACATCTACTTGGGTAGCCTTGTGAAATTGTGGCCCGAGTAGGGTGTGAGTACAAAATTCAATTGGGAACCAACAATGAAGTCCCATATGTTGGCAGTAAATGTAGTGTATGTATATGCGAGATATTCACCAGGATAATATTAATAATAACAACTTATAACTAAAAATAAACTAAAAAAATTCATATCAAGGTCGTCTATCAAAAGTATATACTATGCAATGTGACCATCTTAGCTAAGAAAACTAAAATGGAATAAGTAAATAGATAAAATAAATCCACATTAAATCCTTGGTTCCATAAATCTTGATTGACTATACATCCTATGAATACGTCATTGAGTTGGATGTTGTAATACTAAATCCATGTATAAACAATTTAATCCTTTGGTCCTTGATCTAGATCAACAATAAATTCTTTGGGAACACTAGTAATGTATATGATAATGACACACTACCATAGAGGGATACATGTCTTATCCCTCAGTTTAATTTTACTCACCTCCAGTCACTATAATAAAGAAATCCATTTAATATATGTAAATACTGTAAATAAATCATTGAGATGCTTTCTAAGTGTCATATACATGACACTCAATCCTTATGTAATACAGTCCAATTTTTGAGTACAAGATATCTATCCATAGTTAATCATGACACTGTGTAACACCCCATGCTTACACTGTATGTTTCTCTTTGAATAATACAATAGTGTGTGTTGTACGCAACATTGAGTTCTAACACACCACAACCAATCAAAATAGCCATTATGAATAGTAATACCCAATTTTTAAAAATATTATAATTTTATATTTTAAATTGGACTTAATTTTTGGATTCAGAGTATCAAAATTATCTTAGGGTGAATTTTGGTATTTTTTTGAAAACATTCAGTTTTTGATGAAAAGTGAAAAAACACTAGATTTAAATTAAAAACAACTTTTTTAATCAAAATAATTTATAGTGATAAACTATAATATTGAGTGGTTTTAAATTATAATTAGATTATATTTTTACCATTTAGTCTAATATTGGTCATTGGACGTAATATCACATTTAAACTGGACATAAGCAAGTGTCAATCTTTTGATAGTTATTATTTCTAAAAAACACGCTTTTTTTGACAACGGGAATTATTTTTAAATGAATTTATTCCTCTTCTGTGTTTTGAATTTAGAAAAATGGATTCTATATTTAGAATCAAGAGTTAAAAATTTTGTAAATTGTTAACTTTTATTTTTAGACATTTTGACTAATTACTTTGGTAAATATTTTATTTACCACGGTTAAAGGGTAAATTCGGTATATAAGGGTAACAAATAATATTATAATAATATTAAATTAACCTAACATGTGTCATAACACTATTGGATGATACATGTCTGACCATGGGAATATTTGGGTAGATTTTGGGACCCCATGGAGCCACTTGTAAGTGATAATGACACTTTATATTAATTAATTTAAAGTAAATACAAAAATTACATAAGCATATATCTTTTAGTAAAAAAAATTTACATAGGGTTATAAATGTTATATTTTTGACTATAAATATTCATTAGAAATCTAAAAATATTTCCTACACAATCATATTTTATTTATAATTTTTAAACATTGAATAATTAAATTTATTTATGACACAATGATGATGCAGTATTTTCCTTATTAATGAAAGAATCAAATAAATGGTATTATAAATGTTAAAATAAATATAATTTGAAGGTTTTGATTCCATAAACAGATTTTATAGGTTAATATGACATGTTATTATTGATGACATCAATTTATTTTGAATTAATAAAGTTTTTATAACTTTAAAAAAATCAATTATTAAATAGTTTCAAAATTGACATAAAGGAGTTTTCAAATCAAATATTATATTATTAATTGATATAATATTCCTAAAAATCTAAGGTTTGGCCAAATAAATTATATATTTTTATTTTTATCATTAATTAACCACTTTGGGTTATCTTGGTAGTTTATGGGACGTTTATTAACCATATAATATAAAAATACAATGAGACATGGTAAATGTCAAACTATTTAAGTAAGAGTTAAATCTAAAAGATAAAGTTAATATAGTGACCCAAACCTCTCTAAAACCTATTGTTTGAGTGTTTTTCGACCAATACCTACCTTACCCTTTAAATAATTTATTTTGGAGCCATTATAAACCGAAAAAGATTTTATTATAAAATAATATTTGTACCTTTTCCTAAGGTGCCCCCCACCACTCTTATAAAAGGGCACTCCCCCTTCTCTCTAATTCACACCTTCAAATCCATTTTTCTCGGCCAACCCCTGACCAAATACCCTCTAAACTATCCTAAAATCATCTTAGAGGTCTTCCTTTAGTAATAAATCCAACCTAAGGATCCCTTTTGATCAAATAAAAAGGAAGGACCCGAAGAAGAGGTAAATATTTCATCACCTCTTTTAAGTTCTTTTCTTCTTCCACATCCTATTTCTGTGTTGTTTCCATTATAAAATAATAATTACAGTATCGTTTATATACTGTGATTTTATTATAAATATGGTAAAACCATATTCATTATTCTATCCATCCTTTGAATGACATGTCACCATATGTGCATACGTACGGCTTACCGTCTCCACGTCGTGGTGTAATTGTTATTCAATACATTATTATTTGGATGGGTATAATAATGATGTGTAATTGATGTAAATAATAAATATAACATTATAAAGATTCTGTATATATGATATAACATCCAATTATATGTTATTCTAATATCAAAATAATGATATTGTCTCACGTGCGTATGTACGGATTACCTTCTCCACGAATGTGATGAGACTCATTCCCCATCATATCCATTCCAGACTAATTTTCATTAGATGATTAAAAATAATGTTTAATGAATTAATATAATTATGAATATGAATAAGATACATCCTGTCCATAACAAACATTACTTTCCTAACAATGCATATAAAGGAAAATGAATTAGTTGACACTCGAAACGACGATAATACTAAGATATTATTAACAATGAAATGTTAAAAGATTACATATGATATAATATTAATGTATATGATTTTTTTATAATTTAATAACAATTATTTCACCATTATACAGGAGTTTAACGTACCCTCTACCAAGGAAAATTACATGTTAAGGGTTAATTCTACAATCTCTTAATCTGATGTTGTTTATACATAATTATCTACTGGGACCTCTTTATCATCCACATCTATGAATCTTAAAAATGTATTACAAAACATTCTTACTATTTTATAGACTATGGGTTAAAGTCATTTATAACCTTTTTTGACTTTTATAAGATATTTATAAATGAATCTTTCTGTCTTTTTCCAAACAAGGTACTTTATGACCCTTTTGACAAAATTAAGGTAAGAATGTTTTTTTAACTTATACAACAGGAGCGGCTATTTTTTGCCGTTATAAAATCATCGAATCTTCCCTTAAATGCTTATAAGAATATTTTCAAAATAAATTTTTTATTTTATAATTATAATAATTTTAAATTATTTCAAAATAGAAATATATATTTCTCTAAAAAATGTTTTATTTCATTTATCAACATCATTTGATGAATTTTAAGATTATTTAAGTTGATTTATTATGATACAAAACATCCATATTGTATTGAAGGTTTTGTGATATGTTTGACTGTGGATGTGTTATTTTTACACTATTCATGGTTTATGGATAAAGTATTGACATTTTGTATGCTAGTTCTAATACGAATGTTTATGTTATGTTTAAACCTTTTCGTATGAGAAATGTATTGGACTTAGTAAGGGAAGGGTGGAGCCTGCTATAGCTCCTTGAAGCATCGATACATCTCATGAGACAAACTAGTGTCTTGGAACAAGGCCTTGGAAAAATCTTATTTGTAGTCTTGGAACAAGGCCTTGACTACGTGGTTATGAAAGTATGGAATTATGCATACCATCATTATGAAAGTGGCTATTGATATTTTATGTGATTATTCGACTAATAGAATATCCATGTGAGTAAGTAAATGGAATTATTTTGATTTATATTTTCCATATTATGATGAAATTTGTGTTGAAAAGGATTTTGTTTTAGTTCAATACATTGGCTTAAATGTTTATTCTTATTTATGAAAGTTTCCGCTATATTGTTATCCTTACTGAGCATCTGATCTCACCACTTTCTATGTTTTATTTTTCCCATGATGCGAAAAAGTATATTATGACTGACCTACAGGGATAGTCTATGGGATCTCAGTATTGTCTATGGAAATATTGTTGTTGTATTTTTCCATTTTATGATGTAATATAAACCTTATGAATGTATCTAGTATTTTCAAGTCTACTAAACTAATTCGTCTTTCGAGACTTGATCTTTTGTGATCATGCCAATGTTATGTAATAATGCACCGACTCTAGGTAACTGGGGTCGGGGCGTTACAGTTGGTATCAGAGGAAGTTTAGTACAAACCTTGGAATCTAGATTTAGAAAAACTCTGGTTAGAACACATTACCCAAAGATAGACTTTGAGGATTAGTAAGACCTTCCTAAAATTTTGTTATTATAGAGATTTTGTGAGTTTTCCAATCAATACATCCCTATATGGATATGAGTAGGTAGAGACAGCTTTGGAACAGATATACCTAAAGGTAAAACCCAAAAACACTACTTTGAGCTAGACTTGAACGGGAACTGGTGCACGATAACAGGCCTTGCTGCACTCTTAGTTACGACACTCCTGAGGGATATGCCTCAGATAATTATCATTTTCTTTACAAACCATTATAAATGTTTTATGAGTATATACTTACTCAAAGAAAACAATTTTTATGATTATAGATTATATCCATAAACTATTCAATTTATGTTAAGTGTTTTACAAGTTTGGATTTATGCATTACGATTCATAAACTAATCTAGTATATGCCATTGTTTAGAATTGGAACCTGGTGGAAGAAATGGAAACCGTATCAATGCACACACTATATGTAGGTATTTTCCTCCTGCTCAAGATAATTATAGTGGAGCTGGTGATACAACTGGTGTTGATCAGCTAATCACCTTATTAGGACAACTCACTTAGGTTATGAATAATAACCTTACCCGTATGGAGCACCCTGATCTATAGCGTGGAGGATAAATATTAGATCTCTTCATGAGGCAACAACCACCAACATTCAATGGGGGTACAAATCCATTAGTATCTAGGCAATGGATAAATTCTTTAGAGAAATATTCCATGCCTTGGGGAGTAGTGAAAGGGAAAAATTTGTCATGGCAGGTTACTGCCTCACTGTAGATGCTGATCAATGGTGGTTTTTTATTAAAAAACAAAGGAAGATGATGAAGTATAAAATATATAATGGAGGGAGTTTAAACAGATTTTCTTAGAAAAATACTTTCCTCGTGACCATCGAGTGGATATGGAAAGGCAATTTTTGAGTCTGAGACAAAAGGAGGATGAGAATGTCACAAAGTATGAATCTAAATTTACAAGGTTAGCGAGGCATGTTTTAGATTATATACGTAACCCAAGAAGTAATATTGATCATTTATTTGATGGGTTAAAACCATTTTTCATCGAGTATTAGTCTCACAATCCTTCTCGTCATACAAAGTTATTGTCTCATGTTCTATCAAGACAGAAAAAGAATTCTCTAAGTCTTATGACTTTAAAGCAAAGCAAGAGAAGAAGAGATCTTCTTAACACTCTGGAAATGAAAATAAGGGGAATAAGGGAAAAGTTAAATATCCATCTAGAAGTAAATGTGGGAATCAACACCCTGGTACATTCCTGAAGGGAATGGGAGTCTGTTACATGTATGGTGAAAAAGGCCCCCAAGATCATTATTGCAGGGGGAAGAAAGAGGTTGTTGATGTTAAATGCTACAATTTTAGAGAAATGGGGCATTATGCTAATGAATGACCTAAGTGTCAGAGGAAATTACCTCATAAAAGGCCAAGGGATCAAGGCTAAGCTTATGTTATCACTACTGCTGAGGTTGAAGCTCTGATAGATATAGTGGCAGGTAATGTAATGGTTTCCTCAAGTTTATAAAATGCTTTATTTGATTCTGGATCATCGCATTGTTTCATATCTTCCCAGTTTGATAAGAAAATTAGATATTTCCAATTTGATTTAACAAGGGATTTGTCAGTCAAAACTCCCAAGGGAAGTATCATTGCAACAAAGTTTTGTAAATTTGTTCCCATTAAGGCATATAAACATTATTTATCTGTGATCTCATCATCATACCCATGATTGAATTTGATAAAAAACTCGATAAGGATTGGATTTCAAACTATGATGAGAAAATTTATTGTAAGAAGAAGGAGGTTACAATTTTTTATAATGATAAAAAGTACCTTATCTTTAGAGAAGAAACATCACTACCTAATTCTTATCTAGATCCACCCCCAGTAGATCAACTAAATTCAATTATTGGAGAAGATGAGAATGAAATAACATTGGGTGAGGAAAGGAATGTTCAAATAGAGTATGTACATATTGTGAAAGAATATGTTGATGTGTTTCTAGAGGATTTACCTGGACATCCTCCAGAATGAGATATTGAGTTTTCTATTGATTAAATTATTGTTTCAAGGCCCATATCGAAGACCCCTTATATAATGGCCACTGTGGAGTTAGTGGAACTAAATAAAAAACTAGAGGAATTGAGTAATAAGGGGTTTATTCACCCTAGTGTTTATCCATGGGGAGCCCCTATTCTTTTTTTAAGAAAAAAGATGGATCTATGAGGTTGTTCATTGACTACAGGGAGATCAATTCTATAAAGAACAAGTATCCCCTACCTCACATTGATGATTTATTCAACCAAATTCATGGATCTTAATACTTTTTAATGATTGTCCTTCGATCTGGATATCATCAGTTGTGTGTGAAGAAGGAAGATGTTATGAAAACAACATTTCAAACCAGGTACAGGCATTACGAGTTTACAGTAATACCTTTTGGGTTGACTAATTCACCCTTTGTCTTCATGGATCTAATGAATAGAGTTTTCAAAGAATATCTTTATGACTTTGTAGTGGTATTTATTTATGATATATTGGTATACTCCAAAAGCTATGAAGATCATGAAAATCACATGTGCATTACCCTGAAGACTCTTAGAAGATGTGAATTATATGGAAAGTTTATCAAGTGTGAATTATGGCTTCAGGAAATTTCTTTTCTTGGCCATATTGTCTCCAAGGGTGGAATCTCTGTTGATCCTTATAAGACAAAGGCAATTCAAGATCGGCCATCACCAACGAGTATAACTGAGGTACGCATTATTATTAGTTTAGTAGGTTATTATCGATGTTTCATCTAGAATTTTTCCCTATTGGATAACCCATTAACAAAGCTCACATGAAAAGGGGTTAAATTTGTTTACACAAAAGAGTGTGAAGAATGTTTTGAAGAATTGAAGAGAAGATTAGTCAATTCTCCTATCTTGACTCTACCATCGGGGAATGATGGGTTTGTTATTTATAATGATGCATAGAAAAAAGGACTTGGTTGTTTCCTTATGCAGAATGATAGAGTTATTGCCTATGCATCACGTCAGTTGAAAATTCATGATAAAAACTATCTTTTTCATGATCTTGAGTTAGATGCTGTAATCTTTTCATTGAAGATATGAAGACATTGTCTCTATGGTAAAAAATGGGAGATATATACTGATCATGGGAGTTTGAAGTATATTTTCTCACAGAAATAACTCAACATGAGGCAAAGGATATGGCTTGAACTACTCAAGTATTATTATTGCATGATACACTACCACCGAGGGAAGGAAAATAAAGTGGCAGATGCTTTGAGTAGAAAGGGTCATGGAGTTTTGAACAAGATGAGAGTTGAAAAAGATCATATATACATGGATCTAGTAAAGATGGATATGGGAACCACCATGGAAGGTGAAACATCAATACTTTTTCATATATTTGCCAAACCATCTTTACTAGAAAGGATAAAGAGTTCATAGATCAGTTATGAAGAGTTTCAAAAGAAGATTAAAGCTGTGAATGATGGGAGATTGATTGAATTTGTGTATGAAGATGGAATTTTGAAATTTGGGAAGAGACTTTGTGTTCCTGATATACCTAATCATAAAGAGAATTGTTGGATGATGCTAATAGTTCCAGTTTCTCTATACACCCTAGGAGCACCAAAATGTATAGAGATTTGAAGGAAAATTTTTGGTGGGACAACATGAAGAGGGAGATTGCTGATTTTGTGTCAAGATGTTTGGTTTGTCAATAAGTGAAAGCTGTAAGGCAATAGCCTGGAAGAGTCTTGCAACCTCTTCCCCTACCTGAGTTAAAATGGGATAATATTATGATGGAATTTGTCAGGGGACTACCAAAGACTCCTAGAAGGAATGATGCAATATAGGTCATTGTTGATCGTCTTACCAAGTCATCACATTTTCTTACTATAAGAGAAGATTTCCCATTTGAAATTCTAGAAAGACTATATATTAATGAATTTGTGAGACTTCACGGAGTAACCCTATCAATTGTTTCTGATTGTGATCCACATTTTACATCAAGATTCTGGAAAAGTCTTCAGAAATCCTGGATACTAAACTTTGTTTGAACACTGCCTACCACCCCCAAACTGATTGACAATCAGAATGGACTATTAAAACCTTAGAATACATGTTTAGATCATGCTCACTTGACTTTTAAGGTATATGGGATCAATATTTACCTCTGGTAGCATTTTTCTATAATAATATCTTCCATTCAAATATTCAGATGGCACCATAGGAAGCGTTATATGGAAAGAGATGTCGCACACCAACTTGTTGGGATGATGTTTGTGAAAGAAAACTCATAGGCCCAGAACTTATGGAGGAAATGATGGAAAATGTGAATGTAATACAAACGCACATCAAAGCACCTCAAAGTAGGCAGAATAGCTATGCTAATAAATGAAGGAAGGATTTGGAATTTCAGGTAGGAGATCATGTTTTCTTGAAGGTATCTCTATGGATGGGTGTTATACATTTCGATAAAAAGGGTAAATTGAGTCCCAGGTACATCAGACCTTTTGAAATTCGAGAATGAATTGGGGTTGTTTCTTACCTTTTGGCAATACCGCCAAGTCTCTCCAAAGTTCACGATGTATTCCACGTATCACTATTAAGAAAATACATGCCTGACCCAACGTATGTACTCACCTATAAGGAAATAAAACTGGAACCCGATCTGTCTTATTGAGAAGTGCCTATCAAGGTTCTTGATACAAGGTAACAAGTGTTGAGAAACCAGACGACTCGTCTGGTAAAAGTTCTATGGAAAAACCATAAGATCGAAGAAGCAACGTGGGAACCCGAGAAACTTATGATGAAAACCCACCCTTAGTATTTTTACACAGTAATACTCTAGAAATTTTGAGGATGAAATTATTTGAAGTAGGGGATAATGTAACACCCCAAGCTTCCATGGTATGCTTCTCTTTAAATAGTACAACATCGTGTGTTGTATGCAACTTCTAGTTCTAACACACCACAACCAATCAAACTAGCCATTATGAATAGTAATACCCACTTTTTTAAATTTTATAAATTATATCATTCAAAATGGACTTTATTTTGGGATTAGGAGTATCAAAATTAGCTTAGGGTGAATTTTCGGTATTTTTCTGAAATCATTCAGTTTTTGATGAATAGTGAAAAATACTAAATTTTAATTAAAAACTTCTTTTTTAATAAAAATAATTTATAGTGCTAAATTATAATATTGAGTGGTTTTAAAGTATAATTAGATTATATTTTTACTATTTAATCCAATTTTGGTCATTGGACGTAGTTTTATATTTAAATTGGCTATAATCTAGTGTCAATCTTTTGATAGTTATTATTTCTTAAAAACACGCTTTTTGTTTTGACAACGGGAATTAATTATAAATTAATTTCTGCCACTTCAGTGTTTTGAATTTTAAAAAATGGATTCCATATTTATAATCATGTGGTCCAAATTTTGTAAATAGGTATCTTTTTTTTGACATTTTGAATAATTACTTCAGTAAATATTTTATTTACCATGGTTAAAGGGTAAATTCGGTAAATAAGGGTAAAAAATAATATTATAATAATACTAAATTACCTTAAAACGTGTCCTTACCCTATTGGAAGATACATGTACGACCATTGGAATCTTTGGGTCGATTTTGGGACCCCATGAATCCACTTGTAAGTGATAATGACACTTTATATTAATTAAGTTAAATTAAATACAAAAATGACATAAGCATATATCTTTTAGTAAAACAATTTTTACATAGGTTTATACATTTTATATATTTGACTATAAATATTCATTAGAATTATAAAATGATTTCCTAAATAATGGTATTTTATTTATAATTTTTAGACATTTAATAATTAAATTTATTAATGACACAATGATGATACAATATTTTCTTTATTAATGAAATAATCAAATAAATGGTATTATAAATGTTAAAATAAATATAATTTAAAAGTTTTGATTCCATAAACGAATTTTAAAGGTTAATATGACATGTTAGTATTTATTAAATGAAATTATTTTAAATTAATAAAGTTTTTAGGGCTTTAAAATAAATCAATTATTAAATAGTGTCAAAATTGACATAAAGAAGTTTTTAAAACAAATATTATATTATTAATTGATATAATATTTCTAAAAATCTGTGGTTTGGACAAATAACTTATATAATGATATTTTTATCATTAATGAACCACTTGGGGTTCTCTTGGAAGTTTATAGTATGTTTATTAACCATATAATATAAAAATACAAGGAGACATGGTAAATGTCAAACTATTTAACTAAGAGTTAAATCTAAAAGATAAAGTTAATATAGCGACCCAAACCTGTCTAAAATCTATTTATTTATTGGTTTTCTACCCATCCCCACCTTAGCCTTTAAATAATCCATTTTATATCCATTAGAAACCAAAAATGATTTTATCATAAAATAATATTTCTAGCTTTTCTTAAGGTGCCCCTCACCCCTATTATAAAAGGGCACTCCCCCTTCTCTCTAATCAACACCCTCAAATCCATTTAGCTCAGTAAAACCCTATAACAATACCCTATCAACTATCTTCCCTTCATCCTACAGTTCTTCCTTTAGTTTGAAAGCCAACTTAAAGAGCCCTTTTGATCAAATAAAAAGGAAGAACCCGAAGAAGATGTAAATATTTCATCACCTCTTTCAAGTTCCTTTCTTCTTCCACTTCCTCATTCTTTTTTGTTTCCATTATAAAATAATAAATACAATATATTATATGTACTGTGATGTTATTATAAATATGGTACAACCATATTCATTATTCTATCCATCCTTTGAATGACATTTCACCATATGTGCGTACGTACGGCTTACCGTCTCCACGTCATGGTGTAATTGTTATTCAATACATTATTAATTGGATGGGTATAATAATGATTTGTAATTGATGTAAATAATAAATATAACATGATAATGAATCTGTATATATGATATACCATCCAATTATATATTATTCTAATATCAAAAGAATGATATTATCACCCGTGCGTACGTACAGATTACCGTCTCCACGAATGCGATGAGATTCATTCCCCATCGTATCTATTCAAGACTAATTTTCATTATATGATTAAAAATAATGTTTAAAGACTTAATATAATTCTGAATATTAATAATATACATCCTATCCATAACAAATATTACTTACGCAATAAATCATATAAAGGGAAATGAATCAGTTAACACCTGAAACGATGATAATACTAAGATATTACTAACAAAGCAATGTTAAAAGATTATATATGATATCATATTAATGTATATAATTCTCATATAATTTAATAAATATTATTTCACCATAATACAGGAGATTAACCTACCCTCAACGAAGGAAAAGTACATGGTAAGGGTTAATTATACAAGCTATTCATTATCCGAGGTTGTTTATACGTAATTATCTACTGGGACATGTTTATCGTCCACATCCATGTTTCATAAAAATGTATTTCAAAATAGAAAGAGATATTTCTCAAAAAAATAATGTTTTGATTTCATCTATGTCAACATCATTTGATACATTTTAAGCTTATTTGAAGTTGATTTATTATGATACAAAACTTTCATATTGTATTGAAGGTTTTGTGATATGTTTGACTGTGGATGTGTTATTTTTACACCATTCATGGTTTATGGATAATGTGTTGACATTTCATATACTAGTTCTAATACGAATGTTTATGTTATGTTTAAACCTTTTCATATGAAAAATAAGTTGGACTTAGTAAGTGATGGGTGGAGCCCGCTATATCTCCTCGATTCATCGATAAGTCTCATGAGACAAACTAGTATCTTGGAACAAGCCCTTGATAAAATCTTTTTTGTATTCTTGCCACAAGGCCTTGACTATGTAGTTATGAAAGTTTAGCATTATTCATTCCATCATTATGAAAGTGGATACTGATATTTCATGTGATTATTCAACCAGTAGAATATCCATGTGAGTAAGTAAATGGAATTATTTTAATTTATATTTTCTATATTATGATGAAGGTTATGTTGAAATGGCTTTTGTTTTAGTTATATGAATTTCCTTAAATGTTTATACTTATTTATGAAAGTTTACACTATATTTTTATCCTTACTGAGCATCTGATCTCACCCCTTTCTATGTTTTCTTTTTACTAGTATGATAAGAAGTATATTATGAATGACCTGCAGTGATAGTCTATGGGATTTGAGTGTTGTATATGGAAAAAATGTTGTTGTAGTTTTCCATTTTATGATGTAATGTAAACCATATGAATGTATCTATATTTCCAAGGCTACTAAACTAATCGGCCTTTCAAGACATGATCTTTTGTGATCATGACAATGTTGTGTAATAATGCACCAACTCTGGGTAACTGGGGTCAGGGCGTTACACATTGGGGCTCAGATGAAACATAAGGGGAATTTCCTTTAAAAAATTCTGTAAGGAATACTCTCCTAAATTGAAATAAAGATTCATGGTTAATTCAATAACCATGTCAAAAAAATCATCACTAGGAAAATATGGGTTGTTTGGTAATGGTTTTTTGACCTTCACATTGAGAAGTGTCTTAGGTGTCACTCTATGATATCTTCATCTAAGCCCTGAGATTTAGCATTTGATACTCGAGGAAAATTCACTAACCTGACAACCCCTGTAACAGATTCCAAATTACCTATAAGATCATCTAAGGCATTCCACATTGGGAACCATAGTAATTCTAAATTCATGAAAAATTTACTAACCTTTGAGCCTATCTAATTAACTTCTACATAAGAATCCTAGTATCACTCAAGTCATAATAATTTTACTAACCTATAACAATGTCCAAGGAATTTCATTATGGGAATCTATGTATCACTTAAGGAATAATATATCATAAATGGAAAATGTTAGGTGACATTAAATCTAGTATGGATCACAAGAGTGATCCTAAGAAGTACGTCTTGGAATCAAAAACATATATCACATCGCATAAGGTTCATAGTCCGAGTTATAGAAAGCATGTTTAGAATTAATAGCTATGTAATTAATAATCATGTAAAAGCATGAGTAAAGGGTGAGGGTGTTTGAACACATAAACCAATCACTATGTCACAACCCCTCAATTTTACATGTTCTATATGGTTTATAAGGTGAAACATGTTACTATCTCTACCCAAACCCTTGATGTACTGGCTCAAGGTTGGTTATGACTGAGGTACCCACTAGTTTCCCTACGTCAAAAAATAGGAGAAGCATCTTATTAAAGATCCTTGTGGTCTAATAATAAAAAAACTCATCCCAATTGGGATCCTCTAGATCAGATCATAAGTGGATGCATCCCTCTTAGTATCCTTATTCACACAATAGTATCAGGTCGAGGTAAGAAGATGGTGCATAACGGTAGTTATTGACCCCTTGAGTTCATCCATTTAATTAACCTAATTAAACTAATTAAGAAATTAATTAGGATAAATATAAACAAGGGGTTTCACCCACAGGGGAAATCCCAATAATTTACATAATACTATTACAATGCATAAATACTAGAGGGTAGGTACAATAGACTACCTACATTTAAGAATCTTTCCATTTATTTTCAAATGGTCAACAACAGGTTCCAAGGCTCATAAAATCACATCTAAAACACATGAGATCCTATCTCATAGCCAAACCATCAAAAACTAAAAAAATATAAAAAAAATAAAATTAATTAATAAAACCCAAAAAATTACAATTATCAAAATCAATTTTATTTTAAAAAATTCCAAAAGATCTAAACCACAACGTCTAATCCCAATACACTAGAACTATGTACCTAATATTCACTAACAACCCAAAGCACATCATCAATATAGAATTAGGTATAATCCCTAAGAAATGATATCAATAAAAAAATATAATAAATATAATTTAAGATTTAAATCTCCATAAATTCACGATGGAGATATACCACAATGAATTGACACACAGAAAAACAAAAATAACCTCTTAGGTCACCCTATTTTTATGCAGTGTGAAACCCCCAACACTGGCATGAGATTCTACCATGATCTGGAGGAACTGAGACCAAAATAACTAACTGGTAGAACTAATGTAAAAAGATTAAGATGAACATAATGGAGGATAACATAGTTGAATATTTACCTCAAACCTTCCAATGCATCTGATAGTAGCAAATTTCTAAAAAATGAGGGATAATTTCCACGGGGGAAGGTAGGAGGAGGAAACACACAAAATAGGATACTAGGTGAAATGAGAGATTAAAAAGGGGTAAAACCCTTCAAGGGTGGGGGGGAATAGTAATTTTCCACTTTTAATGAGGTTCACACTTAGGCTGTATGATTAAGAAAATTATGCACCCACTGTGCAGAATTTACATTCCCCACATAGCTAAGCCACACAGTTACCGAATATGGTTAACCAAACCATGTAAAAACTATGTGGTGCTACCGTAAAAGAACCCACCTAACACAATTTTATAGTGCATGGTTAGAAAAACCTTACACAAACCATGAAAATTCATCTACCCCTAGGCACCAAGCTACAAGACATATCTGGATCCCTTCACGGAGTAACCCTATCAATTGTTTCTGATCGTGATCCACATTTTACATCAAGATTCTGGAAAAGTCTTCAGAAATCCTGGATACTAAACTTTGTTTGAACACTGCCTACCACCCCCAAACTGATTGACAATCAGAATGGACTATTAAAACCTTAGAATACATGTTTAGATCATGCTCACTTGACTTTTAAGGTATATGGGATCAATATTTGCCTCTGGTAGCATTTTTCTATAATAATATCTTCCATTCAAATATTCAGATGGCACCATAGGAAGCGTTATATGGAAAGAGATGTCGCACACCAACTTGTTGGGATGATGTTTGTGAAAGAAAACTCATAGGCCCAGAACTTATAGAGGAAATGATGGAAAATGTGAATGTAATACAAACGCACATCAAAGCACCTCAAAGTAGGCAGAATAGCTATGCTAATAAATGAAGGAAGGATTTGGAATTTCAGGTAGGAGATCATGTTTTCTTGAAGGTATCTCTATGGATGGGTGTTATACATTTCGATAAAAAGGGTAAATTGAGTCCCAGGTACATCAGACCTTTTGAAATTCGAGAATGAATTGGGGTTGTTTCTTACCTTTTGGCAATACCGCCAAGTCTCTCCAAAGTTCACGATGTATTCCACGTATCACTATTAAGAAAATACATGCCTGACCCAACGTATGTACTCACCTATAAGGAAATAAAACTGGAACCCGATCTGTCTTATTGAGAAGTGCCTATCAAGGTTCTTGATACAAGGTAACAAGTGTTGAGAAACCAGACGACTCGTCTGGTAAAAGTTCTATGGAAAAACCATAAGATCGAAGAAGCAACGTGGGAACCCGAGAAACTTATGATGAAAACCCACCCTTAGTATTTTTACACAGTAATACTCTAGAAATTTTGAGGATGAAATTATTTGAAGTAGGGGATAATGTAACACCCCAAGCTTCCATGGTATGCTTCTCTTTAAATAGTACAACATCGTGTGTTGTATGCAACTTCTAGTTCTAACACACCACAACCAATCAAACTAGCCATTATGAATAGTAATACCCACTTTTTTAAATTTTATAAATTATATCATTCAAAATGGACTTTATTTTGGGATTAGGAGTATCAAAATTAGCTTAGGGTGAATTTTCGGTATTTTTCTGAAAACATTCAGTTTTTGATGAATAGTGAAAAATACTAAATTTTAATTAAAAACTTCTTTTTTAATAAAAATAATTTATAGTGCTAAATTATAATATTGAGTGGTTATAAAGTATAATTAGATTATATTTTTACTATTTAATCCAATTTTGGTCATTGGACGTAGTTTTATATTTAAATTGGCTATAATCTAGTGTCAATCTTTTGATAGTTATTATTTCTTAAAAACACGCTTTTTGTTTTGACAACGGGAATTAATTATAAATTAATTTCTGCCACTTCAGTGTTTTGAATTTTAAAAAATGGATTCCATATTTATAATCATGTGGTCCAAATTTTGTAAATAGGTATCTTTTTTTTGACATTTTGAATAATTACTTGAGTAAATATTTTATTTACCATGGTTAAAGGGTAAATTCGGTAAATAAGGGTAAAAAATAATATTATAATAATACTAAATTACCTTAAAACGTGTCCTTACCCTATTGGAAGATACATGTACGACCATTGGAATCTTTGGGTCGATTTTGGGACCCCATGAATCCACTTGTAAGTGATAATGACACTTTATATTAATTAAGTTAAATTAAATACAAAAATGACATAAGCATATATCTTTTAGTAAAACAATTTTTACATAGGTTTATACATTTTATATATTTGACTATAAATATTCATTAGAATTATAAAATGATTTCCTAAATAATGGTATTTTATTTATATTTTTTAGACATTTAATAATTAAATTTATTAATGACACAATGATGATACAATATTTTCTTTATTAATGAAATAATCAAATAAATGGTATTATAAATGTTAAAATAAATATAATTTAAAAGTTTTGATTCCATAAACGAATTTTAAAGGTTAATATGACATGTTAGTATTTATTAAATGAAATTATTTTAAATTAATAAAGTTTTTAGGGCTTTAAAATAAATCAATTATTAAATAGTGTCAAAATTGACATAAAGAAGTTTTTAAAACAAATATTATATTATTAATTGATATAATATTTCTAAAAATCTGTGGTTTGGACAAATAACTTATATAATGATATTTTTATCATTAATGAACCACTTGGGGTTCTCTTGGAAGTTTATAGTATGTTTATTAACCATATAATATAAAAATACAAGGAGACATGGTAAATGTCAAACTATTTAACTAAGAGTTAAATCTAAAAGATAAAGTTAATATAGCGACCCAAACCTGTCTAAAATCTATTTATTTATTGGTTTTCTACCCATCCCCACCTTAGCCTTTAAATAATCCATTTTATATCCATTAGAAACCAAAAATGATTTTATCATAAAATAATATTTCTAGCTTTTCTTAAGGTGCCCCTCACCCCTATTATAAAAGGGCACTCCCCCTTCTCTCTAATCAACACCCTCAAATCCATTTAGCTCAGTAAAACCCTATAACAATACCCTATCAACTATCTTCCCTTCATCCTACAGTTCTTCCTTTAGTTTGAAAGCCAACTTAAAGAGCCCTTTTGATCAAATAAAAAGGAAGAACCCGAAGAAGATGTAAATATTTCATCACCTCTTTCAAGTTCCTTTCTTCTTCCACTTCCTCATTCTTTTTTGTTTCCATTATAAAATAATAAATACAATATATTATATGTACTGTGATGTTATTATAAATATGGTACAACCATATTCATTATTCTATCCATCCTTTGAATGACATTTCACCATATGTGCGTACGTACGGCTTACCGTCTCCACGTCATGGTGTAATTGTTATTCAATACATTATTAATTGGATGGGTATAATAATGATTTGTAATTGATGTAAATAATAAATATAACATGATAATGAATCTGTATATATGATATACCATCCAATTATATATTATTCTAATATCAAAAGAATGATATTATCACCCGTGCGTACGTACAGATTACCGTCTCCACGAATGCGATGAGATTCATTCCCCATCGTATCTATTCAAGACTAATTTTCATTATATGATTAAAAATAATGTTTAAAGACTTAATATAATTCTGAATATTAATAATATACATCCTATCCATAACAAATATTACTTACGCAATAAATCATATAAAGGGAAATGAATCAGTTAACACCTGAAACGATGATAATACTAAGATATTACTAACAAAGCAATGTTAAAAGATTATATATGATATCATATTAATGTATATAATTCTCATATAATTTAATAAATATTATTTCACCATAATACAGGAGATTAACCTACCCTCAACCAAGGAAAAGTACATGGTAAGGGTTAATTATACAAGCTATTCATTATCCGAGGTTGTTTATACGTAATTATCTACTGGGACATGTTTATCGTCCACATCCATGTTTCATAAAAATGTATTTCAAAATAGAAAGAGATATTTCTCAAAAAAATAATGTTTTGATTTCATCTATGTCAACATCATTTGATACATTTTAAGCTTATTTGAAGTTGATTTATTATGATACAAAACTTTCATATTGTATTGAAGGTTTTGTGATATGTTTGACTGTGGATGTGTTATTTTTACACCATTCATGGTTTATGGATAATGTGTTGACATTTCATATACTAGTTCTAATACGAATGTTTATGTTATGTTTAAACCTTTTCATATGAAAAATAAGTTGGACTTAGTAAGTGATGGGTGGAGCCCGCTATATCTCCTCGATTCATCGATAAGTCTCATGAGACAAACTAGTATCTTGGAACAAGCCCTTGATAAAATCTTTTTTGTATTCTTGCCACAAGGCCTTGACTATGTAGTTATGAAAGTTTAGCATTATTCATTCCATCATTATGAAAGTGGATACTGATATTTCATGTGATTATTCAACCAGTAGAATATCCATGTGAGTAAGTAAATGGAATTATTTTAATTTATATTTTCTATATTATGATGAAGGTTATGTTGAAATGGCTTTTGTTTTAGTTATATGAATTTCCTTAAATGTTTATACTTATTTATGAATGTTTACACTATATTTTTATCCTTACTGAGCATCTGATCTCACCCCTTTCTATGTTTTCTTTTTACTAGTATGATAAGAAGTATATTATGAATGACCTGCAGTGATAGTCTATGGGATTTGAGTGTTGTATATGGAAAAAATGTTGTTGTAGTTTTCCATTTTATGATGTAATGTAAACCATATGAATGTATCTATATTTCCAAGGCTACTAAACTAATCGGCCTTTCAAGACATGATCTTTTGTGATCATGACAATGTTGTGTAATAATGCACCAACTCTGGGTAACTGGGGTCAGGGCGTTACACATTGGGGCTCAGATGAAACATAAGGGGAATTTCCTTTAAAAAATTCTGTAAGGAATACTCTCCTAAATTGAAATAAAGATTCATGGTTAATTCAATAACCATGTCAAAAAAATCATCACTAGGAAAATATGGGTTGTTTGGTAATGGTTTTTTGACCTTCACATTGAGAAGTGTCTTAGGTGTCACTCTATGATATCTTCATCTAAGCCCTGAGATTTAGCATTTGATACTCGAGGAAAATTCACTAACCTGACAACCCCTGTAACAGATTCCAAATTACCTATAAGATCATCTAAGGCATTCCACATTGGGAACCATAGTAATTCTAAATTCATGAAAAATTTACTAACCTTTGAGCCTATCTAATTAACTTCTACATAAGAATCCTAGTATCACTCAAGTCATAATAATTTTACTAACCTATAACAATGTCCAAGGAATTTCATTATGGGAATCTATGTATCACTTAAGGAATAATATATCATAAATGGAAAATGTTAGGTGACATTAAATCTAGTATGGATCACAAGAGTGATCCTAAGAAGTACGTCTTGGAATCAAAAACATATATCACATCGCATAAGGTTCATAGTCCGAGTTATAGAAAGCATGTTTAGAATTAATAGCTATGTAATTAATAATCATGTAAAAGCATGAGTAAAGGGTGAGGGTGTTTGAACACATAAACCAATCACTATGTCACAACCCCTCAATTTTACATGTTCTATATGGTTTATAAGGTGAAACATGTTACTATCTCTACCCAAACCCTTGATGTACTGGCTCAAGGTTGGTTATGACTGAGGTACCCACTAGTTTCCCTACGTCAAAAAATAGGAGAAGCATCTTATTAAAGATCCTTGTGGTCTAATAATAAAAAAACTCATCCCAATTGGGATCCTCTAGATCAGATCATAAGTGGATGCATCCCTCTTAGTATCCTTATTCACACAATAGTATCAGGTCGAGGTAAGAAGATGGTGCATAACGGTAGTTATTTACCCCTTGAGTTCATCCATTTAATTAACCTAATTAAACTAATTAAGAAATTAATTAGGATAAATATAAACAAGGGGTTTCACCCACAGGGGAAATCCCAATAATTTACATAATACTATTACAATGCATAAATACTAGAGGGTAGGTACAATAGACTACCTACATTTAAGAATCTTTCCATTTATTTTTAAATGGTCAACAACAGGTTCCAAGGCTCATAAAATCACATCTAAAACACATGAGATCCTATCTCATAGCCAAACCATCAAAAACTAAAAAAATATAAAAAAAATAAAATTAATTAATAAAACCCAAAAAATTACAATTATCAAAATCAATTTTATTTTAAAAAATTCCAAAAGATCTAAACCACAACGTCTAATCCCAATACACTAGAACTATGTACCTAATATTCACTAACAACCCAAAGCACATCATCAATATAGAATTAGGTATAATCCCTAAGAAATGATATCAATAAAAAAATATAATAAATATAATTTAAGATTTAAATCTCCATAAATTCACGATGGAGATATACCACAATGAATTGACACACAGAAAAACAAAAATAACCTCTTAGGTCACCCTATTTTTATGCAGTGTGAAACCCCCAACACTGGCATGAGATTCTACCATGATCTGGAGGAACTGAGACCAAAATAACTAACTGGTAGAACTAATGTAAAAAGATTAAGATGAACATAATGGAGGATAACATAGTTGAATATTTACCTCAAACCTTCCAATGCATCTGATAGTAGCAAATTTCTAAAAAATGAGGGATAATTTCCACGGGGGAAGGTAGGAGGAGGAAACACACAAAATAGGATACTAGGTGAAATGAGAGATTAAAAAGGGGTAAAACCCTTCAAGGGTGGGGGGGAATAGTAATTTTCCACTTTTAATGAGGTTCACACTTAGGCTGTATGATTAAGAAAATTATGCACCCACTGTGCAGAATTTACATTCCCCACATAGCTAAGCCACACAGTTACCGAATATGGTTAACCAAACCATGTAAAAACTATGTGGTGCTACCGTAAAAGAACCCACCTAACACAATTTTATAGTGCATGGTTAGAAAAACCTTACACAAACCATGAAAATTCATCTACCCCTAGGCACCAAGCTACAAGACATATCTGGATCCCTTCACGGAGTAACCCTATCAATTGTTTCTGATCGTGATCCACATTTTACATCAAGATTCTGGAAAAGTCTTCAGAAATCCTGGATACTAAACTTTGTTTGAACACTGCCTACCACCCCCAAACTGATTGACAATCAGAATGGACTATTAAAACCTTAGAATACATGTTTAGATCATGCTCACTTGACTTTTAAGGTATATGGGATCAATATTTACCTCTGGTAGCATTTTTCTATAATAATATCTTCCATTCAAATATTCAGATGGCACCATAGGAAGCGTTATATGGAAAGAGATGTCGCACACCAACTTGTTGGGATGATGTTTGTGAAAGAAAACTCATAGGCCCAGAACTTATGGAGGAAATGATGGAAAATGTGAATGTAATACAAACGCACATCAAAGCACCTCAAAGTAGGCAGAATAGCTATGCTAATAAATGAAGGAAGGATTTGGAATTTCAGGTAGGAGATCATGTTTTCTTGAAGGTATCTCTATGGATGGGTGTTATACATTTCGATAAAAAGGGTAAATTGAGTCCCAGGTACATCAGACCTTTTGAAATTCGAGAATGAATTGGGGTTGTTTCTTACCTTTTGGCAATACCGCCAAGTCTCTCCAAAGTTCACGATGTATTCCACGTATCACTATTAAGAAAATACATGCCTGACCCAACGTATGTACTCACCTATAAGGAAATAAAACTGGAACCCGATCTGTCTTATTGAGAAGTGCCTATCAAGGTTCTTGATACAAGGTAACAAGTGTTGAGAAACCAGACGACTCGTCTGGTAAAAGTTCTATGGAAAAACCATAAGATCGAAGAAGCAACGTGGGAACCCGAGAAACTTATGATGAAAACCCACCCTTAGTATTTTTACACAGTAATACTCTAGAAATTTTGAGGATGAAATTATTTGAAGTAGGGGATAATGTAACACCCCAAGCTTCCATGGTATGCTTCTCTTTAAATAGTACAACATCGTGTGTTGTATGCAACTTCTAGTTCTAACACACCACAACCAATCAAACTAGCCATTATGAATAGTAATACCCACTTTTTTAAATTTTATAAATTATATCATTCAAAATGGACTTTATTTTGGGATTAGGAGTATCAAAATTAGCTTAGGGTGAATTTTCGGTATTTTTCTGAAAACATTCAGTTTTTGATGAATAGTGAAAAATACTAAATTTTAATTAAAAACTTCTTTTTTAATAAAAATAATTTATAGTGCTAAATTATAATATTGAGTGGTTTTAAAGTATAATTAGATTATATTTTTACTATTTAATCCAATTTTGGTCATTGGACGTAATTTTATATTTAAATTGGCTATAATCTAGTGTCAATCTTTTGATAGTTATTATTTCTTAAAAACACGCTTTTTGTTTTGACAACGGGAATTAATTATAAATTAATTTCTGCCACTTCAGTGTTTTGAATTTTAAAAAATGGATTCCATATTTATAATCATGTGGTCCAAATTTTGTAAATAGGTATCTTTTTTTTGACATTTTGAATAATTACTTCAGTAAATATTTTATTTACCATGGTTAAAGGGTAAATTCGGTAAATAAGGGTAAAAAATAATATTATAATAATACTAAATTACCTTAAAACGTGTCCTTACCCTATTGGAAGATACATGTACGACCATTGGAATCTTTGGGTCGATTTTGGGACCCCATGAATCCACTTGTAAGTGATAATGACACTTTATATTAATTAAGTTAAATTAAATACAAAAATGACATAAGCATATATCTTTTAGTAAAACAATTTTTACATAGGTTTATACATTTTATATATTTGACTATAAATATTCATTAGAATTATAAAATGATTTCCTAAATAATGGTATTTTATTTATAATTTTTAGACATTTAATAATTAAATTTATTAATGACACAATGATGATACAATATTTTCTTTATTAATGAAATAATCAAATAAATGGTATTATAAATGTTAAAATAAATATAATTTAAAAGTTTTGATTCCATAAACGAATTTTAAAGGTTAATATGACATGTTAGTATTTATTAAATGAAATTATTTTAAATTAATAAAGTTTTTAGGGCTTTAAAATAAATCAATTATTAAATAGTGTCAAAATTGACATAAAGAAGTTTTTAAAACAAATATTATATTATTAATTGATATAATATTTCTAAAAATCTGTGGTTTGGACAAATAACTTATATAATGATATTTTTATCATTAATGAACCACTTGGGGTTCTCTTGGAAGTTTATAGTATGTTTATTAACCATATAATATAAAAATACAAGGAGACATGGTAAATGTCAAACTATTTAACTAAGAGTTAAATCTAAAAGATAAAGTTAATATAGCGACCCAAACCTGTCTAAAATCTATTTATTTATTGGTTTTCTACCCATCCCCACCTTAGCCTTTAAATAATCCATTTTATATCCATTAGAAACCAAAAATGATTTTATCATAAAATAATATTTCTAGCTTTTCTTAAGGTGCCCCTCACCCCTATTATAAAAGGGCACTCCCCCTTCTCTCTAATCAACACCCTCAAATCCATTTAGCTCAGTAAAACCCTATAACAATACCCTATCAACTATCTTCCCTTCATCCTACAGTTCTTCCTTTAGTTTGAAAGCCAACTTAAAGAGCCCTTTTGATCAAATAAAAAGGAAGAACCCGAAGAAGATGTAAATATTTCATCACCTCTTTCAAGTTCCTTTCTTCTTCCACTTCCTCATTCTTTTTTGTTTCCATTATAAAATAATAAATACAATATATTATATGTACTGTGATGTTATTATAAATATGGTACAACCATATTCATTATTCTATCCATCCTTTGAATGACATTTCACCATATGTGCGTACGTACGGCTTACCGTCTCCACGTCATGGTGTAATTGTTATTCAATACATTATTAATTGGATGGGTATAATAATGATTTGTAATTGATGTAAATAATAAATATAACATGATAATGAATCTGTATATATGATATACCATCCAATTATATATTATTCTAATATCAAAAGAATGATATTATCACCCGTGCGTACGTACAGATTACCGTCTCCACGAATGCGATGAGATTCATTCCCCATCGTATCTATTCAAGACTAATTTTCATTATATGATTAAAAATAATGTTTAAAGACTTAATATAATTCTGAATATTAATAATATACATCCTATCCATAACAAATATTACTTACGCAATAAATCATATAAAGGGAAATGAATCAGTTAACACCTGAAACGATGATAATACTAAGATATTACCAACAAAGCAATGTTAAAAGATTATATATGATATCATATTAATGTATATAATTCTCATATAATTTAATAAATATTATTTCACCATAATACAGGAGATTAACCTACCCTCAACCAAGGAAAAGTACATGGTAAGGGTTAATTATACAAGCTATTCATTATCCGAGGTTGTTTATACGTAATTATCTACTGGGACATGTTTATCGTCCACATCCATGTTTCATAAAAATGTATTTCAAAATAGAAAGAGATATTTCTCAAAAAAATAATGTTTTGATTTCATCTATGTCAACATCATTTGATACATTTTAAGCTTATTTGAAGTTGATTTATTATGATACAAAACTTTCATATTGTATTGAAGGTTTTGTGATATGTTTGACTGTGGATGTGTTATTTTTACACCATTCATGGTTTATGGATAATGTGTTGACATTTCATATACTAGTTCTAATACGAATGTTTATGTTATGTTTAAACCTTTTCATATGAAAAATAAGTTGGACTTAGTAAGTGATGGGTGGAGCCCGCTATATCTCCTCGATTCATCGATAAGTCTCATGAGACAAACTAGTATCTTGGAACAAGCCCTTGATAAAATCTTTTTTGTATTCTTGCCACAAGGCCTTGACTATGTAGTTATGAAAGTTTAGCATTATTCATTCCATCATTATGAAAGTGGATACTGATATTTCATGTGATTATTCAACCAGTAGAATATCCATGTGAGTAAGTAAATGGAATTATTTTAATTTATATTTTCTATATTATGATGAAGGTTATGTTGAAATGGCTTTTGTTTTAGTTATATGAATTTCCTTAAATGTTTATACTTATTTATGAAAGTTTACACTATATTTTTATCCTTACTGAGCATCTGATCTCACCCCTTTCTATGTTTTCTTTTTACTAGTATGATAAGAAGTATATTATGAATGACCTGCAGTGATAGTCTATGGGATTTGAGTGTTGTATATGGAAAAAATGTTGTTGTAGTTTTCCATTTTATGATGTAATGTAAACCATATGAATGTATCTATATTTCCAAGGCTACTAAACTAATCGGCCTTTCAAGACATGATCTTTTGTGATCATGACAATGTTGTGTAATAATGCACCAACTCTGGGTAACTGGGGTCAGGGCGTTACACATTGGGGCTCAGATGAAACATAAGGGGAATTTCCTTTAAAAAATTCTGTAAGGAATACTCTCCTAAATTGAAATAAAGATTCATGGTTAATTCAATAACCATGTCAAAAAAATCATCACTAGGAAAATATGGGTTGTTTGGTAATGGTTTTTTGACCTTCACATTGAGAAGTGTCTTAGGTGTCACTCTATGATATCTTCATCTAAGCCCTGAGATTTAGCATTTGATACTCGAGGAAAATTCACTAACCTGACAACCCCTGTAACAGATTCCAAATTACCTATAAGATCATCTAAGGCATTCCACATTGGGAACCATAGTAATTCTAAATTCATGAAAAATTTACTAACCTTTGAGCCTATCTAATTAACTTCTACATAAGAATCCTAGTATCACTCAAGTCATAATAATTTTACTAACCTATAACAATGTCCAAGGAATTTCATTATGGGAATCTATGTATCACTTAAGGAATAATATATCATAAATGGAAAATGTTAGGTGACATTAAATCTAGTATGGATCACAAGAGTGATCCTAAGAAGTACGTCTTGGAATCAAAAACATATATCACATCGCATAAGGTTCATAGTCCGAGTTATAGAAAGCATGTTTAGAATTAATAGCTATGTAATTAATAATCATGTAAAAGCATGAGTAAAGGGTGAGGGTGTTTGAACACATAAACCAATCACTATGTCACAACCCCTCAATTTTACATGTTCTATATGGTTTATAAGGTGAAACATGTTACTATCTCTACCCAAACCCTTGATGTACTGGCTCAAGGTTGGTTATGACTGAGGTACCCACTAGTTTCCCTACGTCAAAAAATAGGAGAAGCATCTTATTAAAGATCCTTGTGGTCTAATAATAAAAAAACTCATCCCAATTGGGATCCTCTAGATCAGATCATAAGTGGATGCATCCCTCTTAGTATCCTTATTCACACAATAGTATCAGGTCGAGGTAAGAAGATGGTGCATAACGGTAGTTATTGACCCCTTGAGTTCATCCATTTAATTAACCTAATTAAACTAATTAAGAAATTAATTAGGATAAATATAAACAAGGGGTTTCACCCACAGGGGAAATCCCAATAATTTACATAATACTATTACAATGCATAAATACTAGAGGGTAGGTACAATAGACTACCTACATTTAAGAATCTTTCCATTTATTTTCAAATGGTCAACAACAGGTTCCAAGGCTCATAAAATCACATCTAAAACACATGAGATCCTATCTCATAGCCAAACCATCAAAAACTAAAAAAATATAAAAAAAATAAAATTAATTAATAAAACCCAAAAAATTACAATTATCAAAATCAATTTTATTTTAAAAAATTCCAAAAGATCTAAACCACAACGTCTAATCCCAATACACTAGAACTATGTACCTAATATTCACTAACAACCCAAAGCACATCATCAATATAGAATTAGGTATAATCCCTAAGAAATGATATCAATAAAAAAATATAATAAATATAATTTAAGATTTAAATCTCCATAAATTCACGATGGAGATATACCACAATGAATTGACACACAGAAAAACAAAAATAACCTCTTAGGTCACCCTATTTTTATGCAGTGTGAAACCCCCAACACTGGCATGAGATTCTACCATGATCTGGAGGAACTGAGACCAAAATAACTAACTGGTAGAACTAATGTAAAAAGATTAAGATGAACATAATGGAGGATAACATAGTTGAATATTTACCTCAAACCTTCCAATGCATCTGATAGTAGCAAATTTCTAAAAAATGAGGGATAATTTCCACGGGGGAAGGTAGGAGGAGGAAACACACAAAATAGGATACTAGGTGAAATGAGAGATTAAAAAGGGGTAAAACCCTTCAAGGGTGGGGGGGAATAGTAATTTTCCACTTTTAATGAGGTTCACACTTAGGCTGTATGATTAAGAATATTATGCACCCACTGTGCAGAATTTACATTCCCCACATAGCTAAGCCACACAGTTACCGAATATGGTTAACCAAACCATGTAAAAACTATGTGGTGCTACCGTAAAAGAACCCACCTAACACAATTTTATAGTGCATGGTTAGAAAAACCTTACACAAACCATGAAAATTCATCTACCCCTAGGCACCAAGCTACAAGACATATCTGGATCCCTTCACATGGTTAAAAAAATATGATCCTTTATAAATTGGGATGCATAGTTGGGCCACATTGTTAGCTCTAATTTAATTTCATCAATGCTCCCTAGAAATCACTTTTGCAAAAAAATTATCTTTAGGACCAAAACCCTTGAGATAATCCCAAAACCTCCGAGATACCATCCAAGCATCATTTGTTTCAAAACATTATTTAGAGGCATTATAACCATAATTATTATTTTTTAAATCTCTAATCATGATATGAAACATCCAATAATTGAAAATCCACATTCCTTCTAAAATTTAAAACTTAAAAAACATGGTATATTACATTCAACTTATTCTTCTAGACATGATTTATTAAAAATAAGTCCCATGAAACCTCTAAAAATATGATTTAAAAATTCTTTGGGATATTTATTCTTATTTTCTCTAAATATAGAATGAAGATCACTAAGTTATATATAATCATCACATCTTGAGCAGGATTCATTTTAATAATCATAATAAAAAGAATTATTTCATCATATACAACTTTGATTGCCTTTAGTTAGTAGTATATCTGCCTTTAGAGTAATATTTTTGTTTATCTTCCTTGCATGTTCATCTAAGTCTTTTAAAAAATATCCTTTTAAGGTAGAAAACATATTTCTTAAAACTCACACTTTATAATAAACTCATTTGAATCATTAGAGGCAACTTATCCTCTAATACCACTTATAGATCCCCATGTAGGATTAGGTTCCACTGAGAGGGGGTGAATGAGTTGTATTCTTATTTTATAAATTCTATTAATTATGAATTAAACATCTTGAACTTTTTAAGGTTCTTGATCAACTCAGTAATATCTCTCAATCTCACCTTGTGTGAAGTAGTAATAATAAAGAGAGAAGTACACAATATTTAAATGTTTCATTTTAAATACCTAATCATTTTCAATGATGGTTATGGCTCCCAACACGGGTTCTCTACTACAATATTCTTATCAATTACAATGGTTTTGATAGAAACTAGTTATAACCATAGTAGTTGATCCTCCATATGATCCTAATTATAAACATAGTTATCGAACTCTTATACCTCAATTGGTTATACTTACCAACCATATTCTTCTCCTAAACTAGTTATACCCCACAGTCTTGATCATATTTACCAACTAGTTATACCCCTAATCACAAGATCTTTCTTCTCTTCAGAAGATCTCATTCACTGTTGGATGATATGTTGATCTTACCCAATGAGATCACTCAATAACAATTTCTTGTGTATACTTCAAGAACATTTACAAATATTATGGTATTTATCAATTATTCGGATCACCTATATTGATCAGTTTCCTCAGTGAAAATATGACTGAGTAAATATTCTTCCATTTGCTGAAGCCCTAACCTCACTAATCACTGAATACTGGGTTAAAATTTCTTCTGAAATACTACCAAAATTTAGTCTCAAATCACTTTACACTATTCATACAGTTTATATTGAATGCAGTTCTAAATTAATGTTCTTTTATTCTCAAAACTCTTGAACAAATTGATTCTATCTTTTTTATTTTATGTGATACTCAATAATCATTTTTGGGTATATCAATGGATATTAACGTTTTTGATCATCAAATTCATGTATTGACTAGAAAAAACCATCTTCCATACACAAACATGAATTATTGTATATGTATCACAAAATTTCTGCTATCTTCACTAGTGAATGCAAGGGTACATGAACTCTCTTCCTACCTCATGCCATCTTAACCTTCATGAAACCAACTTCTGTACTCCTTTATCACTTTTATTCTATGTCAAGGTATTTCAGGCATGTTCTTACACATCTCAACCTTTACACAATTATGAGAAAAACAAAGGTTATATACTTATATCCGTTTTGTAACAAGTGATATTATATCAATTGTATTGCGGTATCTCAGTTAATTCACACAAACTAATGATGTTGTGTGTAAGGTTATCACACTATCTTTAAAGGCTTATGGGAACATGTTATTCAGGAATCACATTGAGTGTTCTCAGAACAAGTAGAATGCCCACTATGATTCTCTTATTTTTGGTACAAGTAGTAGATTTGTGGATTATGTCCCCTTTGTGAAATATTTTCATCACAATGCTCTGTATTTTTGTAAAAAATCAAGAGCCTCTTAAATTTAGTAGTAGAACTCCTTGGCTTGTTCCTCCTATTTTTTAGGAAAGGATCAGTGTACATCACACTATCTTAGCTTTGATAAGTTTCATGTCTATCTTTCTTTAAATTTCCACAATACTTACCATGTCATAGTACCTTAACATTAAGAAAATTTCATTATTTTAATATTAATGTGAACTAATTGATGCTAGAAAAATATGGAATTATATCTTATGAAAGTTATCAATTAATTTTTCAAGATGATTTACTTATTTTATCCATCAAACCTTAAACTCCTCCATATACTCTAATGCCCTTCTATAACTATGTTTGCATTCATCCATGTTGACTATTTGAGCTATCGAAATTTATGTAAGTAATAGATTACATTCATAGAGGTTCCTAGCCTTATCAGCTCATAATCTCAATCATAGAACAACCACGAAGACCTTGACAAGATCATCAGTAGTTCAACCATGAAATCCGAAAAATAGTAACCTGTTGATGAGGGATGATGTTGAAGATGATACCCAATAGAAATTAGATGGATTGGAATGGTTTGAATGGGAATCCAGGATTATTTTTATATATTTTTAATATATAGGGATAATAAATTCTCTTTCTACATCCCATTTCGATTTTTCTTGCGGTTTAGGTGTGCTTAATAAGTTAACATGTTTCTTCATCTTTGCAAAAGTGGGTACTAGTGTCTTCTCCCAAACTCCCTCTGTCACGATCCCATATTTGCTCTCCCATGGAACGCTACACTACAAGGTGGTGCCACCACTCTACTTTTGTGTTCTCCTTGTGGGTGTTATGCACCACACCTTCACTCATTTTCTGCCTCCATGTAGGCTTTTTGAGTCAACTCCCCTGCATGGTTGAGGTATTCCCCCCAAAAAAAGTGGTGTTGACAAGGTGCATTTCTCATATAGTGGTTGTCCAATTTTTTATCTAATAATTAGAACAATATATAATTGAAATATGATATATAGTTCAAATAATAATTTCAATCCAATCTCAAATCATATATACATGTGGCACAACCTTCCAATTGTTGTATGAAATATACTCTCTTATGAACAAATATTTGGCAAACAAATGAATTAAAAAACGATCCTAGTTTTATATATAATTATTAGGCATGAAATCAAATGTTATTCAATGAAACCATAGTAATTTTCCAAGAATCACCACTTCTCACCATATAATAACAAAAGGCATATTAAAACTTCATTGACAAAAAATGATATGTTGGGCCGAACAGATTGTGAATTTTTTTCAATCAATTTTTAAGTTGATCAAGGAGTTTAAAGACCGAGGGAGATGATTTTCTGGAAATAGAATCCAATATGATAAATTTAAGAACATTGAAAATGGAAAAGTTTTCTAGTTTTTCAAGATTTTTGGGTGTAATCATTTCGGAGGAAATTCAAGGATGATTTCAATGAAAAGGTGGTAATTTATCACCATTATAGGAAATTTTAGACATGTTGGATTGTATCACACTAGTCAGTGTGTTCATTTTTCTAGGTTAGGTGATTCTCCATGGTCTATAAGATTCTAGTGAAAGTCAAGGTTATATGGACATGGAATGTTGGTGGAGTTTTATGGGGTTTTCATAAGTAGTGGATACACAATTTTTGTGAATGCTAATTTTACCAAAGAAAGGTTTTATTCCAATAAATACTATCTTACTTCTCTAGTTAGAAACTAATAATCATTTGCAAGATTATTATGGGATATTTTTCATGTAAGTCACACTAGTGTGAACTAGACTTGATAAAATATCTAGTTTAAGGTAGTAGCATGAAAGGTAGGTGCATGAAGATACCATAGTAAAATATTAAATTGAAGCAATTATCATGAAAAAAGTTTTGAAAATAAGTAAGAGAGAAAGATTTCTGAAAGACATACTTGTGTAAAATCATATGAATGTAGGGATTTTCTTGAACAAAACTTATAAAAACTCACCTAAGTGAATATATTTGGATTAAGGTAGTTTGATGAAATTATTTTAATGAGAAATACATGCATTAAAGGTGGTATTTGGTTGAAAAAAACCTGAGTGAAGGGCCATACATAATTGAATGGACTTCAGAAAACTCACTTTGGAAAAATCTAGTGTTTGGGAAATATTTTTGGAAATCATTGAAAAATCATATTTAGGAATCCATGATGCAAAAAATTCAGCACATTTTTTATGGTATGAAATAAACCCTAAAATCGTTAAAATAAGGAAGAATTCATCTGAAGTAGTGAGAAATGAGGAGTGGAAATAAGTGATCTGAGGGAGTTAGTGTATTATCCTTGAATATAATTTTAATTTTAGTGTGACAAGAATAGTTTAAAAATAAATAAGGAATTATATCCATCAACAAATGAAGATTTTGGGATTTGAGTACACTGACACACTTTTATGTGTATTATCCTTGGATATTCCCTTAGTGGTGAACAAAGTGAAATTGTTTTCTCTTTTTTGATTAATATATTTGTGATTGTGGAAGATTTTTGGTTAAATATGATAAGTTAAACATGAAATTAAAAAAATTGGGAAAAGATATATCAAATGAAAAAGAAAAAATTTACACTTTGATTCACTCCTCCCCTCTTAGGATGTATTGGGTAAAAAAAATTATGTCAGAGCCATAGGTTTAAGGTAATGAATCTATCATCAAATGCATGGTATAGAGAATACTAATAATTATAAAGGGGTTACTCTATTTGATAATGGTAATTATAATATTTATAAGAATAGGATGAGATCACATTTATGATCTCCTGGATTAGAATTTTTCTTTTCTAAGTTACATGGTTTATAAGTAAGTTATGGAAAAATATTATCCATGAATAATGTGAATAGGAAGCTGATAGATACTAGTAAAAAGGATTGGAATTCATTATCTAGAGTTCTATATAATTATCTCTACATGAAAGTGATGAGTTGTTTGAGTTCCAAGGCCATACGGGAAAAAATTTCCATCATATATGAAGGTGATAGTGATGTGAATACAGATAATCGATAAGTTCTAAAAAATTTATTTGATGATTGCAAAAAAATGATAAAACCATTGATAGTTTCTTAAAAATTAACTAAATTTAGTGATATTAGAGGTATTGGTGATGATATAAGGTATATTGATATTTTATTGATATTTTTATGTTGATATACAACATTTTACAATCCAAAATTTTCATCTTTTTAGATACGGATCTATATATGATTTTTATGAAAGATAAACTAAGTATATTCTTTAATTATGAAATGAAATTAAATCCATAGGGAGCATAAAATAATTCAAGTAAAGATATTTATTTCAAAAATATATACAAATTTTACATCAGTAAGGGTGGGTGTGATAAAGAAGTTTTTGATGATGATTTTTTATATCTTGTGGATAGAAATTTCAAGAGAGGAAATGGGTGATTCAAAGGAAATATTCCTTTAGCATGATTTAAATGTAGAAATATTGGGAACATTATTGAAAGGTTCTTGAGAAAATTTTATGATGATGAATGTGAAGTTGAATCTATATAGAAACTACAGAGAAGATTCCCTAAGAATTTCATCTAGAAAAATGTTTCAGAGGAAGAGATTCATGTGCAAAAAATATGATGGTGATGAAGAATAATTGGATGAGTTAGAAACATAGTTTAAATATGACATATAATATTCCTTGATGGATAATGTTGGGAAAAAAGAATCTAAAAAATAAAAACACAATGAACTATAAGGTGATTTCGATCTCAAGGTGGAACTTGAGAGAGATATTAAGGAGATCAATATTCAAATAAAGAAAAATAAAAAGATATATTTTTTGAAAGGGTATTATAAATATGTTAATCAAATCCCAGAATAAATTGAATCACTATAAAAATATATAGAATATTATTTAGTCATGTAGATGATTTCAAAAAAAAAGTTAACCTAAAACTTAAAATATAACCACAAGATAAAGGTATTAAAGACCTTAATGCTTGTCTGGAGGAGATATATTATACAATTGAAGTTATTTAATAATAAGTGGCTACCACAAGAATAAAACATGAAACATAAGTTAAATAAAGTGAGCTAAAGAAAAATATTATGTGTATAAATTTATTAGATGTTGATATTTTAGAAATGACCAAACAATGTACATAAGGTGTTAATAAATTATAGAATGATCATAGACTCAAGTACATGGGTAAAAGTGGAATTGGGTAGGATACTAAGTTATCCAAAGATAGATAATTGAAAACAATAGATAAAGGAAAGTATAATTTTGATTATGTTAGTCCCAACACTGAAATTCATAAGATTTGAAGAATGTATTATTAAAATAATGATAATCAAAGGATAAGAAATTATTCTTGATTTCTAAAGGCACATAAAAATAGAGGAGTAAATAAAATACTCTAAAATTAATAATGTATAAAAATTATAAAAATAATTCTATCATGAAGTATCAGTATTTTGAATATCTTATCCCCAACATGTCCTACTATGAAGAAGATTAGAGTTATTTTAGAGGTGATATGTAGAAAAATGGCTTAGGCTTCCACCAGAACTGACACCATAACTATTCTTCCAAAAGTCCCAAATTGTATTTTCGATCTCCCTATGATGGAAATAAGAACATGGGTATAACAAGTGAAAATTGGGAATGTTTTTACCCTCAATAAAACTAGGTTCAATAATGGATCCAACTAGGTATGTGGAATGAAATATATTTACATTGGGCGGATAGAAAAATATATATAAGTAGAAACTAACATCATAATACCAAACATGGAATGATAGAAAAAATAAATTATACAAAAATATATTTCTGAAACATTTATCTCACATAAAAGAAACCATTTTTATACAATGATTTTGCAAATACAAAACATGGAGAAAAAGATTTCACAAATCAAGAGGCCAAAGAGGCCAATACACAACCTGACTCAAACTGGTCGAAAGAACTTGAGAGACAAACCCCACCATAACCATAGACTCTAAAGTCACCTACATAACCCAAATATAACCCACTTCCAAATAGAGATAGTTAACAACCCAATATGTAAATTTTAACTTGGGAACCTGTAGGAAACATGAATACTACACACCCACCAACATATGAATATAGGGTCTGATCCAAAGTCCATTAAGATACCCCCATCATTCTATTAGATTCATTTTATAAATAAACCAAATCCACTGGTTTGAAAGTAATAGAAAAATATTTTTTCATTTCCTTTATACAAAAAATGAAACAAAAAACAATGACTTGTATAATTTCATAAAACAAAAATTTTATAAAACATAACTCAATGAGGAATTAATAAAGAATTGGAATTTTGAAATCAACCAGTACTTTTTTTAAACAAAATACATTTCATAGAGAAAAAAGTTAAACACTCTCTTGTTATTTAAAACACACTTTTTGAAAATAAACCATCTCATGGTTTAAAATATTTTCAAAATAATTTTTTCACAAGGATTTCATTTAAATCAACTACTTATTTTCCCTTTTAAAATTCAGCACTCACGAAAAACTCAATATGAGATTAATGAAAAAGGGAAAAGTATAACAAGATACAAGCAATAGAGTTTCATAAACAAATAATGGTAATAACACAAGTGAATCCTTACAACATGAATAAACATTCATAAATAACCTATACATAAAAATAGTTTGAAGTTAATAGATGATAAAATTTCATGCCAATACATAAGTAAGAGGAATAACATAAGATACATATCATGAGGCAACATTGTAGGGACTAATGAGATAAGTAATAAAAATGAAATAGTGGAACTAACTATTGGTAGGTTAACGGTCACACAAGTAAACATCTGAATCACTCTATTTGGTATCATCGTTGACTCCCCCAAGCTAAGTAAAAACATTAAACTAAGGGCTACTAGTTTTCATATAACAAGCCAAAAATTATTATTTTTATTAATAGAATAACACTCATTACTAGTTTATTTTTAGCACATAGAAAGACTATAACATTTTATTATAAAATTACACACCATGCATAAATATTTCCTAGTAAAACAAGGAAAAGTAAAGGGATAACCACGTAAAGGAATTGTATATTCACTAAAAGAAAACCACTAGGTTTTAATTCCCTTGTAAAGATCACCCCAGTCAGAAGGATCATAAAATGAAATATAATCGTTAGAAAAATGATATTCATTATCAAAGAATGTGTACGAATCTCTATAAGCAATGTAATGAATGATGAAGTGAGAATTATAGTGTATTTTATAGGGAAATATGGTCATTTTCCATTATGAATAATGTAAAATATGGATGATGTAAATTTTTACCACTAGTAAATAAGGTAGTTGTTCAATACTACTTTTGGTTATATAGATGCAATTAAATGGCCATTGGGATTATTTTATAATTAAAATTATATTATTTAAGACTATAAATATTTTTTTTGAGAATATGTTTTCTGATAAATGAGGAATATTTAAATAAAAGTTATTTTCATGAAATAATCTTATAATTTTTTTAAAATGATAATATATTTTAGCAAAGTCATACGTAATTTTTATAACGACCAAAATGTTTATTATGCTATAATTTTTTTAAATTTTCAATAAATAAGTATTTTTATCTTAAAGATAAAATTATCATATTTAGATAATTATTTTGATAAAATAAATTTTATTTTTAGACTCATCACATAAAAATTTTATTATGGTGAATTTTTTGGAAATTTCTCGAAAAAATTGATTTTTTGGTGAAATAGTGAAAATTGTTGTTTTACGAGCAATGCGATTTTATGACATCATTATTATATGAGCATGATTAAAAAAATTATGAATCGTTTTATTCAATAAAATTTTAATTTAATAATTATAAAAAGAAATTTAAAAATATTAATTTTAATATATAAATTTATACTTTACATCTTGGAACCAAAAATTAGATTTTTTAGATAAAAATTAATTTTGGATTCTATGCATTAAATGGGTTGGTTGGAAGGTTATTTTTGAATTTTTAATTATTTCAAATTCCATCCTAATATATAACTCATTAGTAAGCTAGAAAATTGGTTGTAATTCATTGAACCTATAAGTGATTAGCTTATATAATAAAAATAGATAATATTTAATCCCTTAAAACCACCCCTCTTTATGTTTAAATACCATCCCTATTCCCATTTTGTCACACCAAAATTCGAATTTATCTCCAAAAATATATTCCAATGAGTCTCTTACATTTATCCTTATCCAATATTAAAGTGCTTTTTTGGTTCCCAGGGTGAACTCTAAGCTAAGATGCTCAAGAGAGGTAAGGGTCATCAATCCTCCTCTATGTTTGAATACTATAAGTATACATGTTCTTGAATAAGATTCATCTAGGGGTTATAACCCAAAAAATAGTTGATCGGGTATATCTTAGTTATCATCCTGGGGAATAGTGAATGGGATCTTACTGCGCAACTAGTTATACACTCTTAGTGGATATACCCAGATTATGCAAATGTTATTTAAAAATTATTATAAAAGATTTATAAATAATTTCACTAGTCTCCTATATTTGAAAATTCATGTATCTGGCTACCTAGACACATTGAAACCTTATACCTTGTGAACACCCAATGATTTTAATCACATATCCTTTACTTGATATGTTTGTTTATTATAACAACCATAACATTATCACCCTAGAGTAAGTGGTTATTTTATTAAAATGGTACATGGATCATAATATAGAGGACCCAAAAGTTTAAAATCCTAATAAAAAAGAAACATAAATGAGTTTTAAATTATATAGAACAAAAATTACATCATTTTAAATCATGAAAAAATTTATTATTCCCCTTTAAATACATTTTCATACAGAGTAATCCTATTGGAATAAAGAGACATACTAATGCACTAAGGGGGAATATAATTCTAATCCCCACCCATCACATAATAGTCTAATTCATTTCATCACAAAGAAAAATATTACATGGAATAACAAAAAATGATACTTATCATAATTTCCCAATGTGGCATATCGTACAAGATTTTACCTTATATAAGAAATAATTATATGGAATCAGATTAGTTATCCCCATATCCAAGAATTAATAATGGTATATTAATTTCAAAAGAAATAAGATCGATCAAATGATATATAAAACATTTATAATGGTTTATAAAGTGCATGTGAATTATCTAAAGAAAATCCCCAAGAAGTGTCAAACTAGGTATGTAGGAAGGCCCATTGTCATTTACCAGGTGATAATCGAGTCAAATTAAAATGCACCCTTTATGGGGTTATTACAATAATATACAACTTTGATAGATCCACACCCACTTTTAGTATCCAAACATGAATTTTCTATGCCTGTAAAAACCACACACACATTTATTCACCAGAAATTTTGGATAATTTGAGTGTTATAAAATGTTATAAAAGGATATAATGAGACGGAGAAAGTAATACATCATTAGAAACAATTAAAATGAATGGAAATAAAATGGAATTGGAATAAATTTTTTATATGAAAAGGAATATTAAAAGAAAATATAATAATGTAATTACAAAAGAAAAATAAAGTGGAGGATTGGGAAAACCCTTACTTTGATATAGTAACAACTTAAGAAAAAGGATATAATGCGAGGGAATAAATAAAATATCATTTACAACATATCAAGTTTAATATAATACCATATAATAATAATCATGAAAATATTTGAAAAATTAATTTGAAAGTCTATATAACAATAGTAATGTACTTGAAAATAGAAAGAGAAATATGGAGGAAACCCTTACATCGATAGGATGACTCTAAGGATAGAGAGGAGTTCATTAAGACCTTATAACAAAATTTGAGAGACTATTTAGTAGGATATTGATAGGTAAATCATTCTCAAAGTCTTTGGTGTGGAATGTGATGAGGGAATGGGTGGTATTTATACTTTATTAGGGGTGGTTTTAATGGTAAAAATATAGGTTATTTTATTATATAATCCAAACACATGTGGGTTTAATCAATTAAAACTTATTTGTTATATTATTAATGATTTGGAGAAAGAGGGTGGATGTACAAGGCATTACTGAACCTAAACACACCTCCCAAAAAAAAATTTAATGCATTCAAACCAAAAATAACTTTTATTACAAGAATCTAGTTTTTGGTTCCAAAAAGTAAAGTATAAATTTTGAATTTAAAATTAATATTTTTAAATTAATATTTATAAATATTAAATAAATTTTTATTGAATAAAATCTTTCATAAATTTTTATTCATTCTTTACATAATAATAATGTCATAATTTTAACAGTTCTTTATAAAGAGACAATTCTCACTTTTACACCAAAAAATAAACTTTCTAAGAAAATTACCAAAAAAATCATCCTAAGATAATTTTTATGTTAGGAGTAAAAAAATATTTTATCATACTAATTATATATATATGAGAATTTTTTATTTTAAATAAGAAAAACTTATTTATTGAAAAAACCCAATTATTATTACATAATAAACTTTCTATACATTACAAAAAAAATTATTAGTGTGTAATTAAAATATATTATCATTTAAAACGTGGTTAGAGGAATGGGAGAAACCTAGACTGATGATCACTGGAGGATTATTCACCTTTGAAAATCTAATGAATGTTAATATCTTCTTCTATGTCCCGATTCATCTCTCTGGTCAATAGATTTCATCTTCTCCAAATAATGTTCTAGTGTGTGGAGGGGAAACTTTGAAGGGCGTCTCATCCTTCTCTATATTTTTGGGCAGATCATTCATCTCTCTCAAGAATAAGTATTCACAAAGTATTATCAGAAAAGGTTATACTACCCATTTATCAACCTCGTATGGTTTTATTTCAGAAAGGATAGATCTCTATAAGAATTCGTTTATTGCTCGCACCTCTCTATTGAAGGGTATGAAAGCCTGTAAGGTCATCAACCTTGTTTCTTGGTTGGTCTCTATTTGGGGGTTTTCTAATTTCATGTACATATCTCTTAGTCATGGATTTTTTCATATATTATTCCCTTCTATATAACTGAAAGATCAAACCTATACTGTGGGATTGGTTGATTTAAGACTGAGAATCCTCAAGGTTTATGAATAGAACTTAAATTTCAACCTAAATGATTTTCAAGATATATGCACATAGGTTTGGGAAAAAATCATAGATTGAACTGGGTTTTATGGAACCTAGAAATTTTTAATGACATTTCCTCTACAATTGGTATTCCAATTAGGTTGGATAGTGCCACTAAATTTTTTATTTTCAGTCTTTTTTAGGGGCTTAGTTGGGAAATATTTAGGTTCTACTTTGATTGAAAACATAGTTATCTATAATCTAAATGATGAAATTAATTTTTAGTATTGAATTTTAAAAATCATCACTATTTTTAAAATCTTGTTGTATTATAAGAAACTCAAAGTCTAATTATAGGAGAGATCTTGTTTTATCTAATTATCAGTTAAAAGGATATGATTTATAACATTGTCTGAGGAAGGTAAGTGATGAAGTTTTCTAATAAAAGGATAATCAAGAAAGGGATACTATTATTGATGAGGCTATCCATGCCTCTACCTCTAGTAACTTGGGTCTCATAACTGGGAATCCCCATACCAATGGTGATGGCTCTTCTTAGAGAGCTAGATTTCTTACCTATGAATGTCTTCATCAAATGAATGATTAAACCATAATTTCTAAACTTAGGAATAATTTTTCTCTCTAAAATGTATCTATGTTTGGTTCTATTATGTGGTTGGATGATAAGCCTACTATGTCTTGGGATGACATAGCATATGAAATTCATTTTTTTGATGTGGGTTTTTTCTTTTAAGGATTCCTTATCTAGGGGAATAAAAAATGGTAATGATTGTGAGTAATATGATGATAGTAAAAATGATAAGGAGCTATCTACCAAGGTAGAAGTGGAATATATCACATGGAAGGAATTAAAAATCATTTCTAACAATAGCACATGGGGAAATCCCCGATGGATGACTCCATTTATGTGAAATTCAATCACAAAAGGGATTTTACTCAGGATATTAGTATGTCTACCTTGTATAAAGGTAATGAGAAGTTTTTAGATTCTCTTATAACATCCTATTATTTTAAACCCATTGGATCCTATTTGTACCCTCTATGTAATAAGTTGGACTCTGGTCATACTGTTGGTAGGTCAGTGGGTGGAAAAAATTTAAATGCTCCTAACTACATAAATAATTCAGGTAGTTTCTTGAAGGTTCTCATAACTCCTGTTTTCAATTAATCAAGGGATCATTCTTTGGGTTCTGATTTGGTTTCAGTGATTTCTAATGGTATGGAGGGTTCACATGTTGTTACGGATAAATCTTCTGTTTCTAGGATAGAATGTTCTAAAGTTTTAGAGGCTTCTGAAGTAGAAATTGTATTACAAAAACCTTTTGCATGTTGGGATTCTTATGATTATTTGAGAATTATTTTGGTCTAAGATCAATATATGGGTAGGAAAATTACCTTAGTTCCATGCCTATACATGGATTTTGGGTTAGTGGAAATCGAAAAGTCTTTGCATTGCATGATGGATGTTAGTGATAGTCACGGTATTGACAAGTAAGATAAAGGGGTTTTAAAAATAGAGGCTCTCAAGATGGATAAATCAATGGCTATATATTATTTTGTGGGATTTTATTCTTTTTTCGTCTAGGAATGATAAATCAGGTTCAAAGGTGAATACATTCAACTTCTTTTAGTTGTTTGCATCTGGATGTATTAAGGAGGAAGGAAAACGTAGTGACCGTGTATTCAGTGTATAAGAAAAGATATTTGTTGTTGATGATGGAATTCTAGATGGTGGAGGTGGCTCATAGTTTCAATCTAAAACATGGAGAATGGGGAGAAACCCTTGTGGTTGTAGTGGATGCTCCCATCACTACATCATGAGTACTCTTTCTAGAGTGACTTAATTTATTTTAATTTTTTTCTCATGATTTGTTGTGGAATTTTCATGTTTGTAATGTTCCTACCATGTATTCATTAGTTTTTTTTTAATAAAGGGGTCTCGGATCCTCAACCTTAAAAAAATCATTTTCATTTAAAAAGTTTTTTACAATATTATTTCATGAAATAAATTTTATTTAAAACTTATAAATTTACCATAAAACATATTATTTATGAATTATATTTATACTTTCGGATAAAACAATTTTAGTTGTATAATTAAATTAATAATTTCATTAACTTAATTTCATCTACATAACCAACAATAATAATTATCAATGGTATTATTATTTAATGGTTGTAACTCCTGTAGAATTCATAACACCAAATAACCATATTTCCATATAAGTTCATTTTCATTCTCACACTTCATCATTCATTAAAACACTTATAAACACTCATAGATAATTTATATCATTTTCATAACATTTATCTTTATTTTTTTTGATCTTTACGGCATGAGATATTTTTCATGGTGGAATTCAATCCTATGGAGTTTATTTTAGTGAATGCAACATTATTTAATGTGTATATTCTTTTACTATTCCAAGTTTTATTGGTCTATATTTATGCTTGATATGTGAAGTTATTATGAAATGTAATATTATTTATGTGTGTCTACCTATTGTAAAAATTGGTATTTTATTAGACATGGTCATTATTTAAATTTATTTTTCTCAATTATTGATATAATGCACTATTGATTCATGAAATGTGTTACTTAATATTTTAAAAAAAATGTAATAAAACATATGCACAAGATAAGAAAAAAATAAAAAAAAATTGTAATAGTAATTCATAATGACATATTATTTACAATTATACATTTATTTTTTCATGTTTCATATAAAATGTCATACAATAGAACCTTCATTGATTTTATGTTAGATTTTTATGATAATGAAGACACACATCATATTTTTAACCTTTTAATTACAATTACTTAATTACAAAGATGATTTGAAAACAAAACTATTCATAAAAGTTATTTAGTTTTCAAATAGAACTATTTATTTTGAAAGATTCATGAATATAATAAAATAGATATAAGTATACATGTAAAAAGGATGAATGTTGGAAGTAGGGATTCATGTAGGCTAGTGGTAGTCATCACATCCTTATTTCTATTCGGTCTTGGGTTTGAGCCTCATGGCCATGTTAGATACGATGTTTTTTCACTCATTATTTAAATCATTCTTTTTCTAAAACCATTTTAATAAATAAGTTTCTATTTTACATGAAACACAATTAAATAAATAAATTTTATGAAAAATATTTAAATAGATCATTGGTTTTTTCAAATAAATAAATACATTAATAATTTATATTTATATTTACTAAAAAAATCATTAATTAGAAATTTGCGATGTTAAATTCTAAACCCTTAAATAAATTACATCCTTGGAATTTTACTCATTGATAAACACATACTAAACCAAAATAATCAGTTAATTCTTATCTATAGTAAGGCAGGATTGTGAATACCTAATATATGTTAACCTTATGGGGTCATACTAATTATAATTAACATATTCATCTATAGAAAAATGTTATCATTATGAGGATATATACTAAAATATTAGACTAGTATATGTTCAATTCAATTTATATCATTCATGGATCAATATAGGCTTCTTTTGGATGTGTTTTCTCATACACTTATCCTAATTCATTAAATAGATATCCAAAAATTATCATGTAATTTCATAGAAATTATTGAAATCTATTCTCTTAAAATTTAACATATCATTACCCTAGTGTCAATGGTTGTTTTATTACATTGGTAAATATATCACAATATAGAGGATCTAATAGTTTAATAGATTCAGAGAACCAGGTACATTAATTAGTTTTACATTACTTTGAAACTAAAATTACATCATCTAAAAACATAAAAAGAAATTATTATTCTCTTTGAAATCCATTTTTCATACATAGTATTCCTATTAGTTTTCTAGGGAAAAGGAAAAAATATAAAGGGTGATATCATATGCTCGGTAAGGGAATAACATACAATGAAATTTATTATGGAGTTATTAAATAAACTAACTCATTTAATAAAAAATGAAACTGAGAGAGTAAATAAATCTATTGAAAACATATCAATTAATAGATTCTATGATATCAATAAATGATTATATAGTGAATGGAGGCATGAAAAATTAAACTAAGTTATGTCATATCAATTAAAATTATGAGAATAAATAAATGCATGGATATCATTATAATGAATTAATTCCAAGATAATAATATCTAAAAATGTAGTGATGAAAATGCATAATTATGTACATATTAAATATATCATCAAGGCCTTGTGCCAGGTAATCTTATATAAAGGGTAAGGACGCTCCCATTACCCTATCTTAGTTTCTTCAAGGCCTTATGCCAAGACAAAAAAAATGTAAGGTCACTCCCATTACCTTATCTTAGTTGTCTAATTTGACTTCCCAATGCACTAAGGGCCTATAAAATTTTTATCCCCACCCATCACAAAATAGCCCAGTTTATTCTCTCACATAACAAAATATTACATTGAAAAACAAAAAAAATGATACTTAGCAAAAAATTTTAATGTGTCATATCCCCAAACAAATCCCATATAAAGAAAATAATTATATAGAATAAGATTATTTATCCCCCAATCCAAGAATTAATAATGATATATGAATTCTTGATGTTATAAGACCAATTAAATGATAGATAAATATTTTATAATGGTTCATAAGGTGCATGTGAATTATCAAAAGAAAATCCACCAGGAGTGTCAAACCAAGTATATATCAAGGCCCATTGTTGTGCACCAGGTGATGATTGAGTTAAATCCCGTTGTACCCTTTTTAATTTTATTACCCCTGGGTACAAATATTCTATTTCCACACCCAATATTTTTATCCGGACAATAATTTTTTTGCTTGGAAAAATGATACACACATTACATCACCAGGATTTTAGGATAGTTCGAGAGTTATAACGACTTCGAAAAAGGATATAATCAGAGGGAGGAAGTAACATATCTTTATAAATAATTAAAATTAATGTTAATAAAATGAAATTTAAATAATTTTATATATGAAAAGGTAGCCTAAAATATAATATAATAAAGGAATTCCAAATAAAAATTAAAGGGGAGGATTGTGGAAAACCTTACTTCGACATAGTAACGACTTATGAAAACTGATATAATGGTTGGGAATAAATAAACTCTAATTTAAAAAATAAAAAATGGAAGATAATGCCATAGAATAATAATTATGATTTTATAGGAAAAAGGAATTTGTAAATTCAATGTAACAAAATTCATGTACTCGAAAATGGAATGAGAAAGATGGAGGAAACCCTTACATTTGGAAGATTCTTCTTAAGGATAGATAGGAACTCAATAGAACCCTATAACCACCTTGGAGAGAAAATTTAGCGGGATATCGAGTATGAAATCATGATAAAAAGAATTTGTGTTGAAAGTGAGGAGGGAATGGGGGTGTTTATACTTGAGGAGGGGTGGTTTCAAGGGTTAATATATAGGTTATTTTAATATATAATCCAAACACTTGTGGTTTTAATCAATTAAAACCATTATTTTAGATTATTAATTAGTGGGAGAAAGTGGGTGGATGTACAAGGAATTCCTAAACCGAAACAAACCTCCCAAATAATCAATTTAATACACATAAACCAAAAATAACTTTTATTTCAAAAATCCAATTTTTTGTTCAAAAAAGTAATGCATAAATTTAAAATTTAAAATTAATATTTTTAAATTAGTTTTTATAGTTATTAAATAAAATTTTTATTTAATAAAATGTCTCATAAATTTTAAATCATGCTGACATTATAATTATTCCATAATTTCTATAGTGCTTTACAAAGAGGCAATTTTAAGTTTTACATCTAAAAATAAACTTTTTCATTAAATTACCAAAAAAGAATCATAAGATAATTTTTATGTGTTAAGTCAAAAAATGAAAATTAATTTTTCAAAATAATTATCTAAATATTTTAATTTTAAATTTTAAATAAAAATAATTATTTATTTAAAATTAACAATGTTTATAACATAATAAAGATTTTAGACATTACTAAAATTACTTATAGGTTCATTAAAATATATTATCATTTAAAAAATGTTTTAAAAGATTATTTTCTAAAAATTAATTTTATTTAAAACTTAAAAATTAATCATAATAATTATTTTTAATGGAATATATTTATAGTTTCCAATAAAAAAAAATTAGTTATATTATTAAAATAGTCATGTCACTCACTTAATTGCATCTACATAACCAACAATAATAATGATAAACGGTATTATTGAATAATGGTTGTAACTCTGTTGAAAGTCATTACATTGAAAAACCATATTTCCTTATAAATACACCTATATTCTCACACTTAATCATTCACTTCATCAATTATAAACAATCATTGATAATGTCTTTTATTTTTATAACACTTCTCATTATTTTTATTATCTTTATGGTAGGGGTGATCTTTATGGTGGAATTTAAGCCTATAAAGTTTGTTTTAGTGAATGAACTATTCTTCAATGTGTCTATTCCTTTATTATTCCTTGTTTTACTAGTCCATATTTATGCTTGACATATAAAGTTCTTGTGAAATGTAATAGTCTTTCTTTGTGTCTACTCATTATAAAAGTGTGTATTTTATTGGACATTATCATTCACTAATTTTTTTCTCAATTAATGAAATAATTCACTATTAATTAGTGAAAAATGTTTCTTAAACTTTTAAAAGTATGTTGATAAAAAATATTCACATAATGACGTAAATATAAAAAAATAGGAATAGAACTATATAATGACATATTATTTACAATTAACAATTTATTTTATCATTTTTATATAAAATGTCATACCAAAATACCACCAATGATTTTATGTTATAATTTTATGATAGTAAAGACATGAATCATATTTTTTAACCTTAAAATTACAATGAATAAATTACCAAGATTATGTGAAAATAAAACCATTAAAAATGAATGTAGTTATCAAATAAAATTATATATTTAAAAATATGCATGAATATAATAAAATGGATATAGTAATATATATAAAAAGTATGGAAGGAATAATTAAGGAACCACATAGGTTGGCGATATGCATTACGCCTATATTTCCTTTCGGTCTTGGGTTTATGGATCATGGCCATGTCAGATGCGATGGGTTGCTGCTCATCATGTGAGTTTTTCTTTTCATAAATCAATTTTAATAAATAAATTTCTATTTTAAATGAAAAATATGTAAATGAATAACTTAGGTGATAATTGTTTTTATAAATCCTTGTTTTATTAAAAGAAATAAATTCAGTAAGAATTTATATTTATATTTATGAAAAATGTTCATTGTAATTTAAGATGTTGCATTTATTTATACATTGTGAAATTCCTAATTACTATTTAAGGGGATTAACCAAGAAATATTTATTGATTCTTTGATTGGGGAAAATATTTTGAAAATATATAATTTTTCTTCTATATAGTAAAAACTTGTAAGATATGCATATTTGATAAAATATGCTAAGTATTTTTGTTATTCATTCCTTGAACATTAATCCATGTAATATTTTGTTATGTGATGAAATGCATTGGAATTATATGTCAGGGTTGGGGATAAAAATTATATATCCCCTCAGTCGACTAGTTTATCTCATGAAACAACTAAGATAGTGCAACACCCTAACATGTTTATGAAATATTTCTCTTTTATTAAATTGTTTTCTTCGGTAGCTTAAGTTTCATGCAACACTGAGTTTAATCAAACCGTTATATACTATTAAAACATTATTAATTTAACATAACCATTATAACCTATCCATTTCATTGGAATTTATGAATATGAGTAACCATATTATGAAAAATATTTATTAATAGGAAAGTACAGATTAATTTTTTAGTAAAGATATTTTATTCTTGAGAAATATGTTTTCTTAAAAAAATGATTTTATTGTTATCTATGAGAAAATATATATAATTAATTTTTAAAATTTTATAAATTATATATCAAAAAATAAAATTTATTTCGGAATTCATAACTTCAAAATTATCTCGGTTTGATTTTTTTAAATTTTTTACAAAGTTTGAAATTTTAATGAATAGTGAAAATACTGATTACACTAAAAATGATATTTTCCTTTAAATAATTTGAAAAGAAAAATTATATTAGTTTTAAACTTTAATTAGTTCATTTAAAATATAAATAATATAATTTTTGTCTTTAAAATGTATTTTATACATGAATTTAGTATTAAAAAAATTTATATTTGAAAGTTCATTTTTCGGAAAATTTATTTTTATTAAATTTTTTCAGTTAAATATTAAAATAAATTATATAAAATCTGGGTTTTTAATTTTAAAAAAATTAATTCCATATTTTGAATCATGTGGTCTAGATTTTGAAAATAAATCCGTTTAATTTTTTTTTCAATGTGAATTGTAATCTTGGTAAAATGTATCATCTCGATAAAGGATAAATCATGTTAATCTAGATTAATAATAAAATATAACTCCATAAGTTTTCATCCAAATTCTTATTGAATTAATTAAATACTAACATTAAAACACAGTACATTAAATTTAGTTATTTAATGGACACTTTTCCATGAAAATGACTTAGACACTATTAAAATCAAAGAAAGTGAAAAAAAATGTCACTCTTATTTTTAATAACTATAGATTTTTTATAAAGGTTTAACTAGAAGATATCCGAGACTATAAATATTATTTATAAAGATACAATATTTATATGAATCATGGTAATTTATTTAATAAAATTATGAATTAAATAATTACCCTAAATTTTTACACAACACTGATGCAGTAATTACTCAATTAACAGAAAAATAGAATAAATGGTAATAAAAATACTAAAAGTAATATAATTAGAGATATGTAAGGTAATCTATAAATTTTCTAGATTAACATGACATATTTAGGATGTTACAAAATATTTTTTTAGAATTTCACTTGTTTTATTGATGTTTTTAAATGTCAAAGTAATGAATTGTATTAAAATTGATAATAATGATATTTTATGGGATTAATTTTTTATTAAATTTTTTAAAAATCATAAAAATATATTTTAGAAATTCAAATTGATAATTATATGATTTAAAATTTCATAAATTTGCCATTAAGTTTTCAATTTACACCATATAATTAAAAAATTAAAACGGTTCTATTTTGAAAATTTTGTTACCGTAGTTAAAATTAATATAGGTTAACTAAGGGTTACTCAAAATGATACAGTTTAAAATAAAACAAAATCGTGTATAAATTATATTTTATGATGATTTTATAACATCTTATTATCTTAACCTCAAATCCATTTCTATTTTTTGGTATTTATATTGAAAATTACTTTATTATAATTTAATATTTTGAGATATTCCAAACCAATCCTCTCTTCACCTTATAAATAACACCCCTCACAACCCATCCTCGTCAAACCATCAAAGCTTTGAATCTTTAAAAATAATGGTAAATACTATAATACACACTATCCCCACACCCAAGTGCTTATGGTCTCACAAAAGTACCAATTCAAAGTTCTTCAAGGGTTCTTTCAAGGAGATCATATTCAATAGGTGACATTCTCAAACTACCTCATTAATTTATTTTCTTCTTATACCTTCTCCTCATATATTTCATAAATAAAAGAATAATTACTCTTTTATAATATATATACGAGAATTTTATATTTCTAATATAATATTTTCTATCCATCCTTTTTTATCATCTCCTCGTATTCAAAGAAACGAAACTATTGTCCAAATTATGGTGGTTAACCGTCTCTATGGATAATGAGTTTAAATATTCCCTTATCACCTTCAAGGATGGTCATAAAAATATTATTATGGTTAAATCATAGTTTAATAAGTATTTTATAACTTATTTCATGTTCAATATCCGATATAAAGAAATTATAATAAATAAAATGAATCTATTGTGCAATGGTTAGAAATATTTCCAAAATAAACTAAACATTCATCATTAATGTTTTATGAAATGAATCATCCTATTGTCAAAAAAACATTATATGGGAATATTTTAAATTTTTTATTTCTATTAATATTATTTCATTCCACTTTAGGAATATTATTTCCATTCAACATGAACTTTCATAAGTATACATGAGTGAACTATCCTTGAAACCATAAAATAAGCACTCCAAGAACGACAAAATTGAACCTTATAACTCATTTAAATGGATGTAAATGTAATTAATAAAATTATTATAAATCAAATAAATATGTAACAGGTTCTGAGTTAAGAAATTAATAAATCTAATTTTATTATCCTGAACATTAAGTGGAAGTGGAGAACACATTTAGACATAAGGTTATGGATCTCTCAGAACCTCCATATTTCCTTTGTGTTTTGAGTTCCTTCTCTTTACCTCAACTTATCTATTTATTAATTATTTATAACTATAAAATTTTCTATTTATATATACTTCACATATTTATTTATCTCAATTCGTCTTTCTTTTATTGGGATTTATATTTTTTATAAGGTTCCCTTCTCAATTCCTCTTGATAAACAACCCATTAAAGGGAACTTCCGTTTTTCCTAACCATTTGGAATTAAACACCATAAAATATTTTAATCCAAAAATATTTTTCTAAAATCACTCAATTTATCATCAAAAACATTTTTTAGTTTGTTTCTGGTTTTATGCAAACAATTATGCCATTATCCTCCTTAACGACTCTTTATTCTCTTCCCTAAAATCGCGCTTAAGTATCACATTTTTAAAGTTACCTAACCACTCCTTTTAATTATTTCACTTCATTTAGACTTAATTATTCATGATATATAATTGTATTTAATTTAATAATTTATATGAATGATTTAAATACCTTTTCTCATGAATAATATTGTTATACACCCTTTGGTTTTTCCTTGTGACATGATTACAATGCTCATTTCTATACAGGTGTAACCCTTATGTTTATTACTTATGTTTGATTATTTATGTGTAAGAAATATGAATGAACATGTTATGATGGTTTTTTCTAGATATAACTCTAATTAATTGGGTAATGTTATAGTATCATGAGATATTCTATATGGGATTAGTGAGTAAACTTGATCCATTATGGGACTTTGTCCACCATGTGATATAGTCCTGGTAGTTATCCTTGAATCTTATTTATATCATGTTATATGTTGATTAAATTTTCATATATTTACATAATCAAATGATTATATATTCTATATGTTATAAATTTAAATGTTTATTCATGATTCCTATCTTTTTATTTAATCATGATATGCCTTATAACCCATGTGCTATGATTCATTTCAATATTTATTTCCTTACTGGGATTTTTTTTCTTATCCCTTTTGCCTATGTATTCCCCAAGTTATCCTATGAGGTTTTAGGACCTCAAAGGTAGTTTGGATCTCATTATTAAGATTAAAAAATGTGTTTTATTCTAGTTACATATATCTAATTATGTACCTAGTCTTTCAAAGACAGTAGAATTTTTTATCATTGTCTTGTATTTCATATATAATTATAATTAAAATCATGTGATAAAATGTGTTAAAGGATTGGGTCATTATAGTTATACATTATTCACATATTATTACATGATTTTAATAATTATTATCCTTAAAATACAAACCAAGTATTGAAAATTCTTGTGGATTTGGAAAAATAAGTACATAATAAAACATCATTTTTATAATTCATCGTAATTAGATCATATCTCCATTTGAGCACCTAAATATTCATATGATAAACTATAGAAATTCATAGATAGAAAGGATGGTCTATATAGCATAGTAAGGGGATAAAAATGGTATTCAACCATAACACATGGGTTAGAAGGCATAACTTGACAATTTATAATGAATGACTCATGAATAGACATACAGAAGCATAAAATATAGAACATGGAATCATATGATCATGAAAACATAGGAAAGTGGATTACACATATAACATGACATAAACCTAAGTTAATTCTAACTACCAAGACTATATCACATGGTGAAGGTCTCATATTAGATTAGGGTTACTCCTAAATATTATACAAAATGTCTCATGAGACTAAAAAATTAACCAATGCATTGAAACTCTATATGGGTAAACCCACCATAAGTTTTTCATGCATATGTGTGCGACATCAATAATTGAACGTAATTAATAAACTTAAGGGTTACCCATGAGAATAAATAGGTATTTTAATCATGTCATAAAGAATAATTGAAGGGTGTATCATAATGGTTACATGAAAGAAGGGATTTAAATCATTTTTGAGAATTCATAAAGGAAAAAATGAGTATATATCAAGATTAATTATGTCCAATAGTATTGAAAAAATTAAAAATAGTTGTGAGGTAACATTTGAAATTTTCCAGTTAATTGTGGTTTTAGGGAAAAAAATAAATAGTTTTTAAAGAGGTTAGCAACCTGATTTTTGGCATAAAACCAAAAATTAAATAAAATTGTCTATCATGATAAATTTATAGAATTTATAAAAATACCATATGATTAAAATATTTTAGGAATTGTACATGAAAATGGGTAAGAAACTGAGAAGTTCCCTTTAATCGATTTTTGTTATCGTGAAGAATTGAGGATGGAACTTTATAAAACAAGCAATTCAGCAACAAAGATATATAAATCTAAATAAATAAATATGGGTGGTACTTATAAATAAAATATATTATAATTATATGAGAATAATTAATAGAAAAATTGTGTAAAATAGAGAGAAAGCATAACCCAAATGAAATGTGGAGGTTTTGAGAGATCCCTTACCTTATGCATGAATGCATTCTTCACTTGCACTTAATGTCATGGAAAATAAAATTAGATTCATTAATTTATTATTTAATAACATATTCTACATGTATTTGATTTATCTAAACATTATTAAGCTCATTTATGTCTTTTTTATGAGTTATAGGGTTTAATTTATTCATTCTTGGAGTGTTCATTTCATGGTTTCATGGTCGTTTCACTTGTGTATAATTATGAAAGTTCTTTTGTAATTGTAATATTATTATAGAAATAAAAATAAATGGAATTAATACAATTAATTAATTTTAAATGGTCTTATATATCATTTTATTTTCTAACAAGTAGATGATTCATTTGATAAAACATTAATGATAAATGTTTACTTTATTTTTGTGTTTTTCCCATCCATCGTGAACTAGTTTTGTTTTATTTAATTTTATGTACATAAATTAGTTCCATAACATGGTATAAGTCATAATATAAAAATTAAAATATTATTTAATAATAATAATAATTTTATTTCTATCCTTTAAGGTGGTAAGTAAAAAATCAAAACTCATTATCCAAGGAGAGAGTTAATCACCATAATTTGGAAAATAGTTTCCTTTATTTAAATAAGAGGAGATGAGAAAAATGGATGGATAGAAAATATTCCATTATAAATTTAAAATTTTAGTATATACATGATACTAGGGTTATTATGATGTTATGGATTAATTGGTTGAGGATAAGGTAGAATTAGAAAATAAATTAAGAGAGGTGGTTAAAGAAAGTTACCTCTTGAATATCACATGTTTAAATGATCCCTTTACAAACATAGAATTGTTCTTTTGGTAAAATAATAAGCACATAGACATGGGGAGAGTGGTGAGGAATTATTTTTTAATATATTTTTATATATTAATGTCTTGAAAGGTGTGAGGAAAAGGGGTTGTGATGGGTGCTATTTATAAGGGTGGAGAGTGGTGTGAGTGAAATTTCTCAAAATATTAAATTATAGAAAAACTATTTTCTTTCCAAATATAACCAAATGGCCATGGATTTAAATATAAAATAATATAAGGTTTTAATATCATCAAAAAACAAATTTTTTGTTTTGGTTTTATTTTAAACCTTATCATTTTTAATAACCCTTAATTAACCTATTTTTATATTAATTGTGGTAACAACATTTTCAATATTAAAAGGATATAATTTTATCTTATATTTCGTAAATTTAAACATAAATGGAAAATTTATAAAATTTTACACCATTTATAAATTAAACTATATTTTTTAAAATATTTTTATTATTTTTTAATAATTTCATAAAATATTAATCCCATAAAATATCATTATTGTTAATTTTGATACTATTCACTAATTTGACATTTAAATACATCAATAAAATAAATAAAATTTAAAAAAACTATTCCATTATATCCTAAACATGTCATATAATCTTTAGAATTCTGTATCACTTTAAATATCTCAAATTATATTACATTTAATATTTTCATAATTATTTATTTAATTTTTCTATTAATTGAATAATTGTTGCATCAGTGTTGTGTAAGAATTTCGGGTAATTATTTAATTCCATAACATTATAAATAAATTTCCATGAAGAATATATATCTTTCATATTTTGAAATAAAATTTATAGTTGAGTATATCTTCCAGATAACCCCATATTAAATGTATTATACTTATTAAAAATTAGATTGTGAAATTTTGTCACTTTCTTTGATTTTAATAATGTATAAGTAATTTTCATGGAAAAGTGTCCATTAAATATAAATATTTCAAAAAATGACTAATAAGGGTCAAATTTAATTTATCCCACAATAATTTGGATTAAAGTTTATGGTCTTAAAAATTATTTATAATCTAGATTAACCTGATTTACCCATTATAGAGATGATAAATTTTACAACAGTTACTATTAATTTTTAAAAAGGGGGTATATTTACTAAATTTGGGCCTACTGATTCCAAATATGGAATCTATTTTTCAAAATTCAAAACACCAATGTGACATATATCAATTTAAAATTAAACTGGAAATACCCAATGAAAAACAATTTTTTCTGAAAAATGCCCTTTAAAGTATAAAATGTTTTTATAATAAATTCATGTATAAAATTAATTTCAAATAAAAAAATTAGATTTTTATTATAACAATTAACTAATTAATGTTTCAAATGATTCCAAAATATAATTTAAATTTTTATTCTTTTTTAAACAGTATATAGTTTTGAACGTAAATTAGTATTTGTCACTATTCATTAAAATTTAAAGCTTTTTAGAAAATTACAAAAAAATCATCCAAGGATTATTTTGACATGATAAATTAATTAATTAAGACAATTTTCTAAACTAAATTTTATAAAGGTGTCAAAATTAATTGTTTTTATTTTCTCATAGAAAGAAATAAAATTTTCTAAGAGAACATTTCTTTGAAAAATAAAATGAATTTACTACAAATTATGTCTTAGTTTACTAAAAATTAATAAGTAAATTTCATAATATGGTTTTTCCAATTCATACACACCAATTAAACCTATAGGTTATCAAGTTCATGTTAAAATAATAAAAATTAATAGTATATTGGGGATTATTTAAACTCGGGGTTGCATGAAACAAAAGATACCAAAAAAATTATTTATTTATCAATAAATATTTCATAAAAAATATATGGGTATTACATTATTCCCCATTTTAAAATTTCTCCCATTAAATTTCATTTTACATAGTAATCTAAAAATAGGTAAGAGTACTTCTCCTTCATCGCTTCTTCTAGTTCTCGTGTCGCCTCTTTGTGTTTTGGTTCCTTTATAATACTTTAAATAAGTGAGTTGTCTTCTTTCATAGAACATTATCTCTATGGTTCAACATATTCACTTGATGATCATTGTAAGAGAGATCACTTTACAACTATATCACCTCTAAATTTAGTACATTTGAGGCATATGGTATGTACTTCATCATGAGGGATATGTGGAATAAATCATGTACATGAGACATGGTTAGTGGAAGTTTTAGTCAATATATCACATATCTGATACAATTAAGAATCCAAAACATGCCTATGTACTTGGGAGTTATCTTTCCCTTCTTCCCAAATCCCATTACTCTCTTCCATAGAGATATTCATATGAATACCTTATCTATAAACTCAAAATCTATGTCCCATCGACGATTGTATTTATAGCTCTTCTGTCGACTTTTGGTAGCCCTGATGTGCTTCTAAATAGACTTCACATTTTATACCATTTCTGTGACCATTTCAAGTAAATGTATCTTACATTCACTAACTTCATCATATAATGAAGGTTTTATACATCTCTTCCCAGAAATACTTTCATATGGATCCATTTTCATGCTTGAGGGGAAACTAGTTTAATAAGAAAATTCAAACAGTGGAGGATGTTGATACCATACTCCATTAAAGTCCATTGAAAATGATCTCAACATGAATTCCAGTGTCTGAATGATCTGCTCGGGATGACATCAGTTTCAGGTTGATAAGTCTTACAAATGTTTAGTTTGGTTTTTAAAACATGTTGGATACTTTTCATGAACATAGAGGTAAATATCAAATCTCAATCAGATATAATTGATAATAGTACTCCATAAAAACTCACCACTTATATGATTTATATTTATGTACGTAGATCAAGTATTAATTTATATCTTATTGAAATAAAGTAATATCTCTTTATACAACGATCCATAATAACCCATACATCATTATATCCTTTATATATCTTCGGATGTCACTAACAAATTCCATGGTGATGTTTTTTCAATTCCATGTTCGAATAGGTTATGGTTGAATCATATCTTTATACATTTTCCCTTCACCATTCACTTTCTAACATACTAGAAACATTAATGCATATTTATTGATCTCTTTCTTCATATTGTCCCACCAATAGTTCTCTAGGATGCCTTGATACATATTTTTTCTCCCTAGGTGATGGAGAAGGTTGACCTATGTGCATCATTCAAAATCTCCCTCTTTATATTAGGATATTATGGTACACATAGTCATGACCTAATTATTACAACTCTATCATCATCAATTTTTGAACTTCAAGGATTTCCCATTTCAGAAAGATTCAACCTTCTGTTGAATTTCCACATCATTTCTTTGAGAACCCTTTATCTTCTTCATAAGGGATGGTTGAGAAATCATTTAAGAAATTAATGATGATTTTATATCCCTTATTATTCCCATGTCCATGTTTTAAATGTATAAAAATATTGTATCCTTTCCAATTATCATAATTAATAAAGATTAATGATCCATTCTACTTATATCATCTTCCACATTATTTTCATTACTAGTATGGTAGTTGATTTAGTAGTCATAATATTTAATTATCTATAACCATATTCATTGGAAAATATTAATATCCTTCTATTTGAATATTTATTTTAGACTCATTTGATTAGTATATATCTCCAACTTCTCCCCATGGAGGTAATGCCACCATATTTTCAATGTTAAGATCACAATTGTCAACTCCAAATCATATATGGGTTTTTCTTCTCATGAAATTTCAATTTAATTGAGGTTCAGGATATTAATTTATCATTTTTAATCACTACATAACCTAATCCCTTATTTGTTACATCTATATATACCATGAATATTTCTCAACTTATGGATAATTTATGTATTATTTATATGATAAGAATATTGTTAACTCTTCGAATAAATCTACATATTCGTTGGTCTAAACAACTTTAATCCCTTCAGAGTCATCTTGGTTAGTGAGAATGAAAGATATGTGAAGTTATTTAAAAATCATTGGTAGTACCTAGATATACCAAGGAATCTATGGATCTCTATTATAGATGTTGGTATGGGACACTCCTCAACTTCCATTTTCTTAGATAAATCCATATATATCCCTTACTTAGTGATTACATGTCCCAAGAATGATACTTTCTCCATTCATTACTCACCTTTACTATACATTTCATATAGTTTCTCCCTTTAAAAAGTCTTTACCAAATATTGAAATAATCCTAAAACTCCTTCTTTCTCATGGATTATATAAAAAAATTATTTATATTGACTACCAAAATTTTTTCAAAGTAATCTCTAAAGACTACATTCATTAAGTACATGATAATTTCTAGGTAATTATTGAATTATAAGGGAATAAATATGAATTCATAGTGTTCATACCTCATTTAAAAAGTAATCTTGGGAATATATTCCTTATTCACCTTTAATTAGTGATATATCAACCAAAGTTCCACCTTAGATAAATAATTATCCCCACTCAATTGATTGAATAATTCATCTATCCATGGAAGGGTATACTTGTTCTTTATCAAGGTTTTGTTGAGCTCTTGATAATCAATGCATAATAACATTGATCCATATTTCTTCATGATGAAGAGGACTAGAGTACCCCATCGTGAGGTACTCAGGAATATGAAACCCTTGTCCAGATTCTCTTGTAACTGCTTCTATAGCTCTTCAAACTCAATGGTGGTCATTCTATTAGGTTTCTTTGATATGTAAAAAGATTTAGGTATATGTTCAATTTAAAACTCATCCTCTCATTAAAGAAGAATACTGAGAAATTTTTCAAGGAACACATTAGTTTAGTCCCTCACAATGGTCAGATCTTCAAGAATGATCCACTTGTTTGTTTTAATCATTTTAGGTAGGTATTCATTGTCATAATGAAATAATATCCACACTTGAATTGATGTTTCTGAAGAAGATTCTTCTTACTCCTTACACTTGTACAAAATTAGAGTATGTCTTGGGATGTGAAGAGTGACCTCTCTCTCTTTCTCAATATTTGATGTTGGATTTTTATAAAGATAGAAAATCCATTCCCAATATAACATAAAAATCCACCAAATGAAGTAAGATGATATTTTATCAGAGGTTGAGTCAAAAAAAATTGACCGTGGAGGAGTTATATAATTTAAATGAAATAATTTCCCCATTTTCTATTCTCATATATAACTCAACTCCCATATTTTGAGGTGGTGTTTAAATAGTTATACTAAACTTGAAAGATATGAAAGAATTCATAGAACAATAATCAAACAGTACATTCTCTATTTTTTAAATAATAACCAACATACCTATCACCACGTCATTGTTTAAATAAAAGCCAGAAATAGTGATAGCATATTCCCTTTATTGTTGCGTTGGAGGTTTTTTTCGTTGAATATATCTTAAAACTATTGGATTATGGATTTAGATCGCATAATTTCTATGTTTATTGAAGTTAAATCATTTCATGATAGGCATAATGTTCACATATAGCTTCTTTTAAACATCCTCATTAGTGGTGTTCTTCGTTTCACTTCAGAATTGATTAGCATGTGCCCCTCTTTTCCACACATGAATCACCTTATGGTTCCCCTTAAGTAGTTTCTAGGATCCTTCTTACCATGCTTTTGAAAAGTGGGATGTCAGTTTGTCTTTCCTCAATGATATTTTTTTATTGTCCCTCCTAAAGATAATTTCATCTTCCATTTATTGTCTCTTTTCCATAAGAACACTTAGAATCATCGATCTTCATCTCAACATTAAGGGAACAATGAATAATCTATTCATTACTATCAATTATTGAGTCACTAATTATTTTTTTAGATTTGGTTTCAAACCACTAAAGAATTTTTCTACATTACTTTTAGTGTTGATGACAAATCCAAAAGTATAGCATACAATCCTTTAAAATATTACCTCATATGCCCTGATATAGTCATTTACCTTTTTCTACAGCCTAAGGTTCTTTATCTATATATTAATTTAGAGCTTTAAAGTAAAATATTTTATTTAATCCCTCCGAATCCATGTAATAAATTTCAACTTTAGAATTAGAGTTTTTGATTAGTTTTCACCTCTGGTCTGATTCCCCGCCATAACTACAAACCACCAAAATGACTTTCTCTTATTCTACCCATTGGAGGAAAGTGAATATATTCTAAATTCAGTTAATATATTTCTATGGGATGCGAGGATCGGAAGATCCACTAAATATATGAGGATTTTTTCTCATAAAAGATTCAACTGGAACATTATTTTCCTTTGAAGAATGAGGGAATTCCACATGATTGAAGTTATTATTTATAACTTGAGTAAGTTGATCTAGTACTATTATTATGTTACGAGCTCCCATTACCATCATTTTTTTCCTTTAATAAGGGAAATCAACACAATACCTATAAACTTGGTTTTTATCATGGGTTCTCTTATTTATATCCATTAACTAGAAAAGAAAAAAATTAGGGGGTCTTGAATGCATAAAAATGAGAATAGACAAAGGAAATTATAAACATAGAAGAATAAACTTATAAATGAAAATTATATCCTAATATGTGATTCCATAAGTTAAAATCTGGGTTATCTGTGGAGATAGAATTATCCCTAGGGTTCTTACTAAATTATTCTATTCTTAATCCCCAAAAATAACTAGACCGTGCTCTATGACCAAATATATCAACCTAAAACTTTTTCACATATTATTATATGATTAAAAGTATAATTATCTATAAAATAAAACCAAGCATAAAAAATTCTAGTGACATTCTAAGACTAGGTACATAATAAAACACTATTTGAATTCATCTTCTTAACTAACCCATAAATCTATTTGATGTCTTAAAACTATATAGGATAACTTGTGTAAATACATAGAAAAAAGTGATGATCTAAAAATCCCAGTGATGGGATAAACATGGGATTGAATCATAACACATGGTTTCGATGAAATAAAATGATAATATAAATGGAACATATCATTAATAGAAACATGGAAGAATAAAATGAAAATCATGGAATCATATGATCATGGAAACATGGGAAAGTGGAAAAAACATCTATCATGACATAAACATGAGGCAAGGATAACTTCTATGACTATATCACATGGTGGAAAAAGTCCCATATTGGATAGATTTACTCTCTAATCCAATAAATAACATCTCAAGATACTAAAAAAATAACCAAATAAATGGAGCTCTATATGGGTGCACCCATCATAACATTTTCATGCATATGTGTTCCATATAATGAATCAAATATAAATAATAAACATAAGTGTTACCCATGTGAAGAAATTGGTATTGTAATCATGTCATAAGGCATAACCAAAGGGCATACCATGATAGTGTCCATAAAATAATTGATTTGAATAATTTTTGGCAATTTATAAATGAAAAATAAGTATAGAACAAGAATAAAAATCTCTAACTAAAATGAAAACATGGAAAAGAGTGGTTAGGTAAAGTTAGAATTTTTCCACTTCAGTGCGGTTTTAGGAAAAACAATAAAAATTATTTAAAGAGTTTAAATGAATAAATATTTGTGTAAAAACAAAAAATAACTTGAATATTTTCTCATGATAAATTGAGTTATATTATAAAAGTGTCAGTGGCTTATAATAGTTTATGGAGTGTACTTAAAAATAGGTAAGAAACAGAGAAGTTCCCTTTAATCTGGTTTTCTTATTAAGAGGAATTGAGAGTGGAACATTATAAATCATGTAATTACACATAAAAGAGAGATTAATTGAGATAAATCAATATGTTTGGTAAATATAAAAATAATATGTGATAATTATATAAGAATAATTAATAAAAAAAATTGAGTCAAAGAGAGGGAAAGTGCAATCAAAAAGAAATATAGAGGTTATGATAGATTCCTTACCTTATGTATAAATGTGTTCTACACCTGATATTAATGTTCTATATAATAAAATTAGATTCATTAATTGCTTAAATAATAACCTATTCAACTTTTATTTAATTTATAATAATTTTATTGAGTTCATTTATTGTCATTTTGAAGAGTTAAATTTCATCATTCTGAGAGTGTTCGTTTCATGATTTCATGCTCGGTTTACTTGTGTATAATTATGGAAGTTATTGTAAAATAAGAATACTATTACAGAAATAAAAAAGAAATAGAATTAACAAACTTACAAAATTTTAAATGGCCCCATGTATCATTTTAATTTCTAACATGAGGATTATTCATTTTATAAATCATTAATGGTAAGTGTTTAGTTCATTTTGGTGGTTTTTCTATCCATCACGAACTAGTTCTGTTTTATTTAATATTATTTCATATATTAGTTACATAACATAGAATAAGTTATAATATAATTATTAATATTCAATTAAACCATAATAATATTTTATTACCATCCTTGAAAGAGATAATGAAAAAACAAAAACTCATTATCCATAGAGATGGTTAATCGCCAAAATTTGGACAAATGTTTCATTTATTTGAATAAGAGGAGAAGAGAAAAGGGTATGGATAGAGAATATTAAATTATTAATATAAATTACCATTATATACATGATATTGGATTTATTTGTTTATTAATGAATCAGTTTAGTATAAGGTTTAATAAGAAAATGAATTAAGAGAGACGTTAAGGAAAGCTACCACTTAAATATCATATCCTTGAAGGATCCATTTAGGAACCTTCAATTTGTCTTTTGGTGAGACTAGTATAACTTTGAAATGGGGAGAGTGAGTAAGAGAGTTTTTATAGAGATTTTTAACTCTTAAAGGCTTGTAATTTTTAGGATAAGGGGTTGTGAGGAGTGGTATTTATAAGGGTAGAGAGGGGTGTTTTTGAAATTTATCAGAAGACTAAATTATAATAAATTCATTTTCTATAAAAAAAATTCCATGTATTAGAAGTTAGAATATGATAAGGTTGTAATATCATTAAACAATAAATTTTAGACATTTTTTTTATTTTAAACCTTATCATTTAGATTAACGCTTAATTAACCTATTTTAATTTTAACTATGGTAACAACTTTTTCAATATAAAAACATCATAATTTTTACTTTTATAGGGTAAATATTACCATAAATGGAAAATTTAGGAAATTTTATACCATTTAACAATCACTTTGTATTTTTAAAATATTTTTTATTATTTTTAAATAATTTAATAAAATATTAATCCTATAAAATATCATTATTGTTATTTTTGTTACTATTAACTAATTTTACATTAAAAAACATTAATTAAACCAACTATTTTATTACATCATAAAAATTTAATGGTCATATAGATAATTTTTTAACATATTAAATATAAAAAATTATATTACTTGTAATATTTTTATCACCAGTTATTTGATTTTTCTACTAATTGAATAAATATTGCATCAACATTGTGTAAAAATTTAGGATAAATATTTAATTCATAATTTTTTTTAAATAAATTACCATGATGAATATAAATATTTTATATTTTTGAATAATACTTATAGTTTATTATATCTTATGTTTAAACCCATATTAAAAATATTATACTTATTAAAAATAAGATTGTGAAATTATGTCACTTTATTTGGTTTTAATAATGTATTAGACATTTTCATGGAAAAGTGTCCATTAAATAACTCAATTTAGAAACATAAGTGTTTGTGGTCAAATTTAATTTATACAATATGAATTTGGATGAAAACATATGGACTAATCACTTAATATTAATCTTTATTAACTCGATTTACTCTTTACCGGGGCGATAAATGTTACCACAGTTACTATTCATATTGACCAAAAATAAAATGGGTCTATTTACTAAAGGTGAACCTCCTGTATAGTGAGCCTCACTTAAAATGAAAGGAAATTATATCATTTTTGTGGAGAAATTAATACATTACACAAACAGACTCCCAAAGACCTTGTTAGTTTAATGACTTTGGAAACATGGGAACATAAACTATAGTACATAAGTGATATGAATTATCTCCTACTAGGTTATTCTTGACTAACACCCTTTATAGAAACATCATAAAAATAACATATATTTATAACCATGGGAAAGAAAACATAAAAATTTGTGATCTCAAATGCTTAGTATGGGAAAATGGATATATGTAAGCATAATCATGAGCATAAGGTTATGAGAACATGATCATAACATTTTAAGATCATACCCTACATATAAAAGATAATAAACATGAATCTTGGAATAAAGATAGGAAGTTCATATGATATGAATCATCAAGGAGTCAAGATCATAATCCATGAATTCATAACATAGGAATAAGATAGTGAGTTGTGGCGGACACATGATAATATAAAATTATTTCCATAGTATTCAAGGAATCACTACCAAAGACATATTATTGGAATGGGTTCACTCCCTAAACCATCTTAGTAGTCAAGGTTCACTCCCAAGACCATATTAGGAGACATAGTCCTTTACTGAACCAATATCACCCCTTGTTCCTTCCATGTTTATCTCATGAGATATAAATATTTACCCAATTCATTAGAGAGAGATATATGTCCCACCCATCTCATAATTACATCATACATATCTATTTCAAAAGATCATAAATATTCATCATATCAAACCTCACGAAATGAAATGGGCGTCATAAGCATGTAATCATATCATAACCTATCGAAAAGAGATAGGTTTCATAATTATTTCATCAAATCATAACCTCTAAAAAGAAGTGAGTTTCATTGGAATAAAATGTAAGATTTGGTGTCCTAGAACTAACTGGTTTTCCTTTGATTACATGGATATTTAATTAAATATCTTATTACATATTGTTTATTGTTCTGCATGAATATACTGTAATAATGTTATAGAGTAGTTGTTTCATTGATAGGGTCATGGAATTTCCCCACTATGATGAGAACATTGAAATGATATAACAATATTCTTAAATATTGTTTTATGGTTGGATGACATACTAGGATGGGACACATAGCATGCAGACCATTAGGTGTGAGTACTCATAAGTAGATGAGACTTCCTCTCATGAATTTCGCACATGGTAATCTCTAAGATAGTTGATTATGAGAACATACCCTCCAAAAGTAATTATGCATGTTTTGTTATCATTGGATATTTCTATCTGCGAGCATGTGTAATATTCCTTAGACATTAATATTAACATTAATACGTGTCATGAATCACACACTTTTATTTAATGACGAAGACCATCACGCAGACAGTTGGTGGTAAGTAGGATACATTGGGTGTGTCATGAGTGACATGTTATTAATGGATAAGTCGATGAAGTATTTTTCCCTTCCATTTATGGAAGTTGATATTTTGGCCCTTTGATTAAATTAGAACCGTCGTGTGAAAGTCTATGGCCATGGTGTAATGAAGAGTTTATTTCAGGTAGTCAAAGCACGACGTATCAAGCATAAAAGTTGATGACATAATCATGAAACCTTATTGATGATATATTGCGACAAATGAGTTATATTACACAGTGAGTGTTCATATGTGCATGTCATTATTGCGACTTTAAGTTCTTTCTCCTGGGTGCCTTGACCTGTTGCTAGATAGTACTCTTGGACATTAGGCAAGGCTGCCTAATTCCAACTAGAAATAATCCTAGAGGGTAACATACTAAGGTATTATGGTTGTCTTGGTTAACTTTAATTTGAATTTAATTAATAAATATTATTCTCAAGACAGTGGAATAATTTTATTCAAGTTAAAATGATTTCATAAATTCAATAAATATTTATTCAATAGATTGTGGGTAAAATATATTTATCTATTATATTGAACATTTAATAAATATGTATTTACTAGTTTGTAAATAAAATATTAATTTATGAGAATAAATTATTTATTTATTTATTTATGTGTTCAATAAATGGAATTAGAGTTCAAGCGGACCAAGGTTGGTCTGGTAGTAAAATAATTGTTATTAAGATTGTGAATTATTATTTAACAAGTTGGCACAAATTAAAATATTAATAACGCTGCTATTATTTTGTGATGTTGAATTTTATTTATTCCGCTTTTCTCAAGTTATCACACCATAAATAATGATGTTGTATTATTATTAAAAGCATGGGTTTTCTCTAAGGTTATGAATCTATTTAATTACTTTTATTCAATTAAATATTGTAACTGATGCCCCGTGTCAACAAATAGACATGTACATCTATTTTTCCACATACCGAACTGCACACCTGGTGAATTGATAATAGTTGATCTAAACAATTTCTCTCTCTAATCCTCTTCCCACCCCTCTCAAGAATGAGAGACGTTTTTCAAGTTCGAAGAACAAGTGATCAAGAACTACGGACACAAGACACTCACTTCACTGCACTAGAACCAGGAGAACAAGTGATATCTATTGGAGGCCATCAGAACATGTGTGGATCACTACTAGATGGATTCTATTTTGGATCCTTGAAAGCAAAACAAGATAATCTGGAAGGTTCATTCCAGACGATCAACATCATCAATGAAGAAAATACTAAATATTTAGGTATTATTTTCTTTATGAAATTAATTAAATTAATTATAAACATGGTGTAAAAGATCATCTATAATGGTTTCAGGCCACTTACTTCTTTATCTAAGTCTTTTATTATATTCTATAGAGACTAGATTTCATCATAGTATTGATCCCAAAATAATCATTGATCATGGTAAAAATCAATGTCGGTTTCCACCCCAATAATGCTTCTGCTGTGCCCGGAACCCTCAAGTGGTATCATAGGGAGGTTACATCATAGTTTATAATGATTTAAATATTTATTTGATGATTTATGCATTTAATAATTTAGTTGTTTCAATTCAAGTTAATCGTTATACAAATCTGAATCTTAAGATCCGTTCCTCCTCTTTCTTTTCTCATTCACCTTACAGAAACAATATTTTCATTTAATTTTGATTAAAATAAAATAGGGGATCTCATATAGAGGTGCCAAAGGTTCATGTATGTACAAAACCAGAACACACGATGTGTATTCCGAAGTACACACCATGTAGCCAAGGTTCAATTAATCGATTCTGGTCTGCCAAACCAATCTATGTCATTGGAGTTTGTCTAAGTCATAATGACTATGTGTGTTGACCAGGAACAGGTGGCATGTGGTTTCTAGATTACACGATCTGTGGAATACTGGACACTATGTGTAGTCCCTTTAGGTTAGGATTAGACCATGTACCCCATACACATCTTGCCCGGATGGAGGTAGTGTAACGAGGAACTACATATCATGTAGCCCACTGAACACGTGGTTCACTCCTAACATTTCCAAAGTACACTCACGTGTCATTTCCCTAGGCATGTACTTCCTATTGATGGTAAAAAAAAGTACACACTGTATAGTTGGAACAATAGTCCGTGTACTCATCTAAATTACGCAAATTTATTAAAATTTATTATTATATTATACAAACCCTTAAGACGTGTACCATCATGCAGGTGTAAAGCTGAGGCGCAACACGTGATAAGTGTTTTATATATATGTGTTTAATTTAACATCTTCTTAATGTTTATTTCTACTCATTATTTCTTAATGAATAGGAATTCACCAGGTTTCCTTGAAGGTACAAGTTACATACAAATATAATTTTAAATGAATTTATTTGTTTAAAATTATGATGGACAAAAATCTCAAGGAAATTAATAAAAGGTTTTAAGATAAAAGGATTGATTAATTAAAGATCATAATTAATTTATTCAATAATGATTAATCATAAATAAAGATGATTAAATAATTTAATACTAGTTATATTAATTTGTAAATATTTTTTCATGTATGGATGATCACGAGCTAGACCAAGAACTTTGTATGTGGATGGTTTCTTTTAATTAATTTATTTAAATTAATTTTGTTGGCATGTGAGCATGTTCCTCAAAAATATGTAGGGCATGCCTGCCCAAGGTTTCATTTATTTAAAACCCCATTTTACCCCTCACCTACATGTGAGTTAAAAAAGTCATATGTAATGGATGGAACTCCCAAGATAGTGGAGGCAGTTCAAGCTATAGCTGAGATGAGACCAATCACAGGAGATACAGAGGTGGACAGGGGGAAAGTTGTAAACACAAATCCAAAAAGTTCAAGATGTTTATCCCCTCGGTCAGGGTTAGTTAATCAACCACTAAATAAAATAACCATTAGAAAATGTCATGACCATTCCCTTTACTTTATTTTATTTCTTCCAGTTTCTTGGTAAATCATTATGGATGTGTTTTCGTGATCGAATAATTAATGGATTAAACAAGCATGAAAGATGGGACTAAAATAAAAAATATTTATGCATAAATATTATAAATGCATGTTTAATCACTTATTTAAGTTCCAATTAATACTAACAAGCAAGTGATAATGATAATAATCAATGAACTCATAAGAGATAAAAATCCCTCAAATAAAATATTAAGTTAGACCAAGCCTTCTGTTACTTGATTAAGGGAAAAAATCAATAAAACTATGTGTTTTACCAACCCCTGTTGGGCACTTAATTTTATATAGGAATCCCTTATGAAAGGTTTCGGGTTGACTTAACCACATTAAATCAATAAGAGTATCCCTTTATAAACATGGTGTAATATTGGAGGCAAGATTTGAGGAAATCCAAATTCATAATTTCAAGATTAGGGAGTCCACTCAATAGATCAAGAAGCTGCAAGCCCATAGTTGGCAAAGAACTACCTACCTAAATACCTTATAATAGCTTGACTAACCCTTTTTGGGGTTATTCAAAGGGGAATATGGATCCTTTCCACTTAAATTTCATGACAAATGGACATTTTGATATCAATGGTGAGGGCCATTGGGACTTGATAAAATAGTGGGAGACTTAATAAAATTATTATTTCTCATAAAATGTAATCAAGAAAGTACTAATGATCTGCTCATTTAATTGTAGAATAAAAATGAAAATATCATCAACCACACTATCCCTGTAATCAATTCTAGATAAAGACAACATCCTCTCTAGTAGTAACTTCTAGGAATTGTTTAGACACCTTCGAGTTATCCTACGCCATGAACGGAAGTCTTATATGCTGTATTCAGCATTACCTGATCCTCTTGACAAAGCGACGAGTGATGAAGATTTCTTAGTTTATGAGAAACATGTGAATGAAGCAGTTGACATTCAATGTTTGATCCTAACATCAATGTCTATTGATCTCATGAAGTCTTATGAAAGCATGTATGATTATATAATGCTCGAGAACCTCCATGGTCATTACCAGGAGAGAGAAAGACATGAAAGGTTTGAGATCTCTAAGAAACTCTTTCAGAGTAAGATTAGAGAGGGTTCCCCAGCCAGGCCTCATGTAGTCAAGCTTATTTGCTACATTGAGCACCTAGAGGTTCTAGGATTTAAACTCCCCAAATAACTGAGCACCGATCTCATTCTTGCATCACTCACTCATAGATTCTCTAACTTTGTTGTCAATTTAAATATGAAAAACATTGAGAAGTCTCTATCTGATATTCTTATCCTCATTCACCAAGTGGAAAAAGATATGAAGCATGAAAAGCCTTCCATCCTTATGGTTAATAAGAGGAATGGGAGGGCGAAGAGCTTAAAGCCCAAATATTCTTCATGGCCTTCCAATAAAAGGAAGATAAAAGGGGAGGCAAGGTAACAGGAGGTTGTTTGTTTCGCATGTGGCAAGAAGGGCCACAGGAAGAAGAAATTCACCCATCCTAAGATGCAAGGGGAAGTTTTAAGTGCGTTTGTTATCAAATGAAATCTATCTATTTATAAAAATTGGGCATTAGATATAGTTTTTGGTGATCACATATGTATCAAAATATAGGATCCAAGTAGATTCAGGAATATTGGTCAAGGATAGGTAGATCTATGAGTATCCAATGGAGCTATAATTACTGTTGTATTTTTTGGGGACTATCGCATCGCGTTTCCAACTAAGATGATCTTGATGCTAAATGGTTGTTATTATGTTCCTTCTATTACTAAAAACATTAGTTTTGTATCCAGGTTAGATACAAATGGAATTGTTTTCATGTTTAGAAATGAATGTTTCTTCTTTTACAAAGATAACATTTGTTTTGGAAGGGAAAATTTATACAATGGTCTTTGTGTGTTGGATTACAAAAACCAAGTAATGGTAATCGATAGTAATGACACATTACATGACTCATACAACACCCAACATTGGCATCACCGTCTAGCTCATGTAAACAAGAAATGATTGAAAAAGTTACATCAGGATGGATATTTATATTCTTTTGAACTAAAACCACTTGTTGTATGTCATGCATGATTACAAGGGAAAATGACCAAAGCCCCATTCAGTGGGAAAGTTCAAAGGGATAAATAAATTCTTGATTTAGTTAATACCAATGTGTTTGGACCATTTCTATTTGAATCAAGGTGAGGGTACACATACTTCAAAACTATTACTGATTATTTTAGTATATATGGATATATATACTTATTGAGGTATAACTAGGATTCTTTTGATAAGTTAAAATAATACAAGAATAAATTTGAGAACCATCTTGTTAATAAGATTAAGAAACTCCGCTCACACCGAGGTGGAGAATATATTAATCAAGACATCATTGATTACTTATAGGAGTTTGGAATGAAAGTCATATTATCAAATTTACATGTATGGGGAAGCGATGTGTTTGCTAAGGAATCTTCATGTAACAAACTTTCACCCCGAGGCACAAGGTGTACCTTTATAGGATACCCCAAGGAAACAAGAGGATATTACCTAGACAACACCTCATACAAAAAGTTTATAGTGGAAAGACACTCCATATTCCTTGAGACGGATCATATATCAAAAAGATATATTGGGAGTGAGATAGACTTCGATGAAGTTGAGGCTCAATGTCCACAAGAGTTGGTACAAGAACAGATTCCATGAAGCCCAATGGAATAAATAATTGTTCCAGAGACACAAGAGATGCGTAGGAGTACAAGAGAGGGTATAGAACCAAAAATGTATGGTTTTATAGTTACCGAGGATTTTGAATCATTATTAGTTGATAATATCGATCCTCTAACCTACAAGGAAGCAGTAAGTGGCATAGATGTTTCCAAGTGGAAAGAAGCCATGAATTCTGAAATGGGTTCCATGTACGAAAATCAAGTGTGTATTTTGGTAGATCCTCCATTTGATGTAAAACCAATTGGTTTAAAATGGGTTTTTAATAAGAAATTGGACATAGAAGGACAATTCAGTACCTATAAGGCACGACTGGTTACAAAGGGGTTCAAACAGCGTCAAGGAATTGACTACAACAAAACCGTTTCACAAGTTTCAATGTTGAAATCCATCATAATTATATTTTCCATTATTTCTTAACATGACTATGAGATTTGGAAAATGGATTTCAAAATAGCCTTCTTTAATGGGATCCTTCAGGAATATGTCTACATGGCACAACCTGAAGGTTTTTTGACTCCAAATGATTCCAATAAGGTATGAAAGTTGCAAAAATCCATTTATAGATTAAAGAAAGCATCCAAGTCCTAGAATATTTGTTTTGATGAACCATAAAAAAAATTGGTTTTATAAAGAATGAATGTGAGCCTTGTGTTTACAAATGGTTTCGTGGGAGTGCAGTCTTTTTATTAATAGTATATGTTGATGACATATTACTTATTGAAAACAAGATACCAGTCTTATAGTCTGTTAAGGAATGGTTGAATCAATGGTTCTCTATAAAGGACTTGGATGAGGAAGTATATATTCTTGGGATAAAGATTCATCATGATAGATCCAAGAGATTTTTGGGACGATGTCAAAGTACATACCTTTATAAGATACTAAAGATATTAAATATGGAATAATCCAAGAGGTTATTGTTGCCAGCATCACATGGAATTCATCTTTCCATGAAAATATGTCCTCAGACACATGAGGAAGGAACGATAATGTAAAGGATACCATACACATCAATTATTGGTTTAGTCATGTATGACATGCTATGTACTAGGATGGATGTCGCCTACGCATTGAGTGTGGTAGGAAAATATCAAGCTGACCGATGTGACCACCATTGGATGTCAGTCAAGACTATCCTAAAGTATCTGTGGCATAATAAAGATATGCTCCTAGTTCATAGAGGATATCGGGAACAAGTAATTAGAAGATATGAAGATGATAATTTTGAGACTTATCAAGATGACATGAAGTCTGAAATGGGATACATCTTCACTTTGAATGGAGGTACAGTGTGCTGAAAGAGATCAAAGCAGAGTGTGTTCGCAGATTCTATAGCAGATTCCAAGTATATCACAGCTTCTGAGGTACTTAAAGAAGTAGTTTGGATGTGAAGCATCATTCAGGGGTGGGATGTGATACCTAGCAGTAAATATTGAATCACATTGTACTATGATAATATTGCAATAGTGTATCTTGAAAAATATCCAAGGTCACATCAGTAGATGAAGAACATACTTCATAAGTATCATCTCTTGAGGGATTTTTCTTAGAGAGGTGAAGTTGCAGTGAGAAGTATGTCAATAGAAGATAACATGGCATCCCCTTAACTAAAGCCTTATCTTAGCAGAAACATGATCACCATGTGAGGTCTAGTGGACTGAAATTCATAGGCATTTGGATCTAGGCCAAGTGGGGGTTTGTAAGAGTTGGTTTCCTAGAACAAACTGGTTGTATTTGGATTACATGGATATTTAATTAAATATCATATTACATAATTTTCATTCTTCTTCATGACTATGATATAATAATTTCTTAGAGTATTTGTTGCATTGATATGGTCATGGTAGCTCCCCACTATGATGAGAACCTTGTAATGCTATAAACATATTCTTAAATATGGTTCTATGGTTGGATGACATATTGTGATGGGACACATAGCACGCAGACCGCAATGTGTGATTACTCGAAAGCAGATGAGACTTCCTCTTAGGAATTTCTCACTTGGAAATCTCCAAGATAGAAGATTATAAGAACAGACCTGCTAGTATGAATTCCTCGTGTTTTGGAGTCATCGGAAATTTATATCTTCCACCATGTGTAATGATCCTTAGACATTAATATTAACATTAATATGTTTCACGACTTGCACACTTTGATTTACTGACAAAAACTGTTACGCTGATAGTTGGTGGGAAGTGGGGTATGTTGGGTGCATCACGAGTGGCATGTTATTAATGCATAAGTCAATGATGGATTTTTTTCTTCCATTTATGAGATTTGATACCTCATCCCTTTGATTTAAGTAGAAATATTGCGTGAAATTCCATGGCCATGGTTTAACAATGACTTTATTTCAGGTAGTCAAAAAATGATGTATAAAACATAAAAGTGGATGACACTATCATGAAACCTGCTTGATGAGATATTGAGACAAAGGGATTATATTTCACAGTGAGATTTCATATGTGGATGTTGTTGTTGAAACTTTAAGTTCTTTCTCTTAGGTTCCTTAACCCGTTGCTAGACAGTACTCTTGGAATTTATGAAAGCTTGCCTAATTCAAATGAGAAAGAATCCTAGAGGGTCACACACTAAGTGTTTCTGGTGGTCTCGGTTAAATTCTATATTAATTTAATTAAAAAATATTATTCATAATATTGTGGAATAATTTTATTAAAGTTAAAATGATTGCATAAATTAAATAAATATTTATTCCCCAGATCATGGGTAAAAAATACTTATTTATTTTATTAAACATTTAATAAATATTTATTTACTATGTAAATAAAATATTTATTTAAAAGAATAATTTATTTATTTATTTATTCAGGTGTTCAATATATGGAAATAGAGTTCGAGTGGACCGAGGCTAGTTTGGTAGTAAAATAATTATTTGTAAGATGGTGAATTATTATTTAACTAGTTTCCAAAAATTTAAATAACAATAATATTGCTATTATTTTGTGATGCAGAATTTTATTTATTCCGTTTTTCCCAAGTTAGCACACCATAAATAATATTCAATGTTATTATTAAAGGAATGTGTTTTATCTAAGGTTATGAATGTATTTAATTGATGTTATGAAATTAAATATTGTAACTGAATCTCCATGTCAATAAATAGACATGTACATCTATTGTGCCATATACCAAACCACACACTCAGTGAATTGAGAATTGTTGAGCTAAACAATTTATCTCTAGAATCCTTTTCCCACCCCTCTCAAGAATGAGAGACGTTCTTCAAGGCTGGAGAACGAGTGATCAAGAAAGACTGACACAAGACACTCGCTTCACCACGCTAGCACCCAGAGAATGATTAGTGTCGATCAGAGGCCATCAGAGCACGTGTAGATCACCGCTAGAGGGATTCTAGTGTGGGACATTACAAGAACAATAAGATAATCTGGAAGGGTCATTCCAAATGATCAACATCATCAAAAAATACAATACTGGATTTCCAGGTGTTATTTTCATTATAAAATTTATTAAATTAATTATAAATAAGATGTGCAAGATCCTCTCAAAAGGTTTCATGCATCTTCCTTCTTTATCTAAATCTTTGATTCTATTCTATGGAGACTAACATTCATCATCGTATTGATCCCAGAATAATCATTGATCATGGTAAAAATAAAATTTGGGTGTTTCCCCAACCATGCTACTACGGCACATGAAACATTCATATAACCTATGAAAGGGAAGTTGGTTTCCTAAACATCATTCCATCAAAACATTTTATTAATTATATTAAGTTCCAAAGAGTAGAAAATGGTACAAATAAATAAATATATCTTGGATAACCAGAGGATAAGAATATTCATGAGTGTTCTTGAGATATGAATTAATAATATATCATTAATGGATGCATAATCATAAACTGTCCCGATAAACAATGAGATTATTGCAATAAACTCTTACCACTTTGGAAACATTGAATAAAACTACAGTGTATGAAAATAAAATTAAATGAAGCTTAAAATATCATTAAAATAATGATATTCATGATATAAAATTTCAAATTATATTTTATATACCTCATAAAATAAAACATGTGTATCAAAGAAGAAAAATTGATACAAAACTACGTTACTGATTTGGTATCGTTTGAACTATAAAACCACATGGAATAGAGATCATAAAATTCATATGTAAATACCCAAAAAAACTATGGATAATAATCATTTAATAAATTAATGTGAATTATATACACCACACAAAATAAATGATTGGTGAATAATCCATAAGTCTCACTAAAATAAAAGTGAGACCAGAAAACCCCTAACCTTAGGTCTTGAATATCGTTGTTCTCCTTCAAAACTCCAATATAATAAATATAATTTTATTATAAATATATTATTTAACCATATTAAATTATATCATACCATATATTATTTACTTATGACCTTAAATTACCCCTTTATTAGCAATTTCATTTTAAAGTTACATTTCGGGTAATAACCATTTTGTTTTTTGAAAGTGTGTTGATTTGTTATTTTTTTTGTCCCCATAGTTATACCATGATCTAAAAAATGTAAAACATGATATGAATATCATATATATTCATTACATATTTATTTATAATAATCTATAAAATACATAAATAGAAAATGAAATACACCGCTCATGGAGATGATAGGTCGTACGTACGCATTAACGTTGTTTCCATTTTCATGTTGTATTAAAAGAAAGAAAGTCCATAAAATATATGTATGTATGTATATAATATCATTCAAGTTGAATTTTTATTTCATATATTTCATATATTTCATATATTTTTATTAAATCTATATTTAATACATTCTAAGTAAAGTTTGAATGAATCACATCTCTTTGAGGAAGTGGTAGTCCACACGCCCACAAACAAAGGTATCGTATTTTCAAAAAATTGGAGGAATGAAGGTATGTGCTATATAATAATTCCAAAATCAGAAATACATCATAAAAATCATATAAAAATAGAATTGATATCATTATTTCCAACCATCAGAGGTGGAAAAGGAATAATGAACAACACTAGTTCGCGAGGTGGTAGTCCTCCATACAAATGAACAATTATTGTGTATCCCATTTGATGGAAGTTTGTGTGAGTTTAAGTAGAAAAAATAACATAAAAACATCTCAGTATTTCAAGGATACTGATGTAATTATATATGTATGGAATTATAATAATTTGGGTGGTGAAGAAAGAAATAAAATAAAAGTGCATGTGGAAGGATGTTACCACTTCTTTGGGTAACTCCTTTCAGTTTGCATCAAAGGGCTACCTTGGTTGGATTTATTTCTAAATATATGATTATAGGATGAAGGTAGGTAATTTTACAGGATATTTGTGCAGATTTTTACCATGAAAAAGTTCTTGAAACGTTTGAAGTAGTGATGGGGGTGGGTGAGTACCCTTTTATAGTGGAGGATGAGTGGCATTATTGTAAATACAAAAAGGTAAACAGTATTGAGAGATCTCCTTTACATCATGTACCTCAAATAATTATAAATTTTTTATCTAAGATTTAAATTATTCTAAATATGTCCATCCAATTTCATTGGGACACATTTTAGGTTATTTGACCACTTAAATTAATGTTTAACCACTAAGTAAACTCATTCTCACCTTAATTGTTGTAATTAATTTTAATTACATTCCCTAATATTTTTTTTGAAAAAAAACGAATTTGACATTATTATACATTATAAACTATGATGATTACAAATATGTAACCCATTTTTTTAATTCAAAATATATAAGTTCCATAGACTAATTTAAAATTAATCCTATAGATATGTCACGGTTATAGGTTTTTTAAGATAATATGTTAAAAATTTGGAAATTTTTTTATATCCAATTTCATTATAATGGTATAAATTGGATTATTTGATATAAAATTGATCTAATTATACTATAAGTAAAAATTAAAATATTATTTAGTAATATAAATAAATAATCCAAAAAAAGCAATTCTGAATTAAAATTCTTCATTTTTGGTTATTCATCCAAAAATGATGTTTTTCAGAAGAAAAAAACCCAAAAATTCACCCTATCATAATTTTAAATTTTTTAATTTTAAAATTATGTTTATTTTATCAAATTAAATTTCTAAAATTTTCTAAAATTAATTTTATTATTTCTCATGGAAGGACATAAAAAGCATTTCATTTGAGAAAATAATTTTTTCAAACATATAATGACTTTTCCAAAAATTATATATTTTATTATCAATATGTTTTATTATCAATATTTTTTAATTATATATAACCATTATAAGTAATTTTTATAAATTATTTATGACTATTCATATTACTATGTTTAACAATTATGTTATAACTATCTCATTTAAATAATTAAAATAATAAAATGTTGTTTCGTAGAAACTCTTTGTTGCATGTAACACAAGATAAGATGATGTTGAATAGAGTGCAATATTAAAATTGTTTAACCTATAAAGAAAGTTTAATTTTTTTTATTTTTTGACATAACACATCAAATAAAATTTAATTTATTCAAAAAAAGGTTCATAAAAACCCGGTTGTTACATTCAACCCCCCTTAAAATGAATTTCACCAACAAAATTCATCATTCTGATACAAATAAATGAGGATACATCTATCTCAACATATCATCAATTTTTTCATTTAGATTCCTCTAACTATTTATTTCTAAAGAAAACATTGACCAGTGAGTGGTCTTCTTGTCAAGAACCAACCCGGGTCGACCCTGAACCGGTCACCTGAGCCGGTCTGCGACATGGCCCGAGAGGCATTCCCAATCCTCCCAGGCTGGTGACAAACGCCAGGGAATCAACAGGGGATGTGGGAACGATTTCACCAAATAGAAATAAATAAAGTGGTAGAAATAAAATAGAGCAACGTAGACAGTAAACTGAACAAAATGACCAAACAGGAACAAAAGAAAAATAAAACTAACCAAACATGACGTCCAAACTAACTCCATGCGACCTCATGGGTCACTTTTTGACTCAACGGTCAAGCATCGCCCAAGGCGAGCGCACTCAAGATGTAGCCTGCACAAACACTAAAAACAGAAAAGAACTATAGGCGTGAGTATTAAAACTCTGTAGGCTAGACCGATATCTATTCCCAATGCACTACCTTTAAAATAAAAGAAAATATATTTCAAGTTTGAACTATAATTTATAAAAGTAGGGTTTTATACATGCTACTCAAAACAAAGTACGATTCATTCCCCTCATCCATTTCTCAAAACCCAAGTCATTTTTTAGTGAGACATTAGAATTTTGAAAAGGGAAAGTGATGTTTACATTTTCAAATTTGTACAAATAGGATTAAATATTTTCATTTGAAAACCATCATTAGAAACCAAGTTAAAATCAATTTATCACTTTCCAAGGAAAAAATGCACAAAGTACACAACAAGGGAAATATAAAAATACATACAAGTACCAAAACGTCACTGCAAGTAACTGAAAGCCAATAGACATGGGTGAACCTAGGAGATTAAGAATAAACCAAAAGACATCAATACATGAGAAATCATCCTCATTGACATGTCACACACAATGAAATAAAAACACCCAATACGCTAGACCATCCTTTCTCAGGAAGGACGAGGGAAAATCCCATAGTAATAAACCCAATATATCCTCCTACTATGGGCCACTAGTTAGTACCATAACCTACCAGTGCATCAATCATTCTTAGAATATTCTTTCAATATGCCAGATTCACATGTCTCAAGTGTTTAGAAAGGGGGTGAGCCAATGATGCCAGCCGATCATCCAATCACATACATATATATATATAATAATGATGCACAAAAGGCATCACCCTGAGCCACTCCATGAGACAACCTCTTACCTTTAAACTACTCAAGTACCCTCGAGCCTCTAAGAACGGCCTCCCAAATAATCAATTGAAACCAAGGCAGGAGAGTTATCCTTGGAGGGTTTTTTATCAAAACATTTTCATCATTTTCCATAAAGTTCCAAATGGGCATTAACTACATTTCACAATCACCACTTTGAAAAGAGCCAAAATTCTTGTTCATTCTTGAGAATAAATCTTTTATCATTAAAACCAGAACTATAATTGAAATTCCGTGAATTATGTTTTAAAGACAAACTGACATTTTTTTACTACTGGGTGTTCATTCATCAAGAAAATATTTCAAGTTTCATGTATAAAATAAACGGCTCTTTTTACACTAAATAATCATTTAAAAATTAATTGTCTTATATTAAAAATTAATTATCTTATATTATCTCACATTTATTAAAATTAATAAAATACATAATTTGAACAATTAATGTGCACAAACAGCAAGAAATAATGTAACATAAATTTTTAAAAGTAGTACAATGGTAACCTACCTCGGATACACGACGCGACGACAACGCTCGCTCTGAATCGGGGTGCGACGATAAGGAAACTTCGGAAACAAGGTGCGACGAGGACACTCACTTGAAAACACCCTGTGCGGGTCCTAAAAATCCTAAACCTACCAATAAAAACCCACCATCAACTAAAGCCCATAATCCAACAAGAATAAGATGATAAAAATAATAATGATAATAAGAGTAAGAATAAGAATACGAATAATGATAATAAAAATAATAATAATAATAATAATAACAACAACAACAATAACAATAATAATAGTAATAATGATAATAATAAATACAACAACAATAATAATAATAATAAGAATAGTAATAATAATAATAATAATAATAATAATAACAACAATAATAATAATCATAATCATAATCATAATAATAATAATAATCATAATCATAATAAGAATAAGAATAAGAATAATAACAATAATAATAATAATAATAATAAAAGTATAAGCAAAAATAAGAGAAACCTTTCAAGGGGGGAGCAGCGTTGGAATGACAGCAGGCGGACGTCGGCGGGGTCAAGTGCTATGTGCGGTGGCGGACTGAGCGCGCGGGAGGCCAGGAGGGAGGGGCGAGCAGGGAACTATGCGGCTGGTTGGGTGTAGTGGACAGAGGAGGAGTCAGGTTTCTCGGGGGCCAACTGTCATGCTGTGGTGGAACAGGTAGCGGGTCGGCCAGAATGAGGAGGTGGCCAAGGCTGGTGAGGGTTTCGAGGTCGAGCGGCGAAGCGCTGCAAGGGAGGGGGAAGCAGTGACGTGTTCTGGGGTGAACAGGTTCACTGGAAGGGAGTTGCGCAGGGCGACGAGGCTGGGCATGGGAGAGCCGGTCGAGGGAGAGAAGTACTGCGCCGAGTGTACAGGGGGGGGGGGGGGGGCGGGGCGACGGGGCTCGAGAAGTTGCAAGGCGGCGGAGCGTAGGGCGTCTGGGAGACAGCGCCTGGGATGGCACGAGCTCGTGCCGCATGCAGGAGAAAGAGGCCAAGCGGGGGGGTCCTGCACCAGATTGGTGTGGCATCCGTGTGCTGCAAGGAAAATGGGAGCAAGGTATGCATGACTGCAGCAGGAGAGGAGGGGGCCAAGGTGCCAGGTGAATTGTAGAAGGAGGGGTGGTAGCGCGCGGAGAAAAAGATCAAAGGCGTGGGAGAAAAAAAAGCGCATGAACTAGGGTAAGTGAAAAAGAAAATAAAAAAACAAAAAAAATTAAAATGAAGATCAAACAAAACAAAAAAAAACAAAAAAACCAATAAAATTAAGTGAAAAATTAATTCACTTAATAATAAAAATAATGATAATAATAATAAAATCATGGTGATAAAAATAATAATAATAAAAGTTTTCATATTATATCAATATTAATAACATCATTAACACAATAAAAATTTTAAATGACACCACAAATAATATGTGTTCCAATTACAAAATCCATTTATTTTAATTTATTTATTTATTTTTCAAAGATAGAAGGTCGTGCAATGCCTGGGCGAAGCCGCACAAGGTTTTCAAGACGCGCTTCGCCCAAGTGCCAATGACGTCAACCCGGAACACACATTTTTTTAACATAACCTCAAAAATCTCTTCTGAGACTGAACACAACCCCCGCAGAAAATAATTTAAAGCCAAAGAAATCATAAAATAAAATGAATGCACGGGTCGGGGTGTGACAATTCTCCCAACCATAACACTTTTCATCCCTGAAAAGCCACAACACCATCCAGTCGATCGATCAACACCTAAGGATTCCACACAACTTGATCCAGCCACTTATCCCAAGGACATTACACTGACTACCAGTGGGACTGAACCTCATTGCTTGAAATAAATCACCAACAGATGGGAGGCCTGAATGGGCTCCCCACCATAAGAACTATACTATCATTCGATAATGACTTAATGGAAAACCTTAAGAGACTCGCGGTGGGTATCCCCACCATAAAGGACCGACCTATTAGCGAACAACTAAAAGTCCAACTTAGGCCAGAATCGGGTCTTACTCAAGCTATAAAAAGCACAGAAAAAACATTTATCCCACTCACTCCTGTTCGAAAGGGATAAGATTTAATCTGAAAAGTCTACGCAAATCAAAAACCCTTACTCATGGGCAGGGAGGGAGGGCCCAAGGATTGGATCAATGAAACTATGAAAAACAACTACTCACGGCTCACCACTTCAGGATGGACACAAACCAAAGCTTCAACTAATTTACATCGGTGGTCCATGCAAGGCCAATAATCGGTGACTGACCTCTCAAAAATGCACCATTACTGACATTGTGTGAGGGATAAGTCTATCACACTGCTTTTGTGATGAGAGATGATTTACAATGACAGAGAAACCCCAAAAGAAACATTAAACTGTCTCACTGTGACGATAGGGGCACGACCTTAACCAGACTCCTTAAAATTCCCCAGGGTTCCTGACTACACATCGGATTCACTCTGAGGCCTTTTGGATGGAGCTCTGTTGGATGAAGTGTCTCCTACCTCATAGTCAGGTTCTGATAATCCCAATTAGAAACATATATCTTTTGATTTGAGAAAATAAAGGACAAGATTTTAAAATAAAAATCATACTGGAAATGAAAACAGGAGTTCATCAAAAGACCCATGACATCCCATACATGTCAAAACCCAAAACACTATCCATATGACTACAATGATAAAATATCCCTTACACTAAAAGGAAACATACACAAAAAACTTTGAACAAAAACCCAACAACACATCACTTCTGATAACTTCCTTTGTGACTCTTTCTAGCAACGCACCGATGGAATCATCGCAAGTGACCCAGGTGTCCATATGCCTGGAAGGGCTTCGGAGCACTTGGGAACGACGTCTTCTTATGAACCATCTTGCTACAATGATAACACACGATGATCTATCACTTTGAAGAGGTTGATGAATGATCATGAGGCCTCTTGATTCCACGACCTGCTCCATCGCCTTTCGATCGCTTACTCATATATTTATTGGAAGTCTCTCCACTGCTCCTAATAATTGGAGGGAGGACCACTTCGAGCACTCCCACCATCATGGATTCAACATGAAAAGATTGTCTCACCACATCAGAAAATGAAGTTAGGCTAGATTTTGACACCTTCGATTTTAGATCAGAGCGGAGACCCGCCTTGAAGAGTTGAGCCTTCATGGGGTCATTTGTGGCATACCCTGAATCGTAAGGGACTAGCTCTATAAAGCACTATAAATATTCCAACATGGATCTGTCGCCCTACTGCAGACAACACATCTCCATCCCCTTTCTCACCCTTTCTTCTTCAGATAAATACTGACGAGTGAACTAGGACTTGAAAAACTCCCAAGTAAGCTCTTGACGGGGCTTGTTCTGAGACACAGACTTCCACCGCATCCACGGTCAACATTCAAGCATGAAGGTTGAAAACTTGACCTTCAACGACTCAGGAAACTCAATGAGTTTAAAGTCCCTTTTGATCTTTCGCATCCACTCTTATGCTATGGAATTTGCTGCTTGACCATAAAAGAGAGGTGGATTCAACTTCCGAAACTCAAGCATAAAATCCTTAGGTTGATCATCTGCACTACGATCACCCATCAAAGCTTAAAAGGGATAACTGTTGGACAAGGAAAAGTCAAAAATCCAATCAAGGCCAACTCAATAAATAAAAATCCTCAAAATCAAATACCGCACATATGACAAGGTCTAAACTCAAGGGAACAAGCTATCATAACATCAAAACTTTCCTTTTGAAAGCATATTTAATTTAAAACAATATTGGTGGGTTAAACCCTTTCCATTGGTATTATTTAGAGTCTCACTCACATGCATGTATCTATGCCACCCCGGGCATCCATCCACCATACCATAAATCCATTCATATTTCCAACATACCACTATGCATGTGAGCACCCATAGGAACACCAAGGCCAAAACAAAGAGACTTCATTTTCAAAAAAACAAATCATTCATATCACTTCCTTTAAAACAATTGTCAAAAATAAATATTTCATTTCAAACAACCATTTTAAAAACATTTTTTTCCAGATACAAACCACTTTCAAAAATCACAGGAGACTGAAAACAATTCAACAGGTAACTAGTGTCGGTGGGTGACTTGACCATATGGTTGGCGGCCATATGTCAATCACATCACTGACACGAAGAGTCTTTTTAGACCATGCCCCTAGCTCCACATGGCTTTCCAGACCATGCATCGTAGAACTATTATCACAACTCCCTTTTTTGTATCCTAATCGTAAAACATCACCATAAAAACCTAATGAAACTAATTAAACCGGACTTCTCATAGAAACCTGAGGATCAGAACGAGCTAGAGTTTGTGACACTCTTCCTGCTCCTACCCCTCGAGTCCCGAAAATACTACTCTGTCTACCTTGACATCCCAAATAATAATGGGCACTCTAAAAAGAAATTTCCCCTAAGAGATGACCTCCCTCTGATACCATTTTTTCATGAACCTACCCGGGTCGACCCTGAAACGGTCACCAGAGCCGGTCTGCGACATGGCCCGAGAGGTGTTCCTGATCCTCTCGGGCTAGCAACAAGTTCCAGGGCATTAACAGGGGCTATGGGAATGATTTCTACCAATATAAATTAATAAAGCGGTAGAAATAAAACAGATCAATGAAGAAAGTAAACCGAACAAAATGACCAAATATGAACAAAAAAAATTAAAACTAACCAAACACGACGTCCGAACTAACTCCGTGTGACCTCGCGGGTCACTCTTCGACTCAACGGTCAAGTGTCTCCCAAGGTGAGTTTACTCATGCTGTAGTCTGTGCAAACACTAAAAACAGAAAATAACTATAGGCGTTAGTATTAAAACTTAGTAGGCTAGCCCGATATCTAGTCTCAATGCACTACCTTTAAAATAAAATAAGCACCATTTCAATTTGGAATTACAATTTATAAAAGTAGGGTTTTCTACAAGCTACTCAAAACAAAGTATGAGTAATTTCCCTAATCTATTTCTCAAAACCCAAGTCATTCTTTTAGTGAGAAATTATAATTTTCTAAAGGGAAAGTGATGTTAACATTTTCAAATTTGTACAAATAGGATTAAATACTTTTATTTGAAAACCATTATTATAAACCAAGTCAAAACCAATTTATCACTTTCCAAGGAAAACAATGCACAATGTAAGTACACAACAAGGGAAATGTAAAAATACATACAAGTACCAAAACTTCACTGCATGTAACTAAAAGACAATAGACATGGTTGAACCTAGGAGATCAAGAATAAACCATAAGACACCAATACATGAGAAATAATCCTTGTTGACATGTCACACATGATGAAATCAAAACAACCAATACACTCAACCATCCTTTATCAGGCAGGACAAGGGAAAATCCCGTTGTAATAAACCCAATATATCCACCTACTATGGGCCATTGGTCAATACCATAACCTACCAGTGCAGCAATCATTCTTAGAATATTCTCTCAATATGCCAGATTCTCATGTCTCAAGTGTTTAGAAAGGGGGTGAGCCAATGATGCCAGTCGAGCATCCAATCACATACATATATATCTGTAATAATAATCCAAAAAAGGCATCATCCCGAGCCACTCAATGGGACAACCTCTGGCCTTTAAACTACTCAAGTACTCAGGAGCCTCTAAGTGCGGCCTCCCAAATAATCAACTGCAACCAAGGTGGGAGAGTTATCCTAAGAGGGTTTTTATCAAAACATTTTCATCATTTTCCATAAAGTGCCAAATGGTATTTAAATACATTTCACAATCGCCACTTTGAAAAGAACCAAAACGCTTGTTCATTCTTGAGAATAAATCATTTATCATTAAAACCAGAACTATAATTGAAATTCCATGAATTATGTTTAAAATCCAAACTAACATTCTTTTACTACTGGGTGTCTGTTCATCATGAAAATATTTCTAGTGTCATTTATAAAATAAATGGCTCTTTTTACACCAAATAATCATTTAAAAATTAATTGTCTTATATTAAAAATTAATTATCTTATATTATCTCACATTTATTATAATTAATAAAATATTTAATTTGAAAAATTAGTGTGCACAAACAGAAAGAAATAATGTAACTTAAAATTTTAAAAGCAGTGCAATGGGAACCTACCTCTGATACACGACGCGACGACAACACTCGCTCTGAATCATGGTTCGACGATAAGGAAACTTCCAAAACAAGGCATGACGACGACGCTCGCTCGAAAACGCCCTGCGTGGGTCCTAAAAATCCTAAACCTACTGAAGTGCACTGTGTTGCATTTGTTGTCAATAAGGTATGTTGTTGTCAAGGAATGAATGGATGGATGTCAAGGAATGTCAAGATGTGAATGACAAAGGATGTGATGGTGTTGGTAAGGAAAGGAGAATGGTCATGGTACTAAGATGAATGTCACTTAGGATATTCACTAAGTGACATAGGAGATGATGGTTGAAACATTCTCTAGTAATATCAGACGATTGTAGAACTGATCTTAATGTTTCAATACTTGTATCAAGATGATACTAAGTTACAACACTTCAAGAATGAATGATGATGGAGCATCATCACATCTGATGATTGTTGAACTGTTCTTTAAGTTCCAAGAACTTGTATCAACTGGATACAATGTCACAACAAGCTCTAGGAGACCATGCATTGTCATAACAATGCATGAGGAGATGAAGATGATCCATTCACACCTCCTAAGTGGATGAAGTGAGCTGAAGAAGTCCATGCACTATCTCTTAGTGCATGATGATTTGAAGATGTTCCAATTTGATCTCTGATTGGATCATTGAAGAATTTTGATTAATTACTTGATTCAGGAGCATCGGTTGAAGAAAGACCCTTCGGGAATTCCTTCGAAGGAATTGATGAAGTCTAGTGAAAGAATGGAGAAATTATTAAGAAGAAGAAGAATGGAGATGAGAAGAAGAAGATTTGTGGCTTGGCATATTACATTTGGTTAACATTGTTTTTACACAAAGTCCTAACCATTACTTAGCCAAAAAATTGGCCAGCCAAGGACACCTTGAGGGTTCAACCCCAAGACCCATGTGGGCCTAAGGCGCCACGCCCAAGGGGGAACCCGTGGGGCAAACCCAAGGCGGCAGAAGCCACGCAGGGGAGTCGAGCCTACGCAGCATGGGCGCCAGGATGCGCACCTGAGGATGCATAGTGGGTGCCAGTGGCGCGCCCGAGTGGCAGGGGTGGGCGCAAGAGCGCGCCCGCTAAGAGAACTCGGTGCGGGGTGGCACCGAGAGGGGAGAAGTTCAACTGAGCGTCTCTCGGCAGTGCCTGGTTGATAAACCGCAGAAATTCCGCGAGGCGATTCGATGTGGGACGAAAAATTTCGCCGTAGATCAGATCTGAGTCGTCCGTCTCATCGCGGGCTCGATCTCCGCCGCTCATCGCATCGCGCCGCTCCGGTTCAGATCCAGGCCGTCCGATGTCTTTCATTCGCCCAATCCAACGGCTCCCGGTGTGTCTCCTACCTCGAGCTCGACCGCTGCCACCCGCGAGCTCCGCTCGAACCAGAGTCCTCCCCGACGACAAAATTCGAGTTCCCGACCATCTCCGATCAAGCTGAAGAGTCCATTGGGATCTTCTCGATGCACTGAACCTATCCATTCTTAAAAGTGGGCTTGCATGCAACGAGAGGAGAATTTGAAGTTCGGCCGAAGCAACCGAAGGTGAGAGGCCATTCGGTGTTGATGCTTTCCATGGATTGGGTTTAAAAAAGGCCATGCACACGTTCAACGAAGCATGCATGAAGAGAAAAATAACAGAAGAGGGAAGCCGCGTGAAACAGAGGAGAAACAAGATTTTGGAAATCTTGAAAACCCGAGATATTCGGGAGTTTGAAGTTATATCATGCGGATTGAACCGCCTCTCCTTTGCCTATAAAAATGAGGCCTAGCCCTTGAGGCTGGCTTGCTGATCCTTTTCTGAAAACCTTGGAAGACCCGTGAGTGCCTTTGTGCCTCGCAAAGTAGAAGCCCTGCGCACACTTGCGCGGCTGAAGTTCCAGAGCCACCCGAGGCTCTGAAGGAGGTCCCTGCCTGCGTACTCGCGCGGCAGAAGAAGCCCTCACTGCCCGCAAATTTGCGCGGCAGGAGGAGCTTGCGCGCCGTTTGTGCCTTGTGCACTTGTGCGTCTGAAGAAAAGGAGAAGAGGCCGCTTGACCCTTGCGCGCCACCTCACTTGCACCTTGAGGACTTGCGCGCCTCCTTTGAGGCAGGAGAAGACCCGAGGCCAAGACTTGTGTATGCACCGAAGAAGACCCGAGCATTTGTTACTTGTGTGCAAGAATAAAGGAAGGAAAAGTGTGTGCAAGAAGTGGAACAAGGCTTGCACCTTGCTTGTGTGTCCAGTGAAGGAACCCTACGCGACAGTGGGTGTGCACCAAAGAAGACCCGAGGCCTTAGTGCATTTTTGTGTGCATTCTTGAAGAGTGAAGACCACCACACTTTGTGTGTGTGTGCATTTGAAAAGAAGGCCGAGGATAGCTTGGGTGTGTGCAAAAATAGTGAAGGCCAAATACACACTCATTGTGTGTGTGCAAATCAAAGAACAAAGTTGTGTGTGCAAAACAACAAAGTGAAGTGGCCGAACCTATGTGTGTGCTCTAAGTGGAGTGGACACACTTAGAAGAAGAAGAAGACTCACACAAAGTATAACACACATTTAAGTGTGTAAACACATTGAAAAAAGTGTGAAGTTCAAGTGAGAAGGTGTGTGTTATAGTTGACTACACCCTATGAGGGTTTACTGCACCAAGAAGAGAAGAAGGGGAGTGCATGCATGCATGCATGCACGTGCACACGTGAACAAAGCTAAATCAGGCTGTGTGCGTCTGAGTTGTCCAAGACCAGAAGATCTTGAAGAATATTGAGAATCCATGATGTCAGTGCATGAGGATGCAGAGATGCCATGCACTCAGTGCATGAAGTTGTTTTGAAGTGAGACTGAAGCCAGACTGAAGTTAAAGACATCAGCTGCCTGAGTTTTCAGTAGATTGAGAAGAGCCTGATCAACATAAGTGATCAGAAGTTGCTGAGCAAGACCAACATACCTTTTCAGAGGCTGTTGAGGATTCTTGAAGAGAGAGGTCGGGTCATCCTTATAAGAAGGTGATAAAGCCCGAGCAAGACGAGAAGACCTGTTCATCACAAGTGAGCAGAGGTACAGAGCAAGGCCAGCAGTCTTTATCCCAGACTGCTGAAGATACTTGAAGAAGCTTAAAGAGAAGAAGAGCTACTCGTGCGACTCGAGGAGCCAGGAGAATCCCCCTGTGAGACTCAGGGTGGAAGAAGTCTTCAGTGGGATTCTGGAGCAGGCCAGTGGGACTCTGGTAACACTGTGGGACGCAGTATAAAGACCCTCCTGTGAGACTCAGGAGAGATACAGTGGGACTCTGTATCGACCATTGTAATACTAACCGATTATAATAGAGAAACCATGTTGGGGTGTATAACCAACATGGCAAGGACGTAGGCCTTTGGTGCCGAACCTTGTAAATCCTTGTGTCCTGTGCCTTTACATTTACTGCATCATTCGAGGAAAGGCTAAGAGATACAAGAAGAGTGGATCGAGGCTTTAACCAGCCATAGAGGTTTAATTGATCAGGAATCAATTAGTAAAAAGTTTTAAGGGATCACTGATTCACCCCCTCCCCCTCTCAGTGATTCACACTGATCTGGGCACTTCAATTGGTATCAGAGGGAGGTTACCTCTAAAAGATCCAAGGGAGTCTTTATGAAGTGCAGATTTGAGGAAATGAAAGAACAGCCTCAAATGGAGATATCTGCCAAGACTTTGAAAAACAGAATGAAGAAACAGGAAAAGAAGATGAGTAAGAAGGTTGTTGCAATCAGAGAAACTCCTTCTATGGAAAGAAATGTGAAAGTCACATCAGATGACAATTCCTTTTATCATTCTTCTGATGATGCCTTCTCTAGCTATGATGAAGATGGAAGAAACAATGATCTTCTAAATGCAATCAAATATCTTCAGAAGAAAGTCCCCAAGGAAGTGGCAATGTGTATAGCTACAGGCATCCTTGATCTTCAAGAAGAAAAATTACAGCTAGAAGATGAATCCAATTCTCTGGAAGTACAATTGGCTAAAAGGGTTGGCATAACCAACACTCTCAGAAAGCTGGTGAAGGCTAAAGATGAAATAGTATCTCTTTGAAATGAATGATATGAAGACACTGCTGAAGAATTGCAAAGGAGCCTTTCTGAGAAAGATTTCTTTAAAATAATGTTCAGAGATGTTTTCCATGCACTGGAAAGGAGGCACAAAGTGTCAATGAATGTCAGAGATACTCAACTCAAAGAAAAAGTCAAATTTGTGAAGGAGCTGGACAATTCATTGCAAGAATTGAAGAAGGTGCATGAAGACCAGATGAAACAACTGGTGGAGAATTGGGAAGGAAAGCTAAGAACTGTTGAGGATGAGAAGAACTCCCTCAACATGAAATACTTAGAACTAGAGGTGATATTGAAAAATCTGCAATCACCCAAAGCTGAATCCTCCCAGTCAGCTAAAAGAAGAAATGTTGCCACTCAAGTGAGATTTGAGAAGGATGATTCTAAAAGAAAGACATCCTCTAATAAAAGGGAAACATCTTCTAGAAAGAAGGTACCATCCATACCATCTTGTACTGATGCTTCTAATTGTGTTTCCATAAAAAGTGCAGGATGGAAAAATAATTCCAAACAAGTATGGATGAAGAAAATGAAGAAGCAAAGCTCTCCTGAAACAACACAGCAGCTCCAGAAAAGTACCCTAAAATCAGAAGGACTAAAGAATTCAAGATTTGTGGGTCAATGTTGGTGTTGTAATAAGTATGGGCACTGTGCAAAGGATTGTTGGTACAATCCACTAAATGTCAAAGCACAAAGGAAGCCCATGCCAAGGGGGAGCAAGCCAGAAGTAAATAAGCAACATCCATAGGTCCAGAGACATCTGTTTACTGCTAACAGATTTGGATTGCTTGATAACATCTGGGATGTGTGCAAAAGTGGTCAAATAGATACATGTCAATCTCCAACTGTATCCAGAGCTCAAAAGAATAAAAGATCACAGAACCTGGATCAGAAAGAATCCTTGGGAAGCAAGAAGAAAGTTGAAAATGCTCCCAAGAAGGTTTTGAAAAAGGAAAAGAAGTCCTTGGAGTTAAAATCCAAGAAGGGTGATGCATCCAGAAGGACCACCAAGAAAACATGCTTCTACTGTGGAAAGAAAGGTCATACCATGGATCTTTGTGAAAAATCCATGGAACTGAATAGAAGTAGACTGGACTCAAAAAGGCAATCAATCCAGCAGCAGCAGAAGGGATTGATTGAAAACAAGTTGCTTAAGAAAGGTAGCTTGAAAGCATCGAAGGAACCATGTGGAATTTCCAGAACTGAGGCCACACTTACAAGTGACTTACTAGTCATATGGCCAAATCAGTTGCAACTTGCCAAAGATCTTCAAAGAGCTGAAGATGAAGTTCAGGCAATTGCTAAGGCAAAAGGGAAGAAGAAAATTTCACATGAAGATGTATTGAGATCCACACCAGCACAAACATCATTGAAGATCAAATGTGCAAGTGTGAAGAATAGTGAAAATGGGACATCTCGGTTGAGAGAATCTTCTCAACCTTGTTGTTCACATTGATGAACCAAGGAGGTTCCATCTTATTCCCTAATCACTTGTATTTACATGTGATAACACTGCAGGGAATTGAAGATGATGATCATTCTCAGCTGGAGGATGGTTTGGAAGGAATGGAGTGCACCCCTTGAGGGGGAGCCAATCTGGAGAAGATGATATTTTGGGATTTAATATCATCTTGAGAAAAGTGAAGGTATTCCAATCATACTTTCATCCCTTGTTTATTAATTGTATTCATCATGACAATTAAGGGGGGGTATTGATTGAAGAAAAATGGTTGAAAGGGGGAGCTTTATCTTTCCACCTGAACTTTCTAATGAGTTTTGTGAAGTTGTGCAGGATTTAGAAAATTCATTGATATATCTGAAAAAATTTCAAACCCCTGTAGCATGATCTCACATGTATAGTGAATGTTGGACAGCATTGAGTACCTTGGTTACATCACTTCTGTTTTCTACACCGGGTTAGCCCAAGTAGACTTAGAGTTGATTTACTAAAGGTTCTTTGCTAAAGAGAACATGTGACATCATCCCGCTCTCAGTGTTTTTCAAGAAAATAATTTTCAAAGGGAGGAAGAGATTTTTGAAAGATAACCACACCACACCTTTGCATTTGATTGCCAATAAGGGGGAGAAAATATTGGCACACATATTGACCCATTCATATGTGCAGATGTAGTGTATTGACAACAAATGCAAAGGGGTAGATTGAAGTGCACTGTGTTGCATTTGTTGTCAATAAGGTATGTTGTTGTCAAGGAATGAATGGATGGATGTCAAGGAATGTCAAGATGTGAATGAAAAAGGATGTGATGGTGTTGGTAAGGATAGGAGAATGGCCATGGTACTAAGATGAATGTCACTTAAGAGATTCACTAAGTGACATAGGAGATGATGGTTGAAACATTCTCTAGTAATATCAGACGATTGTAGAACTGATCTTAATGTTTCAATACTTGTATCAAGATGATACTAAGTTAAAACACTTCAAGGATGAATGATGATGGAGCATCATCACATCTGACGATTGTTGAACTATTCTTTAAGTTCCAAGAACTTGTATCAACTGGATACACTGTCACAACAAGCTCTAGAAGACCATGCATTGTCATAACAATGCATGAGGAGATGAATATGATCCATTCACACCTCCTAAGTGGATGAAGTGAGCTGAAGAAGTCCATGCACTATCTCTTAGTGCATGATGATTTGAAGATGTTCCAATTTGATCTCTGATTGGATCATTGAAGAATTTTGATGAATTACTTGATTCAGGAGCATCGGTTGAAGAAAGACCCTTCGGGAATTCCTTCGAAGGAATTGATGAAGTCTAGTGAAAGAATGGAGGAATTCTTAAGAAGAAGAAGAATGGAGATGAGAAGAAGAAGATTTGTGGCTTGGCATATTATATTTGGTTAACATTGTTTTTACACAAAGTCCTAACCATTACTTAGCCAAAAAATTGGCCACCCAAGGACACCTTGAGGGTTCAACCCCAAGGCACATGTGGGCCTAAGGCGCCACGCCCAAGGGGGAACCCGTGGGGCAAACCCAAGGCGGAAGAAGCCACGTAGGGGAGTCAAGCCTGCGCAGCATGGGCGCCAGGATGCGCGCCCGAGGATGCATAGTGGGTGCCAGTGGCACGCCCGAGTGGCAGGGGTGGGCGCAAGAGTGCGCCCGCTAAGAGAACTCGGTGCAGGGCGGCACCGAGAGGGGAGAAGTTCAACTGAGTGTCTCTCGGCAGTGCTTGGTTGATAAACCGTGGAAATTCCGCAAGGCGATTCGATGTGGGACGAAAAATTTCATCGCGGATCAGATCTAAGCCGTCCGTCTCATCGCGCGCTCGATCTCCGCCGCTCATCGCATCGCGCCGCTCCGGTTCAGATCCAGGTCGTCCGATGTCTTTCATTCGCCCGATCCAACGGCTCCCGGTGTGTCTCCTACCTCGAGCTCGACCGCTGCCACCCGCGAGCTCTGTTCGATCCAGAGGCCTCCCCGACGACAAAATTCGAGTTCCCGGCCATCTTCGATCAAGCCGAAGAGTCCATTGGGATCGTCTCGACGCACTGAACCTATCCATGCTTAAAAGTGGGCTTGCATGCAACGAGAGGAGAATTTGAAGTTCGGCCAAAGCAACCAAAGGTGCGAGGCCATTCGGTGTTGATTCTTTGCATGGATTGGGTTTAAAAAAGGCCATGCACATGTTCAACGAAGCATGCATGAAGAGAAAAATAACAGAAGAGGGAAGCCGCGTGAAACAGAGGAGAAACAAGATTTTGGAAATCTTGAAAACCCGAGATATTCGGGAGTTTGAAGTTATATCACGCGGATTGAACCGCCTCTCCTTTTCCTATAAAAATGAGGCCTAGCCCTTGAGGCTGGCTTGCTGATTTTTTGCTGAAAACCTTGGAAGACCCGTGAGTGCCTTTGTGCCTCGCGAAGTAGAAGCCCCGCGCACACTTGCGCGGCTGAAGTTCCAGAGCCACCCAAGGCTCTGAAGGAGGTCCCTTCCCGGGTACTCACGCGGCAGAAGGAGCCCTCACTGCCCTCAAATTTGCGCGGCAGGAGGAGCTTGCGCGCCGTTTGTGCCTTGTGCACTTGTGCGTCTAAAGAAAAGGAGAAGAGGCCGCTTGACCCTTGCACGCCACCTGACTTGCACCTTGAGGACTTGCGCGCCTCCTTTGAGGCAGGAGAAGACCCGAGGCCAAGACTTGTGTATGCACCGAAGAAGACCCGAGCATTTGTGCCTTGTGTGCAAGAATAAAGGAAGGACAAGTGTGTGCAAGAAGTGGAACAAGGCTTGCACCTTGCTTGTGTTTCAAGTGAAGGAACCCTACGCGACAATGGGTGTGCACCAAAGAAGACCTGAGGCCTTAGTGCATTTGTGTGTGCATTCTTGAAGAGTGAAGACCACCACACTTTGTGTGTGTGTGCATTTGAAAAGAAGGCCGAGGATAGCTTGGGTGTGTGCAAAAATAGTGAAGGCCAAATACACACTCATTGTGTGTGTGCAAATCAAAGAACAAAGTTGTGTGTGCAAAACAACAAAGTGAAGTGGCCGAACCTATGTGTGTGCTCTAAGTGGAGTGGCCACACTTAGAAGAAGAAGACTCAAACAAAGTATAACACACATTTAAGTGTGTAAACACATTGAACAAAGTGTGAAGTTCAAGTGAGAAGGTGTGTGCTATAGTTGACTACACCCTCTGAGGGTTTACTGCACCAAGAAGAGAAGAATGGGAGTGCATGCATGCATGCATGCACGTGCACACGTGAACAAAGCTAAATCAGGCTGTGTGCGTCTGAGTTGTCCAAGACCAGAAGATCTTGAAGAATATTGAGAAGCCATGCTGTCAGTGCATGAGGATGCAGAGATTCCATGCACTCAGTGCATGAAGTTGTTTTGAAGTGAGACTGAAGCCAGACTGAAGTTAAAGACATCAGCTGCCTGAGTTTTCAGTAGATTGAGAAGAGCTTGATCAACATAAGTGATCAGAAGTTGCTGAGAAAGACCAACATACCTTTTCAGAGGCTGTTGAGGATTCTTGAAGAGAGAGGCCGGGTCATCCTTAGAAGAAGGTGATCAAGCCCGAGCAAGACGAGAAGACCTGTTCATCACAAGTGAGCAGAGGTACAGAGCAAAGACAACAGTCTTTATCCCAGACTGCTGAAGATACTTGAAGAAGCTTAAAGAGAAGAAGAGCTACTCGTGCGACTCGAGGAGCCAGGAGATGCCCCCTGTGAGACTCAGGGTGGAAGAAGTCTTCAGTGGGATTCTGGAGCAGGCCAGTGGCACTCTGGTAACACTGTGGGACGCAGTATAAAGACCCTCCTGTGGGACTCAAGAGAGATACAGTGGGACTCTGTATCGACCATTGTAATACTAACCAATTATAATGGAGAAACCATGTTGGGGTGTATAACCAACATGGCAAGGACGTAGGCCTTTGGTGCCGAACCTTGTAAATCCTTGTGTCATGTGCCTTTAAATTTACTACATCATTCGACGAAAGGCTGAGAGATACAAGAAGAGTGGATCGAGGCTTTAACCAGCCATAGAGGTTTAATTGATAAGGAATCAATTAGTAAAAAGTTTTAAGGGATCACTGATTCACCCCCTCCCCCTCTCAGTGATTCACACTGATCTGGGCACTTCACCTACCAATAAAAACCCACCATCAACTAAAGCCCATAATCCAACAAGAGTAAGATGATAAAAATAATAATGATAATAAGAGTAAGAATAAGAATAAGAATAATGATAATAACAATAACAATAATAATAATAATAAAAACAACAATAATAATAATAATAACAATAATAATAATAATAATAATAATAATAATAATAAGAATAATAATCATAATAATAATAATAATAATAACAATGATAATAATAATAAGAATAATAATAATAATTGTAATAATAATAATAAGAATAAGAATAAGAATAAGAATAATAGTAAAAGAAAAAATAACAGAAACCTTTCAAGGGGGGAGCAGCGCTAGTCTGACAGCAGGCGGAGGCCGGCAGGGTCGGGTGCTGTGTGCGGTGGTGGACTGAGTGTGCGAGAGGCCAGGAGGGAGGGGTGAGGAGGGGACTGCACGGCTGGTTGGGTGAAGTGGACAGAGGATGAGCTGGGTTGCTCGGGGTACGGCTGTCATGCTGTGGTGGAACAGGGACCGGGTCGGCCAAAATGAGGTGGTGGCCGAGGCTGATGAGGGTGTTGGGGTCGAGCGGTGAAGCGCTGCAAGGGAGGGTAAGTAGGGACGTGCACCGGGTTGCACGGGTTCTCTGAAAGGGAGCTATGTAGGGCGATGGGGCTAGAAAGGGGAGAGCCCTCTAGGGGAGAGAAGTGTTATGCCTAGTGGACAGGGGGTGGGCGACGGGGCTCGAGAAGTGGCAAGGCGGCGGAGTGCGGGGAGTCTGGGAGACAGCGCCTGGGATGGCACGAGCTCGCCCCGCATGCAGGGGAATGAGGCCAAGCGGGGGGTCCTGCACCAGATGGGTGCAGTGGCCATGCGCTAGAAGGAAGGAGGGAGCAGGGCATGCGTGGCAGCAGCAAGAGAAGAGGGAGCCAAGGTGCCAGGTGAATTGTAGAAGGAGGGGGTGGAGGCGCACGGAGAAAAAGAGCTGCGGTGTGGGATAAAAAAAGCGCATGAACTTGGGTTAGGGAAAAAGAAAATAAAAAAACAAAATTAAAATTAAAATGAAGATTAAACAAAAAAACAAACAAACCAATAAAATGAAGTGAAACATTAATTCACATAATAATAATGATGATGATAATAATAAAAACATCATGATGATAAAAATAAAAAAATAAAAAGATTTCATATTATATCAATATTAATTACATCATTAACACAATAAAAATTTTAAATGACACCATAAATAATGTGCATTCCAATTAAAAAATCCATTTATTTTAATCAATTTATTTATTTTTTGAAGATGAAAGGTCTTGCAATGGCTGGGCGAAGCTGCACAGGGTTTTCAAGACGCGCTTCGCCCAAGCGCCAATGACGTCAACCCGAAACGCACATTTTTTTTTATAATAGCCTCAAAAGTCTCTTCCGAGACTAAACACAACCCCATCAGAAAATAATTTAAAGCCAAAGAAATCATAAAATAAATTGAACGCACGGGTCAGGGTGTGACACTTCTTTCGTAGAATTTTCTTTGTATTATTTGGAATTTTAACGGGGTTCTCCATGTAAAATAGATCTTTCTCTAGTGGTATGTCCTCTACGTTTATTACATTTAAAGGGTTAGGTATGTAATTACTTTGGAGAGATATATGTAATACATCATGAAAATGAGATAGTTTTTTTGAAAGTTCCAATAAATAGGCTACCATCCCAAGATGGTCAATAAATTCAAAGGCACTAATATATCAGGGATTTGTTTCCCTTTTCTCCTGAATCACATAACCTTCTTCCAGGGATAGATTAGGAGAAACACGTTCTTACCAAATTGAAATTCTATATCACGTTGATGATTGTTTTCATAAGTTTTTTTTTCTGAATTTGAGCAGCCTTGATATGCTGCTACATGGTTCTATCCTTCTCGAACATTTCTTCAATGATCTTAAGACCCAATAGCTTTATTTATCTAAATTCATCCTAGCATGTTGCAGCTCTAAATTTCTTTCCATATATGTATTTATAAGGATCTATATGAATTTTTAATAGAAATATATTTTTTTAATAAAAATCAACCATATGAAGGTGTTGATCCTAACAACCTTTGAAATCCAAAGAAAAAGATATCAACATATCCTCTAGGGTTTTAATGATTCATTCAGACTAACCATCCATCTGGGGATGATAAGTAGTGTTGAAAATCAATCTGGTATCATGTTCTTATGGAATACTTCACCAGAACATTGAGGTAAATATAGGATCCCTATCATATACAATAGAATGTGGTACTCCATGAAACCTTACCACATCATTAATGTATACCCTGGAAAGCTGATCCAGAGAGAATCCCTCTCAGATAGCAATGAAGTGTGTTAACTTTTTAAGGTGAAAATATACCACCCATAGAGAATTAAAACATTTAGGGGTTTTTTTGTGTCCAAAAAAAAAATCCATATTGATGTTATCTCATTTCCATTCCACTATGGGTAATGGATGCAACATATTCTTAGACTTTTGTCTTTTATCCTTAACTCGTTGGCATACCAAGCACCGAGAAACAAACTCTATGATATATCTCTTCATGAAATCCCACCATAAGTATTATTTCAATTCTCTATACATCTTTTTTCTTCTAGGATGAATAGCTAATGAAGAGTTATGAGCTTCCTATAATATCCCCTTCTTCAAATCTAGTATGGAAAGAACCCATACATAGTTCATGGAACTTATCATTCCATCATGATCCAGGTTAAACTCAAGAATATTTCTAACCTTCTTTTACAATTCTACATCTTCCATATATGCCTCTTTAATCTTCAGTTGGATAGAGGGTTGAACATTCAATTGAGGAAGATAATATTTTTTCCCTTACTTCATGATTTCTAATCCATCATTTTCAAATCCAGAAATATTGAATCTTTTGTGATCCTCATCATTGATATGCTAGCATGATCATTTCGAATCAAAGCAACAAACACCTTGTTCACCTTTACAGGGTGGTAATGTATTGAGCAGTCATAATCCATTATCATCTTTATCCATCTTCTATGAAACATATTCAAATCCTTCTATGTGAATATATATTTTATAATTTTATGATTGGTATATATATAACACTTTTCCCTATAATGATAATGCATCATGTATTGAATGAAAAAAAATCCGCATCTAACTCCAAGTCACAAGTTGGGTAATTTTTCTCATTGAATCTTCAATTGTCATGATACATAAGCTATAATCTTGTTATTCCACATATGAATACATAAAAATCCCTTATTGGATGTGTCACTATAGATTAAAAACCCTAATCCTCTATATAGAAAATTATATGCAAGTGTGCTGACTAACCCTATCTTTAGTTCCTTGAAATTTTCCTCACATTCATCTTTTTAGAGGAGCTTGGATCCCTTCTATGTTAACTTGGTTAGATGATTGGATAGTCATGATAAATTCTCCAAAAACTATCAATAATATCTAGCTAAACCAACAAAACTATGATCCTCATTCATTATGGTTGGTATAGTCTAGCATTCAATTTATTCCATCATTTATATATCTACTTGAATACCCACTCTTGAGATTATATGACCCCAAAATTAAACCTTTTCATCAAAAATTCACACTTTTTAAATTTTCCATACAATTTCTCATTCCATAGGGTCTTTAGTGACATTCTCAAGTGGTATTAATGATCTTCCTTCCTCTTTGAATAGATAATAATATCATTTATAAATACTACCACAAACTAATTGAGGTAATATCTAAATACTTTATTCATAAAATCCATCAATATGGTAGGGGAATTAGTAATAATGAAAGGAATCACTATATATTCATAGTGTCAATAGCTTTTATGTAATTTCATCTTTGTTATATCCTCTTTATTGATCCTAAATTGATGATATCCAAAATGAAGTACAATCTTGGAAAATTATTGAAATTCATGCAGTTGATCAAAAAATTAATCAATACGGGGAAAATGATACTTGTTCTTGATTTTTATCTTGTTAAAATCATGAAAATAAATGAAGAGTATCATTGATCTATCTTTCTTTTTTACAAAAATAACATCTACACCATAAGGTGACACGGTTGGACAAATGAATCACTATCAGGTTTTTCTTGGAGTTGATTCTTCAATCCTTACAACTCAATTGGGACTATTCTATAGGGAGTCTTTGAAATTGGTGTGGAACCTGATATGAGTTATATCAATAACTCAACATCATGTTTTTGTGAAATTCTAGGAAACTCTTCTGTAAATACATCCAAAAACTTCTGAAACAATAAGCATATCATTTATGTCGAATTTCTCCCTAACCATTTGAGATAAATTCACATTTTGAATAGGAATTAATACCCATACACTAGATGTAATCTTTATAAAAATTCCATACTTATCAGAAAATTGATATAAAATTATAAGTTGGTTTGAAATATCAAACGTAGCTTTCTTTCATAAAAAATTGATGTGGAATTTATGAAGATAAATCCAAATCAATATTAATATGACATCAAATTTAACTAGTGGAAGAATGAAAAGATTTTAAGGAAGCACATTACTAAAAACATCAACCAGAGAGGAATCCTAGAATTGATATGAAATCATCATAGCATTAGGGGTTTCCATGACTAATTCCACATCTAATCATTTTTTTGGAATATTAATACCCTATAAAATTCTTTATATATGATAGAGTGGGTATATCTAAAATAAAATAAGACATTAGCAGTTCAAGAGTGAATGGTAAGTGTACCTTTCAACATGTCATTATCGTACCCCTCGTCAGAAATAGTGATCTCATGATATTTCCCTTATACCTCAGCTTAAGAGGTTACTTACATTGATCATTATCATCAACCTTTTAGTTTTTGAACTGGTTATAATAATTCCCATTCTCCTTACACTTGTAGCACTAAAGCAGGAAAAGTACATTCTGCGTAGTTTTCTCTCCATTTGCATTATTAGCTAACTTATTCACATAACTTCAGAAATCAAATGCCCAATGACCTTCCTTTCTACACATAAATCATTTATTAGACCCATTCAGACAATTTCCTCTATTATTATTCTCACAATTACATCATAAAGGAAATGTCAACTTATTTTCTCGATGGTTTTTAGATTTTCCATTAAACTCCAACTTCCTTTTCTTATCACAATCACAAGATTGATATGTAACTCCAACCTCCATTTCATCCTTAATTACATAACACACAATCTATTCATAGCTACTAAAGACTCTTATATACAACTCACTTTTGAGACTTGTATTTAACAAAATGAATAACCAATTTACTTTACATTAAAGTTAGATGATAATATCATAAGTGTACCTCGAAAGTAATGTAAAATTAACCTTATAGATACCAAAAAATTCATCATCTCTTTTATTTAAATCAAGAAACTATTTCTCTATCTTTGTATAAATAATACATGGATATTAATTATTGAAAAATAAGTTATTGAAATCATCCCAATCCAGGGATTAAATTTCATCTTTATGCCTTATATTAGGGAATAGAGTCCACCATTGTCCCACTTCGCCTTCTAACCAATAAATATCTAGAATGAGTTTCTCATGTTCTGGACATTGGAGAATAGAGAATATATTTTCAGTGGTAGTTATCAATTGTTCAAAAAGAAATTGTATCAAAAGACCCATTGAATTATGATGGAAGTTTTTTCATGAAGTACTCAATAGAAAATTGTTCCCTCATTTGTTCCATTGGATGTTCATAATGATTCATAACTTGAGAAAGCAATGTGAGCATAGAAACAAGGTTTTTCATTCCAACTCCCATAGAATTTGATGACTAGGAGAACAATAATTGTATTTCCTATCACACATAGCATTAAAAAAGTTCCTTCAAGGTCCATCCATTCACTACAACCAAAAATCATAGAGTAAGAAACAATAATCCTAGGTGGGACCCACATAATCCTGAAAAAACACTTATAGGATGTCAAAATTATCACAGATTCTTTAATCAATGAAACCTTAGGTTTATCCTCGGTTATTAGTATCCAAATTCCATTTAAATAATTCATGATGGTTTGTGAAATTTTTTTGAATTTCCAAAGCATATCCCCCTGGGAGTGTCAAATATGGTGTGCATCAAGGCCCATTATCATGCACCAGTTCTCGATCGAGTCTATCTCAATATGGTGTTTTGGGTTTTGTTACCCATATGTACTTATGTTCCATATACATATCAACATGTAGTATCCAGAAATGGATTCATTTCTAGGAAACCACTCACTCTATCCTTTACAAAAAATCTAGGAAATTTTCTTAAATGTTAACACATCCTTATACTTATTCATAGATAAATTTTCTTCAGGTTCTCACTAAGTTTTTCTCATCCTAGATTCCAAAGTTTAACTAAAATTTTTCCTTCATACCAATTATATTGACACTCTCTTAACAACAATATACATTTTATCATTTTTTTAGAAACCAAAATACATACACAAAAATATTCCAAAATACCATATTAGTATAGTGGATTTGAAAACATGGGAATATAAACACTAGTACATAAGTGAGATATATTATCTCCCACTAGGTTCTTCATGCAAAGACCCTTATTAGACACATCATACAAAATACATATCTTTATAACCTAGTGAAAGTAAACATAAAAACAGGTGAACCCATATGCTCAGTAGGGGTAAAAAAGGGAGATATATAAGTATAATCATGGGAATAAGGGTATGAGAATGTGATCATAACATTAGAAGATCATACCATACATATCATAGATCATAAACACGAATCAGGGAATAAGTAATATAATTTAATTAGAAATGAATCATAAAGGGATAAAGATCATATGACATGAAATCATAACATAGTAATAAGGCATCAATTTTTGGTAGACACATAAACATATAAGTTGATTTTTATAGTATTCAATGAATAGCTTCCATGGATGTTTTAATAGAATGGTTTCACTCCCCAAACCATATTGGTATTAAAGGTTCACTCCCAATATGATATTAGTAGACATAGTCCTTTACTAAACTGACTTCACTCCCCATTAAATCCATGTCTATATCTTGATATCTAAATCATTACAGAATTCATTGGAGGGAGATATAGGTCCCACTCATCTCATATGAAATTATATATACATGTGCTACAAGATCATAAACATTAAATATATCCTAACCCATGAAATGAAATGGGTAATATAAAATTGTAATAATATCATAACCTGTGTAAAATAGAAAGGTTTGATTATCATTTCATCAAATCATAACCCAAAATAAATAAGTGGGTTGAAGAATCATATTACTCATGAAAGGGAAATAAGTTTCAAAAAAATAATTCCATCAGAATGAAAACCATTCATAGAAATAATATGAATGGAACCATTGTATAATTTCTCCAAAAATTCATGAGTAGCCCCAAAATATATCATCTTATATGTAAAATAGTTTGTAAATATCTTTTAAAAAAATTATTGAGTAAAATATCCTTTCTTCTTTGGAAAATTATTTTTAAAATAGAAAACATTTTTGAAAACATTTTTCTATGAAAATAGCTTCGAAAAATTATAATGGAAGCTTTGAAAACCAAAAAAAATTCAAATAATTTTTCCTTGAAAATTATTTTAATGATAATTTTTAGACAAAATTTCAAACATTTTTGAACACATGGTTTTTCCAATAAAATAGGTTTTCAACCAAAGAGAGAAAAAAAGGTCATATTTTCTAAAAAATATATTCTTAATTATCTTAAGAACCAAAGAGTGGAAAATGGTAATAATACATGAAAATATAATTGATAGATGTAGTATAAAAAATAATGATTTTTCTTGAGAAATGGATCATAATATTTCATCACTATAAACATAATCATAAATAATCCTGATAAATTATGAGATTATTGCAATAAACTCTTATAACTTTCATAACTTTTAATAAAACTCCCCATGTAAGAAAATGACATTAAAATAAGCTTAAAATATCATGAAAATAATGGTATTAATGATATAAAATGTAAAATGTAATTATATACACCTCATAAGAGTATATTGGTGAATAACAAAACATGTGTCTCAAAGAAGTAAAATTGAGACAAAACTACGTTAACAATTTGGTAACTTTTGAACTGTAAAATCTAGTGAAATAGAGATCTAAAAATGGGTATGTAAATACCCATAAATTTATAGATAATAATTATAGAATTCATTCAGGGTTATTATATACTCCACACAAAATAAATTAGTGGTGAAGAAGGCATAAGTCTCATAGAAATAAAGGTGAGACTAGAAATCCCCTTACCTTGTGTCTTGAATCTATTTGTACTCATTAAAAAATACTGTATAATAAATATAATTTAATTAATAATATGTTATATAAAAATATTCAATTATATAATACCATATATGATTTACTTATGACCTTGTATTGCTCATTTATTAACAATTCCATGCTAAGTTATGTTTTAGGTAATAACAGCTTTGTTTTTTTCATGTTTTTTGATTTGTTATATTTTTTATCCTCACTATTATATCATGATTTCCAGAATGTAAAAAATGTTATAAATATCATATATTTAATTATATATTTATTTATAATAATCTATAAATTATATAAATAAAAAAAAGAAATACATTGTTCCTGGATTTCGTGTGTCATACGTACACATGAACGTTGTTTCCATTTTCTTGTTGTATTACAAGAAGTAAAGTAAATAAACTATATGTATGTAAATAAATAATATTACTCAATTATAGTTATTATTTCATATATATATAATATATTTATATTAAACCTATCCTTAATATATTCCATGAACATGTGATCAGATCAAAGTGCTTTGAAGAGGCGGTAGTCCACACGTCCACAAACGAAGTTATTATATTTACAAAAAAAATGAAATCATGAAGTTATGTGTTATATAAAAATCTAATAATAATAAATATATCATAAATATCATATATATAATATAAAAATATAACATACATCAATATTTCCAACCTTGATAGGCGGTAATGGAAGAACGAATGACATCGGTTCATGAGGTGGTAGTCTGCCAAACACTTGAATGATGCCTGTGTATACTATATGATGTAAGTGTGTGTCAAAAAATATAAATATAATTAGTATACTTTGGATACTATAAAAATAATTTAATAATAATAATTTAGTGTGTGAAGAAAGAAATAAAATAATAGTGTTTATGGAAAGATGTTACCTCTTCTTTTGGTAACTCCTTTTGATTTTCACCAAAGGGATTCCTTCGTTGGATTTTTACCCAAATAAATAATTATATGATTAAGGTAGTTATTTTTAGAATATATTTGAGTAGATTTTTTCAAATACAAAGGTCTTGATATGTGTTTCTAACTGGGGGTGAGTTCCCTTTTATAGTGGAGGAGTGATGTTCTAATAAATATTAAATGTTAAACACTATTGAGAGGTATCCCTTAAATCATTTGACTCAAATAATTTTTAATTTTTGATACAAGAGGTTAATTGGTATAAATATTTCCATAAAGTGAATTTTGGAAATTTTTATAGTTTATTTGTCCCTTTAAATTAATGTTTAACCACTAAGTAAACTCATTTTTACCTTAATCGTTGTAATTAATTTTAATTTCTTTCACTAATATTTTTTTGTCCAAATATATGTTGACCTTAATATAAATTAAAAATTATTTTGATTTCAAATATGGAATTCATTTTTTCATATTATAAATACTTATGTGGCAGAAATTAATTTAAAATTACTCCCACATACGTGTCGCGATAATGGGTTTTTAAGGGAAATGGTTAAAAGTATGAAATGTTGTTATATCCAATATAAATATGAAATTGGTTCTAATGACCTAAATTAGAATAATTTATGCAAAATTGATCTAATTATTTTTTAAAATAAATTAAAATATAATTCAAAAATATAAATAAATTTGATAAAAAACAGTTTTGAATTAAAAATTCAGTATTTTTCATTATTCATCCAAAAATGATGTTTTTCAGAAAAATCCCAAAAAATAACCCTAAAGTAAATTTGAAATTATTAATTATATAATGATAATTATTTTATCAAATTTAATTTCTAATTGTTTAAAATTAATTTTATTATTGTTCATAAAATTACATAAAAAGGAGTTCATGTGAGAATATAGTATTTTAAAAAATATAAACTCTTTAAGAAAAATTATATGTTTTATTATGAATATTTATTATTTATATAAATTCATTATAAATAATATTTAAAAACTAGTTATTACTATACATATTACTAAGTTTAATAACTATGATATAATTATCTCATTTAAATAATTATAATTATAAAATGTTGTTTCTTAGAATCTCATTGTTGTGTGTAACACAAGCTAAGCATGTGTTGCATGTAGTGCAAGATTATCTTGGTTTATCATGTAAACAATGTTTCATTTGGTGTATCATGCATCACAATACATCAAATAAAATTTAATTTATTTGAAAAAAAGGTTCATAAAACCTTGGGGTGTTAGATCCTGATTCCAAATATGGAATCCATTTTTCAAAATTCAAAATATTGAAGTGGGAGGATTAAATTTAAAATTAAGCTGGAAAACCCCAATGAAAAATAGTTTTTTTTAAAAATTCTCTAAATGGTTTTTATACTAAATTCATGTATAAAATTCATTTATAAGACAAAATTAGATTATTTTTTATCAAACGGAACTAATTACATCTTATAAAAAATCAAAAATATAATTTGACTTCGTAAATGTTTTTTTAATAAAAATTACAGTTTTCAATGTAAATTAGCACTTTTCACTATTTATTAAAATTTCATATTTTCTTGAAAATTCCAAAAAATTAATCTGAAGTTAATTTTCACTTAAAAAACTCAAAAAATAATTTTATTTTTTCAAATAAAATTTCTATAAGTTTCAAAATTAGATATATTTATTTTCTAATAAAAAGAAATGAAATCAATCTTTTTGAATAAAACATATTTTTAAAGAATAAAATTAATTTACTAAAAATTGAGTGTTTATTTCCTATGGATTAATATATATATTTCATAATATAGTTATTCCTAATAATACCAGTTAATTCAATAACTAGGTTATAACAGTCGTGTTAAAATAATAAAGTTTTAATATGATATCATTGTTCATTTAAACTTGGTTTTGTATGAAAGATAAGATACTAAAGATAATAATTTATTTAAAGAGAAATATTTCATAAAAAAATATCATGGTGTTACATTTTTCACCCTTACAAAATATCACCCTCAAAATTTCATTTTACATACTAAGGTGAAAAATGGAGAGGGTACTTCTCATTCATCTCTTCATATGGTTCCTATTTCACCTCTTTATATTTTTGGTTACTCTACTTTAACTAGGTGAGTGGTCTTGTTAGGTAGAAATTTATCTCCACTATCCAAGATCTTCACCAGATTCTCCTTATAAGAGAGATAATTTTCCAAGTGTATCACCTCTAAATTCAGTACATGTGAGGGATTAGGTATGTACTTCCTTTGGCTAGATATGTGGAATATATCATGTACTTGAGACATGGTTGGTGGATGTGCTAGTTTACATTCCACAGCTCTAATGTGATCAAGAATCTCAAAGGGAATGATGTACCTGAGAATTATCTTTTTATTCTTACCAAATCTCATTACACTATTACATAGAGATATGTAGAGGAATACCTTATACCCAACCCCAAACTCTAAGTCCCATTAACGATTGTTTACATAGATCTTCTTTTGGCTTTGGGAAGCCTAGATGTATTGCAGAATAGTATTCAACTCTTCTACCATTTCATCAACCATTTTTGGTCTCGCAATATTACATTCACCTACTTCATCACAAAATGAAGGTGTTTTAAATCTCTTCCCATAAAGGGATTCATATGGAGCCCTTTGGATACTTTAGTGTAAAAAATGTTGTAAGATAATTAGACCAATGGAAGATGATGATCTCATCCTCCTTTAAAGTCCATTGATTATTCTCTCAACATGTATTCCAGTGTTTTAATGGTATTATCATACTAGACATCAGTTTGAGTCTTATATTCCATACAAAAGTTTAGTTTAGTGTTTAAATCATGTTAGAGTATTTTATAGAACTTGGAGGTAAATCTCATATCTCGATTATATTCAATCGATAATGGTACTCCATGTAGACTCAGAACTTCTATGATGTATATTTGAGAATGTTGACCGAGTGATAAGTCATATTGAATTGAAATAAACTGAAATATATTTGTAATATGATCCAAAATAGCCCATATAGTATTATTTCCTCTAGATTTCTTCGTAAGTCTAGGGAAATAGTCCATGGCGATGTTTTCACATTTCCATGTTGGTATAAGTAATCGTTGCATCTCCCCTTTGGAATTTTTTTTTTCACCCTTTAATTTCTAACATACTAGGAACTTTAATGCATATTCTGTGATCTCTTTCTTCGTATTGTCCCAAAAATATTTCTCTCAAAGATCTAGATACATATTTCTATTTTCAAAATGAATGGAGAAGGACGATCTATGTTTATCATTCAAAAATTCACACTTTATCATGAGATTTGATGGTATAAAATGTTGTGAACCAAATCCTAAAACCCCTTACTCATTAATTTTGAACTCCAATTATTTCCCATTGCTGATAGATTCTACCTTCTTCTTAATTCCCACATCATTTATTTGAGCATCCTTTATCTATCCATAAGTGATGGTTGACCAATAATTTGATGAAGGAATGATGATTTTCCTTCCTTTATTACTCCCATGTCCATCCTTTGTATGTCTAAGAATATCGGATCCTTCACAATTCTCATCATTGATAAAGTTAGAGGATCCTCTCTACTTTAATCATCTTCCACTTTATTTTCTTTACCTGGATGGTAGTGGATTGGGATGTCGTAATCCTTGATGATATCTAACCCTCTTTATTGGTTTATATTAAGATCTTTCCATGTGAATATATATTTTAGGACCTTTGGATCATTATATATATCATAATTCTCCAAATAGAGATAAAAATGCCATATTTTCAATGGAAAGATCATAGCTGCTAACTCAAGATCATGTGTTGGATATTTTTTCTAATGAAATTTCAACTGTCTTGAGGAATAAGATATTAATTTATTATTTTTCATCAGTACAGATCCTAATACCTTCATTGATACATCATGATATACCATTAATATGTCTCCACTTGTAGGGAAATGTAAGTACTAGTGTAGTGATAAGTCACTTTTTTAACTCTTTGAAGTAGTCTGTACATTTATTGTTCTAAAAAAACTTTACTCACTTCCAATTCATCTTGGTTAGTGGATTTGAAAATCATGTGAATCTATTCAAAAATTATCAAGAATACACAGCAAGACCTAGAAAACTACAGATCTATATTATAGATGTTGTTATGGGCCACTCCTTAATTTCATTTATCTTATATGGGACTAAAAATGTCCCTTTGATGGGGAAAACATGTCCCAAGAATGATACATCCTCCATATATAACTACCATTTACTATACTGTTCATACATTTTCTCCCTTCAAAAAATCATTAGAACAATATTCAAATACTTTGTATAATACTCCTTGATCTTAGATTATATCAGAATATCATCTATAAAGAGTACCAATATTTTTTGAGGTAATATCTAAAGTATCTATTTTATAATTTTATGAAAATTTCTAGAAAATTAATGAATTTTAATTGTGCCACTCTGAACTCAAAGTTTATGTACCTCATTTACAAGGAAGTCTTGGGAATATCTTCCTTATTCACATTTAATTAGTGATATCCTAATAAAAGGTCCATATTAGTAAAATACATATCCCCTTGTACTTGATCAAACAATTCACCTATCCTATAAGGGAAAAATTTTCTTTTATCATGATTTTAATGTGATCACAATAATTAATTCATAGGTACATTGATCTATCTTTCTTCTTGATAAAGAGGATTGGCGCACCCCATTGTGAATCACTCGGGTATATGGATCCATTTTCCATATTACCTTGTAACTACTCCTTTAGTTATTAAAAATCAAAATTTTCCATTCTATAAGTAATATTCTATATGGGTATATATCTAGGTATAAGTTCAATTGGTAACTTAACCTCTTATTAAGGAGGATGAGCAGAAAATTCTTCAGGGAACATATCAGTGTAGTCCCTTATAATGGTCATGTATTTAAGCCCGATCCTCTCCTATAGACCTACTGATTCAAAATATGAAATCAATTTTTAAAAAATCATAACATAAAAGTGGTAGAATTTAATTTAAAACTAAATTAGAAAACCCAAATAAAAAACTACTTTTCCGAAAAATTCCATTTTAAAGTATAAATGTTTTTATACTAAATTCATGCATAATATTTATTTTAAATAAAAAAATAGATTATTTATAATCAAAATCAACTAATTATATTATAAAAATAATACAAAATATAATTTTACATTTTAAAAGTTTTTAAAATTATACAGTTTTCAATGTAAATCGGTATTTTCACTATTAATTAAAATCTAAAACATTTTAGAAAATTAAAAAAATCATCCTAGGATACTTTTGAGGTGATAAATTAAAAAAATTTGTTTCTTTTTTCAAATAAATTTTCTAAAATTTTTAAAATTAATTATATTTATTTTCTTATAGAAAGAAATAAAATCATTTTTTAAGAAAACATATTCTTGAAGAATAAAATGATTGTATTAAATATTAATCATTTATTTAAAAATAATTAATAAATAAATTTCATAATATGCATATTCTTATTCATATCAACCAACTCAGTGGCTTAGATATAACTAGTATATTAAAATAATAACATTTTAATAGTATATTGAGGTTCATTTAAACTTGATGTTGCGTGTAACACAAGCTACCAAATATAACTAATGTAAAGATAAATGTTTCATAAAAAATATTAGGGTGTTACATTATTCCCACCTTATGAAATTTTCCCTTTGATATTTCATTTTACATACTATTGTGAAAAAAGGTAAGGGTACTTCTCCTCCATCGCTTCAACTAGTTCCCATGTCACCTTTTAATATTTGTGGTTACTCCATAATACTTTAACTAGGTGAGTGGTCTTATTGTGTATAAATTTATCTCTATGGTCCATGAACATCACCGACTGATCCTTATAAGATATATCATTTTTTTACTTTATCACCATTTAATTTAGTACATATGCAGGATTTGGTATGTACTTCCTCCAGAGGGATACATGGAATACATCTGGTAATTGAAACATAGTTGGAGGAAGTTCTTGTCGATATTATGTAGCTTCGATGTGATCAAGAATCTTAAAGTGGATGAAGTGCCTTGGACATAGATTTTCCTTATTCCCAAATCTCATTACTCTCTTCCATGGATATATGTGGAGGAATACCTTGTCTCCAACATCAAACTCTAAGTCTCATTAATGATTGCCTACATAGCTCTTATGTACACTTTGGTAAGACCTGATATGGTTCTGAATAGTCTTCACTTTTTCTACAATTTCATGGACCATTTTAGGTCCCAATAGCATACGTTCAAAGACATAATCACTGCATGAAGGTGTCTTACATCTCTTCCCACAAAATTATTCATATGGATCCATTTGTATTATTGAGTGGAGAATATTATTGTAAGATAATTAGGACAGTGGAATATGTTGATTAAATCCTCCTTTGAATCCCATTGAACGTGGTCTCAACATGTCTTCTAGTGTCTGAATGGTATGCTTAAACTGTCCATCAGTTTGAGGGTGATAAGATATACTGAAGTTTAGTTCAATGCTTATATCATGTTGGATACTTTTCCAAAACATGGAGGTAAATATTTTATATCGATCAGATATAATAAATAATGATACTCCATGAATCCTCACTACTTCTATAATGTATACTCATGCAAGTTTGTCAAGTGATAATTCCTATCAAATTGAAATAAATTGATCTATCTTTGTAAGAATATCCATAACAACCCATGTAGAATTATTTCCTCTTGATTTCTTTTGAATTACATTGATAATGTCCATAGTGATGTATTTCCATTTCCATATAGTTATAGGTAATGGTTGCATCATCCCTTGGTAATTTTTTCTTTAAACCATCACTTACTGATATACCATGAACTTTGATGAATATTTAGTGATCTACTTGTTTATTTTTTCCCACCAATAGTGTTCATATGAACCTTCATTTGAACTTCCTCATTATTGGGTCTCCTTATTTAATATCGATATTGATTATCTTGGTTACCCTAATTTCAACACATGAATAACCTTCTAGTTCCCCTTAGTCATATTCCAAGATGCTTTTTCCCATACTTTAGACAAGTGGTATGTTGGGTTCTCTTTCCTCCATGATATGTTCTTATTGTCCCTCTTGAAGAGAATTACATATTACATTTCTTATCTCTTGTCCCATGAGACCATTGAGAATCAGTGATCTCCATCTCAACATTAATGTCTCAATGAAAAATATATTCATAAATATCAAATTCACAAATCACCAATAATTTTCATAGACTTGGTTTCAACCCACCAAAGAATTGGTCCACCTTACATTTAGTGCTGATTAAAAAGACAGAATCATGCCATGAAATCCTTGTAAATTTTCCCTCATATTATGTGATAAAATCATCTTTTTTTTATTCAGTATGATAAACTACCCCTCCATCATAAAATTTAGAGCTCATGGAAAATATTTATTAAAAAATAATTTCATGAATCCATACTAATCCATGGAATAAATTTCATCTTTATACTTAGATTTTATATCTCCATCCACCACTAATTAGCTTACCCATAAAAATGATACACTACTTGAACAAATTTCTATTCTTCTGAGCATTGGTGGATATAGAATATCATCTCAATTGAGTTAATATGTCATAACTCAATGATTGGATCATAATATCCACTGAATATAGGAGGATTTTGTTTCAAAAATGATTCAACCATAAAATTCTCTTTCTTAGGAGGATTAAGAGGTAGTTCTGTACTATTCAAGATATTATTCACAACATAAACTAGTTGAGACAGTACTCTCATGATGTTTTGATCTCCCTTTCCCATCGGGATTATAATCTCATCAATCTTCACATTTTCTATCACCATGGTTGTTGACATGGGTTCTCTTATTTCCATCCATTAACTAGAAAAGAAAAATAAAATTAGGGGGCTTGAATACATAGTAAATGAGATTATAAAAAATAAATTATGAATATATAAGGTTAAACTTATAAATGAAAATTATATCCAAACTCGTGATTACCTATGTCTAAATCTAGGTTATCCATGGTGATATAATTATCCCTAGGGTTCTTACTAACTCTCTCTAGTACTAATGCCCAAAAATAATTATACCATGATTTGATACTAATTATAGTTACCCAAGCCTTTTTCACATATTATTACATGATTTTAAGCATAATTATCCATAAAATAAAAACCAAGTATTAAAAATTCTAGTTCCCTTAGGAGAATTTGTATAAAATAAAAACTAATTTTTATTAATATTCATAATGATCTCATAAGTCCATTTGAGATCCTATAACCGAATAATATAACCTAGGGAAATACATAGAAAACATTGATGATCTAAAAGCCTAGTTAGGGAATAAATATGAGATTGAACCATATCACAAGGGTTAGAAGGAATAGAATGATAATATAAAAGGAATGGCTCATGGATAAACATATGGATGAATAAAATAGAGAGTATGGAATCATATTATCATGGAAACATAAGAAAGTGTTAGGAACATATAACATGACATAAACATGAGTCAATACTAACTGGTAAGACTATATCAAAACATTGATAAAAAATCTTGTATTGGATTAGGTTTACTCCATAATATTATACATACCATATCATGATACTAAAATAGTAACTAATGCACTCGAGTGCTATCTGGGTTCTCCCATCATAACATGTTCATGAATATGTGTGCCACATAAAGAATCAAACATAAGGAATAAACAAATGGGTTACCGATCAGAAGAAATGGGTGTTGTAATTAGGTCATAAGGAATAACCAAATTGCGCATCATAATGGTGTCCATGAAAGAAAAGAATTAAATAATTATTTGGAATTAATAAAGGAAAAATAATTATAGATAAATAATAATGATGTCCAACTAAATTGAAAAAATGTAAAATTTTGGTTATGTAACATCAGAAATGTGCCACTTAAGTGATATGTTAGGGAATAGTATAAAGAATATTTAATAAGGGTAAAGGAATAATTGTTTTCCTAAATCTAGAAATTAACTAGAATTATTTTTCATGATAAATTTTTTGAATAAAAAAATATTTGAGGTTTAAAATAGTGTATGGAGTGTACTTGAAAATGGATAAGAAACAGAGAACTTCCCTTTAATTGGGTTTTCTTATCAAGAGGAATTGAGAATATACCCCTATAAAACATATAATTCCTTATAAAAGAAATATGAATTTATCTACATACATATGAGTGGTTCATATACACAAAATATAGGATAATTATATAAGAATAATTAAGAGATAAATTTAGAAAAAAATAGAGAGAAAGCATAACCCATATGAAATATGAAGGTTCAGAGAGATCCCTTATATTATGTATGAATGTTTTCTATACATACACAAAATGTACTGGATATTGAAATTTTATTAATTGATTGATTAATTAATTAAATAGTAAATATTTATTTTATTTATCAAAATTTTATCAAGTTCATTTATGGTCATTTTGATGAGTTATAAGGTTTAATTTCACTATTCTAGGAGTGTTTGTTTTTTGGTTTCATGGACGGTTCACTTGTGTATAATTTTTGAAGTTCTTGTAAAATGGGAATAATATTATAGAAGTGAAATGAAATGGTATTAATACACATAAATAAGTTTAAACATTCCATTATATCATTTTATTTTCTAACATGAAGATGATTCATTTGATAAAACATTAATGAAAAATGTTTAGTTTATTTTGGTAGTTTTTCATCCATCGCAAACTAGTTTTGTTTTACATAATATTATGTCTATATATTAATTACAAAACATTGAATAAGTTACAATATACTTATTTAAATCTAATTTATCCATAGTAATATTTTTATGACCAGACTTGAATGTTGTAATGAATAAATGAAAACTCATTATCCATAGAGACGGTTAATCGACATAATTTGGACAATGGTTTCTTTTTTTTTGAATAAGTAGAGATAATAATAAAGGGGTTGATATAAAATATTTCATTTGAAATTTAATATTTCATTATATACATGATATTTTATTTATTATGCTTTGACATATGAATGATGTGAGGATAATAAGAAAAGAAATTAAGAGAGGTTGTTAAAGAAAGCAACATATTGAATATCACCTCCATGAAGGATCCCTTTAAGAACATGGAATTATTATTTTGGTGAGACCTTAAGCATTTGGAAATGAGGATGGTGGGAAGGATAGTGTTTGGTAGAAATTTGGGAATCTTCAAGGATTGTAAGGTGTGAGGAGAAGGGACTGTGAGGGGTGGTATTTATAAGGGAGGAGAGGGGTGTTTTTTAAATTTCTCAAAATAGTAAATTATAATAAATTAATTTTTTTTAAAAAAATACAAAAAAATTGACATGGATTAAAAAATACGATAATATAAGGTTGTTATATCATAAAAAAAATAAAATTTAGACAAGTTTTGGTTTTATTTTAAACCAAATCATTTTGATTGACCCATAACAAACCTATTTTATGTTTAACAATAGTAACAAAATTTTCAATATGAAAAGGTTATAATTCTTATTTATATGATGTCAAATTTACCATTAATGAAAAATTAATTACATTGAAGAAAACATCATGAAATTTTTTTATTTTTTGAAGATATTTAATATTTTTAAATAATTTAAACAAATATTAATCCCATCAAATATCATTATCGTCAATTTTGATACTATTAACTAATTAGATATTTAAGAACATCAATAAAAAAATAAAATTAAAAAAAAATATTTTATTATATACTAAAAATTCAATGGTAATCTATTAAATTATTTTATAACCTTAAATCTCTCAAATTATATTACTTTTAATATTTTTATTATCATTTATTTTATTTTTATGTTAATTGAATAATTATTGCATCAACATTGTATAATAATTTAGGGTAATTATTTCATTCCTAATTTTTTAAAATAAATTACCATGATTAATATAAAACTTTTATATTTACAAATAATATTTATAGTCGAGTATATCTTTTGGTTATCCACATTTTAAAAATATTATACTTATTAAAAATAAGAGTCTGATATTTGGTCACTTTCTTTGATTTTAATAATATCTAAGTCATTTTCATGGAAACATTTTCATTAAAAAACTAAATTTATAACCATTAGTGTTAATTTTATAATTTAATTCATTTATTATGTATTTGGATCAAAATTTATGGCCTTATCACTTATTTTTAATCCAGATTAACCCAATTTACCTTTTAAGTTTATGATAAATTTTACCAAAGAACTATTCATATTGACAAAAAATAAAAGAGATGTATTTACTAAATTTTGACCTCATGATTCAAAATATATAATCCATTTTTAAAAATTCAAAATACATAATTTGAAGAATTTAATTTAAAATTAAACTGAAAAAAAACCAATGAAAAATAATTTTTCTGAATATTCCCTTTTAGAGTATAAATGTTTTCATACTGAATTCATATAAAAAACATTTACAAGACTAAAATTAAATTATTTATAATTTTTAGGTAACTTTATTTAACGACCTCTATTAATTTATTTTATTATTCTTCTCACATTATTCATTCGTCAAAGCAAAATAAATACAATATCATGTATATACTGAAATATTATATTTTTAATGAAATATTTTCTATCCATCCCCTTTTTATTATCTCTACTTATTCAAAAAAAGAAACTATTGTCCAAATTATGTCAATTAACTATCTCCATGGATAATGAGTTTTCATTTATTCATTACAGCATTCAAGGCTAGTAATAAAACTATTATTATGGGTTAATTAGATTCCAATAAGTATATTGTAACTTATTCCATGTTTTGGAATTAATATATATACATAATATTATATAACATGGTGTTGCATGAAACAAGAGCTATAGAAAAAATTAATTTATTTAAAGAGAAATATTTCATAATAATTTATCATGACAAAGGGTTAAATGACTAAATGATCGACTCAGGTTAACAAGGAACGCCTTTCTTTTCGAGAGCCTACCTGATTAGAACTCCATAGTTAAGCATGCTTGGCCTAGAGTAGTGATCAGGATGGGTGACCTTCAGGGTAGTTTTTGAAGGTGTGTGTGAGAGAGGACAAAGCACATTGGAAATAACATGTGTTGGCTTCTAGGTACAATCATTAGTTTGATGGCTTGTTTAAGAATGTGGGTGGGACCCATGTAGGGGAACATGTGTCTCCAGGGAAACTTGTGGTACCTAGAGGGACAGGACCCAATGGCCATGTTAAGGAAGGGTGATTTTGTTGTCAGTAAGGCCCAGTTATTAATTAGTATCAGAGAAGGAACCTAGCTGGAAGTGTAGTGGCACTACTTGGGATGATATATAGGGTCCATAACAAAGATGTTGTTCTCTAAAGTGGGTTGAATGTAACACCTCAAAATGAAAAAGGGTTAAATGACTAAATGATATGACTCATGTTAATAAGTTGAATCTTTCTTTTTGGGAGCCTACATGATTATAACTCCACAGTTAAGCATGTTTATCTTGGACTAGTGATCAGGATGGGTGTCCTTGAGGGACATTTCTTAGGGTGTGTGCGAGTGAGGACGAAGCACACTAGAAAATAACATGTTTTAGTCTAGTCTAATAACCTATTGGGAACATGGGTGGGGCCTATGGAGGGTATCACCTATATGCGTGGAACTTTTAGGTACCTTGTGGGCTAGGTCCCGATGACCATGTTAAGGTGGGTGTCTATGCTATCTGTGGGGCCTAGTTGTTACATATTGGGTGATGAGATCACCCATACTTTTTTATGTAAGATATATAAGAACAAGATCTCGATGATACATTTAAGATGTCTGGAATGATGCATTCCAATCATTATATGATTATTTATTGATACCGAGGAATTTATTATTTGTTATGTTGGCCATGGATAAATTTTTTCTCGTAGTTTCATTATTATATCATTACTCGGTTTATTTATTCATGAAATAAAGTTTTATCTAAAAATTATTCTACTGAATACTACACCCACACTGAGCATCATATGTCACCCCTCTATGTTATTTTTATTTTACCTAAGAAACCAAAAAGATTACTAAATATGATAAATTTATTTCAAGGATAACAATAATTTTTTTCAAGTTTTTTATGATGTATCTCTTTGTAATGTAATGTGAAACACATTTATGTATCTAGATTTTCAAGGTTAATAAACTATTGGGTCCTTGGTATTATGGTCTATATACCAATGTAATAAAATATCCACCAACTCTAAGGTATTAGAGTTGGGTTCGTTACAGCTGGCATCAGAGGATGGTTCAGTGAAAAGCCTAGGAACTAGATTTATGGGAACATAGTGAGAACCTAATAGTAAAATGGTCATGGATAACTTAGATTAAATCATAGATATTCTTAATTTAATGAATATATATTAATTTATATGTGTTTTATTGATAAATTATATATTAAATTTTAATATCATATATTTTAATGACTTTTGGGAAAGTTCCTGATAATTTTGGGATATTTTTTTTATGGAATTAAGTTGATAATATGAGAAAATCCAACCTAAATAATCCTAGACTGATCCAAGAGTGACATAGGATGAACTATAAGTATACTAGTCTATGATTTGGGTACCTTATACATTCATAAGATGGATTATTCATAATATATATACCTTTATTTTCTTTAGATATTGTTGATCAGTCACGATTAACTATTTCAAATTTATTTGAAGATTGATAATAATACATAGGTAATTACATTATAATTTGGTGGTAGGTATTTCACTTGATTTATTAATTATTTTATTTCAATAGATTAAACATATTTTATAAAGATATAGGGGAAAAAATATGGCCTAGATCTCCTATCCCTCCCAGATTATTTAATCGAAATTATAATTGTAAAATCGTGTTCGAGTGATCCTTACACATTCTCTTGAATTCAAATTTCTTTCAAGTTACTTTACAACATATCCAAATTTACTCCTATTAATTGATATTATTATGGGTCATAAAAATAATTATTACCATCCATTATAATGATTTATATGAGTTTCATATTCAAGTATCATATATCTATCTTATTTTATAAATTAGACGATGTTTTAAATATTTCTACACCTAACCATGTTTTTAACCATTCTCATCAGATCATGTCTGATTATTTTATGTAGGAGTAGTACAAAATAAAATTTCAAAACTATATGTTCAGGATCCAAAACTATGTAAAACTAATTTTTTATTCTAACAACCCTTTCAATACGATGTCACCTATGTTCTTTGGAAAATGAATTTAGAGAATTCAGAAACATTATGATATACTGGGTCAACTCATGGATGTGATTTGATGCACCATTAATAATCTAAAACTGATAATGGAATTTGAGTACATGGTGGTATTCATTTTAAAAATCTATGCTCCTAGATACTCCAATGATTCATAACCATATAAGGAGTCATATTTGGAATAAATTCTTAAGAATCTGGTTGAATTCCTTTTATAAGGAAAAATGAATGTTACCTTGTCTTCCCTAAGATAGTAAGGTTTATATCTCTTTAGAAGGTATATCATGAGTCATGAAAAACTTTTATATTCCCATAGGTATTGTCATTAGTAATTAATAATTAAAATTCAAGGATAAAATTTCATTAAGGGTGTTACTCTTTGGTTATCATATGATTTTGAAAAACCATCATGAAAGGATGTATAGAAAGGGTAATTTTTCCTTTTTAAATTAGTGAAAAGAATAAATTATATTATAATAAAACCCTTATGTTATCTATACAATAGGATTAAACATCCATTAATAATTTATTATCTTAATGATTCTTAAAATTATCCTTGTTATTTAAGTTTTTTATTTTCAGTCAATGGATGGAAATATAAGGTAATTAAACATGTTATAATTTAGTTATAGATAATTGATTTCATGTTTTAACCTTTTAATTTTAGAATATCATAGATAATTTATCATATAGAAGGAAATAAATCTTTTACAACATTCATATCCCTTCCAGATGATTTATTCATCATTATTATTTCAAGATCTAGTTCTAATGATTTTTAAAGTAATTCAAATATTCAACTCCCCTATAAGAAATTATTTGATCTATCCATAAACTTTTTATTTCTCCCAAATTTACTATGGATCATGGTTTCTTTTTTATTTGTTTTCAAGATCTCAATCCTATCGTCTCTTTTGATAATGGAAACACCATAAAGGACTTCATAATTTATATACTATAGTTTTGGACCTCTTACTGAAGTATAAACAAATATCAACAACAATATAGAGGACACCGATTATTTAAATTAAAGGTATGAATTATAAGTAATAAATAAATAAGATAAAATTGTGAGGATGTAATTTTTTTAGGGGGGAGAATTTGACATCTCAAAAATTACTTTCTATTATTAATAGAAAAAATATTATTTTATAATGACTGTATTATTATGAGAACAAATAAAGACTAGTATATTTCATAATAACATTACACGTCATGCAGAAATATAGACTAGAACAACTAGGAACAATAAATGGATATACACATGGAAGAATAATACATTCTCTTAAAGAAACTCCATAGGTTTTAAATCCCCAAACAAATATCACCCCTTCCATAAATATCGTATGACGATATAGAAGCATTAGGAAAATGGTATGCATTATTCTTTATTTAGATGCAATTAAATTAAATTTGGGATTATTTTATAACTAAAATTGTATTATTGGAGAACAAAAATATATTCTATTGAAAATATGTTTTATGATAAATTTATAAGTTTTAAATAAAATTTATTTTCATGTTTTTATCTTATAAAAAAGTTTTTAAATGATGATATATTTTAATGAAGTCCTAATTAATTTATATAACATCAAAAATGTTTATTATACTAGAAAAAATATTAATTTTTAATAAATAAGGTTTTTATATAAAATATAAATTTATCATATTTAGAGAATTATTTTGAAAAAATAAATTTTGTTTTTGGACATATCACATAAAAATTATATTACGATTAATTTTTAGGAATTTTCAGACAAAGTCGATTTTTTTATAAAAAAGTTGAAATTACCATTTTATGAGAACATTATTTTTGTGACATAATTATTATGAGATCGTGATTAAAAAATTTATGAAAAATTTTATTCAAAAAAATTACATTTAATAATTTTAAAAATCAATTTAAAATTTTTAATTTTAATATAGAAATTTATACCATACATTTTGGAACCAAAAATTAGATCTTTGAGGTAAAAATTAATTTTAGATTCTATTTATTAAATGGTTTGGTTGGATGTTTATTTTTAAATTTGGAATTATTTTAATTTTTTAACACCCTCAAAAACTCATTAATAATATATAACATTGGTTGGATTTCATTTCACCCAAAAGTTTTGGGTTATATAATAAAATAACCAATATTTAATCCCTTAAAACCACCCCTCCTCAATTATAAATAACCACCACTTATTACTATTCTCCCATACCAAAATTCAAAGTTACCTCATCACATAACTCATAACAAGTCTCTTAAATTTCTCTCTCTTCAATATTTAACTTTTTTTGGTTCTAATGGTCAACTCTAAGTTAAGAAGATCAATAGAGATAAGGGTCCCCAATCCTCCCCTTTCCTTTTCAAGTTTGTTACATTTATTATATTGTCTTATTATATTTTTTGTCATATACTCCCATTCTTGTTTTTAAATGGTATTTTATTCCATTTTATGTTTATAAAATGAGATTTTATTTCATCCCCCTCATTATAGATTCTTCCAAAACTATTATTATGCTAAATTAAGGGTTTCCTCAATCCTCCTCTATTATTTTCAATTGAAATTCCTTTATTATATTTTATTTTAATACTCCTTTACATATATAAAAAATATTTTAATTCCATGTTAATATCATCTATTTTTATTATTTCCAATGAGATATTACTTACTCCCTCTCTTTATAGCCTCTATCTAAGCAATTATAATGCCCAAACTATCATGTAACTATAAAACCATCCTAAAATATTAGTGAATTAATATGTGTGTGGTTTTAAAAGAAATTAAAATATGTATAGATACTAAAATTTGATTTGGTTTTTGATTATATTGTAGCATCCTAACCTGAGAGACAATAAAATCTTTCCCCACTCTGGTTGGTCACTAAGCCTCAAGCGCACTGCCCCATCCACCAGAGGATTCTACCTAGTAATAAGGGTATAAAAGGTGGTATAGCGGGGAAACTATTCTCTCTAAATGAGAAATAAATACAACTGAAGAAATGAAAAATAAAGGCATTTTAATATAGTATAAACTAAAAATTAATAAAAAAATGAAGGACTGAACCATGAATGAACATGATACAATGTAAAAGTAGTATAAAATAAAACATGTGATATAGAACATGACTAAATAAGAAAAAAATCCATAAGGACTATCCCCATGAGCATCTTGATCTATGATGCATCCATATGCTCCAAGGCTCCTTGGTACAAGAAAATCATCACATACAACAAACCAAGCTCTTGAACCTGTAACCAGATAATATTTGTTTGGGTACTAAACATCGATCCAAATAGGGTGTGATATATACTCAGTAGGCCACCACCAATGATCTCTAATGAAAAATACAGTTTATGGATATAAAATAAGTAGTGTGTAGGTATCTCAAAAGTAAGGCAATTTAGTAAATGTATAAATATAACCAGGATAGTATAAAGTTACTCAAGGACACTTGGATGACCATACCTACTTTAGCCTAATTCAAAATGTATCTAAAAATTTCATCATGTATATATAAAAATACAAGGGTGTATTTCAGCAGAGATATACATGCATCGGTGAGGGCATGTGTCTTAGTTCTCAGGCATCCATGCAATACTAATAATATATTATAATAATGATTGTGTATGTTTATATATATACTATATACGTAGTACTATCCAGGATATGAGGCATAGCTCAAGAATCCATATATAGTCTTAAGAGTCTAATAGAGTAATAAGGTTTTCTTTTTCCAAGTGTCATGAATAATGCAAGACACCAGGTTGAGTATCACGATTAATAAGAACAAGGGGTTATGTCCAAAAACCTAATAGAGGGGTTGTATAACTCCATTCCTAGTAACCCAAGTGAAATGAATTTCCCTATCCAACTTTCATGACCAAGTGGGTTTAAAAAGTTATTCCCACAACCCTAATCAAGGTCCCTCTATAATAATACAACATATGGTAGACCTACTATTCCAATGAGACCTTATCATAGGAATTCCATAAAATAAGTATCGAACTACACTCAAAGAATATTGGAACTTCATTTATATGTCACAATTTATAAATAATGTAGGCCATGAAATTCATAAATTCAATAATATACACAAGGAAAGATACACCAATCCATTATCAATTAAAACTAATAATTTTGGTCTATTTAATTTTATAAAAAATAGGGTCATGGGAAGAACCCCTGGAATAATATAAGTTAAACACATTTAAAGTATCTCATTTGTTTTAATTGTTAAGGTATCACACCTCAAAGGTGGTTTTATTAAAAAAAAATTAATTTATCACAAAAATTCATTCAATTTAATTTAGAAATATCGTTCATTTGGAATTAATCAACACACCTTAAAGGGTGTTGTAAACCCTAAGAATTAATTATAAACATAGTTACTAAACAAACCACCCTAAGGGGTGTTTCAAGTTGAGTTAGTCAACCTCCAACCATGAAAGGGGGGTGTGAAATAATCATAGTTCTGATCTAACAATTTAATTTATGGTATTTTACTTTTTAGAAGTAGGGTCGAGAAAGTACAGTGTGTGACACAATGTAGATATTATATAAGAAATTTAACTTTGAGGGAAAAGAATATAGACCACCAACATAATGCCTAATATGCTTCGCTCATCCATTATCGATATTTGATTCGAGACGGAATGAGATAAATTAGAAGAATCCAAAAACACCCTAAAAATTGGGGAAATTAGTTCACAAGAAAACAGATTTCAATATAGAAAGATAAATTGAAAAAGGAATCAAGAGGAGTCTTATACATACCTAGAGCCTTTCAATGCAATGAACATCAATTGATTCTAAGCTTTAATGAAGAATATCTCATAAATAGAAGAGGAGGAGGAGTAATGCATGCGAGGGAGCTACTGGAGGAAAGTGGGGATGATTTTGGGGTAAAAACACTTAAAGTAAGTAAGCTAAATTCTTCATTTTACCATATTTTAAGAGTCATATGGTTTGGTAGCAAGGTTTGGAAAACCGTGTACCAAACCATGTAGTGCTACTATCCGAGGCACATGGAAAGGTGCACATTTTTTCAAATCATTTTCATCCCATGAGTTCTACTCTATAAATCCCTCTACACCATCTTTCATAGTCACTAGTCTTAGGGTGAATGGTTTGTAAAACCATGTTCCACCACCTTCAGGACCACAAATTTTCACCTATAGTTCCACACATTTTTTTAAAAAAACTGTGTACCCATACCTTCTTTTTCCTAAAATGTGTTTTCATGGCCCAACACTTCTGAAACTTATTCAAACTCTCTAGGAACCTCTAAGGACTCAAAACACATCCTAAAACAACACCTTTATGTTTTCCAAATATATTGTTCATGTTATAAATATTAGTTAAAAATTTGGCTCATCCACCAAATTAACGGCTCAAATTTACTTTAGAATTTCAACCGTTTTAAAACATGGGAAGTTACAATATCCAAAACATAGAACTTCTCATCCCTTATAAGCATTTTGGAATAAATAAAACATCACATAAACTACTTGGGTTATGAATTTTCCACTCAACGGTCGTGTTTTGTTTCCCATGCCCAATGCACCTACGATCACTACTCTAAACACGATGTACATAAGCTTACAAGACTCGATCAAATGAACCTATTGAAAATAGAAACATTAATATGGAACTAATTTAATCCCATATAATCTAATATATGATCATGTAATCATCTATCTTATCATACTTCCTATGTATCTTCCCACCAATGGTTCAAAATTTCGATGGCTAATTCTAGGTAACGATATTCCAACCATCATAATTTACCAACTAAACATGATCTTAGGGTCCTAATGACACTTTCAGTAAATTTCTCAAATAACTCAAAAGGACTCTACCATCAGTCCATTATTTTTTTGAAATGGTTTAAATCCTATCTGTCAAGCTCATACTATCATACAAAATTTATATTTAATGTTCACAAACAACCTTTAAACTGATATTGTGTCTTCCCAACCACATGAAGAAAGAATTTCCTTGATGAATGCATCTATATACTAAAGGAAACCCAAGTCGAATCACCTCTATCTGATTATTTATGAAATCAATTGACTTTAATAGCCGAAACATCACCAATCCATATTTCTTAAATATTTTAACTCAAGAAATACTAAGATCATTCTGAGTACGCTCATCAAAAACTGTACTTGAATTTTGGTGATATATCATTGCCAAACCATCTCTAACAAAAAATTTATCATTCCATAGAAAAAACACCAACACTATCTTGTTCTAGAATATATGAGTCATCATAATTTTAGAGACTTGGTTTTTTCTTTGTAAGACTTTATAATATTTTTGTACAAATTTATAGAGTTAGGCGTAGAGACAACATGTAATTCTGAGGCCCAGTATTCCCAGAATTAATTTTATAATAATAATAAATAGATTTTATATTACACACACATGATTCTTAAAAAAATGGATAAAATTTAAACCATTAATTGGATCGAAAATCTGAGGTCACAGTTGGGTCTGAATGCAGTGTTTACCCCAAGCTCAACATAAAATCAATCAGTGTGGGATGTTCGGACCCCTCGCTCATTAGAGGTGCATTAAGTGGATTTATTTAAATATCTAATTAATTAAATAATTCATTTAACCTAAACTAAAATGGTTATAAAAATATCATTATGGCATTTTGTTCAGGTTTGGTCTCATAATCCTAGAATCACTGGAAAGATCATGATGAACATAGGCATGGTGGTGTGCAGAATGGACGGAGAAACCCTCACCAACTTCCAGTGTTCGATTTATAGTGATCAACGACTGAGATCCATGTTTTTTAGTCAAATAAATTATTTTCATACAGATTCAAGGTAGAACCATCAAAAGATTGAGTAGATTGAAAGCACAAAATTATATTTTATATTTTTTCTCAGAAAACCAAACTACACACCCTATAGTAGTAAGATCACACAGCGTGTAGTTCCCCTATGGTGCCAGCTGGGGTTTTGAATGATTTAAGGGTAACACTGTGTGTAGTCCCCCTTACATGCCATGCACCACCTTCCCAATTGGATAAACCTTGTGAAGGGTTACACAGGCAAAAACCCATGTAATATTACACAAGGTTTGATACATGGTTGTGTACTCTATTACATGGACACAACATGCATCACACAACTCTATTTTTGGTTAGCCATGACATTTTGTGTAGTCCAATTACATGGTGTGTACTGCTTCATGGGATGAAACCACGTGGAATCTTGGGAAACGATAAGGATGTGGAGTGGGGGCACACACCATGTGCCCCCCTCATGGGTTATGTACCCTTAAATCCTTTTCAGAAAATTTCATAGTCATTTATCTCCTTCGTTTGAACTTCTATTTTGGACCATGATTAGATTATCCTAAGTGTTTTTCTACGTAGAATTTGGTGGTGACCTTAGTGGTGGATTTTGAGATTTAATATGAAATTTTATAGGATTGGAACACATTGATGTGACACCCGATGGGGGCAGTGATCGTGTAGGATCAATAGAGATTTTTGGGTGTTACCCTCTAGAAGATTTGAGCATTGGATTTCCCCAAGGACACTTTTCAGTGTGACCATCAAACAGGGATGGGAATTGGAGTTCCTTGATCACCCTTTTTCTATGCCGCCTGCTAGTAGGTCTGGGCAGTGGAGTTCCTCGATGACCCTTTCTGGGTGTTACCCTCCCATAGCTATAGGTATTGGAGTTCCCTGATGACATATTTTTGGGTGTTACCTTCCTGTAGGTTTTGGAAGTGGAGTTACCTGATGAAATTCCAAATAATTATCCTCCAGTGGGGTTGGACAGTGGGGTTCTGAGGTTACTATTGGAGTATGACCCTCCAATCATACCAGGGTATGAGATCATTACATCATGTTTTTTGCCCCTCCATTGTTCGTCATGGTGACAATATGTGGTTTGGAGTTTCTTTGGACCCGCAAGGAATATAGATTCTTTCCCCATTGAGATTTATTTTTTACATGGCCTATTACTATGTGTGTTAGTAAGTGCCGCCCAAAGAGGATAGTATCGAGGTGTGTTGATTGATTTCCTTGAACTTGTGTGTTCATGGAAGATGTGTGGGATGTTGAGCATCATTGATAGACTTTTGGAACTTTTGGATACCCTTCTTCTTGAGATGACATGTCATATAGAGATCCCTTTACTCTCTTATTTGGGATTCTTTGACTGAGTAAATATATATATATATATATATATATTTCTTCTAGATTCACAACATGGATTTGGATGCTCTCCTTTGAGGAGAGGTGAAAATGCGTAGGGTATGCCATGTGATTTCTATGTCTAGATTCTCATGGTTGGATGATCCTACACACCATCTATAGGTGGTGAAGGCTTTATGTTCAGATCATCTACTCACCATGTTTATCCCCTTGTGTTTGGACAAGCTTACTTTCACTCTTTGTTGGGTTGAGCTGTACTCTTTCATTGTACCTTGTGTTCTACTATCTTTATACTCTATTGTATCTCTTACTTCTCCCCATTTGTCCCTTTTGGGGAGTTCAACTAGGTATGTATATACTCACCCCGACATGGTATTTTACCACACATGTCATGTGTTTTGTAGATGATGGAAAGGATTATCATGACTTCAGATGAGATTTGGAATACCAGGTTCATAGACCATTTATGGTGGTTGTAGCTTGGTGTTCAGGAGTCGAGCTCTCCTTCACCTATTTACTTTTCCCTTTTTCTACGAGGTTGGAACTTAATTTTTGTTTGGTGTGTAGTTTTTTCCTTTACTTTTCAGTTCACATGACCATACTATTGTATCATCTAGAGGTCCATGCATGTTTGGTTTACTTTAAAGCAGTGTTCCATATTTTACTTTCCCCCCTACAATTTTTCATTAAGTTGGTTGGGTGAATGTGTATAGGTTCTTAATCTAATGACACCCCAATTTGGTCATGTCTTCGATGCTTGTCTCCTCCCCTGGCCTATAGAGGTGGGCTTGGGGTAGTTGTGTCTCGATCCCTAACATGGGTTTGGTTATGAAAATAATACACTCTGGGTGTAAAACTCAGACTCAAACTTCATCCAAGTCCATAATAGAAAATGTATCTGTATTTTACCAAGAACACCAATCATGCCTTGTTCCTTTTGTTCAACGACATATGAAATCCAAAACTACCATCCCATGACCGATCTATAGAATATAAAAACCTTCTTACATGAGGGTCACCTACTAGTGACTAATGTCCCACTCCCAACCAAAGGATTATCATGGTCATCATATCAATGAAAATATTGAACTAATTTCCACATCCCATGATCTATCCAATCCAAACATAATGATTAGCATGGATTAGAAACTATTCATCCTGAGTTCTAATGTAAAACTAATTTATCACTTATTCCCACTTTCATAGAATAATTCCTATGATTTTTATTGAGTTTCAAAACACAATGGGGGTCACCACACTTAAATAGACAATAACATACTATACACCATTTGGTTTAATTTAAAACAATTCCTCAATTGAAACTTCATATAATTACTTCATAAAACTAGAAGATCTAGTTAGATGGTAGCTCTATGTATAGACAGTACTCACTCATCATACTCAGGTCAGTGTCAAGATAAGGGGAATGATCACCACTAGAATAGGATTCCACTGATATTTCATCATCAATCATTTATAGCTCTTCTTATCCATGCTCACATCACACAAGATATGTTCTCTTTATCCAACACCAGACACTAGGTAACTTGGAAAAACCTTTCATGGTTCAACTATGGGTTAAACATCTCATTTCACCAGACCATTCTTAGATTAACCATCATCTTGGGAAATTTATTTAATTTACCCAAGCTCTAGATCACCATACCTGCAAGTTTCCGTTATGAAACATTTGATTCTTAACCCTTACTCATACACTCACTAATGTACAATTTCAAATAGAAACCATGAAAAACTAATGCAAACTAACTTATCATGCAAAAAGGGTGTTCATCTCATACCACCTAGTTTGAGACATGACTCACACACTCATGATACATCCATCAATATGGTCAAATTTATTGTGTTACACAACAAATCAATATTTGAATATGCTAGGATCTCCCATCAAAATCCACTTCAAAATCAGGTATCTTGAATGTTCCATGATTTATCAGCTGATCTTCCACCTCGTGGTGTCATTACATAAAAGAAGGTTTAAATCATTCCACTATTGGTCAAATGGTCTAGGCACCAAAATAGTCCTACCCATAAAATATATTTTGGAAAAAAACATTCACACATTGTGCTTTCTGAAATAAAATGCATCAATATGCCTCAATTATAATACTCGATAAACTAATGTGCATTGGTCTAGAAATGAGCATAATAAGAAGCTTAGCTTACAAAACAATCATAAATCTATGACAAACTCTGTCAAAGGATACCCTAAAAAAAATGGAACACTAACATACTAGGGTCTGATTCAAATTTAAGGGAATCTAAGAATCCCACCTAACCCAATGGTCAAGATTAAATAGGGCCACTAGGTCTTCCCAACTAGCCCTAAGATCTATCACATGAGAACTATGCCCCATATAATGGCTTCTATTACATGAAATCTAACATGATTTCAAATCTTTTTAAAAGAGTTAAAACTTAAATAGGGAGGATGGTCATCGACCTATAAGGGTAAAAATGTCAACGAACAAGGATAAGAAGTTGACACTCACCGGGTATCCACATACGGTAATACCCCTTGAATTTCAAGTACTAGATAACCACCCATCCACTCATGGGTTTAATTTGATTATTTAAGAGTCCAACTTGAATAAAATTGTCAACATATATCACATAACATGCATAGAAAATATTTAAAAAAATTCTACACATTTTCTATTTCCAAGGGAGATACCATAATAGGATAACCCCTCCCTTTTAACAAAAGTCATCAACTCTAAAACTAGGTTCATGATTAAAAATTCACTATTCTCTACTGCCTATCCATTAGGTTTTAAAAAACCAGAAGAATTAAACTGATCTCTATGAGAAATTATCACATTCCCTCTCAATAATATCTCAAGGAAAATTAAACCTAACCCCTAACCATGGATTCATGTTATGACCACTTATAAAAGGTTTTATTTTAAGACATTTAAATAATTCTTATTTTTTAAAACATAAAAATTAGATCATATAAAAATGATATCTAGTATCAGTTGTTGAGGAAAACTGTACTATACACTTTATTCATCTGAATCCATATAGAGTTAGTAATTTTTTTTTATTTTTATTTTATCCATTTATTTAATCTATCCAAAATGTTTTAAAGAATGGGTTCAATAAAATAAAATTCTAATTCCAATCCATTGAGTAAAACACTCTTTTGGTTATAGTTGGAATTTTTATTCACCAACACCTAATAATAATAATAATCAAAATTAAATAAAAGGTCTTTATCAATTTAAGGGGGACTGGTCAAGTAATATTCTAATATAAAATTATATGTAACACCATAAACTCTACTACAGACACTTTAAATGAACATCTCATCAGCATAACATACCCCCATGGGAATAAGTACCAAGGAATAAGAAGGAATAAGGCGGACTACAAGGATCTCATTATATCATTCGTTATTTATATAACACACTTAATGGGTTTATCACATAAGCATAACATATCAAGACTGACTTAATTGGGTCGATTCTAGTTTATCTCATAAGAAACATTCCCAACTAACCTACTTGGGTCCATCTATGCATTTTAGGATTTAATCACATAGGTCATCATGCCTAAATTATATAGGTACTATCCTTCATGAAGGAAAACATTTTCGAGAATTATTTTCATATTAACCTATATATAAAGGCATTATGGTTTGGTCAAATAAATCATCATTCATGAATTAAAAATATACATTCCATTATAAGTTAAAATTGGAATTCATGTAACTACAACTAGGTCTTTACCTTGAGTTTCAAAATATATCAAGTACATCTGTGATGGTTCAATTATATGGGTCATGAGTCTCTAATTTATAAATACTTGTAAACTTTACAAATAGAATAATTGGCTCACATTTAATTGCAACCAATAATGTTTCAACCCACGCATCCAATGGTCCATGGTTTAAACATGTCATAATCAGTTAATTAATGTGGCACTATTACTGTATATAAGAAAGCAGCATTAAGGTCGATGTATAAAATTTAATAACCAACTATTTTATCTTAATTATAAAAATTCATGTTATCACAAGTATTAAATATCAATATATAGGCAGACAATCACAGAAGTATGGTATACGAATAATCACATTGATAAATAACACAAGTGTTTTATACAGAAAATCATCACTATCATAGTATAAAAATAATCATGCATTAAGAAATATATAATGTAGTCTACATGGCATGGAATATTCAAGGAATGTGAATCTATACATTACTATAATGATTCATGTAACAACACTTTTTTATTATACCTTTCCATGGGTAAAAATACATAAATACATAAATCAATAACCATAAAAAGTACAACAATCACCTAAGGTGAAATAATAATCAACTTTAATAATGAACATCCTAAAAAACATCACATCCTAGAAAACGTGATCATTCCCCCATACATGGGTTGGTCGAACCTAGACATTCTATTAACCAAGTGTTGATGAATTCCAAGTCTCATTTATACCATAAAAAATTAAGATAGAAAGAAAATAATCTATGATACCACTTGTAGTGTCCCAACCTAGGAACCAATAAAATGTTGTCTCGAGCTAGTTGGCCATGGGTCCTCAAGCATGTCTCCCTATATAAAAAAGTATGTTGACTAGCAGTGAGGGTATTAAAGCTGGTACAATGGGGACACTATAACCTTTATATCAGTAATAAATATAGTGGAATCAATGATATATAAAGGTAGAAGAATATAAAAACAATTAAATATTAAAAATAAATAAATGAATGAACCATTCATGAACATGATACAATTTACAAATAGTATAAAATATAGTAGGTTATTTACAACATGAATAAGTAAGAAAAACAAAATCCTCAAGGACTATCCCCATTAGCATCCTGAGCGCCAGCTCAATCCTATTCTCCCAGCCTCCCAAGTACAAGTAAATTAACCCACATCAAAACCATGGTTTGGAGCCAATAACCAGATGAAATATTTTTGGATACCAAACAAAAACCTGTGGAAGGTGTGAGATATACTCAGTAGGCCACCGCTAATGGCATATAATACATAATCAAGATTGTGAAAATAAAATAATCATTGTGTATGTATATCAAAAGTAAGGTTGTGCAGTAAATATATAAATGTAACCAAGTTAGGATTAGATTCATCAAGGACACTTGGCTGAACATACTAGCTTCATCCTAAGATGGAATGTCTCTAAACATTCTATCATGTATATATAAGCATACAAGAGAGTGTGTCTGCAAAGATATACATGCACTGATGTGGACCTATCACTACTAGAATTCTAGATATTTGTGATGGGCTATTTGCGACGGGATCCCGTCGTAAATAAGTTTTTGTGACAGGGTCCCGTCGCAAATAGCCCATCATCGAAAACGGCATTGCAAATAATATTTTTTTGTGATGGGATACTTCCCCATTGAAAATAAGTCTCTGATTATATACTTTATTTATATAAACATTTTTGCGACGGGCCCATCACAAAAAGTATTTGCGAAGGGCCCGTAATCCTGTCGTAAATACCTTTAAAAAAAATTATTTAGACTATTTCTGATGAGCCCATCACAAATACTTTTTTTGATGGGCGTGTAATCCCATTACAAATACATTTTTATAAAAATTTATTTAGACTATTTGTGATGGGCCCGTCATAAATACTTTTTTCGATGGGTCCCTAATCACGTCGCAAATACTTTTTAAAAAAAATTATTTAGACTATTTGTGATGGGAACCCATCGTAATAGATCCCGTCGAAAATAATAAATAAATTTTTTTAAAAATAAAATTAATAAAATTATGATTACTGAAAAATTAATTTTAATATTATTAAAATCATTAAAATAAAAATATATTAAAATTATCAATATTCACAAAATAATATTTAAAAAATCATACAATGTTATTATTATTATTATTATTATTAGTAAAATAAAAAAACATTAAAAAATAGAATACTGAAATAATATATTTTATAAAATTATGATTAATGAAATAATAATAATAATAATAATAAAATAATAAAAAAAATAAGAGATATTAAAATTCTCAATATTCCCAAAAAAATCATAAAATATTACAAATTAAATTATCTAATATTCACACCAATATACAAGATAGAAACTGTAAATAGTTCATATTACAACAAATGTTAAATTCAAATGTTTTTAACATAAAAAAATCACTGGGGGTCGTCTTCTAGAGGAGGTGGAGGAGCTGAAGGAGATGGTGGAGGAAACTCTATCTCCAAACTACGAGTTAGACGGTGCACGTACTCCATTTGCTCCTAATGCTGCTTCTACCATTGACACATATCCTCCTCGTGCTGCTGCTACTGCTGCTGCTGACGCATCTCTTCTTGCTGCTTCTACAAACTCTCTATAATGTCATTCTGAGCTCATAACTACTCCTTATACTGTGAGGCAGAAGATGATGCCTCTCCACGAGCTCCTCTTGAGCTGGACGCCAACATCGCAGCAGTACCATAATAAGTACCAAGAGTCACATGAGAGCTGATAACAACTACTCGGCCCTTATAAAAGCCATATTGTGTCACCTACATCCATGCCGCCTCGTCGAAATGGTGTGCATTGGTCTGATCAGTCGCCTCATCCTGACCCTCAGCCTATGTCTGAGAGTTCGCAGCCTTATATGACTCCTTCAATTCCAATTTGAAATTAAAATTGTGAAAATATTATATGCAGTTAATTGTCAAACTGAAAAAATAATACTTACCACAATTCGACGTTGGCGATCACCTCTAATCTCTCTAGTCACTGGATCACTATACATCCTCCGATAAACGTCGAACTCCGTAATATCAGGATGCTCAACTGCCTACAAAAATATAAAATAAAATGTTTATATTTAAAGTTATATAATTTTTAAAAAAAAATATACTTACAAGATGCTCTTTATGCATACTGAATGTACGGCTACCAGATCGATGTGTCACCTCCTATCTCCCCAGATTCTACTGACCCAATGAAGACCTCCTCTGAAATACACCACCCAACTAGTATGCTCATAATCCATCCCAAACCTGAGATGAATTTTACTTTGGTCAGTGGGCTCTACACGACACATCAAATATTGTCGCTCCTGCTTTCTTAATGGTTGTCTTTCTCAAATTGTGAAAAACACTGACGTAAATGATCACACATATCCACCTCCCACGCTGCATGGATAACATCACACATTCTATCCTCGATGGGATACCATAAACCACACAAATAATTTATAATATCAAGTTATTAATAAAATAAATTTCAAAATAAATATTATTTATTTACGTACCAGCCAATGATTGTACATGGAGAGCTACACATCAACAGGAATATGTTCCCATGTGATCCATGGATGAGAAAAATAATTGTCCAAGATAGCGCTCCCTTGTCCAACAGCTAAATGCACAAAACTGTGAAAAAAGAATAAATAATCAAACAATTAGTATATATATAAATAAATTAATGAAAAAGCTAACTAAAATATACAGGTTATCATACCACTGTGTGCGTGGATCGAAGCCAAGACCTGGACATCGCTCAGGGATAGGGTCAGAAATCATCATTCATGCAAGACCACGCCCTCTCCGCGTACCTCCTGAACCACCAGTAGGTTGAGGGTCATATGGTCCCACATCCCCCTCATCCAAAGGTAGATCAGCCTCTTGCAACTCACGAAATAGATCAGGATCCATCTGAAACACAAAATGATTTTTGTTAGCAGATAGTTGAAAATAATTATCATATACAGATATATATTAGTTATGATCATAACTAGCATTTAACTATGTCAATGTTCACCTTCATCATCATCTTCATATCTGACGATGTCAATGTCTTCATCTTCCTCCTCGGCATCATCAATATCCATATGAGTTTCACTTTCATCATCCCTTGTCATTTCAAATTCATTTCTAACATCATTAACATCTTCATCACCATTGACCCTTAATTGTGGGGTGTTATCATCAATATTCACGTTTCTTTGTGAAAAAGATGTATTTTGAGTAGTCTCTTGAAAAAATTCAATTCTTTCTACTTCAAGATAACCACATTCATTTTGAGTAAATTGATTTTCCATAGATTTCATTTTTATTATGCTCCACCAATCACTCAGGTCTCTTGAAGTAGCATAGTACTTTGCATAATAAATTTGATGTTCTTATTGAGCTAGTAAAAATGGTTCATTTACTGCAAGAAGACTTTAATATTTAATATCGACGGTTCCATAAGTCGGATGATCATGCAAGACTCTCTCAGTATCCAACCACCAACATTTAAACATCATTTTGTAATTCTGTCCAAGATAAAATAGCTCAATAATTTCATCCAGAATGTCGTAAAACTCTACTTCAGTTTTCTCTATGATGAGATCCTCTCAAAAAGACATCATTGTTCATTGTTTTTTTGATTCCCCGTATGCATGTGTATGAAATCAAAAACCATTCACCACATATGCATTATAAGATTTAACCATTTTGGGTGGTAGGTTACTCAATATACACAGTCGCTTATCAATTTAATCAACATGTTGAGACACTTGAAAATTTTAAAAAAAATTATCAATATAATAAATAGTAAATTGAATTTGTATTAAACCATCAATAATTTATATTACCAGTTTTTTAAATCATTTAAAAAAAATTGTATGTGTTCTTCAAGAGAAGCTGTTGTAATTTGTGGAAGTCGTTTCTTGATGTGATTATCATATAACCTACAAATAAAATAAGTTTATATAATGTATCATAAATTATAAAATAAGTGATAGAAGCACTCACAGTAAAAATTTTATCATTTCTTCACAGTTGAGCAGAACATATGTATGAGCTATGTGATGTTCATCGTCTGAAATCCATCATTTCTGAACTCCACTGAAGCCAAGATTTGGCTGATTAAAAACTGATAGTTGAATGTCTATTTCATCATTAACATTTCACTCATTCTGTCCCATGTGGTTTTGTTTTTAGGGATATTCAGATTCAAAATATTGAGAGTAGATAAAATCAATTTCCTCTTGCAAATAAGCTTCAATAATTGAGCCTTCAACTGATGCTTTGTTATGTACTTTTTTTTAAATTTCTGCATGCATCTATCAAATGGGTACATCCATCGAAACTATTCTGGACGACCACATTTAGCTTCATGTATAAAATGTAATATCAAATGTTCTATTAAGTCAGAGAAAGCAGGCGGAATGATTTTTTCCAGTTTACATATAATTACAGAAACATCTTCTTCCAGTTTTCTTAGCACATCATAGTCTATTTTCACTGCTCAAATGTCTCGAAAAAAAATATTATATGTCTGTTATCAAATCCCAAATCATATAATTCAACAAACCTTGGAATACAATCGGCATAAGTCCTTCCATTATAACATGATAATCAAGAATTTTTAATCTAGTAATATGATCATTCTTAACACATCTACCCAAATTGGAAGCATAGCCATCTGGAAGTCTCAAATCTAGAATCCACTAACAAAATAATAAGAGAATCTCTTTGGACAGTGTATAAGCTGCTTTTGGCTTCATTAACCTCTGTGATCTGACATTTTCAAATAGTTCAAGTTTTGGTTGCCTGAAAATTTGGGCAAGATCTAATCGTGATTTAATAGTATCATTGGACTTACCTGAAGTATCCAAAACTACATGAAATAAATTATCAAAATAGTTCTTTTCAATATTAATGACATCCAACATGCGGCGGACCAACAAATCAGACCAATATAGAAGATCCCAAAAAATTCTATGTTTTATCCAATTATGTTCTTTCCCAAAACCATCAATTTTATGTTGGTTTATTGTTGGCCCAAATGTTATGGGAGGTAATGAAAATACAACAGATTTTAACTCTGTACCTGAGATCATTTTTTGAGGTTCATCCCTTTCAATTGTGCCTTTTCTGAAATGAGAATTTTTCCTTCAAAAAAAGGATGATCGGTTGGATGAAATCTATGATGACAGTCAAAATAGAAATTTTTTTCCCATTGACGAGCATAAAATATTTGTTGTCTTTCATACAGTAAGGACATGATTTTAGACCATGTGTACTCTATAAAGATAACATGCCATATTTCGGAATGTCACTAATCATCCACATCAATGCAACTTTTAATGTGAAATTTTGTTTCGCAACAACATCATTTGTACTAACACAATTACTCCACAATGCATTTAACTCATCAATGAATGGTTTCAAATAAACATCAATATTCTTTTTCGGATGTCTTGGGATTAATAAGGTCAAAAAGATATAGGGCTCCTTCATCAACATCCTTGGAGGTAGATTGTACAGATTTATAAAGACAGACCAACATAAATACTGTCTACCATAAGAACCAAATGGACAGAAACCATTAGTAGAAAGACCCAATCGCACTTTTCGGGCTTCTAAAGAAAAAGAAGGATACAGACGATCAAAATGTTTCCATGAATCACCATCAGATGGATGATTCAAGCTTTTAATGGTTGAAAAATTGGTTTTTTTCCATGACATCATTGATGCTATGTTATGATACATAAATAAACATTGGCGCCTGGGTGTAAGGGGGAAATATCTCACCTGTTTTACAGAAATCGGTCCAGACTTCCCTGGTTGAGCTTTTTTATACCTCGATTTTCCACATGTGGGACAACCATCCAATGACTCATTTTCACTAGAATATAAGATGTAATAATTTTCACATGCACAAATCTTTCGATAACTAAGGCTTAGATTACGAACCAACCTCTTTCTCTCATAGTAATTTGTAGGCAACACATTTCTTTCAAGTAACAGTGTTTTAACCAAAGAAAATATCTGCTCAAAACAGTTGTTTGACATTGCATTATCTGATTTAATAGCCATAAATTTTGCAATCACTTATAATTTTCTTATCTTGCAACCAGGATATAAAGCATCCTCAGCAGACCTCAACAACTCATAAAATTCATATGGTACCAACTTAGAAGTTAAATCGATATCATCATGAGTTTCAGTTTGTTAAAGAGATGGACCTGCAACATCATGTACTAAATGTTGGAACCGTGATGGATCTGGAATCAAGTTATTTGTATCTTCTATGGAACTGTGTTCACCGTGTTGATACCAAAAAAACATAATCTGGTTGAAAACCAAACCAAATGAGATGTCCCCCAACCTTGTCAAATGTGTCAAACATTCTCAGAGCACATTTTTTTCAAGGACACTTAATTGGGCTTTCTAAAACATATTCTAGTTTTGATGACGCAAATGCTAAGAAAGCTTCAACACCCTCAATGTATACATGATTTAAACCAGAACCATTTGGATTTCTGCGCTGATTTATCCAAGCATGATCATCTAATAATGACTAATGTCGACTTCCTTGTTTAATATTTTTCTACAAAATATAAAATCATCAATATTTTTGAATATTTTGAAATTATAAAAACATTATCTGAAAAAAATAACCAATTACTACTACTTCTTAATAATTACCATTAATTAAGGGTGACACAATTTCCAGTGGATTGACGGCTACTCTTTTGTTTTACGATTCATTTACTTTCATATTTCTCACACTGAAATTACAATGAAGAATCTGGTCGGAGGTATGCATATTCATTCGTGTATGCACGAGAATGAATATGTGTATCTCCGACTAGATTCTTCATTGTGATTTTAGTGTGAGAAAGATGTGCAAGTAAATGAACCTTCAGACAAAAGAGCCCCCTTTTCGTCGATGGATCGTCTTCTTCCAACTATCACCGCCTAAAAACATTATAAAAAATGTGATACTACGAATGCATGTCCAATATCGTGCATACGAGATTGAATATGCCTATATAGCAGCACATTTTTCATAATTTTTTGAGTCGGTGAGGGTTAAAAAGAGAAAAGTCATCGAGCAAAAGGAGTGCCTTCAATCTATTAGAAATTGTGCCATGTTCTTAAAATTTATTAAAATTTATTAAAAAAAATTCCTAATTGTTCCTAACTATTCCTAACTAATTATTCCTATTTATTACTAACTATTACTATTTATTACTAACTATTGCTATTTATTACTAACTATTACTATTTATTACTAACTGTTACTATTTATTACTAACTATTACTATTTATTACTAACTATTACTATTTATTACTAACTATTACAAATTATTACTAACTATTACTAATTATTACTAATTATTACTAATTATTACTAATTATTCCTATATATCTCCATTTATTCCTATTTATTATTATTATTTCCTATTTATTTTTATTTATTCCTCTATATTTCTATTTATTCTTATTTATTACTAATTATTCCAATTTATTACAATTTATTATAATTTATTACTAATTATTACTAATTATTACAATTTTTTACTAATCATTACTAATTATTACAATTTATTACTAATTATTACTAATTATTACAATTTATTACTAATTATTACAATTTATTACTAATTATTACTAATTATTGTAATTTATTACTAATAATTACAATTTATTACTAATTATTATTAATTATTACAATTTATTACTAATTATTGAAAATTTATTACTAATTATTACAACTTATTACTAATTATTACAATTTATTACTAATCAATACAATTTATTACTAATTAATACAATTTACAACTAATTAATATAATTTATTACTAGTTATTACAATTTATTACTAATTATTACAATTTATTACTAATTATTACAATTTATTACTAATTAATACAATTTATTACTAATTATTACAATTTATTATGAATTAATACAATTTATTACTAATTAATACAATTTATTACTAATTATTACAATTTATTATGAATTAGTACAATTTATCACTAATTATTACAATTTATTACTAATTAATACAATTTATTACTAATTAATACAATTTATTACTAATTAATTCAATTTATTACTAATTAATACAATTTATTACTAATTAAAACAATTTAATACTAATTAATTTGATTTATTATTAATTAATACAATTTGTTACTAATTATTACAATTTATTACTAATTATTACAATTTATTACTAATTATTAAAATTTATTACTAATTGTTAAAATTTATTACTAATTTTTACAATTTATTACAAATTATAGGAATTTATTACAATTTATTACAATTTATTAGTAATTATTACAATTTATTACTTATTATTACTAATTATTACAATTTATTACTAATTATTAATATTTATTACTAATTATTACAATTTATTACAATTTATTACTAATTATAACAATTTATTACTAATTATTACAATTTATTACTAATTATTACAATTTATTACAATTTATTACTGATTATTACAATTTATTACCAATAAATACAATTTATTACTAATAAAAACAATTTATTACTAATTAAAACAATTTGTTACTAATTAATACAATTTATTAATAATTAATACAATTTATTACAAATTAATACAATTTATTACTAATTATTACAATTTGTTACTAATTATTACAATTTATTACTAATTATTACAATTTATTACTAATTATTACAATTTATTACTAATTATTACAATTTATTACTAATTATTACTAATTATTACTAATTATTACAATTTATTACTAATTATCACAATTTATTACTAATTATAACAATTTATTACTAATTATAACAATTTATTACTAACTATTACAATTTATTACTAACTATTACAATTTATTACTAATTATTACAATTTATTACTAATTATTACAATTTATTACTAATTATTACAATTTATTACTAATTATTACAATTTATTACTAATTATTAGAAACTATTACAAATTATTATAATTTGTTACAATTTATTACTTATTATTACTATTTATTAATAATTATTATTATTTGTTGCTATTTATTAATAATTATTAATATTTATTAATAATTATTATTATTTATTATTATTTATTACCGATTTTTATTAATTACTTCAAATTAATTGTATACATTACTAATTATCGTTAAAAATTACTAACTACTAATAATTATTAAAAATTAATACTAAAAATTTCAATTTATTAATACAAATAAAGTCATGACAGAACAATTTAAATTCAATTTAATTACAACTAATCAACAATAATAAAAAAATAACATAAAAAATTGAAATAAATAATAAATTAAATAAAACATAAATACCTTTAAACTTGATTTGCTATTGATGTAGACGACTTCACAACTACTTCGTGTCCAAAAAAATTAACTTAGAAAAAATTTCCCTCTGGAATTTGAGTTCAGAGAGAAACAATATCTGCGAATTGAGTGGAATGAGAAGAAAAATGAATGAGGGTATATATAGGTTAGATTATTTGCGACGGGTTACCCGTCGTAAATAGTGTCTTTTGCCATGGGACCCGTCGCAAAAACTTACGCCCGCATTAATTACTGATGGTGGTTAAAAAGTTATTTGTGACGGGACCCATCGCAAATAGTCCCTGCTGACACACCTTTTGCGACGGGAGGACATCCCATCGCAAAAAGTTATTAACCGCCGCCGGGTATTTGCGACGGGCCTGTCGCAAATACTTATCTATTTGCGACGGGGGGATCCCACCGTCACAAATACCCTTCGTGCGGTTTGGTGCGCTACCCACGCCAAACCTTTTGCGACGTGTTGTTACCCCCGTCACAAATAACCACTTGGATGGACTTTTTGTGACGGGATTTATTCCCATCGTAAAAAGTCTTTTTTCCTGTAGTGTATGGATTAGTTCCTAAGTGTCCGCATAGTAATTATAATATAGTATAAGAATGAGTTTTTATATATATATACTATATATATATATATAATTCATATACACATATACTTAGTGTTATCTAGGACCTAATCCATAACTCAATTTTCCATGTATGGTCTTAAAATTTTAATAGAGTAATAAATAATTTCATCACTAAGTGTCATTAAAAATGTAGGATTCCATGTCGACTATCAAGATTAATAATAAAAAGGGGTCATTGATAACAACCTAATCTAGGGGGCATGAAACATCATGCCCAGCAACCCATGTGACGTGAATTATCTTATCCAACACCCTTGACCAAGGGGGTTTGAAACATCATAACCACAACGCTAACTGAGGCCACTGTATAATAATCTAGTATAAGTTAGTCATACTTTCACAATGAGACCTTATCCAAGGAATTCTTTAAAAGGGAAACCCAAAATCGCTCAAGGTGTAGTGGACCTTCATTTGTAAGTCACAAATTACATCTAACACAGGCCATAAGAATCATGCATTCCATAAAAAAGAGGTCCATGGGAAGCACCTAGGGCATAATAGATGTCAAACACACTTCAAGTATTTCATTTAATTTAATTGGTAAGGCAACACACCTCAAATGGGGTTTTATTAGAAAATGGAAGTTTTTTGTTACACTAATTAATTCAATTTAATTTAAACAACTCTTTCATGAAAATTAAATCAACGCATGATAAAGGGTGTTGTTATGTGTAATTGGGAATTATAAAAAAAGTAATAAACATCACACCCTATGGGGTGGTTTGAGTTGAGGTAGCCAACCTCCAACCATGAACGGAGGTATAAAATCATTAAATTTGTAATCTAAAAATTTAATTAATGGTATTTTACTTTTTAGAATAAATATATGAGAAGTATTTCATACGAAAAAAAGGTGATGTTATATAAAAAATTAAACCTTGAGTTAAAATAATATATACCACCAAACTCATGCATAGGATGCTTCACTCTTCCAATATCAGGCTTTGATTTGTGTCAAAACAAGAGACATCAGAAAAATTCAATCTCCCTAAATATAGGGAAAATTAGCTCACATATAAATGGAAACTGATAATATGATATAAATAGAAAAATAAAATAGGTGGAGTCTTGGACTTATTTAGAGGCTTCCAACACAATGAATTATGGTTGATTCCAAGACTGAACGAAGAAGAACCCACAAAGGTAAGAGGATGAGTGGTTCGTATGAGAAGAAAGTGGGGGTAATTTGGGGGTTAGAAAAATAAAAATTGAAATGGAAAATCGTTATTTTTTCGACATTTAAGAATCGCACTGTTTAGCTACCTGGTTTGGAAAAATGTGTGCTAAACTGTGTGGTGAAATTGTTTGAGGTACATAGCTTGGCGCACATTTTTTCAACTATTCACAACCCATGCATCCTCCTCTGTAAAACCCTCTACACCATATTTCATGGTCATGTGGCCTGGGGTGAATGGTTTTTCAATCCATGGGCCACCCCCTTTAGGGCCACACGGTTTCACCTAGTGGTCCGCACAGTTTTTAACGAACCCTACACCCTTGCCTACTTTTCTCAAAAATGAATTTTTGGGGCCCAATGCTCCCAAAACTTATCCAAACTCCTAAATAACATCTTGGTCCTTAAGATATTTCAAAAATAAACACTATTAAGTGTTCCAAATCTCTTGTTAATGTTACAAATCAAAGTATAAATTTTGTCCTATCCACAGAATGAAAACTCAAAATTCCCTTAGAATTTCAACTGGTTCAAAACATGGGATGTTATATAGATCATCCTGGTGATATAAACCCAAAAAGTGTTGATTGAGTATATCACATTCATCATCCTAGTACATAGTTAATAGGCCTTTATTGATCATCGAGTTTGAAACTCTTAGCGGATATGTTTTTATTATCAACATGCTATTTATAGATCGTTATAAAGGGTTTATTTATCATTTATTTTTTCTAAACTATTTGGAAAATCAAGTATTAGGTAACTTAGATTCATTGATACCTTAGTCCTTGTGAACACCCAATGACTAAAATCTTGTATCCTTCACTTGACAAGGGTGTTTATTTGTACAATGTTAAATACCTAGTTATTCCTTAAGGGATTTCACTTATAAATCTTTATTTATTATTTGATTGGGTAAAATAATTTCAAACCGTATAATTATTTCCTCTATATGGGAATATATTCTAATATATGAATCATTGAGAAAATGTTCTAAGTATTTATATTGTTCAATCCTTGAACATCAATCCATTTAATATTTTTTTACAAGATGAAACGAATAGGAATTTTATGTGATTGTTGGGGTTCAGAATTATATATCCCCTTAGTGTACTAGTAGGTATGTTGAGGAAACTAATATAGGGTAATGTGATCATCCTTGAATTTTATGTAAGATTTCATAGCACAAGGTATTTAAGGTATGTTTAATATATCAAACATTATGCATTCTAATCATTATATGATCAGTTTTTGATATCCATGCATTTACTCATTGTTATAATGTCCATGGATTTATTTTATGCTCTCATTTTCATTTTTATGGAATAACTCTGTTTATTTATTCATTCCATAACGTTTTATAAATTCATTTACTATAAGACCAGTTATTTATATCTTGGAATCTAATCATTTTTATGTTTTACATGTATTTATTAATCTCTCAAATTCATTCATTATGGAATAAATCAGTTTATTTATTCATACCATAATATTTTAGTAATACCATTTATCTAGGAATCTATTCATTGTAATGGAAAAACTCATATTATTTATCCATTCCATATTGTTTTGTTTATATTTTATTTTTATAAGTGATACACCCATACAGAGCATTAGAGATCACCCCTTTTTGTTTTTTCCTTTTCCTCAAGAAACCAAGAAGAGTACTTCATAATTATAATGGATTTCAAGGATAATGATAATGTTTTTCCTATTTTTAGATGATGTATTTATTTCTAATTTAATGTAAAACTCAATTATGTATCTAGTATTTTATGGACACTGAACCGTTAGATCCTCTATATTGTGGTCTATATATCAATTAAATAAAATATCCATAGGCTTTGGGGTACTGGAGTTTTGTTCATTACATAGTACGTAAATATCAACTATCACATCTAATATCCCTTTACTACCCACATAGTAGATTAGGGATCCTCATGCCATGGATAATAGAGGTGTATCACTATCAAGTAAATTCCAATCACACGAAAATCATATAGGCTAAAGGGAAAAAAAACTAAAATCATATACTTTACTCCTCCAACACACCCCTTCAATAAAAATCCCCAACCCAAACCACATAACCATGAATCACAATTCATATAACTCTGGACACATTTATACAATCATAAACAAAGGATATCATTGGAGTTTAACAAGGGTGTAAAAATAAATCAATAAATCACATTATCACAAGGTTTTAAATGGGCCTCAAATTATAAAATAAAGAGTTACATATTTGAAAACCCCATTTGAAAGTATTTTTGAAAACAAATTACTTTCCAAATCAAATCACCACTAAAACTAAGGCGTAATGATTAACAAAATATAATTAAAATAGAAAGGAATCCAATAAATAAACACACCCATTTTAAAATAATGATACCTATTTAAAACATTGTAACCCATTTATAAAAATAAGTAAAACCCATTTTAATACAATTAATCACCTTTAAAATTAAGGGAATCCATTTTTAAAAAGGAATACTTTAATTTATAAATCCAAATTGGTCCAAATCACCCTGAACTATTCATTTTTTGTATAGAAAATCATCAATAGATTTTTATTAAACACTTAGAATGCATAAAACACCATTTCAAAGCCAGGTTCCATTGAAGTATAAAAATCACTAATTGTTTCAAAGGAAAAATCCACTCAATCATGGAAAACCTTTAAAAACCCAAACTATATATCATATACATCACTGATTTAATTCAATAAGACATTTAAAACAACAATATTATAAGAAACTCTTTAACAAAAGGAAATAGAATTGAAATTCCTACCTCAAGAGATGAAACCACATAACCTTTAATGAAACCATTGGATTATGTCTCCTAAGATATCTTATAGCCTTTAGAAACCAAAACCCCCAGATTGAAAAACCATATACAACCAAATTTTTCTAAAAATAGACACTAGGGTTAGAGAAAATTGGATAATTTGGAAGAAAATAAATAGGGAGGGGAGGAAAATCTATAACCATTCAATCCATATGAAATCCCACAAAGAAATCACCAATAATCAATTATATATTGTCTTAGAAGGAGGATAATAGACCATGTGATACACCTAGGTCAGAGGAGTATGAATGGGGAAGATTATGGGAGATTCCCCCTATAAAAACCACTCAAAATGAAAATAATACCAAAACCTGAGAAGGTCACATGGTTTATCAGTACTATTTACTAAATCATTTGGTTACCACTATCTAAAATTCCCCAGGTCTCATATTTTCCACTACAAAGTTTCCCAAATCATGTGCTTAAATTGTGTGCCCTAGGAAAAGTTCCAAAAGATCTAAAATTTCACCCTAGGAAACTCTGAACTAAAGTGATAAATGAACCATATAAACATAAATAATAAAATATCATTTTAGGGAGTGAAAAGAATCAATTATAATTCAATAGAAAAGGATGAGACCATATCTTTCATCTATAAGGTGAAATTATTTTTATGGATATTATTATAGGTGTTATAACTTTATCAATGAATAAATTGATTGTAGGTAAAGAATATATGGAATATTTCACCATAAAGGTCAAAGACAGGTGAATAAAAACCTTCCCAACTACATTCCATCAATATATGGGAACTCAACAAAAGATGAGCATGATTACACATCCTATGAAGAATAAGGAAAGGACAGGACATATTACGCCTCAACATAATTAAAAAATTATTGTAAATAAAAAAAAATTAGAAGGACAATTTGAATGAAATTTATCTTAAAGATATGGAGAACAATAGTATTAGGATCCTTAAAAGAGGGTGTTCATTAAACATGGTTGGAAAAGTAATCCATTGAAAAACTTGAAAGGTAAAGTTAATGGGACTATTTTTTTGTAATGATGAAGCATTGAATATAATGGGAAGTTGTAGTACCCAATAGTTAGGGGATGAGCTGAAGAAGGCTGAATTTATTAGGGAGAATGGGTTACGGTACAAACTTCTAAAGGAGAATCAATTTTATGACTTTGTTCATGAGGTTACATTTAACCAAAAAGGGTTCCGGATGAAAATCAGATCTAAAAACTCTCTTATGAGAGGAAGGAGGAAAAGAGAACATTATATCAAGTGTAAATTCAAGAAAACACATGACAAATTACAAAAAGGCTAGGAAAAATCCCCAAATAGAGTACAATGAACTTATCCAAGTTAAAGGATATAATGTATATTTCAATCCTAAAGCAAGATCACAAAAATAATTGTGATGAGTGAATGTGTATGAAAATGGATTGGAATACTCATCGGCCAAAAAATAGAAGTGAATCGAATTTTCTTGATTTGGTAAACACTAACATGTGTGGTATAATGAGAATTTATATCAAATAGAGAGAAAAATATTTCATTATTTTTATTAATGACTATATAATAATGGAATGTTACATATTTATAGAAAGAAAGAGAGAATTCATGACATACATGATGTGATACTTAAGAAGATTTGGAAATGAGACCAGGGAATAATTAACACATTATAGTTTGATAATGAAATAGAATATAAATCCATTGAGTTCTAAAATTACCTTGACAAAAACAAAATCAAACAAAAATAATTCTCTATGAGAACTCTATAATAAAATAGAGTTGTTTAATAGATAAATGAAACGGTGAAAAATATGGCCAATATGTTACTCATTGAAGGTGGAATATTTTTCCACTAATAGAAAGATGTATTAAAATTATCATTTTAAACCCATAATAGGGAACTTCTAATCCATCAAGAATGTAATAACCCAAATAAAATATGGTATAAAATAAATCCCTCACTAAAACATTACCATATTTTGGAGACTAAATATTTCATTTTAAAAAAAAGGCAACTAAAGGAAGTATGCAGATACAATAGCTGAAGGGGTATTTCTAGGAAACTAAATAAATATTAAGGTCTAAAAATTCAACAACAATAGTATGAGTAAAATTTTATATGGAAATGATATAACAATCTTTGACGATATAGTTATAAATAATTTAAAATGAATAAATGATGATGTTTTCTATGAAGAATAAGAATTATAAGAAAAAAATTCATTACTAATCTTAAAATTAGTTAATGTTATGTGAATGGTAGATATTATATGGATGAATGATAATAGGAATTCATTACTGGTAAAGGTAAATCCACACTATAGATAAGAAACAAATGATTGGAAGTGGGTTCATTCGATATAATTGGAAAAAGATCTACACTAACACAGAAAAAAGAATGAGAAATATAGACCGTGTTAATATATTTTCAACAGTGTAACCAACCTCATTTGAATAAGTAGTAAAAGATGAATCATGGGTTAAATCCATTATTGAATAATTTTATCAGATTAATAAAAACTAGACATGATAATTTTTGGAAAGTTTAGAGCATCCCAGTTTAATTATAACAAAGTTGATCCTTAGGAATTAATTTAATTTGAATGGAAAGGTGATTAAAAATAAGTATCACCTATTGTGTAAAGGTTATACTCAAAATCAATGAGTTGATGTTGAAGATACATTTTCATCAGTGACTCAACTTGAGTAAATTAGGATCTTCATGTCTACATTAAATCGAAGAAACTTCAAGATTTATCAAATGGACATTAAAATAAAATTCATGAATGGTGTTCATTGAGAATAGGTCTATATTAAATAGCTATCAAAATTAATTTGAAATGATGAAACCAAAGTTTGAAAATTAAATAAATGCATATATTTTCTATTACAGGCACCATGATCATCGTATGAATGAATTGAATCATACATGAAGAAGATGGAATTTAAAAGGTGTGTTATAGATAAAAATATCTTTGTAAATATATGTAAAAAATATTTCATGGTGGTAATGTATGTGGATGATATAATATTTCATAGAATCATGCATAAAAAGTTGGAGGAATTAGCTAGTTTGATGAGTCTAGAGTTAGATATGTCTATGATTAATGAGATTATGTATTTTTTAGGGCTAAATATGGTTCAAAAGGATAAGTAAACTTTTATCTATTAGTATAATTATGAGAAAGAGTTTCTAAAGGAATCTTAAATGTATAATTCTAATCTAATTTCAACTTTGAATGTGGTTGAAACTAAACTTGAGAAGTATGAGGATGGGAAATCTATGAATCCCATATTATACCTGATGATAATAATAAGACTATTATATTTTAGTATAACATAACTGAATATTTTAATTTAAATATGTTTATCATATAATTAACTATGTATCCTAATGGAATATCACATGAGGAAGTTAAATGAATCATGAGGTACATCCAAATAAATCTCAGTTTTGGTTTTCTCTTTGATAAAGGAAAGTATCATGAGTTATCTTCATTTTATATTTTGGATTGGGATGGTGATGTGGTGGATATAAATTACACAATTGGTGGTGAATTAATTATTGGAACAAAATGTATTGGATGGATGAGTATAAAATTGGAAAGGGCCACACTAAGTATAGAGGAAATAGAGTACACATTAGTAACCAAGGAATTCACTCAACTTCATTGGATTGAGAAAAGCTGATATATATTGGTGAAGAGGTGAAAAATAATATGGTGATATTATTTTATAATAAGAATTTTGTCGAGCTCATAAAAAATAGTGTACATCAATCATGTACCAAACATATTGAAATCTGATATCACATTATTAAATAAAATGTGGAGCAAGGAGTGATCGAGATGGAACATGGTGAAACTAATAATAAAGTGGTAAATATATTGAGTAATCTATTTTACACTATGATATTTTAGAATCATCAGTTGAAACTTGGTTATCGACCACCCTTTCATCTTGAGGAGGTTCATATGAACCCCTCTGCTGATGCATTTAAATGTTTCTAACTATTTGTGATGTTGTACAAGATTAAGGGGTAGATACAATCTATGAGGTATAATGTGATGATTTAAGGACCTATAAGGGTGAGGAATCATCATAAATCTATCATGGACCACAATTTCATACCCTAATAAATTTATAAAAGTGTGGCACCATCATAGGTATAGAAAATATTTCATATGTTTAGGTTAACTACCAAGACCATCAAATCACAGAGGATTATGAATCAACACATATTTCCCATATCATAACGGATCAAGAATCACAACTTGTTTCACATAGTGGATTAGGAATCCCTACTTGCTTCCCATAGTATATTAATAACATTGATTTTTCCCATAATTATATCATGAGATATAAAACATTCTCCAATTAATTGGAGGGATATATAATTATGGGCCCACCTATCACATAATTAAAACCATAAATATATGTTCAACAAGATCATAAAGCATTCAATGTATCATCATATCAAAATATATGGAATGTAAATGATTTTTATAAACATTTCACAATAGAATAACCCGTATAAAATTAATAAGTTTCATAAAAATATCATCATCATATTCATAAACCATCACTAAAATGAATAATTATGGTGTCATTGGATCATATCCATAGTAAATCATAATTAACATCAAAGGATTTTATCCTAGATGAAAATTCCCTTAAAATATTAGTAGAATATTTGTTGTGGAAAATACTCTTTTAATTTTGAAATCATTATTTCAAAATATAAAAAATTTCTTTGAAAAGAACCAAGTAAACTTGTAAATTAATCTTCAAATAATTGATTGGTCATGACGGTGTGAAATTTCATTCATGCCATAATCATTAAAACAATGTTAATGTTCACACATTCAGTAAAAAGTACCTTATTTAGAAAATAAAAATAATATTCATTTTAAACCTTTTTGTAAAAAATAAAACATGGTTAAAAATTACTATTAACAATTATTTTATAATAATAAAAAACATTCTTAAATTTTTTTAAATAAAATATAGACATGGAAGAAAAAAAATTTCAACTGAATAGTAAAATATAATCGCTTTTCCTTTAATATATTTTTTAGTAATTTGAGTATTTAAATTCAGGAAAATGAAAGTAAAACATATATTCTAAAATAATAAGCAGATTATAAAAAAATGGATTTATCATATAAAGATCATATAATTTCCTCAATGTAAATTCAAGCATAAAGAGTCCCGAATAAAATGTGATTGAGACGTAAATCTCTTACCTTAAGTATTGAATTTATTCATATACATTAAAACCACTTATAAGATAAATGTATATGTATTATACGTGTATTATAGAACCATACTCATATATATGATTCCATATATTATTTACTTATGACATTTTATCACTCGTCTATAAACAATTTGTTATTAAAATCACTGTTGTAGGTGATAACTGCTTTGTTTCTCATTTACCTTTTGATTTGAAAGTCTAGAACTTGTACTTTGAACATGGTTTATTCATATACATAATTTTAAACATGACATAAATTCCATATATATTTATTATATATATATATATTCATCTATAAAAGTTAAATATAGAAAAATGAATTACACAGTTCATGGAGATGGTAGGTCATACATACACATGAACATTTTTTTCAAATTTCAATATATGGAATGAAATATAGGTAAATAATAATTATAATTTAAATAATAATTATTATATCATATATATTAACTAATTATATCTTTATTACTATCCACATAAAGTGGAAATGAAAATTTAATCACATCACTTCATGGAGGTGGTAGTCCACACGTACGCACGAGCGACGTTATAATTTTCCAATAGATGGGAAAGTAAGAAGATAGATATAATATTATAATTATAGAATAATTATTATATCATAAATTTCATATATAAAAATTAAACCCGTCATAGTATCCATACATTAAATATTGCAATGGAAAATTAATTGTATCTCTATGTGGAGGTGGTCATCCACATGTACGCATGAGTGATACTTTTAATAGTTATTTGATGGAATATTGGGTGGATATTGGTGGTTACAAAATTATAATAAAATTTTAGTATATTTAAGATATTGAAGATATTATTTCATGATAAATAACATATATTTATAGGATTTATAAGAAGAAATAAATTGAGAGAGATTGGGTAAGGTGATTACCTCTTCTTTGGTAGGCCTCCTTTATATCCTTTCTTAAGGACCCTTGGAATGGTGTTTTAAGGATAATTGTAAATATAAATCATGAATGGGGGAGTTTATAACAGAAATGGGTATGGTTTCGTTGGGATATATGTCCCAATGATGTGTAAATAAAATATATAAGGGGAGTCCTTTTATAATGGCGGGAAAGGAAACACTTTGAATTACTGTAAATATTAAAAAAATAATTAATGTATTTCTCAAGTATTGTGCTTCCTTATAGCCATTAAGTAAAATAAAAAGAATATATGGTCTAAATATCATCATCCCATTAAATTTATATAGTTTTTGGCGTCAATTTACACCTTGTCTTTTAGTTTAACCTTTACATTAACCAATCTTAACCTTAACCATAATAATTACTTTTTCAATATCAAAAAGTTATAATTTTACATATAAGGGGAAATTTGAATGATAAATGTCTAAGGAATGAAATTATTTACTATTAATATCCTAATTTTTCTCTTTCAATATATTTGTTATTTTTATATAATTTCCTAAAATATTATTTACCATAAAATATCATTAAGGTTATTTTTGAAACTATTCATTTAGATTGAATTTAAAGGGAATTAGATAGAAATTAAATTAAAATATGAACATTTCACACATCCCTAATAAGTTATCTTTGACTAAAATATTCTTTTAACACAATAATTTATCAAAATTATATTAGTTTTAATATTTTTAAAATCATTTATTCTATTTTTCTATTAATTGAATAAATATTGTGTCAGAGTTGTGTAAACATTTAACGTAATTATTCAATCACTAAAAATTAAAAATAAACAACCCAATAAAAAATTAATTCATATTTAAAATGAAAATTTTGAACCAAAATTATTCCTTTTTTATCCATATGTAAAAATTTTAGAGATATTAATTTCTAGAGAGAGACATTCGGTATTTTCCCTTTTCATAAATTAATATAAAGGTTGTAATTAAATAAAAATGGAACCAAGTGGCCATATATTAGAGACTCAGGAGAAAATTGTCGAAATCCATGTAACATCCCAAGTAAGTAATGAATAATAGATATTTTTATCTATGTCTATTAATGATTAAGATAGTGTCTTAGAGGCTTAAAATGAAAATAAATCCAATCTTAAGCATGGAATACACTAATATTTTTTAAAAATAATGTTTTACTGCCTTTTGATGGAAAACCATTTTTAAATCTATATTTTGACAATTTTATAAGCTATGTTTGTCAAAATAAACTTATTCTTTATGTTTGGGACATCAAAATTTACTTTGTGTGAATTTTGGTATTTTTCTGACAATGTTCATTTTTTAATGAATAGTGAAAAATACAGCATTTTACATCAAAACTGCTTTTTAATCTAATTTATTTATATGATTAGATTATATTTTGAATTGGTTTTGAAGTGAAATTAGAATATATTTTTACCATTTAATCCAATGGTGGTCATTGGAATAAATTTCACTTTGGAATTGGACTTAAACTGGTGTCAATCTTTTGATACTTATTGTTTCATAAAAACACGCTATTTGTCATAACAGCGGGAATTAATTATTGAATTAATTAATGTGACTTATATGTTTTGAATTTTGTAAAATATACTTCATTTTTGAATTTGGGATATCAAATATAGCTTAGGGTGAATTTTTGGTAATTTTCTGAAAAACTTCAATTTTTGATGAATAGTGAAACCACTAAGTGGTACTTATAAAAACTGATTTTCCGTTTAAATGAAATTTTTTCCATAATTGTGTTTTGAATTTCAAAAATCCGACATACATGGTTGTCATTAAGAAGTAAAATGTGGTTCAATGAGATTATAATAATTTTTTGGTCAATAGTAACTTATTAAGTTTTTAATCGTGATTAGTGGTAATTAGTGTAGTTTAAGGTAAAAATAATGCTTTAATAAAATAAGATGAGCTTGACACATGTCCTAACCTCATTGGTTGTGTCATGGAAGACCAAGACAAGCCATGGGTCAACTTGGGGACCTCATGGATCCACTTTGGTTGAGAAATGACATAAATAACTTTTTATTTAATGTAAAAGTAAAAATGACACAAACATAATATGTTTTACGAAAAAAATTTTTACATGGGGTTATAAAGATCATATTTTTGATTATATATAGTCATTGGAAATATAAAACGTTTTCCTACATCATAGTATTTTTTTTATAATTTTTAGACTTTAAATAAAGTAAATTATTTATGACATCATGATGATGCAGTGATGACCTCATTATTTAACAATTTAAATAAAATGGAAAGATAATGAAAAATCTAAAACCTACACATGGCCAAAACCAATTGGATGAGTGGATTTAGAACCCTTATAACCTTATACACGAATTATATAAATGTGGGACCTTTTAAAACCGAAACACATTTTCAAATAAAGTAATATTTCCTTACTTTCTAAAAGTGCCCCTCCTCTCCTCTTATAAAAGGCCCCCACCTCTACCTCATTTCACACACTCCTCAAGCCTTTGGATCGGCTAACCCCTTCCCATTTACTCTCTCCAAATCCCTCTCCTCATCCTAGAGGAATCCCTTTTGGCAGAATCCTTTCAAAGGAATCCTTTAGGCTCAAATCAACAGGAGTTACACTTTTAAAGGTAATTCATTCTCTCATGTTCATTTGTATTATTTTGCTTCTCCAACCCCCTAAACTCTTTTTATTTACTTCTTTTGTAACAACAAAAGTATCTTCAATATACTAGGATTTTGTTATAAGATTTATTTGAGCTAAACTCTCACACAACCTCATAAAATGGTTAAAGAACATACGGTTTCCGTGGATGGAGAAATTCTGCCTCCCGAAACGATGATTGTTCAATACTCATTTAACACCTTCAAAGGTGGACATTATGATGTCACTATTTTTATATATGATATATAATATGTTTATGGTTTCCTTAAGATTCTGTTTTTTTTTCATTTTGGGCATACCTTTATGGTTTTCATTATGGGTAAACATGATATCTTCATTTTAGGAAGTGCGGACTACCGCCCCCTGAAAGTGATTTGATTCGTTAATACCATATGTGGGATGTGTAAAGGATAAAGTTAATGATATTATATATGTTATTATACTGTAATTATAATATACTATTATATCATTATGATTCCATTCCAAAAAAATACGAAATAGAAATGGAAGTAGCGTTCATGCGTACGTACGGCTTACCGTCTCCATGAACGGTGCATTTCATTTCTTACCTATAAATGTGATGTAATATTATAAATACAGGTATATGATGAACATATATGATATATATGTTATCCAAATCATTAATATCATTCTGGATATAACGAACCTTTGACCAAATTAACAACATGTAAGTGTAAGAAGTCTATTTTTGACTTAAGAACCAAATACCGACAAAATGAACACTATTAACTTAAATGATTACATGATGTTCATAACATGGTATAAAAGGAATAATGAACTTGAAAAAGGTTCATAAGCAAGTAGATATTAACTCAAGTTTATTATTCAGGAGATTAAAGAACGGTCGGGTCAAGTCGGATACGAGGTATGGGACTTCATCTCAATCTCCTTTCATTGAGGCATATTTTATTTTATACACAACTTTCTTTTATACAGTTTATAAACCCCTTTGACTTTTAAGTTTATTCAAAAGGAATCTTTTTTATACGAAGCGTTTACTAAACTACAAAAGGGAATGTTTTTTTCGTACGTATGTGGTGACAACGACTTCTCCGTCGTCGTGACCGTTATTTGAGTTTCGGCTTCCTCTACAAGCCATACCTTCTTTTTAAAAGAAAAATAAATACCATGTTTTACTTTTCATTTATTTTGGTATCGAAAATGGTTTTCATAATGTTTTTATATCAATGTGTTGTATTGATATCTTGTGATTGAAAGGTGGGAATGTTATTTTTCCTTTATGCATGTTTTATGTGATACGATTATGTTATGGTTCTTGGGCATTATTATGATGACGGGTGGTTCTGTGATAAACTAAGGGCGGGTGAGCCCGATATAGCTCTCCAATGCATTGGGTAACGCGAAGGAGTGAAACGTTAAGGTTTCTCTGAAGAGGTTTAGGGAATATACTGTGATTGGTATTCCAAACGTAACCAAGAGGGTTACTCCCTACGTAAGAATGTTATGAATGCCTCAAGTTACCTTTATGTCTTATGATTTCAATGATTTACTCATGATTTGATGAGGTATGTTAATGTTCTTATGTTTTATGGGTAAAGTATGATTTCACTCTTATGTATATATGTACCCATGTTTCCTTTCCATGTTTTTATAACCCATACAGAGCTTTTTATGCTCATCCCAAGTTTTTTTGAATGTTTTTCACAGGTCAAGGGAAAGGTACATGATATGATGATAGTGTCAAGGAAGTGTCAAGAAATAATCCATGTTTTATTTTAAATGTGTTTCCATTGATGGGAATAAAGAATACTATCTTTATGTAACCACTTTGTTTATATGTGGAATGTAATGCAAGTTTTATGATCTAATTCTCTAAAACTCTAAACCCGAAAAGATCCTCAATGTGTAATCTTTTAATAACTCAAGATTAAGTAAGGTTTAAGGCTGTGGCCTTATAGTTGGTATCAAAGTTCGGTTTAGATAACTTTAGGAGTTAGAATTTTATTAAATGATTATCCAAAAAGAATTTGAAATGATATAACATTTGAAGATTACCATGTTGCTTCATCTAAGACATGTTTGTTCAGAATGGTTTTCCGTAGAGGAAACAGGGAAGCAGTGCTAGGAAGGCATACATAAGGAAATAACCTTCCGAATCAGCATCCATAAATGGTCGGAATTGGAACTGAACAGTTTTTTTTAGTAATGGCGCAGTTGACTCAAGCGATAAATGGTGGTGGTATCCATGCACGAGATCAGCCAGACCAACCGCAGAGGAACATGTCAGTGGTGGAACATTTCATGAGGCAACATCCACCATCATTCAGAGGATCATCTGACCCTGTGTTAGCTTAAGGGTGGATTAAAGCACTGGAGAAGATTTTCGATGTCATGGGGGTTCAGACAATCAAAGGGTTAGTCTTGCTATTTACCGTTTGGAGGGTGAAGCAGATCAGTGGTGGTCGATGGTTAAAAATATCAGGGACGCCGATGAGATTGATGCTCTTGACTAGGATGAATTAAAAGGTATCTTTCTTGAGAAGTATTTTCCTAAGGCTGTTCGACTTAGGATGGAAAAGCAATTCTTGGAATTGAGGCAAGAGGAAGACTGAGTGGCTGCCTATGAAGAAAGGTTCACTCGATTGGCAAGGTATGCTCCAAATTTTATCTGAGACCTTGATAGTAAAATCAATCGTTTTTACTCAGGATTAAAGCCAACATATCGAAGGGCATTAGCTTCTCGTGAGTTTAAAAGTTATGAAAAGCTTGTTCGATGTGCTGAGAAGGTGGAAATGGAGTTTTCTGATGACCAAGTGTTCTATAACAACCAACAGAAGAAGAGACCAAGGTGGTAGGAGAAAGGTAAGAATTTTTCAAAAAAGTCTGATGGTAATAAAACTATGTTTCCAGTTTGTGGTAAATGTTGAAAAAGGCATGCTGGGGACTATCTTCTGAATTCTGTAAAGTTCTACCGATGTGGTAAGATGGGACATAAGGCTCGTGATTGCACTGAAAAGGATCAAGGTAAAGGTAAGAACAAATTTGATTTACAGTTAGTGAAATGTTTTAAGTGCAATGAGATGAGTCACTATGCAAATGAGTGTCCGACAAAGAGCTTGAGTGATGGGAAGCAGTTAGACTACAAGCAGAAAGGGGTGGTGAAATTCTTCGCAACTACTTCAGAAGATGTCGGTCCATCAAATAGAGATTCGTAGCTTCCTTGTTTTGGCAGGCTATTACCGAAGTTTTGTTAGAAATTTTTCACGGTTATCTAGTCCAATGACTAAGCTAACTCGGAAGGGTGTTAAGTTTATCTAGACAAAATAATGTGATGATTGTTTTCAGGAATTGAAAAGAATATTGGTGAATGCTCCAGTTTTGGCACTACCTTCCAGGAATGGTGAGTTTGTTATATACAGTGATGCTTTATTAAAAGGACTTGGTTGCGTCCTAATGCAGAATGATCAGGTAATTGCTTATGCTTCACGACAGTTGAAAACTCATGAGGTAAATTACCCTACACATGATTTGGAATTAGTTGCTGTTGTTTTTGCTTTAAAAATTTGGAGGCATCATTTGTATAGAGTAAAGTGTGAAATATATACCGATCACAAAAGTTTAAAGTATATATTAACTCATAAAGAATTGAACATGAGACAAAGGAGATGGCTAGAATTAATCAAGGATTATGATTGTACTATTCATTACCATCCGGGAAAAGAAAATAAAGTGGTTGATGCTTTGAGTCGAAAAAGTAATGCTTCATTAACAATGTTGTGTTTGGAACGTGATCCTTTGGTTAAGGATTTGATGAACTTTGGCATAGAAGTTGTTGGTGCAGGAAGTCCTTCTATTTTTTTCAGGTATCAGTGAGATCTTCTCTATCAGATAGAATCAAGCAAGCACAGAAGCAAGACAGTGAGTTGCAGAAAAAGGTAGAGCTGGTTCAGAAAGGTAAGTTGCCTGAATTCAACATTGATAATGATTGTATTTTGAGATTTGGGAAGAGATTGTGTGTGCCTTGTGATTCACAGTTGAAGAGAGAGTTGTTATGTGAAGCTCATAGTTCTCCGTTTTCAGTTCATCCAGGCAGTACTAAGATGTATAGAGATCTGTAGGAGTATTACTGGTGGGATGGAATGAAAAGAGATATTGCTGATTTTACTGTGAAGTGTTTGACTTGTCAGTAGGTTAAAGGATTGTGGTAGTTATCGAAAGGGATGCTTCATCCTTTACCAGTTCCAGAGTAGAAATGAGAGAATATATCCATGGACTTTGTTGTTGGATTACCGAAGACATCTCGAGGTAATAATTCAATCTGGGTTATTGTTGATCACTTGACCAAATCTGCTCATTTCCTTGCTATACAAGATACTTTCTCTCTTGATCAACTTTCCCGTTTGTATCTTAAAGAGATAGTCAGGTTACATGGAGTTCCTCTCTCCATTGTATCGGATCGTGATCCCAGGTTTACTTCTAACTTTTGGAAAGGCCTTCAAAAGTCGTTGGGTACTGAATTAAATTTTAGTACAGCTTTTCATCCTCAATCAGATGGGCAGTCAGAACGAACAATTCAGACCTTGGAGGATATGATACAAGCTTGTTCTATGGATTATCAGGGAAGTTGGGACCAACATCTTTCTCTGGTTGAGTTTTCATATAATAACAGTTTTCATTCCAGTATACAGATGGCACCATTTCAGGCATTATATGGGAAGCGGTGTCGAACTCCAGCTTTCTGGGATGAAGTGGGTGAAAGAAAGTTGATGGGACCGGAATTGGTAGAAGAGATGGCAGAAAAAGTTCAGCTGATTCAGAAACACATGAGAATAGCTCAGAGCAGGCAGAAGAGTTATGCGGATAACCGGAGGAAGGATCTATCTTTCGAGGTAGGTGATCATGTTTTTCTCAAGGTTTCTCCTTAGAAAAGTGTGATGAGATTTGGTAAGAAAGGAAAGTTGAGTCCAAGGTTCATTGGACCATACGAAATTCTGAAGAGAGTTGGATCAGTTTCATACCGAGTGGCTTTACCTCCGAGTTTATCTCAGGTACACAATGTTTTTCACGTTTCGATGTTGAAGAAGTATATTCCAGATCCATCTCATGTTTTGAGTCCAGAGGTAGTTCAGCTGGAAGAGAACCTATCTTATGAGGAACAACCGGTCCAGATTTTTTACCACAGGGAGCAAGTGTTACGGAATAAGGTGATTAATCAGGTAAAGGTTTTGTGGAAAAACCACATGATGGAAGAGGCAACATGGGAATCTGAAAATGCAATGACGGATAAGTACCCCCATTTATTCGATAAGTAAATAAATTGTGGGGACGCAATTTTCTAAAGGGGGGAAGGATGTAACATCTCAAGTAAGTAATTAATAATAGATATTTTTATCTATGTCTATTAATGATTAAGATAGTGTCTTAGAGGCTTAAAATGAAAATAAATCCAATCTTAAGCATGGAATACACTAATATTTTTTAAAAAGAATGTTTTACTGCGTTTTGATGGCAAACCATTTTTAAATCTATCTTTTGACAATTTTATAAGCTATGTTTGTCAAAATAAACTTATTCATTATGTTTGGGACATCAAAATTTACTTTGTGTGAATTTTGGTATTTTTCTGACAATGTTCATTTTTTAATGAATAGTGAAAAATACTGCATTTTACATCAAAACTGCTTTTTAATCTAATTTATTTATATGATTGGATTATATTTTGAATTGGTTTTTAAGTGAAATTAGAATATATTTTTACCATTTAATCTAATGGTGGTCATTGGAATCAATTTCACTTTGGAATTGGACTTAAACTGATGTCAATCTTTTGATACTTATTGTTTCATAAAAACACGCTATTTGTTATAACAGCGGGAATTAATTGTTAAATTAATTAATGTGACTTATATGTTTTGAATTTTTTAAAATAGACTTCATTTTTGAATTCGGAATATCAAATATAGCTTAGGGTGAATTTTTGGTAATTTTCTGAAAAACTTCAATTTTTGATGAATAGTGAAACCACTAAGTGGTACTTATAAAAACTGATTTTCCGTTTAAATGAAATTTTGTCATCATTGCGTTTTGAATTTCAAAAATCCGACATACATGGTTTTCATTAAGAAGTAAAATGTGGTTCAATGAGATTACAATAATTTTTTGGTGAATAGTAACTTATTAAGTTTTTAATCGTGATTAGTGGTAATTAGTGTAGTTTAAGGTGAAAATAATTCTTTAATAAAATAAGATGAGCTTGAAACATGTCCTACCCTCATTGGTTGTGTCATGGCCGACCAATACAAGCCATGGGTCAACTTGGGGACCCCATGGATCCACTTTGGTTGGGAAATGACATAAATAACTTTTTATTTAATGTAAAAGTAAAAATGACACAAACATAATATGTTTTACGAAAACAATTTTTACATGGGGTTATAAAGATCATATTTTTGATTATAAATAGTCATTGGAAAGCTAAAAAGTGTTCCTACATCATAGTATCTTTTTTATAATTTTTAGACTTTAAATAAATTAAATTATTTATGACATCATGATGATGCAGCGATGACCTCATTATTTAACGATTTAAATAAATTGGAAAGATAATGAAAAATCTAAAACCTACACATGGCCAAAACCAATTGGATGAGTGGATTTAGAACCCTTATCACCGTATCCACAAATTATATCAATGTGGGACCTTTTAAAACCGAAACACATTTTCAAATAAAGTAATATTTCCTTACTTTCCAAAAGTGCCCCTCCTCTCCTCTTATAAAAGGCCCCCCACCTCTACCTCATTTCACACACTCCTCAAGCCTTTGGCTCGGCCAAACCCTTCCCATTTACTCTCTCCACATCCCTCTCCTCATCCTAGAGGATTCCCTTTGGGCAGAATCCTTTCAAAAGAAGCCTTTAGGCTCAAATCAAAAGGAGTTACACTTTTAAAGGTAATTCATTCTCTCATGTTCATTTGTTTTATTTTGCTTCTCCAACCCCCTAAACTCTTTTTACTTACTTATTTTGTAACAACACAAGTATCTTAAATATACTAGGATGCTTTTATAAGATTTATTTGAGCTACACTCTCACACAACTACATCAAATGGTTAAAGAACATACGGTTTTCGTGGATGGTGAAATTCTGCCTCCCGAAACGATGATTGTTCAATACTCATTTAACACCTTCAAAGGTGGCCTTATTATGTCACTATTTTTATATATGATATATAATATGTTTATGTTTTCCTTGATCTTATGTTTTTTTTATTTTTAGCATACCTTTATGGTTTCCATTATGGGTAAACACGATATCTTCATTTTAGGAAGTGCGGACTACCGCCCCCTGAAAGTGATTTGATTCGTTAATACCATATGTGGGATGTGTAAAGGATAAAGTTAATGATATTATATATGTTATTATACTGGAATTATAATATAATATTATATCATTATGATTCCATTCCAAAAAAATACGAAATAGAAATGGAAGTAGCGTTCATGCGTACGTACGGCTTACCGTCTCCATGAACGGTGCATTTCATTTCTTACCTCTAAATGTGATGTAATATTATAAATACATGTATATGATGAAAATATATGATATATATGTTATCCAAATCATTAATATCATTCTGGATATAACGAACCTTTGACCAAATTAACACCATGTAAGTGTAAGAAGTCTATTTTTGACTTAAGAACCAAATACCGACAAAATGAACACTATTAACTTAAATGATTACATGATGTTCATAACATGGTATAAAAGGAATAATGAACTTGAAAAAGGTTCATAAGCAAGTAGAAATTAACTCAAGTTTATTATTCAGGAGATTAAAGAACGGTCAGGTCAAGTCGGATACGAGGTATGAGACTTCGTCTCAATCTCCTTTCATTGAGGCATATTTTATTTTATACACAACTTTCTTTTATACGGTGTATAAACCCCTTTGACTTTTAATTTTATTCAAAAGGAATATTTTTTATACGAAGCGTTTACTAAACGACAAAAGGGAATGTTTTTGTCATACGTATGCGGTGACAACGACTTCTCCGCCGTCGTGACCGTTATTTGAGTTTCGGCTTCCTCTACAAGCCATACCTTCTTTTTAAAAGAAAAATAAATACCATGTTTTACTTTTCTTTTATTTTGGTATCGAAAATGGTTTTCATAATGTTTTTATATCAATGTGTTGTATTGATATCTTGTGATTAAAAGGTGGGAATGTTATGTTTCCTTTATGCATGTTTTATGTGATACGATTATGTTATGGTTCTTGGGCATTATTATGAAGACGGGTCGTTCCGTGATAAACTAAGGGCGGGTGAGCCCGATATAGCTCTCCAATGCATTGGGTAACGCGAAGGAGTGAAACGTTAAGGTTTCTCCGAAGAGATTTTGGGAATATACTGTGATGTGTATTCCAAACGTAACCAAGAGGGTTACTCCCTACGTAAGAATGTTATGAATGCCTCAAGTTACCTTTATGTCTAATGATTTCAATGATTTACTCATGATTTGATGAGGTATGTTAATGTGCTTATGTTTTATGGGTAAAGTATGATTTCACTCTTATGTATATTTGTACCCATGTTTCCTTTCCATGTTTTTATAACCCATACTAAGCTTTTTATGCTCATCCCAAGTTTTTTTTTTGAAATGTTTTTCACAGGTCAAGGGAAAGGTACATGATATGATGATAGTGTCAAGGAAGTGTCAAGAAATAATCCATGTTTTATTTTAAATGTGTTTCCATTGATGGGAATGAAGAATACTATCTTTATGTAACCACTTTGTTTATATGTGGAATGTAATGCAAGTTTTATGATCTAATTCTCTAAAACTCTAAACCCGAAATGATCCTCAATGTGTAATCTTGTAATAACTCAAGATTAAGTAAGGTTTAAGGCTGGGGCCTTATAATCCATCCATCCAATTGGATAAGGGAAAGTGTTTGAGAAATTTTAAAGTCTTATCAACATGTTTTAACCCTGTTTTACTAATTTTACCCTTACTGAAGTGACAAATATTAACCAAGGTTACAATTCTTAATAACCAAAGATAAAAGAGACCTATTAAAAAAATATAAACCTAATTATTACAAATATATAATGATTTTTAAATATTTAATTCACAAAATTAGTATAATTTAATTTAAAAATAACTCACAAAACAAAATGAAAAGCAGTTTTCTAGAAAAATAGTTTCTAAAATATACAAAGTTTTATACACAAATCAAACATAAAATTAATTTAAAATACCTTAACTATATTATTAATAATATAATTGAACTAATTTTACTTTTAAACTATTTCAAACCAAAATTTAACATTTTAAATTATTGAAATTAAAAGACATTTTTCAATAAAAAACAATATTGTTTTCACTATTCATCCACAAAATCAATCTTGTCAAAAAAATTATAAACAATTCACTCTAGGATAATTTTGACATGATAATTTAAAAAATTAATTTCTTTTTTAAAAATAGATTTTATAATTGTTTTATAAAGTAATTAAATTATTTTCTCACAAAAAGTATTAAAATCATTTTCTGAAGAAAATGTATTTTTAAATAATATAATTAAATTACTAAAAAAATATTTTATCTATTTAAAGACAATATAACATTTTTTAATTTAGATATTCTTATTCATACCACCAATTTAAATGAAAGGTTATAAATATATTACAATTCATTTAGACTTAGAGTTACGTATATCGCAAACTATTAAATAAATCAAATTTATTTATATATCATAAATTCTTAGTGTATTACATTCTACCACTTATAAAATAATATCACCCTAAAAATTATGTCACTTTGATGGAAGAAATTAAGGTTACTTCTACCTCATCATATCCTTAGTTTCCGACATAGATCCTCTAATTTACGGTTTTCCACCAAACATTAACCAAGTGAGTGGGCTTGATTCATTTAAATTTATTCCTAAAATCCAATATATTCATCGGTTATTCCTCATAAGAGATATCTTTATCTAGTGGTATGAACTTTGAGTTATATACATGTGAAGGATCAGGTATGTACTTCTTGAGGATATATACATTGAACACGTCATGAACTTGAGATATATTCAGTGGAATTTTCAAATGATAAGATACCATCCAGAAGTGATTAATAATCTCAAAAGGACAGATATATATAAGGATTATATTTCTCTTACTTCTAAATATCATAAGATTTATCCAAGGAGATATTTATTGGACAACCTTTTCAAAAACTCCAATCTCTATATATCACTGTAAATTTTCTGCATAAATTTTCTGTTGACTTTTAAATGATCTTATATTCTACTAAATGGATATATCCTTCCCTATAATTTCTTTAGCCATATCACGTACCAATAGATTTCTTTCTCCAATTTCATTCCAAAACATTTGGTTTCTAAACTTATTTCCATAGAGGGATTCATTTGGATTCATTTGAATGATTAAGTGAATTAGTTTATGAAATAAAACTCCACCAAAGGAGGGTGTTGATCCTAACCAAATTTGAAATCTATAGAGTAATTTCTCAACATGTCTTCTAGATTTTGAATGGTCCTTTCATACTTACCATCTGTTTTAAGATTACATGCAGTAATAGAATTAAACTTTACATCTAGAGTATTCTGATGACTTCCCTATAACCTTGAATCTCAATCAGATAAAATATAATGTGGTACTCCATGAAATATTATCACTTCTTTAATGTATAACCTGTAAAAATGATCAAGATAAAAATATTCTATGATGGAAATGAAGTGTGTTGACTTCATAAGCTGATTGGGTATAACCTAAATAGCATTGTGTACTTTAGATATTTTGGGTAATCTTATTATGAAATCCAAGGTAATGTTTTCCCATTTCCATTCAAGTATGGGTAATGGTTGTGTCATCCTCTTAGAGTTATGTTCCTCATCCTTAACCTACTGATATACCAGACATCGAGATACATACTCTACATCATCCTTTTTCATGTTTTCCCACCAAAAATACTCTTCAATATCTCTATACATATTCGTTATTCCAATATTAATATAGAATGATGAGTTATGATCATTATCAAACAACTCCTTCTTCAAGTTTGGTATTGAGGGAACACATACTCAGATCCTAAACCATATCAATCCATTACAATCATGGTTCAACTCAGGAACACTAATCATTTTCTTCTATAATTATACATATCCTTTATGCACCTCTTTAATGCTCACATGAATATATAGTTGAACATTCATCTAAGAAAGATAGGATATATCCCATTTCCTCAGGATTTCAAGTTCTATATTTTATAAATCTATAAGTATTGGATATCTTTCAACCCTTTTATAGATAATATTTTATGATTCTTTCAACTTGGATCATCTTCCACCTTGTTTTATTTCCCAAGGTGGAAATATATTGAATAATAATAATCTTTAATCAAATATGGCCATCTTTTCTAGTAAATATTAAAGTATTTCTGATTGAATATATATTTTAAAATTTTATAATTATTATATATGTCACACCTTTCTCTATAAAGATAATGTATATGTATCCTTAATGAAAAATTTATTGTAAATAAATCAAAATCATGAGTTGGGTAATTTTTCTGATGAACCTTCTATTATCATATGACATAATCTATAACCATATCATTCTACATGAGTATACATACCAGTACCTTCTTTGATGCATCACTATAGATCATAAAACCATCTCTTTTATAGAGTAGGGTGCACACAGGTGCTCTGACTTACCATCTCTTCATCTCTTTAAAATTCACTTCACATTCATCTATCCAAAATAACATAACCCTCATTCAAGAAAACATAGAGATTGGAATAGATAGTATGGAGAAATTTTCCACAAAATGTCAGTTGTATCCAGTTAACCCAAGAAAAAAAGGATTTTGGATACCACGGTTGGTCTATGCTATTATTCAATTATAGCTTCCTTCCCCAGATTCCACTAAGGTGCGCCCCAACATGGTAAAACACAAGACCTCAAGTGTGCCTCTCCATATTCTGTAGGATTATAAATAGTTGTGAGGGACTAGGGTTTATCTATGGGGAGACTATTGCCTCATAAGTTAGACTGCAGCACAACAGTAAATAATAAATATAAGTAGCGAAAACACAAATAAAAAAGTAGTGGAATAGTCAATTATCCAAGGTAAATAAATAGATAGAAGAACTACACTAAAGTGACTGTTTAGCAGCGGTTTATGAAACAGTCGTTAATTTTTTTTTCAAATAATAAATAATAATAATAAATAATAATAATAAACAATCAATAATAAATAATCAATAATCTATAATAAATAATAAATAATAAATAATAAATAATATATAATAATTAATAAATAATAAATAATAAACAATAAATAATAAACAATAAATAATAATATATAATAATAAATAATAAATAATAAATAACGAGTAACAAATATTAATAATAATAATAATAAATAATAAATAATAAATAATAATAAATAATAATAATAAATAATAATAAATAATAATAATAAATAATAATAATAAATAATAATAATAAATAATAATAATAAACAACAAATAATCAATAATCAATAATCAATAATAATAATAAATAACAACACATAATTAATAATTATAAATAAATGAATAATAAATAATAAATAATAAATAATAAACAATAAACAATAAAGAATAAACAATAAAGAATAAACAATAAAGAATAATAAATAAATAATATATAATAATATATAATATATAATATATAATATATAATATATAATATATAATATATAATAAATAAAATATTAATAATAATAATAATAAACAATATATAATAAATAATAAATAATAAATAATAAATAATAAATAACGAGTAACAAATATTAATAATAATAATAATAAATCATAAATCATAAATCATAAATCATAACACTACGGGAAAAATGGGTATTTGCGACGGGTTATTTGCGACGGGGGAATTCCCCCGTCGCAAATAAGTAGTTATTTGCGACGGGTTAGCTTTCCCCGTCACAAAAGGACTGGCGCGCTTTGCGCGCCAAATCGCGGGAAAGTTATTTACGACGGGCGGTAACCGCCCGTCGCAAATAACCGGCGGCGGTAAAAGATATTTGCGACGGGAATATACCCCCGTCGCAAATAGTATGTCGGCAGGTTATTATTTGCGACGGGTCCCGTCGCAAATAACTATTTAACCGTTGACCGTAATAAATGCGGGCTAAGATATTTGCGACGGGTATCGTCGCAAATAATACTTTTTGCGACGGGATACCCGTCGCAAATACACCCATCGCAAATAATCTAACCTATAAATACCCCCACATCCGTTTTTTTCATTCATTCTCAAACTCTATCTTCTACTTCTCTCAAAACTCTATTTTTAGAGTTCAGCTTTTCTTAAGTTTAATTTTGTTTCCGGAGTTGATATTTAAGTTTTCAACAACGATCAGAGATCAACCTCAGAACAATTTTAAAGGTATTTATGTTCATTTTAATTTAATATTTATTTTAAATTTTTTATTAGTTTCAATTATTCTTAATTAGTTGTAATTTAATTATGTTTACATTGTTTTGTTACTTAATAAATTTAAATTATTAGTATTCATTGTACATAGTTAATGGTAATTAGGAATAATTAGTAATAATTATCAATAATTAAGAATAAATACTAATAATTAGTAATAAATACCAATAATTAGGAATAATTAGTAATAATTACCAATAATTACCAATAATTAGTAATAATTACCAATAATTACCAATAATTAGTAATAATTAGTAATAATTACTAATAATTAGTAATAATTACCAATAATTAGTAATAATTTCCAATAATTACCAATAATTAGTAATAATTACTAATAATTAGCAATAATTAGTAATAATTTCCAATAATTAGTAATAATTTCCAATAATTAGTAATAATTTCCAATATTTAGTACTAAATAGTAATAATTCGTAATAATTACCAATAATTAGGAATAATTAGTAATAATTACCAATAATTACCAATAATTAGTAATAATTATCAATAATTACCAATAATTAGTATTCATTACCAATAATTAGTAATAATTACCAATAATTAGAAATAATTATCAATAATTAGTAATAATTACCAATAATTAGTAATAATTACCAATAATTACTAATAATTACCAATAATTACCAATAATTACCAATAATTACCAATAATTACCAATAATTACCAATAATTACCAATAATTGCCAATAATTACCAATACTTAGTAATAATTACCAATAATTAGTAATAATTACCAATAGTTAGTAACAATTACCAATAATTAGTAATAATTACAAATAATTAGTAATAATTACCAATAATTAGTAATAATTACTAATAATTAGTAATAATTACCAATAATTAGTAATAATTAGTAATAATTAGTAATAATTACCAATAATTAGTAATAATTACCAATAATTAGTAATAATTACCAATAATTAGTAATAATTATCAATAATTCGTAATAATTACCAATAATTAGTAATAATTACCAATAATTAGTAATAATTACCAATAATTACCAAAAATTACCAATAATTACCAATAATTAGTAATAATTCGTAATAATTAGTAATAATTAGTAATAATTACCAATAATTAGTAATAATTACCAATAATTAGTAATAATTACCAATAATTAGTAATAATTAGTAATAATTAGTAATAATTAGTAATAATTAGTAATAATTAGGAATAATTAGTAAAAATTAGCAATAATTACCTATAATTAGTAATAATTACCAATAATTAGTAATAATTACCAATAATTAGTAATAATTAGTAATAATTAGTAATAATTAGTAATAATTAGTAATAATTAGTAATAATTAGTAATAATTAGTAATAATTAGTAAAAATTAGCAATAATTAGTAATAATTTCCAATAATTAGTAATAATTACCAATAATTAGTAATAATTGCCAATAATTAGCAATAATTACCAATAATTAGTAATAATTACCAATAATTAGTAATAATTACCAATAATTACCAATAATTACCAATAATTACCAATAATTACCAATAATTAGTAATAATTACCAATAATTAGTAATAATTACCAATAATTAGTAATAATTAGTAATAATTAGTAATAATTAGTAATAATTACCAATAATTAGTAATAATTACAATTAATTACCATTAATTACCATTAATTACCAATAATTAGTAATAATTACCAATAATTAGTAATAATTACCAATAATTAGTAATAATTACCAACAATTAGCAATAATTACCAATAATTAGCAATAATTACCAATAATTTGAAATAATTAGCAATAATTACCAATAATTACCAATAATTACCAATAATTACTAATAATTACCAATAATTACCAATAATTACCAATAATTACCAATAATTACCAATAATTACCAATAATTACCAATAATTACCAATAATTACCAATAATTACCAATAATTACCAGTAATTATCAATAATTACCAATAATTACCAATAATTAGTAATAATTAGTAATAAATAGTAATATTTTCCAATATTTACTAATATTTTCCAATATTTTCCAATATTTTCCAATATTTTCCAATATTTACCAATATTTACCAATATTTACCAATAATTAGGAATAATTACCAATAATTAAGAATAATTACCAATAATTAGGAATAATTACCAATAATTAGGAATAATTACCAATAATTAGGAATAATTACCAATAATTTGTAATAATTACCAATAATTAGGAATAATAACATTATTACATTATTTGTATATTTTATTATTAATATTAAAATAATATAATTTTCTATATTATATACAATTCTCTTTTCATCTGTGTGTTTTCTGTCTCCACATGTAATATTTGCATTCTTTTTCAAAATTATCAACCTACTCGCCAATGGAGAGGTGAAAGTGAATGCAAATATTACATGTGGAGACAGAATTTTAAACACACAAATGAAAGGAGAATTGTATATAATATAGAAAATTAAATTATTTTAATATTAATAATAAAATATACTAGTAATATAATAATGTTATTATTATATAATTAATATTTATGAAAAAATTATATTAGTATTATTAAAAAAATAAAAAATCAATATAATATTAAGATTATCAATATTTGTAACAGGTTTTACTTTATTCTCAACATATTCAATCCTTGCTTGAGTGTTTTTTCTAAAAAATTATTCAAAACCAGTAATGCTTTTATATTTTATAGAAAAATATGGAACAACGAGGTCATCAACAATCATTATTCGATGACCGCATATGGATATATCAACGTAGAAATCCAAACGATTCTGGTTTAAATCTAGTATATATTGAGGGTGTGGAGACTTTTTTATCATTTGCGGCATCAAATCCAGAATTTGTTTCAGAAGCCAAAATAAAATTCCCTTGTAGAAAATGTGCATTGAGAATGTTTGACATGTTTGACAAAGTGGGGGGACATCTATTGCATTTTGGTTTTCAACCAGATTATGTTTTTTTGGTATCAACACGGTGAATGAAGTTCCAGAGTAGGTGATACCAACTTGATTCTGGATCCATCCCGGTTTCAAGATTTAGTACATGATGTTGCAGGTTCATCTGTTCAACATACAGAAACTCCGACTGATATAGATTCAAATCCTGAGTTGGCACCGTATGAATTTTATGAGTTGTTGAGGTCTGCTGAGGATGCATTATATCCTAGCTGCAAGATGAGAAAATTAGAAGCAGTTGCAAAATTTATGGCTATCAAATTAGATAACGGAATGTCAAGCACCTGTTTTGACTAGATATTTTCTTTGCTTAAAACACTGTTACCCGAAGGAAATGTTTTGCCTACAAATTACTATGAGAGTAAGAGGCTGGTTCGAAATTTGGGACTTACTTGTCAGAAGATTCATGCATTTTCAAATGACTGCATTTTATATTCTTGGGAAAATGAGTCGTTGGATAGCTGTTCCACATGTGGGCAATTGAGATATAAAGAAGGGAAACATGGGAAGTCTGGTTTGATTCCTGTAAAACAGTTGAGAGATTTTCCGCTTACATCCAGACTTCAGCATTTATTCATGTCTAAGAATACAGCGACAATGATGTCATGGAATAAAGCGAATATTTCAACTGATAAAAGCTTGAATCATCCAGCTGATGGTGATTCATGGAAACATTTTGATAAAGTGCATCCATCCTTTGCTTTAGAAGCTAGAAATGTTCGACTGGGCCTTTCCACTGATGGTTTCTGTCCGTTCGGATCTTATGGTAGTCAATATTCATGTTGGCCTGTTTTTTTAACTCCGTACAATTTACCTCCATGGATGTTGATGAAGGATACATATATCTTTTTGACTTTACTAATTCTAGGGCATCTGAAGAAAAATATTGATGTTTATTTGAAACCATTGATTGATAAATTAAGTTTATTGTGGAGTACTGGTGTCAGTACATATGATGTCGCTACGAAACAGAATTTCATACTGAGAGCAGCATTGATGTGGACAATTAGTGACTTCCCAGCTTATGGGATGTTATCTGGATGGAGTACACATGGTCAAAAATCATGTCCTTACTGTATGGGAGAGAACAAAGCATTTATGATCATTAATGGAAAGAAACCTTGTTATTTTGACTGTCATCACAGATTTCTCCAGCTGATCATCCTTTTCGCAGAAACAGATCTCATTTCAGAAAAGGAACAATTGAAAGGGATGGACCTCCAAAAATTCTATCAGGTTCGGAGTTAAAATCAGTTGTTTTTTCATTACCTCCCATAACTTTTGGTCCCATAATAAACCAATAGAAAATTTATGGTTTTGGGAAAGAAAAAAATTGGATTAAACGTAGAATATTTTTGGATTTTCCATATTGGTCTGATTTGTTGGTCTGCCACATGTTGGATGTCATGCATATTGAGAATAACGGTTTTGATAATTTGTTTCATACAGTTCTGGATACGCCAGGAAAGAGAAAAGACAATGTAAATGCACGTTTAGATCTTGCCCAAATTTGTAGGCATCCAGAACTGGAACTGTTTGAGAATGTCAGAACAGAAAGGTTACTGAAACCAAAAGCATATTATACACTGTCTAAAGAAAACCATTTATTATTTTTTCAGTGGATTGCAGATTTGAGACTTCCAGATGGATGTGCTTCCAATTTGGGTAGATGTGTAAAGAATGGTCATATTACTGGATTAAAAAGTCATGATTGTCATGTTATAATGGAAAGACTTCTACCCATTGGATTAAGAGGTCTGTTGAATTCTGTGATTTGGGATTCCATAACAGACATGTCTCATTTTTTTCAGGAAATTTGTGTGGCTACAACAGATTATGATGCTCTATGAAAACTTGAAGGAGATGTTTTTGTAATTATATATAAACTGGAAAAAATATTTCCGCCGTCTTTCTTCGACTCAATGAAAAATTTGATGTTACATTTTCCATATGAAGCCAAATGTGGAGGTCCAATACAATTTCGATGGATGTACCCTCTTGAGAGATGCATGCAAAAATTGAAAAGAAAAGTACGTAACAAAGCATCTGTTGAAGGATCTATTGCAGAAGCTTATTTGCAGGAGGAAATATCTTTTTTCTACTCCCATTATTTTGAATCTGAGTATCCTTCAAAACACAATCGAATGGGACGGAACGAGAGGAGTATTGATGAAATCGACAATCAATTATCTGTTTTTAACCAGCCAGAGCTTGGTTTTGGTGGAGTTTATGAACACTGGCTTTCGGATGATGAACATCACAGAGCTCATACGTCTGTTCTGCTCAACTGTGAAGAGATGACATCAGTTGTACTGTAAGTGTTTATATCACTTATTCTATCTTTTATGTTACAGTAAATAACTTTGTTTTTCATAGGTTGTATGATAATCATATCAAGAAACAAATTCCACAAATTACAGTAGCTGCTCTTGAAGAACGCCGACAGAAAAATTTCTCTCAGTGGTTTCAAAAAATGGTAACATAAATTCTTTATCTTTTATCAACTCATTCAATGTATAGTTTACTATATTGATAATTATTTCACAAATTTTCAGGTGTCTCAACATGCTGATAAAATTGACAAATGGCTGTGTATATTGAGTAACCCACCTTCTAAACTTGTTAAAACTTATAATGCATATGTGGTGAATGGATTTCAATTTCACACACATGTATATGGAGAATAAAAAAAACAGTGAACAGTGGAGTTATCTTGAGAGGATCTCATCATCGAGAAAATGAAGTTGACTTTTATGGCATACTTGATGAAATCATTGAACTCTGTTATCTTGGACAACATTACATAACCATGTTCAAATGTCGGTGGTTGGATACAGAGAGAGGTGTGCGTGTTCATCTGACTCATGGAATCATCGATATTAAATGTAAAAGTGTTCTCGCAGTAAATGGACCATTCTTATTGTCTCAACAGGCACATCAAGTTTATTACACAAAGTAATGTGCTACATCAAGAGACTTGACTGATTGGTGGAGTGTAATAAAAATCAAAATTAGATACAATCAGTTTAGTCAAAGTGAATGTGATTTCACTAATGTGCAAAGAATTGAAGTTTTTCAAGAGAGTACTCAAAATAAATCTTTTTTACAAAGAGAGATGAGTATCGATTACGACACCCCACATTTAAGAGTCAGTGATGACGATGATGTTAATGATGTCACATATGAATTTGAAATGGTAAGAGATGAAGCAACTGGAACTCGAATGGATATCAATGATGTTGAGGAGGAATATGAAGATGACATTGACATATATGAAGATGATGATGAATATGAACACTGATAGAATTCCATGGTAGTTATATACAATCATAATATATATATATATATATATATGTATATATAATAGTAATTATCAATTATTTTCTAACAACATTAACATTTTCTGTTTCAGATGGAAGACGACACATTTCATGAGTTGGCGGATGCTGACCTGCCTTTCGATGCGGATGAGTTGCTGGCAGATGACCCTCAGCCTGCAGGCAGTCCAGGGAGTACGCGGAGGGGGCGCGGTCTTACACGATTAATGATTCCTAACCCTGTCCCCGAGCGACGTCCACGTCTTGGGTTTGATCCATGCACACGGAGGTGTGATAACCTGTGTGATAACCTATGGATTTGACTAAGATTTCATTAATCTATTCACATAATAAATGTTTATAATTTTTACAGTTTTCCGCATATAGCAGTAGGACAGGGCAGTGCTATTTTATGCAACTATTTCTCTAAGTCGTGGACCACATGGGAGCAGATTCCCATTGATGTACAGCAGGCCATGTTCGGCCATTGGTTGGTACGTATGTAAATAAATAATTTTTATTTTGAAAATTATTTCATTTCTAACTTGATATTTTGATTTATTTGTAGGTTTTATGGTATCCGATCGAGGATACCATGCGTGACGCCATCCATGAGGCATGGGAGGTGGCCATGCGTGATCGCTTTCGTCAGTTTTTGCACAATTTAAGAAAAGCTGCGACGAAAAAAGCAGGAGTGTCAGATTTTGACGAGTCATGTAGAGCACACCGACCAGAGTAAATTTCATCCCATGTATGGAATGGATTATGTGCGCACTGGTTGATTGGTGCCTTTCAGAGGAGATCATCGGTGGGGAGGCAGAATCGGGGGAGACAGGAGGTGACTCCTCGAGGTGGGAGTCGTTCTTTCAGTACTCATAGACAGCATCTGGTACGTACATCATTTATAAATATTTTATATAACTATAAATAGTAACAGTTTATTTTTTATTCTTATAGGCTGTCGAGCACCCCGATATTACAGAGTACGACATATATCAGAGGATGTATAGTGATCCTGCTACTGGGGAGCTCAGAGGTGATCGTCAGTATCACATCGTGGTTAGTATTATTTGTTTTCAAGTTTAAAAATTAACTGTATATAATATATTCATAATTTTAATTTTAAATTGCAACTACAGGAGTCATATGAGGCCGCAACGTCATAGACCCGACCTGTGAGTCAGGCCGAGTCATCAGATCAGACCATTGGCCGTCAGTTTGATGTGGCAGCATGGATGCAGGCCACCCAGTATGCCTTCGAGAAGGGCCGGGTAGTTGGTATCAGCTCTCGACTGACTCCTGATGATTATTATGGCAGTGCTGCGATGTCGGCGTCCAGCTCAAGAAGAGCTCGTGCATCTTCTTCTGCTACACAGTATGAGGATCAGTTGCGATCTCAGACTGCACTGATATAGAGTCTCTGATAGGAGCAGGAGCAGATGCGTCAGCAGCAGCAGTAGCATGAGGAGGAGCGTCGACACCAGCAGCAGCTGTACGAGGAGCAGATGAGTCGGTGGCAGCAGCAGCAGCAGGAGTAGATGGAGTACACGCGCCGACTCACTCATGCTTTAGGGATGGAGTTTCCTCCACCAGCATCTGCAGATCCCCCCTCCCCCCTCCTTCAGATTAGAGTTTGTTTTTATGTTATAATGTTTGTTAAATCAAAATATGAATTTTTTTCTATTCGTAGTTTCTATCTCATTATAAAATATTAATAATATTATATTTTGAAATAACAATATTAATATGAATAATAATATTATTTATATTTTATAATATTAAATTATATATATATTAAAATTTTATAATATTATAATTTAATTATATTTTTTTGTAATATTTGAATTATTTTAATATTTGAATGTAAAATAATTCTATTATTTTTATATTAATTAAAATAACTTATTAATATTTTTTTTATTTATGAATTATAATTCTAATATTATTATATTAATTAAATCATTTATTAATATTCTATTATTTTTTATTTTTGAATTATAATTCTATTATTATTATATTAATTAAAATAATTTATTAATAATTTATTATTTTTATTTTTGAATTATAATTCTATTATTATTTTAATTAAAATCATTTATTAATATTTTTTATTTTTTATTTTTGAATTATAATTGGATTTTTATTATATTAATTAAAATAATTTATTAATAATTTATTTTTTTTATTTTTTTTATAGTATTTGCGACGGGATACTATGCTCGTCGCAAATAGTATTATTATTATATTCATTAAAATAATTTATTAATAGTTTTTAATTTTTTTTAAAAAATAGTAATTGCGACGGGCCCCGTCGCAATTACTATTTTAAAAGTTTTTTTACAAATATACGGAGTAATATTTGCGACGGGAAGGAGCCCCGTCACAAATAATGTCTTTAGCGACGGGCTCGTCGCAACTAATTGTTGTTGCGACCCCGTTTTCCGCAACGGGCTATTTGCGACGGGCCCCCGTTGCAAAAGGCTATTTGCGATGGGATCCCGTCGCAAATGACCCATCACAAATACCTGTTTTTTTAGTAGTGTAAATAATAAATCATAAATCATAAATCATAAATAATAAATAATAAATAACAAATAATAAATAACCAGTAACAAATAATAGATAATAAATAAATTAAAGTATATTATAAATAATAAATAATAAATAATAAATAATAAATGAAACACATGAAAAAGTACGAAAAATCATGATAAGGGATGAAAATTTATGAAAACGCATGAAAACAGATGGAGAAGCATGAAGAATGAAGCATTAAAAAGCATGAGAACGCATGAAAACACATGAAAACTCTGGAAAACCCCTTAAGAATTCAACATATTCATTATAACAACCCACAAAAAACCATTGATAAAGATAAAAAGTCATGAAAACCCAAATAAACAATAATAAATGGAGCAGTCGTTAAAACCAGTCAAAACGGTCATAAAGTGACAAAAATATTGGACTCACAATAATGGAGATAACTTATGATCCGAGAGTCCATTTCAGATCAGCGACCAGTCAAATCAAAAATCCTAAAATGATCTTTGAGATGATAGGTGAAAAAGGCCAAATGGACCGATGGATTGGAAGTTACGACCATTTAAAAAAAATGACGGGGAACAGGTGCTAGAAACGAGGCATCGAAAAACATAACAAACCAAATACCCACTAAAAATGCCATAACATATGATCCAGGAGTCCATGTGGGCGCCGCGACCAGTCAAACTGAAGCTAATGGAACAAACTATGATCTAGAAGGTGTAAGAGTCTGAACTGACACGTGGATCAAATGTTAGGTCCGTTTGAAGACAAGTTCTATGGAACACTGGTGACAGAAACAGGGTTTAGGAGGCCTTCAGAGGGATTTTTGGGGTCTAAAAACATGACAGAAGCTTTCTTGTGTCAAATTAGTGCGTAGATCTCTTCACTGGCTTTGATTTGATATGTGGTAGATCCCAAACGGACACTCGGAGCGAAAGTTATGGTCGTTTGAAGTTGGAGAACTTTTTTCAACTTTTTTATAACTCTCATATCTTCCGCATCTTAGATTGTCTCATGGTTTTGATTACATGTTCCCCTATATCTCTTCATGAGCTTCGATTAGACTGGTCATGGCGCTCTAACGGATACGCAAATCAAAATTTATGGTCATTTTAGTGATTTTGGGGTTTCTCATGTTTTTTTATTTTTTTCTTTTCATTTCGCGGCGGTTTGACCCAAACCGTCGCTATTTCGTGGTGATTTTTTAAAAAATTACCTCTAATCCTCGAAAAAAAACAATAAAAAAATTTACACATTTCGCGGCGGTTTTTTCACGGCGATTTTAAAAACCCCCACGAAATACAGGCCCGAAAGCTATTTCGAGGCGGTTTTAAAAACCGTCATGAAATGCCTGTTTTCCTGTAGTGGTTGGTGCTCTTTTAGTGTATTAAATATGATATTAATAAAGATGTAATGGTTGTGTCTAGTGTGAGAATACATTAAGATTTTATCTATGAGGAATACCAAAAATAAATCCAGGTATAGGTGGAAAACCTGATTCATTAAGGCCGTGAAAATAGTGGGGGTCATAAGGTCTAACAAAAAGTCTAGGTACTCGTACAGGTTATATCTTCTTCAAAAAGTTGTACATGGTATGTATGATGGTATCACATGCACCTGATGGTATCCCAAACTTAAATTATTCTTAGAGAAAACTTTCAGTCCTCAAAGATAGTTGAATATGTCTTCTATAAAATGAAATGGATACCAATTCTTTATTTTATACTAGTTTAACTATTGTTAATCCATAAAAACCCTAAGGGTACCATTCACCATCATGGTGAAAAGGACTATTTAACCCCACTGTGAGGTATTGGGTTGTATAAAACTCGTTTCTTCTATGTCTTATAACTACTTCTTAGGTCTTGGATCTCTATAGGTGTTATCCTATACAAAGGAATGGACACTAGTGCAGCACCTGGAACTAACTCAATTGTTAAATCCACCTACCTCATAATAGGTAAGCTAAAGAATTCATCAAGAAAGACTTCTCTAAAATAATCTACCGCATGAGATAATTTTACAAGCTACATTCCCCCGATCACTCAAGAAGATACTAGCCATTTCGGTTGTCACCCAGCCCCGCCCATGATGCTTGGGTCTAGCTCAACACTCATGGATATATCATTATCCCTTATGAATATACATTTTTCCATTGAGTGATGTAAAAAAACCATCTAGTGGTAGTAATAGACATGGGAATCATAAGGGATAAGACAGTTCATACTGAGAATGACGTCGAAGCTAGTCATCTTACAGAAAAATAAATTCCACAAGAAATGTTATCCACCTATCTCAAGAGGGAACTCATTGCACTGGAATATACACTCTAATCAGTCCCCTAACAATGTGTTTAGATTCATAACACCTTATAAGTACTCCATCTATAGTACCATAAAGTCCATAATTTCCATTGATATAAAAGAGTGTGATTCACCTATATCAAATAAGGTAGATACTAAAGTAGAGGCTACTATAACAGTACCTTGTACGGTATAAGGCCCTAGACTCTTCTTTTTAATTGTAGGTTTCACTTCACAAATATAGTTTTATCCATGAACCTAAGATGCAGCCTAACTACCCAGGGTAGGTCCACTCTTTTGGCAATAAACTTTAGATGTTGGACTAACTCAGCCAAATCCACCTCCTCGGCCTAATCGGCATGTAGTAGACGAGATCCCGACATGATGTAGAGGTACTGATCCTAGACCTAAATGTAGTGTCAATATAGTTCCATTCTAACTGAGAACTAGAGGAAATTTTCATAAGAAATTCTGAAGGTTACCCATCCTTCTACAAGCTTAGAACTTGATCAGGTTCCTCACACACTATGGCTTCTTATGGCCAATCTTACCATACTGGTGAAACCCCACATAGGTGTTAGTGGATTTCATCTGGCTAGAACTACCCCTATATTCACCCTCTAAATGTTGTTTCCTATTAGTGTATGAAAAATATCCTTACTTATAAGTTTAACCTCTATGGCCTACACTCCCATCAACTCTCAGATTCCACTCAGTGATGATGGCTTGGTTCACTATCTCTGAAATGGTGGTCAGCCTAAACACATTCAGTTATGATCGAATGGTGTATGCGATCCCATCCTCAAACCATCTCACATTCATTATCTCATCGCCAATAAGATTTTTTTAGAAGCCCTAAAGTTCTGTGAAATTATATGAAAACTTCATTACTGACATATCACCCTTCTATAGGTGTATAAACTCTCTGGAATGGTCTAATCTCAATGTTTGGGGGAATAAGTAATCATAAAAGGCTATCTAGAAGTATTCCCAGACCATTCCTTGATGATGAACATCCTAAGTGATTAAATACCACAAATTCTTAGAGGAATCACAAATCATATAAGTGAAAATATTGACCCTCTTCTCTGGAGGCATCTCTATATGCTCTAATATGGACAACATGGACTCTAGCCAAGATTCTCCATCATTAGTACCACCATCCCTTGAAAATGTGGGAGGATGTTGCTGCTGGAATTCCAAGGATAGATCTTCCATGGTAAGGGAAGTTCAAGAAGAAGAATGTATAGACTACATGAAATAGTAAAATCTATTTCAAAAATGAGCATCAACACCCATTGGAAGATCAAAAGGAGGTGTCTTTGGGGGAACTAAGGATGTAATACTGGTGGATATGGTCCCACCACCTTTAGAGAATGGTCATCACCACCCTCCTTGTGTAGGAATAAAGGAATTCATAGAAGAAAAGATCTATCATTTTAAAATTCATGCCTCATATAAGATTTACCATGATATAGGAATTCCAATAACAATAAGGGACAAGTAAAATGACTTCTTATAAATGAGACACACCTCTCTGCCTACTTCTAAAGCAAGTTCTAGGTGATAAAAAAGATTAAAACAGATCATAGGGGACAATTCCAACTCCCCACTACTAAGGTTGGGTTAGGGTCCAGGTCCCACACAACACAACTTAGGTTCTAGTATATGGATTTTCAATTGTAATGAATAGTGGAAAACACCCTTTACTTTTCAATTCAAATCCCCATTTAGCAGTAACCATTTCATTTTAAAATGTTAATTTATTGAAATTCCTTATCATTTATTTGGATATATATATATATATATATCAGTATAGTAAAATGTGTCACCACTCCCAATTTATGAAGTCCCATACACATTATAAATTGAAACTGGTATGTCAAGTAACTACAACCAGACATTTATGTCCAGCATCATGATGTAATAGGTCTTATATAGTGATTTGATTGAATATACTACAATTTAGAATTTATAGAATTAATTTCTTAATAAATTAAAATTTCTGTTAACCAATCAAATAAAATAATATTTAATCATGTAGTATCAGTGGTTCTTGGATCAACCATGGAGTAATTGGTTAATTAAGGTGTCAACATCAATCAATGTAGGAAAACACTATTTATATTTATGTGGGAACATTAAGTAATCCAATTATGTTATCCCTAATAGAAATTTTGGACAATTTAAATATATAAAAATCAAGGTACTCACAATAATCACATATAATATAGGAAATGCATGTAGTAATATAAATATGGCAAGTAGTAATTCATGAAATGATAATAATCGTGTTCATAATATATTGCATGAGATGATATATTATTTCCTTACCAGTCCATGGAAAATAGACCCATAATAATAATATCAAAAACAACAATAATTTCACAAAACATGTGCATCACCTAATGGTCAAATAAATTAAAATATAAAAAATTACAAACCAGAACAACATTAACTCATCCTGTGTATTTTGGGTTTCCCCTATTCATGAGTTATCTACTCCCAGGAATAGGATCATTCCCAAATTTCATTACATCCTAGTCCCTTGTCTAATATTGAAATAGTAGGACACAATTGAAAAAGGACTCTAATACCACTTTGTATCACCCCTCCTCGGAAGCAACTAAGTTGTTCCTTGATATGGTCGACCACAATACCTAAAGAACACCTCCCTATACGCCGGAGGATACTGATTAACAGTGAGAGACTAGAGTGTGTATGTGGGGAGAATATGACTTTATGAGTCGGAGTGAAGAACAACGGTAAAAATTAAATATAAGTAGAAAAAAAATAAACAGTTAGTTTAATTATCAATCATTTATAATAAAAAAATACGTGTAAGTGGAATCATAAAAAATATAAAAATGATTATGATGATCTTGTCATGTAGATATAAAAATGAGGTACACAGGATACAAGGGAACAATAATATACCAAATTCAATAAAAATGAAAAAAACCCCTAAAAGATGCCTCTATTAGCATCATGATCATAGTATCGGTCCTCTTCTCTCGTACTCCAACCTAATATTGTAAATAAAGTATCAGAAGATTGATGTATCCCCTTATCTACACTCGCAATCATAAAGTCTACTAAGGTACCAAGGGAGGCCTGAGTAGGGTGTGAGACACACTCAGTAGGCCACCACAAATGGTGTCTAGAATAATTCAGTCCACGCATATAAAATGTGCATTGTTCCATTAATAATAAATGAAAGTAAATAAATAAATATAACTTGTTGTTCTGGGTTCCTCATGGCTACCCAACTGACAATACCTATTCCGTCCTAAGTAATATGTATCTGAACCAAGGTGGACCTATACAAGAATGATATATTATATAAATGGGTCCTGATAAATAAAGTATCAAGATTAGAGTGAGCCTAAGAAAGTGATTTGTCTTGGTGGACACATCCTTTGAATTTTATAAATTAGTATTCTTGGAATTTTATAAAAGGCTTCTCTTGAGTTTAAAAAAGTGGCATCCTTGGCCCATCCAAGGATAACCATATCAAAGAACCCAAGTATCACGTTAGGAGCACAATAAATACTCAATTTCATAATAGTCCATTCTAGGTGATCCATAAATGGAATCCCAAGTATCACTCACGGTGTATAATGAAGACAAATAACAACTAATCCAATCCCTCATATCTCACATAGGGGTCCAAGTATCACTCGTGGCATGGTATAACCATCATGCCACAAAGACCATCCATGGGATCTACCCTAGGGAACCCTTATTAGTCATAAGAAGGTAGATTAACTGCATTATGAGATCATCCAATGCATACCTATAATCTCTCCTGGTGTATATACAATTCATTTAAAAATTCTAATTATAGAGCATGATGAGCCCATCCACAAAATCCATAAATGGGTTTCTGATTATTTCTCTCGGCATGACATAATTGTATTTCATAGATTTCATGATTCATACCATTTATCAAGGAGTTTAATTTATGAAACTTTAACTAAGATGGTCACATTATATAATTCAATTAATTCAAGTCATTCAAATTATAACATAAGTCATAGGGGTATAAACACATGTCCTATCATCTTTCTTAAATCATTTCACATTTCGGTTTATTAGAATAGAAAACACACCTCAAGAGATGTTAAAACAATTTAAGTTTAATGTAAATTATTCCTTTAATAAATGGAACACCCATAGAGGTTTCTCACATCAAGGTGATCAACAAAGGGGTATATTAAACACTAGCTAGGACCATATTAGGAATCGAAAACCATTCAATTTAATTTATTAATCATTTTTGAGGCATCGCCAGAAAATTTCGGCATGAAGAAGAATGGATCATGACATTTATTAAATTAAACATGAGGGAAAATAATGAGACCACCTACCTTATCCCCTTAGAACTTTCATTGTCCAGTGTTGTCCCTTGAATCAGTCTAGAATGAGAGAAAATAGAATAATGGATCAATGCATTGAAAATATGGCACACGATCTCACCCCAAAATAGAGTAAGAGATAGAGATAGAAACTATGAATAGAAGAATGAAGATTAAGGAGGATACCATTGTGGATCCAATACACCTGATGGTGAAATAAATAAATATTAGATGAAGTAGATCTTAAAAGTCCTAGATTGTCTTGAAGGTGGAGAGATCACGCATAGAGGCTATCTGCTAGAGGAGGATAGAAGAAGGGTTTAAGATTTAAAAAAATTTAGGGTAAAAATAGTAGTTTAACCATCATTTAAGGGGTCATATGGTTTGGCCACATGGTTTTTCAAATTGTGCACCAACCATTAAAAATTCATTGCCTAAGGATGCCCCTTGCACGATCTAGGAACATGGTTTTCCAAACTATGTGCAGTCCATGAGAAATGGATCAACCATAAAATTCTGCAATACTTTATGGGAATATGGACTGGCTCACATGGTTGTATACAAACTAGGAAACCTTCTTGTTTCATTGATTGCCCTGCACAATTGAGTCATATAGTTAACACTAACCATGTGCTAGTTGTGCATCTCACTCCACCTCTTCAAATTATGGAACTCTATGCTTCGAATGAGACTCAAATTATTTTGAGAAAACTCCTAGCCTTAAGATTGAATTATTAGTATTAAATGAGAGGTTTTGAATAGTAAACTAAGAGTATGTACCTCTCTAAAAATCTAGGACATTACAACCTCCCCTCATTAAAACAACACATCCCCGAGTTTCTCTTTTGAGGGTAGTAACATGTCGTATGAGAAAAGTTCTGGACACTGAGCACATACATCGGCCTCCCACTACCATGTATCTTCCAATACACGACTATTCTACTATAGCACTTAGACTAGAGGAACTGACAAACCTCAGAGGACCTTCATGATCTAGTCAATGATATATATCAGATGCTCCTCAAAGGAGACATCTTCATCCAGCTCAATATCCTTGGGGTCAAATGAATGATATGGTTCATCATGAAACTGATGAATCTATGATACATGGAATATTTTATGCATGGAATGGTACCTTTTATGTAAATAAAACTGATAAAATATCATCTTGACTCTCTACATGGTCACAAAAGGTCCGACATAACAAGGTGATAGATTTCCCTATATCTGAATCCGTCTATGACCCAGTCCAGTTGATACTCGTAGAAATACCTGATGTCCCACCTCAAAATACAAAGATAAATGATGATGATTGGTATAAGACTTCTACGTGAGCTAAGTTGTAACCATACATTTATGAATCATCTATACTTTATCTAATGTCTTCTGAATGAGACAAGGTCTTAGTAGTGCTACCTCACCTACCTCTAACCAGCATAGGGGTGAACATCATGACCTACCATAAAGGGATGGATCCATCTAAATCATTTCCTAAAAAATATTATTGTAGGAAAACTTGACAAGAGGTATTTGTTTTTCACAATAACCTTCAAAATCAAGGATTCATTCTTAGAGTATGTAATCTAACACCCGTATCATCCACTCAGACTAGCCATCAGTTTAAGGGTGATACACTATACTCAAGAGAACCTATAAAATTAGTACCTTATACGGCCCCTGTCATAATCATGATGTAAACTGGGAGTCTCAGTCTGATAAAATAGAATGGGAACTAACATTAATATTTATAATTTACCAAATTGAAATACTCCCAAGCCCATCAACGGAGAAGGTAACTCAGATAGGTAGTAAGTGTACAACCTTATTCATTCTATCAATGATCACCCATACAACATCTCTACCTCAGTGGGATCTCAGAAAGTTATTCATGAAATACCTTTTGATGTTGTTACATTCTCACTCAGGAATGGATAGAGGTTGTAGAATTAAGAAACACCACTGGTGATCTACCTTCACCTACTGACAGATGGAACACCTTATAATGAAACCTAAAATCATTCTCTTCATACCCGACCTCAAATTATGATGATTTATATCTCGGTACATCTTGGTAAGACTAGGATGAACATTCCAAATAGATGTGTGTGATTCCCACATTAACTCTCTCCATATATCAGTAGGCACCCATAGGATCTCATAGAATTACATGATCTCATTCTCATTGATAATCTAACTAGGTGGTGGGTTATCACCTAAGATGATCTCCCCCAAGATGAGGCCCTTAGGATCTGATAGCTACCTCATCTTCACCCATTCAAAAATAGAGGATGTCACTTCTAAATATTCTAAAAGAGGTTTCCCAATACATTCATATACATCTTGGTGTATCTCAAAAAATAGTTCCATCAACTATCAATTACTACTAGCCTCCTATATGGCCTATGTTTTAGTCTTCAAGATTAGAGCGTTATCCAAAACCTTACCCCTTTCGGGTGAATAAGAATGTTCAAAATCAACTTACATAAGGTATTCTACCCACCTATGCTATCTCAGGTTCAAGTTACCCTATGTGGATATATATTTGAGATTTTTTTTATCTATGTAAACAACCAACCACTCACCCAATAGATAATGCCTCTAAAATATTAAATCATGAACCATGGATGATATCTTGAAGTCATGGTTAGGGTAATTTTTCTTCTGAGGTCCTAGTTGGTGGGAATTGTACACTACAACCTGATCTTCCTCCATTAAAACCACTCCTATAATGATCCCCAAAGCATCATAATTAAATGAATAACATCTTCTTGGATCTATAAAAATCATTATCGGCACTGAAGTTTGTCTCCCCTTAAAATATTGAAAGCATGTATCACATGCTTCAGACCATTTTAATTTTACACCCTTCTTAGTCAAGATCGTATGAGGCACTTATAAGCATGATAAATACTTAATGAATCTCTTGTAATAGCCAGCCAAACCCAAGAAACTATGTATGTAAAATACATTTTTGGGTTTCTCCTAGTAAACTATGTTGATCACCTTATCTAGGTCAACAGATATTCCTAACTCAAAAATAATATGACCCAATAAGTGAACCTTATCAATATAGAACTAGAATTCGATGATCTTATGTTATATATGGTGTTGTTTTAGTGTATTCAACGTGATCTCAAGACAGTTGGAATGGTTGTTTCTAGTTTGATAATACACTAAGATTTCATCTATGAAGACTACCACAAATGAATTCAGGTGTGGGTAGAAAACCTGATTCACCAATGATGTGAAATTGGTGGGTTTATTTGTAATGTTGAACTAAATGACTGGGTAATTGTATAGGTTGTATCTTCTCCGAAATAATAGACATCGTATGTCTGATAGTCTCACATGCACCTGATGGTATCCCAAACTCATATCAATCTTAAAGAAATCTATTTATCCTTAAATCTGGTTGAACATGTCATCTATATGAGGCAATGGATACTAATTATTTACCATAATCTAGTTCAACCATCGATAATTCATGCACAACAGGAGGGTACCATCTTCCTTCTTGGTAAAAAGGATCGGTGAACCCCACTGCGAGTTACTATGTCGTATAAAACCCTTTACCTATAAGTATTATATCAACTTTTTGAGTTCATGGAGCTCTTCAGCTATGATCCTATAAGGATGAATGGACATGGGTGTCTCACTTGGAAATAGCTCAATAGTGAAATCCAGCTCTCACATATGAGGAAAGATGGATAATTCATCAGGGAAGATGTCCCTAAATTGAACAACCATAGGGGTAATTATACAATCCATATTCCATAATCACTCATGAAGAAACTATCCATTTGAGCTATCACACTTCCCAACCCATGATTCTTTGGTCCAACTCAACTTTCCTAGATATCCCATTCATCCTTATGAATATATTTTCTTCCTTCATGTGATGTAAGTAACACCCTACAATGATATAAATCAACATGGGCATGATAAGTTTCAATCTAATCCATACTAAGAATGAAATAAAAGCAGATCATGTCAATGATAAAGAAATTCCATAAGAAATAGTACCCACCTATATTAAGGGGCACTCCTTGCACTATCTTACACTCTCTTATTAGACCCCTAAAAGTGTGTCGAGAGTCATAACACTAGAGAAGTACTCCATCTTCAGGCCTATTCATTCTATAATTTCCACAAATATAGAATAGTGCAATACACCAATATCAAATAAGTAAGAAATTAAATTAGAGGATAATAGAATAGTATGTCATTCTGTAGAATACCTTGGACTCTTCTACTCATGTGTAGGTTTAACTACATAAATATGGCATGATTCATGGCCTTGAGATGCAACCTGACTAAACTAGTAATGTCCGCTATGCAGGCACTGAACCTTGGATGTCTGACTACCTCGGCCATGCCCACCTCTTCATCCTGATCAGCTGGTAGTAGACCATATCCGAGCTTGATTTTGAGCAACTTATCATGTACCATAATGAGGTTTTGGTATAGATCCCTTCTAATTGGACATTGGAGGAAACATTTAGAGAAAACATTGAAGGTGGCTCATCTTTTTGTATGATCGACTCTCAATCAGGTTCCTCGTACTCTAAGACTTCTTATGGTATATCCTACCATACTGGTGAAACACTATATAACTATCTATGTGTGTCAATTGGCTTGAACTTCCCCCTCATTCACCTTAAAAATATCATTTCCTTCCACTGGACAACCCATCCCCCAACCCAAGAAGCTGAACCGTCCTGGTCCACACTTCTATCTTTTGTTCGACTTGGGGATGAGGGTTTGGTTCACTATCTCTAAAATAGTGGTCAACCAAAACATGTTTAGCTATTATTAGATGGTGTATTCAATCCCATCCTTGAACCATCTCACATTTTTCAGCTTATCACTGGTAAGATTCAGATCGAAGTGTTAAATCTCTGTGAATTTAGATAAATACTCCATTACTAACATAGAACCCTATTATAGGTTTATAAAATCTCTAAAAAAGTCCTTTCTCTATCTATGAGGGAAAAATTAATCATAGAAGTCCATTTAGAAGTCTTTATAGACTATCCCTTGATAATAGTTGACATGAGTAACGATATCCGACTAATTATTAGAGGAATCACAGAGCATATAAGCGGAGAAATCGAACCTCAGCTCTGGAAGAATCTCTATATGATCAATGATAGACAACATGGCCTCTATCCAAGATTATTCATCTTGAGGACCACCAACCCCATAAAATGTGGTAGGATGTTACTACTATAATTCTCATGTCAGTTGTGGCATGGTAAGGGTTGGTCGAGAAGAACCCTTTTTAGACTACATGAAGCGGGAAAACCTATCACATAACTGAGCATCAACACCTATTATAAGATCAACAGGAGGTGCCTCATGTGGTACTATAGGAGGTAATACCAATGTCTTAGGGACCACCACCTCTAGAGCATGGTTGTCTCAACCCTCTTGGTGTACAACTCAAGGACTTCATCACGACATAGCTCTACAATTGTCAATTGTGTTCCTTAAATAATATTTAACATGAGATATGAATTATGATAATAATAAGGGACATGTATAATTCCTTCTTCTAAATAGTTCACACCTTTATACATTCTCTGGAAGAAAGGTGTATGTGATAAGAAAGATCACAATGGATCATAGGGGACACTACATACTACGCACGACTAAGGTTGAGTTAGGGTCATGGTCCAACACAACACAACTGAGGTTTTAGTATATGGAGTGCCAATTGCAATGTATAAAGGAAAACACCCTTTACTTTTCAATTTTCATCCCTATTTAGTGGTATGAATTTCATTTTAAAACATTATTTTATTAAAGTTTCTTATCATTTATATGGATATTGATATCTCAATACTATTAAATGTGACCTCATTCCCAATTTATAAATTCCCATACACTATTAATTACAAATGGTATGTCAAGTAACTATGACCTGCCATTTACATATGACATTAGGATGTTACAAATATATATATAGTGATTTTATTGAATTAACTACCATTACCAATTTATATAATTACTTACTTTATAAATTACAATTGGAATTCATCAATCAAATAAACTAATATTTTAGCTCATAGAACTAGTTTTTAATGGATCAATTATAGAATAATTGGTTAATTAAGGTATAATAATAAATCTATGTGGGAAAACACCATTTAGATTTTTTTGGGAACTTCAATTAATCCAAATATGTTATCCCTACAAGAAATGTTATCACAATTCAACATATAAAAATCAAGGCACTCACAATAATCACATTCAATACAGGTAATGCACAATGTAATATAAATATGGAATGGAATAATAAAAAACATGTGAATCCTCATGTGCTTAATATTATGCATGATATGATATATTATTTTCTTACTAGTCCAAGGAAAATAAACCCATAATAATAACACCAATAACAATAATTATGTCACAAGGCATATGGGTCACCCAATAGTGAAATCAGTGCAACTATAATGGGCACAAACCAGAACAACATTAACTCATCCCATGTAATTTGGGTTTCCCTTATATGTGGGTTAGATAATCCCAAGAACATGATCATTACAAAATTATGTTACATCCTAGTATCATTTCTAATACCCAAACAGTAAGACAAAAATGAAAAAAATGACTCTGATGCCACTTTGTAGAATCTTTCCCTAGAATCCACAAAGCATCCCCAAGAATGTGATCCATAAGACCTCAAGTGTTCCTCCATTTATTCCAGAGGATAATGAATTGAAGTGAGGGACTAGGGTGAAGGTTCTGGGCACAGTGGATGCTCGTGGGTGGATGTTCCCACTTGGATTTTTGTCATTAATAATGATCAATCCGGGATCAATATGATGATAAATTCCAGACTCCACGGATTGAATCACAGAAATAGACAATGAAGAAGAATAGTCCTAGAACCAAAAATGAGGATCGTCACAGGTTGATTATAATTAATTTAGTTAATTGACAAGAAGTACCTTTTATGGAGTTCTTTCTTCATTGATATTTCTGATCACATTCCGATGTGATTCGTCATTGTGTCATAGAAGCCAAGTGTAGAATTCCTCTAGCGGTGATCCATACGTGCACCTAGGGGTGTCCATGGGTCGGGTCAGGTCAGGTTTGGGGGGGTTTTGGACCCGACCCAACCAAAATAAGCTGGGTTGGGTCGGTTCGGGTTACATGTGTTTTTTCTTCAGACCCAACCCAACCCAACCCATCTCACATTGGTTTGGGTCGATCGGGTCGATCGGTTTATGTGAAAAATAGGCCACCCCCAATTCATTTCCCACAGACCACCACATAGCCTCACGATGACATATCCTTCACTTTACAGTATCCTACTTTGCATTCTCCTCATAACGGGTATGGAAGATCTTGATTTTTTGGATTCATATACCTCAAAGAGTATTAGTATTCTCCGGTAGCTCGTAGCGACATGGATCAAACATGGGTACATCTTCTATTATTCATCAGTGATGGTTGTTCGGCTAGTTTCATTGAGGTAGAGGCACGCATCGGAGAAAATGGGTAGAGGTCAAGTGGATTGGGTATAAGGTGCAGCGCTCGATTTTCTCCTCCAATGAGCTCGAGAAAACACTGAAATTCGATTTGGGATTTAAAAACCGACGGTAGAGGGATACAGTGGTTGGTTTGTTTTAGGGTTCAACGCTTCATATTCCTCACCATGCCAGGAGGACCTCGATGACAAATCGAACCCAAAACGCGACGGTCTGTAGCATGATCAGTCTTTGGATTCCCATTTATATTTTCTGTATGTATTCTATGTTGTATTTGGGGTCATAGTAGTCTCGGTGGAGATGGAGGTAGAGGAAAAATGGAGGGGTCATCTTTGGTGGGTCTAGTCTAGATTTACAGTGGTGTCGCTGCGGTGGAGATGGAGTCAGAGTCAAAATGTGGAGTCGAACGTGAAGTGGGATGTCTTTGGAAGATATAGTTTTTTGTGGTCACTCGCGGTGGAGACAACCAAGGGAGAGGTAGTGTGCGGGTCTGTGGGAAGGCATAGGGGGTAGTATCGGGTTGTTCAGGTTGGGTTGGGTCATGTTTCCCCCAACCCATGACCCGAACTGGGTATATGAACTCTTGAACCCAACCCAACCCAACCCAACCCGGTCGAGTCGAGTCGGGTCAGTCAGGTGGGGTCAGGTTTGGACACCCCTACGTGCACCACGTATCTCTGAATGTTTCCAAAGGAATCTCTGGGTGATAGCGTGGAGAATCATTTTCTTTTGTTTTCTACCTTAGATCATCTTGATCAAATGGAGGAGGATCTCTCTTGGTATTGAGATCATTCTTGGAGGAAGGAGTTCTCTAGACCTTGAGGGAATTCTATCGAATTGTTGTGCACAACGATGAAGGAAAAGTTTTGGGGTTGTGAGGATATTTATAATTGGGTTTGAGGTTATAGGGTTATGACAATAAGTAAGTGTGTTACATGTTTTATTTATTTCATTAACTCTTATTGAAAACCCCCACATGTCGAATCATTAATTCCTTGACATGCGCCCACACTGATTATAATAAATATCATTTAATAAAACAATACAATTTCCTCAAAATCTCGACTGGAAAAACTACACAACGTGTAATCATTAATAAACGGCGTGTACTTTTTTTTCATAAAACTAAATGGCATGTAATCATTAATACACAGCGTGTACTTGTTTTTCATAAAACTACGCATTGTGTAATCATTAATACATGGCGTGTACTTTTTTTTCATTTCCTTTCCAAAATGAAAATTACACGGCGTGTAATCATTAATACACGACATCTATATCTTGTTTTCATTTTATTCTTCCTCCATCATTAAAATGATTTAGGAATATTTTAATAATTATTAAACCATGTATGGTAATAATATTTATTCTACTTGAGATACTTGGATACACTTAGTGTATGACCCTCTAGGCCTCTTTCTTGTTGGTAGTTGGCGGGCTTGCCTAAAGTCCAAGATTACTGTCTAGCAACGGGTCAAGGCACCCAAGAGAAAGAACTTGATGCCGCATTGATGTGTCACCTCATACGAATGATTACCGTGTAATTTAATCCCATTGTCTCAATATCACATCAATCAGGTTTCATGGTAGTGTCATGAACCTATATGTTTGATCTGTCATTCTTTGACTTCCAGAAATAAACTTGTCATTACACCATGGACATGGAATTTTGGAGATAGTTATATTTCAATCAAAGGGCCCGAGATATATACTTCCATAAATATGGAAGGGACAAATCCTTCCTCGACTTATCCATTAACAAAATTTCATTCGTGATGCACCCAACGTACCCTACTTCCCACCAACTGTCTTCATGACAGTTTTCGTCAGCAAATTTAAGTACACAAGTCACGACATGATTTAATGATAATCTTCCAGTCTAAGGACCATTACACACGCTTGTAGATAGTAATTTCTGATGACACCAAGACATACAGAATTACTACTGACGGGATTGTTCTCATAATATCCCATCTTGGAGATTACCAAGTGCGAACTCCATGAGAGTGAGTCTCATCTTCTTACGAGTACTCGCACATAACAGTCTGTATACTATGTGTCCTATCATAGTATGTCATCCAACCATATAACTTTATTTAAGAATATTGTTATAGAATTTCAAGGTTCTCATCATAGTGGGGATCTGCCATGACCTTATTAATGCAACAGATATTTCAGGACATCATTATATTATATTCATGCAGAATGGTGAACGATATATAATAAGTGTACATACATGTAATCATAGTACAAACAGTTGGTTCTCAGGACACTAACTCTAACAAACTCCAACTTGGAATAGAGCCAACTGCCTACAACTTTTAGTCCACTAAACCTCACATGATGGTCATGTTTCTACTGATTAAAGGATTTTGTCCAGGGGTCCTCCATATTGTCTTCCATGTAAATAATGCTCACTACAACTTCACATTTATAATAAAAATCCCTCAAGAGATGATACTTCTGAAGTATGTGATTTGCCCGCTGATATGACATTGGATCTTTTGCAAGTGCCACCGTTGTAGTATTATCACAATAGAGTGTGGTAGGATCTTTACTACTAGGTACTACATCCATCTCTTGGATGAATATTTGCATCCATATTGCTTATTTATCTACCTCAAAAGCTGTGATATACTCGGACTCCGCTGTAGAATCTACCACCACACTTTTCTTTGAGCTCTTCCAGCTCACTGCACCCCTATTCAAACTGAATATGTATCCATTCTATGACTTCATGTCATCTTGATCAATCTAGAAACTAGCATCTACATTTCCTTTGATGACTAGTTCCTCATCTCCTCCATAAACCAAGAACATATCCTTAGTACGCCTCAGATATTTAATGATATTCTTGACTGCCATCCAATGGTGGTCTCCTGGATCATCTTGATATCTTCTTGCTGCACTTAATGCGTAAGAAATATCTAGCCTCGTACATAGCATAACATACATGACTGAACCAATTGCAGATGCTTAAGGGATCCTTGCAATTTTCTTTCTTTCCCCATGTTTCTGAGGACACATTTTCTAGGAAATATGAATGCCATGTGACACTGGAAACAATCCCCTCTTGAACTATTCCATACTGAATCTCTTCAGTATCTTGTCAATGTATGTACTTTGACTCAGGTTCAGCATTCTCTTGGATCTATCATGATGGATCTTGACCCCAAAAATATATGCTGCCTCACCCATGTATTTCATAGAGAATAATTTTTCCAACCATGCCTTAACTGACTATAAGATAGGCACTTCGTTTCCAATTAGTAATATGTCATCAGCATATACTATTAGGAAAACGACTGCACTTCCACTAAAACTTTTGTAGACACAAGTCTCACATTCGTTCTTAACAAAGCAAAATTCTGTTACAACTTCATCAAAACGAAGGTTCCATGACCTTGTTACTTGATTTAATCCATAAATGGATTTCTAAAACTTGCATACCTTGTTGGCATCCTTTAGAGTCATATACCCTTCAGGTTGGTTATTGTAGACATCTTCCTGGAGGTTCCCATTAAGGAATGCGGTTTTGACATCCATTTGCCAAATTTCATAATCATGGTATGTGGAAATGGCCAATAGGATTCTGATGGATTTCAGCATCACAAATGGTGAAAAGGTTTCATCGTAGTCAATTCCTTGACATTGTCTAAAACCTTTTGCAACTAGTCATTCTTTATAGGTGTTAACTTGTCCCTCCATGTCTAGTTTCTTCTTTAATACCCACTTATTACCAATAGGATTTACATTAATAGGAGGATCTACCAAACTCTATAGTTGGTTTTGGTACATGGAATCCATTTCAGAATTCATGGCTTATTGCCTCTTGGCACCGTCGATGCCTTCAACTACTTCCTTTTAGGTAAGAGGATCATCATTTTCAACCAATAATGAGTCACCATCCTCGGTGACAAGAAAACCATATCATTCTAGTTCTCTCACCTCTCTTGTGCTTCTACGCAGTTCTTCTGTCTCTGGAATAGATTGTTCTTCCATGGGTCTTTGTGGAATCTATTCTTATAACAAATTCTGTGTTTCTTGAGCCTCAACTTCAACAAAGTCTATCTCTCTCCCACTATCTCTTTTATAGATGTGCTCCCTCTCATGTAATATGGAATGTCTTGCCACTGTAACCTTTTTATCTGAGGGTTTGTATATGTAATATCCCCTTGTTTCCTTGGGATATCCTATAAAGATACACTTTGTTCCTCGGGGTGCAATTTTGTTACCTGAAGAGGCCTTAACAAATTTTTCGCTACCCCACACATGTAAATTCGATAACATGGCTTTGTGTCCACTCCATAACTGATATGCAATACCGTTTATCGACTTAGTTAGTACTTGGTTTAGTATGTGTGATTCTATTTGTAATACATATCCCTAAAAGGATAATTGAAGACTCGCATGACTCGTCATTTATCTCACCATGTCCAAAAGGGTGTGGTTCCTCCTTTCACTTACACTATTCCACTGAGGTGTGTAAGGAGGAGTGGGTTGAGATAGAATCCCAAACTCCTATAAGAAATCAATGAAGTCCTGATTAAGATATTATCCTCCTCATTCTGAGTGGAGTTTCTTAATCTTCTTACCAAACTAGTTCTCAACATCATTCTTGTATTCTTTGAACCAACCAAAAGAATTTGACTTATACCTCATTAAGTAAATATATCCATATCTACTAAAATCATCAGTAAAAGTTATAAAGTACAAGAACCCACCCCTTACATCTACTATAAATGGTCCACACACATCTGTGTGAACTAATTATAGAATCTCTTTAGCCCTTTCACCTTTCCCACTAAATGAAGCTTTAGTCATTTTTTTTGTAGACACGCATGACATACACCAAGTGGTTTTAGTTCAAAATAATCTAAATACCCATATTGATGTAATTTTTTCAAACATTTCTCATTGACATGACCTAACTAGTGATTCCAAATTTGGGTGTGGTATGATTCATGTGAATTAATTTTTTCGTCGATTGCTATTACTTGGATTGTGTAGTCTAACACATAAAAGTTGGTATATAAATGTTCCCTACCAAGACAAATGTTGTCTTTATAAAAGTAGAAACATTCATTTCCAAACTTGAAGATGAATCCATCAGTATCTAATCTGGATACTGAAATAATTTTTTTTGTTACATAGGGTACATAATCACATAATTTTAATACCAAGACCATCCTAGTAGGCAATGTGAGGTGGTAGTCTCCGACAGCTACAACAATGAGTTTGGCTCTGTTGGCTGCTTGTAGATCCACCTCACCTTGGTCAATCTTTCTTAATCTACTTGGTTCCGTTATTTTGATATATATGTGAGCACCACAAGTAGTATCTAATACCCAATTGGTAGAAACATATAGATTTAATTTGATAAAAAATGCACCTGAATCTTCCCCTTGCTTCCTTGGCTAGGTGCACTTTTCCTTCCAGTGGTTGTTCTTTCCACATGCGAAACAAACATCCTCTTGTTCTCTTGCCCCCCTTTGATCTTCCTTTTCTTGGAAGGCCTTGAAGAGGCTTTGGGCTAAAAGCTCTTCAACCTTCCTTTCCTTTTATTCACCATAAAGTCAAAATTATTTTCATTCATCATATCATTGTCCACTTAGAAAATGAGGATAAGGAGATCAGATATAGACTTATCAATGTTGTTCATGTTGAAATTTACAACAAAGTTAGAGAAGCTCTATGGGAGTGATGCATGAATGAGATTGGTACCCAGTTCTTCAGGGAGTTTAAACCCTATAACCTCCAAGAGCTCAATGTATCCAATGATCTTGACTACATGAGGCCTAGTTGGGGCACCCTCTCTAAGATTTCTCTAGAATAGAGCCTTGGAGATCTCAAACCTTTCCTATCTTTCTCTCACCTGGTATAGAACATGGAGGTGCTCGATCATGCTATACGCATCCATGACTTCATGAGTCTTCATGAGATCAATAGACATTGATGATATCATCAAACATTGAACACTGAGTGCATTGTACAAATTTTGATCATAGACTAGGAAATATTCATCACTTACCCCTTGGGCGGGTGAATCAGGAAGTGAGGACTCCACCATGTAAAACTTTCATTCATGGAATAGGATAACCTGAAGGCGCCTAAACCATTCTTGAAAGTTTCTTCCGGTGAGGATATTGTATTTATCTACAATTGATCGCAAAGAAAATGTGGTTCATGAGTTTTTCATATTGATTCTAAAAATTAAAAGAGAAGATTTATCAGTACCTTTTGATTACATTTTTTGAAAAAATAATAATTTAATTTATTAATTCTCCCACTATTTTATCAAGTCCCAATGGCCCTCACCATTAAACTTGGAATGTCCAGTTTCCATGAAATTCTAGTGGAAAGGATCCATATTCCCCTTTGCATAACCCCAAAAAGGGTTTTTAAAGCTATTTGAAGGTATTTAGGTAGGCAGGTCTTTGCCAACTGTGAGCTTATAGTTCCTTGATCTATTGAGTGGACTCCGCAATCCTGAAATACTGACTTGGATTTCCTCAACACTTGCCTCCATTTTACAACAAGTCTAGCAAGGGATACTCCTCTTGATGTAAAATGTTTAAGTCAACCCGAAACTTTCATAAGAGCTTCCCTTATAAAAGTATGTTTCCCAAAAAGGGTTGGTCAAACACATAGTTTAATTGAGTCTTTCCCTTAATCAAGTAACATAAGGCTTGGTCTAACTTAATATGGTATTTGAGGGATTTTATTCTTTATGCATAGTTTTTCATTATCACATTCTTGTTAATATTAAGTGATGATTTCTTAAGTGATTAACCATGTTCTGATAATGTTTACACATAGTCCAGTTTTTATATTATTCCATATTTTCATGCTTGTTTATTTCATTAATTATGTGATCGCGACAACCCATAAATAAACCATGCAATCAAATAAATATGATGGAATGATCATGAGCTTCTAATGGTTATCTTATCTAGAGGTTTTGATAAGATATCCCTGACCTAGGGGAAAACACCTTGAACCTAATGGTTCATGTTTTTTAGCTCCCACATTTCCACCTTTTTATTTTCTTGGTTTGGTTTTTCCTCAACTTTGGGTTTTGAACCATCTCCTCCGACTTGGGAGATCCACCATTACATGGGGTTTACATTAAAGAAACCTTGGGCATGCAAGCCATACATATTATTGGAAGAAGGCTCGCATGAAAATGAATTTAAATTAAATAAATTTAAATGAAACCATACACACTGGTCTAGCTCATGATCATCCATAGCATGCAATGACATTTACACATATTTAGAATTCAAATTCTTTTAATCTTTATTTAATTTAAGATAAGTCATGTTGAAATCCAATTAATTATGATCTTATAATTAATCAATTATTTATCTTAAATTACTTTTTAAATTTTCTTGAGATAATTCTCATCCATATTCCATGTACAGGTTTTTGTAATTTGGAGGAAACCTGGTGAAATTTCATTTCTAGAAAGTACATGGCGTGTAGGATATATTACGCGTCGTGTATTTTTTACCATTTATCCAAAGTACACACTAGGGGATTTGGAGTGTTTTCTGTACTTTGGAAATTTTGGAGTACACAGCGTGTAGATTAATCTAACACAGCGTGTACTTCCTTGTTACATGGTTACCGACCTAGCAATCCCGCGTACGTGGTATATGGATTCTCCTTGTACATGGTTTCACCTGGGCCGGATTGAACTACACGGCGTGTTGATTTAACATACACGATGTGTATTCTAGTTTCCATGTGTCGTTCAAGTCTAGTAAACACAATGTAATAAATACTTAGGCATGCTCAATTCACAGGGTGTGGTTTGGAGGACCAGTACTGATTCGTTGAACCTAAGTACACGGCGTGTAGTTTTCACTACATGCCCTGTATTCTTGTGTTGTACAGACAAAAAGAGAGGCTCCTCCAGATCAGTTCCTCATTTTTATTTTAATCAAAACTAAAATTAAATGGTTTTTTCTGTGATTTGAATCGAGAAACGTAAAAGGAATAATAGATCTTGTTCACTCATATTTATTAAACGATTTATCTTGAATTAAATCAAATATAAATGCGTAAATTATCAATGAAAATTAAATAACTATAATCAACGTTGTAACCTCCCTCTGATACCATTTGAAGGTTCCAGGCGTAGCTGAAGCTCGTGGGTGGATGTGCCCACTTGGCTTTTTGTCATTAACAATGATAAATCCGGGATCAATATGATGATAAATGCCAAACTCCACGGATCGAATCACATAAATAGAAAAATAAGAAGAATAGTCCCGGAACCACAAATAAGGATCATCACAGGTTGATTATAATTTATTTAATTAATTGACAATAGGTAACTTTTATGGCGTTCTTTCTTCATTTATATTTCTGATCATGTTATGATGTTATTCATCATTGTTTCGCAAAAGCCAAGTGTATACTTCCTCTAGCAGTGATCCACACGTGTACCACGTATCTTTGGATGTCACCAAAGGAATATTCAGGTGATAGCATGGATAAGCCTTTACTTGCATTTTCCACCTTAGATAATCTTGATCAGATAGAGGAGGATCTCTATCAGTCTTTATAGCATTCTTGGAGGAAGGAGTTCTCTCGGCCTTGCGAGAATTCTCCAGAATTTTTGTGCACACCGATTAAAAAAAAGTGTTGGGGTTGTGAGGATATTTATAATCAGGTTTGAGGTTATAGAGTTATGACAATAAATTAGCATGTTATGAATTTTATTTATTAAATTAACTCTTATTGAAAACCCCCACATTTCAAATCATTAAATCCTTGATATGATCCCACGCTGATTCTAAGAAATATCATTTAATAAAACAATATTATTTCCTCAAAATCCCGACTAGAAAAACTACACAACGTGTAATCATTAATACACGACTTGTAATTGTTTTTCATAAAAGTACATGGTGTGTAATCATTAATACACGACATGTAATTGTTTTTCATAAAACTACACGACGTGTAATCATTAATACATGGCATGTACTTGTTTTTTATTTCCTTTCCCAAATGAAAACTACACGGTGTGTAATAATTAATACACGACGTGTATATCTTTTTTTCATTTTATTTTTCCTCCATCATAAAAAATATTTAGGATTCATTGAATAATTATTAAACTTCATATGAGAATAATCTTTATTCTACTTGAGATACTTGGATACACTTAGTGTGTGACCCTCTAGGCCTCTTTTTCGTTGGTGTTAGGCGGGCTTGCCTAAAGTCCAAGATTATTGTCAAGCAACGAGTCAAGGCACCCAAGATAAATAAGTTGACGCTGAATTGACGTGTCACATAATATGAATTATTACCATGTAATTTAATCCCTTTGTCTCAAAATCTCATCAAGCAAGTTTCAGGGCAGTTTTATAAACCTATATGCTTGATCTGTCATTCTTTGACTCCTAGATATAAACTCATCGTTACACCATGGCCATTAAATTTCTGTGACAGTTATATTTCAATCAAAGGGCCTGAGATATCTACTTCCATAAATATGGAAGTGACAAATCCTTGTTTTACTTATCCATTAACAACATGTCATTCTTGATGCACCCAACATACCCTACTTCCTGCGAACTATCTTCTTGATGGTTTTCATCAGCAAATCTAAGTGCGCGAGTCATGACACGAGTTAATGATAATATTATGGTCTAAGGACCATTACACACACTCATATATAGTAATGTCTGATGACACGAAGATATGTGGAATTACTACTTGTGGGTATGTTCTCATAATCTCCCATCTTGGAGATTACCAAGTGTGAACTCTATGAGAGAGAGTCTTATCTTCTTATGTGTACTCACACATGACGGTCTGTATACTATATGTCCAATAATAGTATGTCATCCAACTGTAGAACTTTATTTAAGAATATTGTTATAGCATTTCAAGGTTCTCATCCTAGCGGGGATCTTCCATGACCTAATTAATGCAACAAATATTCCCAGACATCATTATATTATAGTCATGTAGAACAATGAATAATATATAATAAGTGTAGATTCAAGTAATCAAAGTACAAACAATTGGTTCATAGGACACCAACTCTAACATAGGGTGTGTATATGGGGAGACTATTACCTCATGAGTAAGAGAGTAAAACAACGGTATATAATAAATATAATCCATAGAAACACAAATAAACAAGTACCATAATAATCAATCATCCAAGATAAATAAATAGGTGAAAGATGAATCACAAATTGATAAAAAATGATGATGATGATCATGTCATGTAGTTACAAAAAATGAGGAACATAGGGTATAAGGAATTGGAATATACCACAGTCTATACAAAAAATATAATAAAATCAAAAGCTTCCTCTACTAGTATTACAAGCGTAGGATCATTCCTCTTCTCTTTTCATCCAACCTAGTACTAGAAATCAAACATTGAAAGATGGATTCCTCCATTTGTATACGCCTTCAATCATGAAGTCTGCTCATGTACCATGGGTGTCATGAATAGGGAGTGAGATACACTAAGTAGGACACCATGAATAGTTTCTAGAACAACCTAGTTTATGAATATAAAATGGGCAGTGTGCCGATATTATTAAATGGAAGGAAATAAATTAAAAAAACATTTTGGTCTGGTTTTCTCATGGATACCTAAACGACACTACCTTATTTGTCCTATGAAGGATTTTTTTGAACCAAGGTGGACCTATAAAAGAATGATATATTATATTCATGGGTCATTATAAATAAAGTATCAAGACTAGACCAAGCCCAAGAATGTGATTTGTCTTGGTGAACACATCCTTTTAATTTAATAAATTTTCATTCTTGGAATTTAATAAAAGGAATCTCATGAATTTAAATAATTTTAATCCTTGCACTATATAAAGTGAACCATATCAAGGAACCCAAGTATCATACCAGGATCACTACAAATACTCAATGTCATAAGAGTTCATCCAAGGCAATCCATAAATTGAATTCTGAGTATCACTCCTGACATAGTGTCAAGAAAAGGAACCTATGTTCTCATACCTAGTATCTCACATAGGGGTTTGAGTATCACTCATGGCATGGTATAACCATAATTCCACTGATATCATCCATGATCTCTCCCCTAGGTATCTAGTATCACTCAAAAGGAGGTTGAGGAAAAACACGGTGAGATAATCCAACACATACCTTGTATCGCTACTAGCTTATATGATGTATATTTAAAAATTCTAATTTCAGAGCATGATGAGCCCATCCATGAAAATACATAAATGGAATCTCGAGTATCACTCTCATCATGATATTAGGGTATGTATTATCTTTCATGATTCATATCATTTATCAAAGAATTCAATTTATAACACTTAAAATAAGATGGACAAATTATACAATTCAAGTAATTCAAATCATTAAAATTATAGTATATGGAATAGGGGACTAAACACATGGCCTATCATCTTTCTTAATTCATTCCACATTTCGATTTATTATAATGGAAAACACACCTCAAATGGTGTTTAACAATTTAAGGTAAAGGGAAATTATTATTTTAAGGGAAGTCACACCCATAGTGGTGGATCATGTCTAGGAGATCAATCAAGGGGTTGATTAACCACTAGATAAGACCATATTGGTCATGGAAAACCATTTAATTTAATTTATGAAACATTTTAGAGGTGTTTCTAGAAAATTCAAGTGCACAACACAATAACTCATGGTATAAATGAAACTAAACTATAGGGAAAAGAACTCAACCACATAACTTATCCCCATATCACTCTCCTAATATAGTGTCAACCCTTGAATCAAGATATAATAGGATAAAATGGGAAAACAAATCAATAACCTGAAAAAAGGTCATAAGAAATCACACCAAAATAGAATATAAGATGGGAAGAGAAACTAATAATGTGGGTAAGAGGATTAAAGAGACTACCATTATAGATACAACACACTTGATGATGAATCAAATAAAGATCAGATGAAGGGGATACCAAAAATCATATCTTGGCATGACATAGGAGATCCCATGATTGGAGTTTGTCCACTGGAGGAGTAATGATGAAGGGTTTAAGATATAATTTTTTTTAGGGATATAGAAATTTACCCATAATTTAGGGGGTAGTATGGTTTGGCTTTACGGTTGGGAAAACCATATGAAAACCATGCGATAACCACTACCCAAGGAACCCATTCAAATGTGTTAAGTAAATGGTTTTCCAAACTATGTGTAATAAATGTGAAATGGATCTTCTAGAAAATTATTTAACACCACATGGGTGTGTATCCTAGATCACATTGTTTTAGACCAGCCATGTAGCCCTATTGTTGCACTAAGTGTCCCCTAAGGTTGAGCTGTACAATTAGTGTTAACCATGTGACTCACTCTACCTCCTCAAATTTTGGAGCTCTAGGCTTCAAACGAGCCCAAGGCTCTCTCAAACAACCTATTAGCCTTAAGAGAACATGATTATCTTAAAAAAATAGGTTTTTTATATTAAACTAAGAGTTCATACCTCTCATAAAAGCTTGTACGCTGCATCAATAACTTATATATTTGAATGACCCACTGATATACCATCACTTGATATTATATGACCCAAGAATGAGACATTATGATGGTAAAATTCACACTTATAAAATTTTTATGCAACTTGTCCTTCTTCAGGGTCCATAAAAAAATTATGAAATGATATTCATGATCTTATCTTATCTTTTAATATATTATAATATCATCTATAAAGACTACCATGAAGATAGTGGGGGAATTATAAATTCCAAATGGAATCACTATAAGTTCATCTTGACAATACCTTGTATGGAAGTATATCTTAGGTATATTCTCATTCTTGACCCTCAATTGATGATATCCAAAATGAAGGTAAATCTTGGAAAACTATTGATCTCCATGAAATTTGTGACAACCCTGCTTTTTATTACATCTTAAACATGCTTTATTACATAAAACATCACTTGATACAACAAAGAAGATCGAGAGGTTTAGTGTCTTTGGGGATTAGGATCATTACATAAAAACTTTAAACTTGAAATACAACATCTTTATTGAAAACTTCCTTTACATGACCACTACATTCCTTCGTACTTAGCATTGCATGGGATAACCTGAGGACATGCATAAGAAAAGGGTGAGCTATAAAGCCCAGTAAGGGAGTACATAATGAATAACATGAGGAGTACAATACATGTTAGGCAATAGGCATATCAATAGAGCATAAGAGAAACATGAACATAAAGGCATGATAAAGCGTGATAATCATAACATGGAAATGTGGCAACAATACTTAACATTGAATTAGCATGAGCCAAGGCTCATTGCACATGGAGCATGAGTAAACCCTCATTGCACTTGAAGCAGGAGTAAACCCTCGTTGCACTTGAATTAGCATGAGTAAACACTCATTAAACATGATGTATCATGATACTATACTTTACCCAATGCATTGGAGCGCTATAAAGGGTGCACCCTTCTTAAACATTTCATTTCATGCATAAGTGTGCCACATGGATCATAAAACATGGATTCATAAAACATAATCATTTCTTCCACGATAAAGGAATGTGGAATTCATACATGAAACATTATAATCAATATGTAAATTTTCATAAAGGTGAATACCCTTGATGGAGAAATGGGCATGGTATTCACTACACAAAGACATTGGCTTAGAAAATCGGTGCGATTTCGGCAGCGTAACGACGTGACATAAGAATTCATAAAAAAGGTTGATGAGATAGAAAGGGGTTCCTCATCATATATACATGTAATGGACAGTAAGGAGATCATATATATACATGTCCCAACAATATAAATGGAATTTAGATTCATGATGCAAAAGTATTGCTTGAATGTAAAAGAAGAGAGAGAAGTTCCTTTCGGAATTTCTGCATAGTAACGGGTGTACATGGGAGGCATTTAATGAGAGAGAAAGGGTTCTCCCATCATTCAAACAATAAGAGGTCAGTATGGGGGAGGTGAAAAACCATACCCCAACATTCATAATTGAAATAAAAAGGGAAATAAAACTTAAAGAAAATTGAAAAAAAAGAGAAAGGAAGAAAACCCCTTACTTGGAAGTGTGCTTCCAAAGGCTAGAGAGAGGCTTGTGAGAGGCATCTTGGGAGCTTGGGGTACCTTGGGATGATTTTAGAGAGATTAGGGCAGAGGTTGGACGAAATCCAAGGGATTTTAGTGAGGAGGAAGTTGGAGCTTGGGTGGGTTTATATAGGAAAGGTGAGAGAATTCTTTATTATTTAGGTTTGGGACCCCTTATATTAAAATAATCCAAACCGCAAACCATCCCATGGTATTTGCCCATGGTTTCTGGAAAAGGAAAGAGGAAAATAATATTTTACAAGGCCAAGGTCCGAACTTATTAAAAAATTAGGGTTCCTTATGTGGAGGTGAGTCACACTCCCATGAAAATTAATTTAAATAGGAAAAGTGTTGAATAAGTCTTGAGGGCTCCATTAATGCTTTGAAAAGTAAGTCAAACAAACCCAAAACCTCATTATTTTAATGATAAAACACATATTGGCCAAACATAAGGATTATGTTATTTTATTACATCACCATTGGGTCATTATGATGTCATAAAACACATTATATATTTAAATGGTATTTAATTTTTACCCAAAAATTTGACTGTCTCAGAAAATTATGAAAAATTCACCGTTAGATAATTTCGACGTCCTGATTCCAAAAATTATATTTATTTTATCTAAACAATTTTCTAAATATGTGAATTTTCACTTTTAAAATAAAAACCGACATTTATAAAAAAATTCACGGGTTTTGACAGAAATGGATTTCAAACCTTAATAAAAATTTTAATTGCATTCATAAAATTTTAAGATCATTTATACTTAATAAAAAAATTAATTTAATATTAATAATAATATTTTATTAAAATATTATTTAATTCAAAAATCCTTTAATTTAATAGAATATAATTCTTAATTAAATAATAACTAAAAACACCATTTGTACTTTAAAAACTAATTACAATGTATCAAAAATGACTAGAAATTATATTCATTATTATATACAAAAATAATGTACAGGAACATGGTTCTACTTATTTGTTACATAACCCCTTAAAATAGCCGCATAAGACCTAAGGGTAAGGTGTGCGATGGTGACAGACTCTTGGGGCGGCTCGGATAACATCGCTCAAGTGGTAATTTCAATCAACTTCCACTTTTCCCGTAGACGATCACGTTCGAGCTTGACTTGATGAAGCTCAGCTTGGGCTTAGTCAAGGGAAAAGCCCAAAGATGCCACCTCTTTTCTGAGCTCTGACAAATGGGCTTCGTAAGGGGCAATTCTACTGGATGAGGCCATCGCTTCTTTTGTTTGAGTAGAAATGGGTTCGTTAAATCCTTATATTTATACTACTCAGATGATCACTGTTCAACGACTATAAAAGTAACGGTCACAAATCTTAACATAAAACTAAAGAAGTTGACATTGTAACACCCCAGGATTTCAGAGTGTGTTATTTCTTAAAAATAATTCAATAACTTGCACTACACGCAACACCGATTTCAAACACACCATTAAAAGAGGTCATGAATAGTATTAACAACATTTTGAACTTTATATAATCCTTATAATTTTAGAATCCCTGTTATGAGTTTCTTAGTCATAATGCAAGAACAGATTCATTTTCAGTATTGCACTTTTATCAACTTTAATAGTGAAACCTTTTTAAATAAAATATTTTAAACTATCTGAATAAATTGGGACATCAAAAAAAATTAAAATGAAACATCCCAAGCTTCCACGGTACGCTTTCCTTTGAATAAAATAGTAGCGTGTGTTGTACGCAACCTTGAGTTTTAACACACGCCACAACCAATCAAACTAGCCGTTATGAATAGTAATACCTAAATTTTGAAAATATATATATTTTATATTTTAAAATGGACTTCATTTTTTGATTCGGAATATCGAATTTAGCCTAAGGTGAAATTTTGGTACTTTTCGGATAACTTTCATATTTTGATGAATAGTGAAAATTACTAAATTTTAATTAAAAAAAACTTTTTTAATCAAAATAATTAATAGTGATAAATTATGAATTTTAGTAGTTTTAAAGTATATTTAGAATATATTTTTACCATTTAATATAATGTTGGTCATTGTACATAATTTTACAATTAAACCAAACATAAACAAGTGTCAATCTTTTGATAGTTATTACCTCTTAAAAACACGCTTTTTGTTTTGATAGCGGGAATTAATTTTAAATTAATTTCTGCCACTTCTGTGTTTTGAATTTAGAAAAATGGATTCCATATTTGGAATCAGGATGTACAAATTGTGTAAATAGGTAACTTTTATTTTTAGACATTTTGAATAATTACTGTGGTAAATATTTTATTTACCATGGTTAAGGGTAAATCCGGTAAATAAGGGCTAAAAAATAATATTATAATAATACAAAATTACCCTAAAACGTGTCCTAACCTTATTGGTGGACACATACCCGACCATGATCATCCTTGGGTCAATTTGGGGACCCCTTGGATCCACTTGTATGTGGTAGGGACACTTTATATTAATAAAGTTAAAATAAAAATAAAAATGGAATAAGCTTACATCTTTTAGAAGAACAATTTTTAAATAGGGTTATACATGTTGGCTTTTCGATTATAAATATTCATTAGAAATCTAAAAAGATTTCCTACATAATGATATTTTATTTATAATTTTTAGAAATCAAATAATTTAAATTATTAATGACACAATAATGATGCAATGTTTACCTCATTAATAAATCATTTAAATAAATAAGATTATAATGATTAAAATATTATCTAAAACCTGTCCAATTCTTATTTGTTGATGTTATTTAGAATATGAGTCATCTTATCTTCGACCTAAATGATTTTTGGACCATTATAAACCGAATATAATTATATTATAAAGTAATACTTTCACTCTTTCCTAAAGAGCCCCTCTTCTCCCTTATAAAAGGAGACCACTTCTACTCATTCCTCACACCTCTCAAGCCACTTGGCTCGTCCAAACTCTGCCCAACTAAACTCCCCACATCCCTCTCCTACTCCTTGAAGCTTCCCCTTAGGCAGAAAGCATTTCAAGAAGTCCTTGGGTTCCAACCAAAGTGAGTTACCAAAATTAAAGGTAACGATTTCTCTTAAATTATTTTCATTTATTTTGCTTCTCCAACCCCCAAACTCTTTTTATTTCCTTTCTTTTGTAACAACACCAGTATCCTCAATATACTAGGATGTTGTTATAAGAAGTATTCAAACTACACATACACACAACTCCATCTAATGGATGATGAACATAATGTTTCTGTGGATGGCAAACTAACGCCTCACGAAACGATGATTGTTCAAATACATCTTACCGCCTCTCATGGTGGACATTATGATGGAACTATAATTAAATATGATATTAATGATATATATTTTATATATAAGCTTCTGTAATTCCATTTTATTTCATACCATTATTCGTTTCATGTTGTATATACATACGATAATTTCATTTGAGGAAGTGCGGACTACCGCCCCCTTAAAATGATATGACTCGTTCATACCACACATGGAACGTATAAAGGATGGTGTTAATGAACTTAAGTAACATATATAGAATATTATATTATACTGGAATAGTAATATACCTATGTATCATTTGGATTCAATTCTTTTAAAATAAAAATTAAATGGAAGTAGCGTTCGTGCGTACGTACGGACTACCGTCTCCACGAACGCGGTAAGATTCATCCTCCATCGTATCCATTCAAGTATAATTATCATTTGATGATTTAAAAATGATGTTTAAGGACTTGATACCATTCTGGATTTGAATAATATACAACCTATCCTTTACAAACATGTCTTACGTAACCAAACATTTAAGAAGAACGAATCGATTATCACCCGAAACGACGATAATACTAAGATATTATTAATAAAGCAATGTTAAAAGAACATATATGATATCATATTAATGTATATGATTCTTGTATAATTCAATAACAATTATTTCACCATTATACAGGAGGTTAACCTACCCCAACCAAGGAAAAGTACAAGGTAAGGGATTTTCTTATCTCACATTCAATTCCGTGAGATTTCCATTATTCGCCACTAAATTATTGAAAGTGGTGTATTGTGTACTGGCATTTGATATATATTATCATATTCATGTTATTCTGTAAATAATTTGGTGGTTATTAACTTTTGGCCATACAACTCAGTTGATTAACGTGGTAAGGGGTTTTCATCTCACTTCTTATTCCCGTGAGATTCATGCCATATTGCCACCATTACCTTTTGTGTGGTGTATGTACTGCCCATAATTATATTCTTTGTGTAATACACTCTAATTTATGTGTACTTACATATTCATTGTATGATACCTCTTTCATGGGTTGTATGTTTCATAAGTTACCAAACTGGTAAGGGTTATTTCACAATCTCTTCATTATCCGAGGTTGTTTATACGTAATAATCTACTGGGATCTCGTTATCATCCACATCCATGTTTCTTCAAAATGTATTTCAAAACATTTTTAATATTTAAAAGAATATGGGTTAAAGTCATTTATACCCTTGTTTGATTTTTTTTATAAGAGTTTTATAATGGAATCTTTCCGTCGTTTTCCAAACAATGTGCTTTTTAACCTTTTCGACAGAATTAAGATAAGAATGTTTTTTTAACTTATACGGCGGGTGCGGTTATTTTCCGCCGTTATAAAATCGTCAAAGCTTCCCTTAAAAGCATATAAGATTATTTTCAATGAAAATGTTTGATTTTATATGGATCTTAAATGATTTCAAAATAAAAGGAGATATTTCTTTAAAAAGAATTTTGATTTCATCTATGTCAACATCCTTTGATGGGTTTTAAGATTATTTGAAGTTGATTTATTATGATACAAAACTTCTATATTGTTTTGAAGGTTTTGTGATATGATTGACTGTGGATGTGCTATTTTTATACCATTCATAGTTTATGGTGAAAGTATTGACATTTCGTATGCTAGTTCCAATAAGAATGTTTATGTTATATTTCAATCTTTACTTCATATGAATGTGTTGGACAAGTATGTTCCAGGTTGGGGACTGGTTAAAGTAAGCCCTCCAGGTTGGGGATTGGTAAAAGTAAGCCCTCCAGGTTAGGGACTGGTAAAAGTAAGCCCTACGGGTTGGTGTCCGGTTATTAGAGGCACTCCGGGTTGGTGTCCGGTTATTAGAGGCACTCCGGGTTGGGTTCCGGTTACAGTTAGCCCCAAGGTCTTGGGACGAGGCCTTGAAAAGTAATTAAAGTTTAGCATTATGCATTCCAACATTATGAAATTGGTTATTGATTTTGCATGTGATTATTCGATTAGTAGAATATCCATGTGAACAAGTAAATGGCATTATTTCATTTTACTTTTTCCATACTATGTTGAAGTTCAAGTTTAAAAGGCTTTTGTTTTAGTAATTCATTGCCTTAAATGTTTATGCTTATTTTTGAATGTTCCGCTATATTGTTATCCTTACTGGGCATTTGAACTCACCCCTTTTCTATGTTTTATTTTTCCCAGGATGTGAAGATATAAGTTATGAATCACCTGTAGGGATATTATGAGGGGATTATAGTGTGGACTGTGGAAACATTATGTTGTTGTAGTAGTTTTTCATTTTATGATGTAATGTAAAACTTATGAATATATCTAGTGTTTCCAAGGCTACTAAACCAATCGGTCTTTCGAGATTTGATATTTCTTGTGATCATGCCAATGTTATGTAATAATGCACCGACTCTGGGTAACTGGGGTCGGGGCGTTACAGTTGGTATCAGAGGAAGTTTAGTACAAACCTTGGAAGCTAGATTTAGATAAACTCTGATTAGAGCACGTAGACCTAAGATGAACTTTGAGGATTAGTATAGAAGAACTTCCTAGAATTTTGGTATTGTAGAGATTTTGTGAGTTTTCTGAGCAATACATCCCTGTCTGGATACGAGCAGGTAGAGGCGGCTCTGGCACAGATGTACCTAGGGGTAAAACCCGAAAACACCGCTTTGAGCTAGACTCTAACGGGAACTGGTGCACGACAACGGGACTTGCTGCACTCTTGGTTATGACACTCCCAGGGGATATGCTTAGGATAACTCTCATTTTCTTTACAAATAATTATGAAGGGTTTATGAGTATATACTTCCTCAAAGAAAACATTTTTATGATTATGGATTATATCCATAAAGAGTTCAATTTATGTTAAGTGTTTTATAAGTATGGGATTATGTATTTTGATTCATAAACTGATCTAGTTTATGCCATTGTTTAGAAATGGCTCCCAGTAGAAGGAATGAGAACTCCAGAAATACACATGATTCAAAGAGAAGGAAGGATCATATCTTTCATGGTCTTAAGCTAGAATTTATAAGAGAAATAGTCTCCCATTTATTATCATCATATGAAGAAATAATATCATGTGTTGATAAGATAAGTAAAGAGTTTACTGAGTCCTATGGCTTTGAAGGGAATCAAGAGAAGAAAAGGATGGAAGAGAGAAAGATGGATAAAGGGAAAAGGGAAAAGAAGAATTTTCCCATATGTGGTAACTGTGGAAAGAAACACCCTGGAACTTGCCTGAAAGGAATGGGAGTTTGTTATAAGTGTGGAGGAAAAGGGCACAAAGTACGTGACTGCAAGGGTGAGAAAATGGTTTCAAATGTACAATGCTTCATTTGCAAGGAGTTTGGACACTACGCGAACCTATGCCCCAGTCATCAGACTATGCCGCAAATGATGCTATTGGATAATAATCAAGTTATGATACTACCACAGATGAAGAGGAATGATTAGAGTTCTTATGTTGATTATGTCAATTGAGTGTTGTATCAACAATGTACTTGTTATAATAATTATGGAGTATATAAGGATTGTACTGCAGTACTATTTCATTAAGGACTTTAGATTGTGTGGAACAAAGAAAAGTGACTCAATAGCAGGATAAATTTTTTGAAAATATATGGTTGAGAGAAAGATAAATCATAATATAGTTCTGATACTGAGGTAGTGATTTTGGAATAATACATGATTGTTTTGGATAAATTAAATTGGATATTCTTGACTACCTTGGAACTGATTAATGATTTTTATATTCCATCATTGATGGGTTTTAAAACATTTTTGGATTAATATCCAACATTCTATATGGAATAAGGGAGCATGAATGTAATCAATAAGGAATATGGTAATTCAGGATGTTTCAGAATATTAAAAGAATACATGATGAAGGTATTCATATTCTATTACGGGGTAAAAAGGATCTACATTATGTTTACCTTCCTTATAAATGTTGGACTGTGAGTTTGGACAGAAGTATTTTGGATAGTTCTAGTTTGGATTATTTTGGATTACCATAAAAGGACAACCCAGAGGTCGGGCGACAACCCGTCGCGTCCGGCAAGGCTGCGAGACTTGAACCCGCAACTGAAGGGCGACAAGGGTGTATCACCTACCACTGGCCCACAAGATGTTCTGGATTAAATAATGTAGTTTTTATTAAAAGATCTTGTAGATGAATTATAAATTTGTTTATTTTGGAACCCTATACGAATAGTGAAAATAGAATTTTTTTTACATTCTATTATGTTTTAGAGTGAAAGATGAGTTTGTGGTTGAAATTTATTAATGGATAAAACTCTAATTATAAAGTAAGTATATCTCCTTATGATCTTAGCCAATCTCATAAATAAATTCCTCAACATTAAGAAAAGCAACTTAGAACAAAAATGTTGTCCTAGATGGTACCTTAAATCATCACTAATTCATGGCTTTGGGATTGTTGGCCTTTTCATAGCCATGTTCTCTACCACTCTCCATCAGATAATTGATGGTTAGATTTCTCTTCCATATCCATATTTTCCTACATGGAACCCTAGTATGTGTTATTTTCGGTAATCTTCATACTTTCCACTCTTTATTTTAAATAGAGGCCTCATTAATTCATTTTTCGATGTGGGATTTCAACTAAAATATTTTGAAACGTCAAAAACGTGTTATCCTAATACCCTATGTTTTGTTGAACCGATGGTATTTCAAATCATCATAGATTGATGAATTTAAGGACCTCAATTTTATACTTGTTTGTGATTGATGACCTCAATCACTACCTATAAATATTTACGTTTTTCCTCTAATTATATGTCTCTAATTGCCACCAATGTTCTCCTAATTGAGATCATAATTTGGTGGTGACCCTTTAATTTATCTTTTCCTCATATTAAGACTAAATTTTAGTAACCCAATTTCTGATGTGGGTTTTCCCACAAATATATTTTCTACTTTCAACCTTTTATTTTCGAAGAACAATTTCAAATTGCGAGGACACAATTTATTGAAGGAGGGGAGAATGTAACACCCCAGGATTTCAGAGTGTGTTATTTCATAAAAATAATTCAATAACTTGCACTACACGCAACACCGAGTTCAAACACACCATTATAAGAGGTCATGAATAGTATTAACAACATTTTGAACTTTATATAATCCTTATAATTTTAGAATCCCTGTTATGAGTTTCTTAGTCATAATGCAAGAACAGATTCATTTTCAGTATTGCACTTTTATCAACTTTAATAGTGAAAACTTTTTAAATAAAATATTTTAAACTATCTGAATAAATTGGGACATCAAAAAAAATTAAAATGAAACATCCCAAGCTTCCACGGTACGCTTTCCTTTGAATAAAATAGTAGCGTGTGTTGTACGCAACCTTGAGTTTTAACACACGCCACAACCAATCAAACTAGCCGTTATGAATAGTAATATCTAAATTTTGAATATATATATATTTTATATTTTAAAATGGACTTCATTTTTTGATTCGGAATATCGAATTTAGCCTAAGGTGAAATTTTGGTACTTTTCGGATAACTTTCATATTTTGATGAATAGTGAAAATTATTAAATTTTAATTAAAAAAAACTTTTTTAATCAAAATAATTAATAGTGATAAATTATGAATTTTAGTAGTTTTAAAGTATATTTAGAATATATTTTTACCATTTAATATAATTTTGGTCATTGTATATAATTTTACAATTAAACCAAACATAAACAAGTGTCAATCTTTTGATAGTTATTACCTCTTAAAAACACGCTTTTTGTTTTGATAGCGGGAATTAATTTTAAATTAATTTCTGCCACTTCTGTGTTTTGAATTTAGAAAAATGGATTCCATATTTGGAATCAGGATGTCCAAATTGTGTAAATAGGTAACTTTTATTTTTAGACATTTTGAATAATTACTGTGGTAAATATTTTATTTACCATGGTTAAGGGTAAATCCGGTAAATAAGGGTTAAAAAATAATATTATAATAATACAAAATTACCCTAAAACGTGTCCTAACCTTATTGGTGGACACATACCCGACCATGATCATCCTTGGGTCAATTTGGGGACCCCTTGGATCCACTTGTATGTGGTAGGGACACTTTATATTAATAAAGTTAAAATAAAAATAAAAATGGCATAAGCTTACATCTTTTAGAAGAACAATTTTTACATAGGGTTATACATGTTGGATTTTCGATTATAAATATTCATTAGAAATCTAAAAAGATTTCCTACATAATTATATTTTATTTATAATTTTTAGACATCAAATAATTTAAATTATTAATGACACAATAATGATGCAATGTTTACATCATTAATAAATCATTTAAATAAATAAGATTATAATGATTAAAATATTATCTAAAACCTGTCCAATTCTTATTGGTTGATGTTATTTAGAATATGAGTCATCTTATCTTCGACCTCAATGATTTTTGGACCATTATAAACCGAATATAATTATATTATAAAGTAATACTTTCACGCTTTCCTAAAGAGCCCCTCTTCTCCCTTATAAAAGGAGACCACTTCTACTCATTCCTCACACCTCTCAAGCCACTTGGCTCGTCCAAACTCTGCCCAACTAAGCTCCCAACATCCCTCTCCTCCTCTTTGAAGCTTCCCCTTAGGCAGAAAGAATTTCAAGAAGTCCTTGGGTTCCAACCAAAGTGAGTTACCAAAATTAAAGGTAACGATTTCTCTTAAATTATTTTCATTTATTTTGCTTCTCCAACCCCCAAACTCTTTTTATTTCCTTTCTTTTGTAACAAAACCAGTATCCTCAATATACTAGGATGTTGTTATAAGAAGTATTCAAACTACACATACACACAACTCCATCTAATGGATGATGAACATAATGTTTCTGTGGATGGCAAACTAACGCCTCACGAAACGATGATTGTTCAAATACATCTTACCGCCTCTCATAGTGGCCATTATGATGGAACTATAATTAAATATGATATTAATGATATATATTTTATATATAAGCTTCTGTAATTCCATTTTATTTCATACCATTATTCGTTTCATGTTGTATATACATACGATAATTTCATTTGAGGAAGTGCGGACTACCGCCCCCTTAAAATGATATGACTCGTTCATACCACACATGGAACGTATAAAGGATGGTGTTAATGAACTTAAGTAACATATATAGAATATTATATTATACTGGAATAGTAATATACCTATGTATCATTTGGATTCAATTCTTTTAAAATAAAAATTAAATGGAAGTAGCGTTTGTGCGTACGTACGGACTACCGTCTCCACGAACGCGGTAAGATTCATCCTCCATCGTATCCATTCAAGTATAATTATCATTTGATGATTTAAAAATGATGTTTAAGGACTTGATACCATTCTGGATTTGAATAATATACAACCTATCCTTTACAAACATGTCTTACGTAACCAAACATTTAAGAAGAACGAATCGATTATCACCCGAAACGACGATAATACTAAGATATTGTTAATAAAGCAATGTTAAAAGAACATATATGATATAATATTAATGTATATGATTCTTGTATAATTCAATAACAATTATTTCACCATTATACAGGAGGTTAACCTACCCCAACCAAGGAAAAGTACAAGGTAAGGGATTTTCTTATCTCACATTCAATTCCGTGAGATTTCCATTATTCGCCACTAAATTATTGAAAGTGGTGTATTGTGTACTGGCATTTGATATATATTATCATATTCATGTTATTCTGTAAATAATTTGGTGGTTATTAACTTTTGGCCATACGACTCAGTTGATTAACGTGGTAAGGGGTTTTCATCTCACTCCTTATTCCCGTGAGATTCATGCCATATTGCCACCATTACCTTTTGTGTGGTGTATGTACTGCCCATAATTATATTCTTTGTGTAATACACTCTAATTTATGTGTACTTACATATTCATTGTATGATACCTCTTTCATGGGTTGTATGTTTCATAAGTTACCAAACTGGTAAGGGTTATTTCACAATCTCTTCATTATCCGAGGTTGTTTATACGTAATAATCTACTGGGATCTCGTTATCATCCACATCCATGTTTCTTCAAAATGTATTTCAAAACATTTTTAATATTTAAAAGAATATGGGTTAAAGTCATTTATACCCTTGTTTGATTTTTTTTATAAGAGGTTTATAAGGGAATCTTTCCGTCGTTTTCCAAACAAGGTGCTTTTTAACCTTTTCGACAGAATTAAGATAAGAATGTTTTTTTAACTTATACGGCGGGTGCGGTTATTTTCCGCCGTTATAAAATCGTCAAAGCTTCCCTTAAAAGCTTATAAGATTATTTTCAAAGAAAATGTTTGATTTTATATGGATCTTAAATGATTTTAAAATAAAAGGAGATATTTCTTTAAAAAGAATTTTGATTTCATCTATGTCAACATCCTTTGATGGGTTTTAAGATTATTTGAAGTTGATTTATTATGATACAAAACTTCTATATTGTTTTGAAGGTTTTGTGATATGATTGACTGTGGATGTGCTATTTTTATACCATTCATAGTTTATGGTGAAAGTATTGACATTTCGTATGCTAGTTCCAATAAGAATGTTTATGTTATATTTCAATATTTACTTCATATGAATGTGTTGGACAAGTATGTTCCAGGTTGGGGACTGGTTAAAGTAAGCCCTCCAGGTTGGGGACTGGTAAAAGTAAGCCCTCCAGGTTAGGGACTGGTAAAAGTAAGCCCTCCGGGTTGGTGTCCGGTTATTAGAGGCACTCCGGGTTGGTGTCCGGTTATTAGAGGCACTCCGGGTTGGTGTCCGGTTATTAGAGGCACTCCGGGTTGGGTTCCGGTTACAGTTAGCCCCAAGGTCTTGGGACGAGGCCTTGAAAAGTAATTAAAGTTTAGCATTATGCATTCCAACATTATGAAAGTGGTTATTGATTTTGCATGTGATTATTCGATTAGTAGAATATCCATGTGAACAAGTAAATGGCATTATTTCATTTTACTTTTTCCATACTATGTTGAAGTTCAAGTTTAAAAGGCTTTTGTTTTAGTAATTCATTGCCTTAAATGTTTATGCTTATTTTTGAATGTTCCGCTATATTGTTATCCTTACTGGGCATTTGAGCTCACCCCTTTTCTATGTTTTATTTTTCCCAGGATGTGAAGATATAAGTTATGAATGACCTGCAGGGATATTATGAGGGGATTATAGTGTGGACTGTGGAAACATTATGTTGTTGTAGTAGTTTTTCATTTTATGATGTAATGTAAAACTTATGAATATATCTAGTGTTTCCAAGGCTACTAAACCAATCGGTCTTTCGAGATTTGATCTTTCTTGTGATCATGCCAATGTTATGTAATAATGCACAGACTCTGGGTAACTGGGGTCGGGGCGTTACAGACATCTTATAAAAACATTTTTCATAAAGAAACATTTAACTGGATCAAGAGGTATTTTCCATTAATGAAACTTTGGGTCGTTACAACATTCCCCCCCTTAAGAAATTTTGCCCTCGAAATTTTCCTTTTTCCCATACTAAAACAAATGTGGGTAACTTAGCTTCATAATATCCTCCGACTCCCAAGTTGCTTCTTCAAACTTGTGGTTTCTCCACAACACCTTGACGAGGGGCATTGTCTTATTTCGTAGAACTTTTTCTCTACGATCTATGATCTTCACTGGTTGCTCCTCATAAGAAAGTTCGTCTTCTAATTGTACCACCTCGGAAGAGAGTACATGCGAAAGGTCTGGTATGTACTTCCTTAAGAGGGATACATGGAATACATCATGCACATTGGCCATAGTAGGTGGAAGTGCTAGTCGATAGGCTACAACCCCAACACGATCAAGAATCTCGAAGGGGCCGATGTACCTTGGACTTAACTTCCCTTTCTTTCCAAACCTCATGACCTTCTTCCACGGAGATATGCGTAAAAACACCATGTCTCTGACTTTAAACTCAAGGTCTCATCGACGATTATCTGCATAACTCTTCTGTCGACTTTGGGCTGCCTTGATATGCTGTTGAATGGTTTTCACCTTCTCCACCATTTCTTCGACCATTTCTGGTCCAAGCAGCTTACGTTCACCGACCTCATCCCAACAAGCTGGTGTTCTACACCTTTTCCCATACAGGGCTTCATATGGTGCCATTTGGATACTCGAGTGGAAACTATTATTATAAGAGAATTCAACTAGAGGAAGATGTTGATACCATCCTCCTTTAAAGTCCATTGAGCACGCTCTCAACATATCCTCAAGTGTTTGGATAGTCCGCTCGGATTGGCCATCAGTTTGAGGATGATAGGACGTACTGAAGTTCAGTTCAGTATTCAGAGCATGTTGAATACTCTTCCAAAACATAGAGGTAAATCTTGGATCTCAGTCAGACACAATAGATAGTGGTACTCCATTCAACCGTACCACTTCCCTAATATATATCCGTGCCAGTTGATCCAAAGAGAAATCCTCTCGAATAGCAATGAAGTGTGCAGTCTTTGTAAGACGATCCACAAAAACCCAGATTGCATTGTTGCCTTTGGATGTCCTTGGAAGTCCAGTGACGAAGTCCATGGTGATGTTCTCCCATTTCCATTCTGGTATGGGCAATGGTTGCATCATCCCCTTAGACTTCTTCCTCTCTGCCTTCACTTTCTGACACACCAGGCACTTTGATGTATATTCAGCGATCTCCTTCTTCATATTATCCCACCAAAAGTTTTCTCGGAGATCTCGATACATATTTGTGATCCCTGGGTGAATAGAGAAATATGAACTATGTGCATCATCCAAAATTTCCTTCTTCAGCTCCGAACTTGATGGAACACATAGTCTTTTCCCAAACCGCACAATTCCTTCTTCATTAACATTAAACTCTGAGGATTTTCCCTTTTTGATAGCTTCCACTTTTTCTTGGATTCATGCATAATCCTTTTGATTATCCTTTATCCTTTCCAAAAGAGATGGTTGAGCAATCATTTGTGAAAGGATTGATGATGTTCCCTTCTTTATGATTCCCACATCCAGCTTCATCAAGTCTAAGAAGATTGGATCCTTCTCAATTCTCATCATTGATAGAATTGCTGGATCCTTTCTACTTAGGGCATCCGCCACCTTGTTTGCCTTCCTAGGGTGGTAATGTATTGAACAGTCATAATCCTTGATGAGCTCTATCCATCTTCTCTGGCGCATATTAATCTCTTTCTGTGTGAATATATATTTAAGACTCTTGTGGTCAGTATATATCTCACATTTCTCTCCATAGAGATAATGCCGCCAGATTTTCAAGGCAAAGATCACCGCCGCCAACTCCAGATCATGCGTTGGATAGTTTCGCTCATGGATTTTCAACTACCTTGAGGCATAGGATATCAATTTATCATTCTGCATCAACACACATCCTAAGCCCTTCTTCGAAGCATCACTGAATACCACAAAAAGCTCCCCACTTGTGGGTAAAGTGAGCACGGGTGCAGTGATAAGCCTCCTTTTCAACTCCTTGAAGCTTTCTTCGCATTCATCACTCCAAGAAAACTTTACTCCCTTTCGAGTTAGCTTGGTAAGAGGGTTGGACAATCGTGAGAAATTTCTCACAAATCGTCGATAATATCCAGCTAACCCCAAGAAGCTACGGATATCAGTTACCGATGTTGGCCTTGGCCATCCCTCAATTGCATCTGTTTTGGAGGGGTCCACAGATATCCCATTTCTTGTGATGATATGGCCCAAGAATGAGACTTCCTTCAACCAGAACTCATACTTGTTGTACTTGGCATAGAGCTTCTCCTTGCGCAAAGTCTCCAGTACAGTTCTTAAATGCTCCTCATGGTCCTCCTTGGTTTTGGAGTATATTAGAATATCATCTATAAAGACTACCACAAATTTGTCTAGGTAATCTCTAAGGACTCTATTCATCAATTCCATGAATATTTCTGGAGCATTGGTGAGTCCGAAAGGCATTACTATGAATTCATTGTGCCCGTACCTTGTACGAAAAGCAGTCTTGGGGATATCTTCCTTCTTCACCCTTACTTGATAATATCCCGACCGCAAGTCCACCTTGGAGAAGTATTGTGCTCCACGCAGCTGATCAAAAAAGTCATCGATTCTTGGGAGAGGATACTTTTTCTTTATCGTGATTTTGTTAAGTTCACGATAATCGATGCAAAGCCGCATTGACCCATCCTTCTTCTTGACGAAGAGGACTGGTGCACACCATGGTGATGCACTTGGGCGTATAAACCCTTTATCCAGATTCTCCTGTAGTTGTTTCTTCAGCTCTTCAAGCTCAACAACAGCCATTCTATATGGAGTCTTGGATATTCGTAGCGCCCCAGGTATAAGTTCAATTGAGAACTCAACATCTCTTCTTGGAGGAAGACCAGGAAGTTCCTCGGGAAATACTTCAGCGAATTCCCTCACAATAGGCATTTCTTCAAGGGTGGTTTCTTCCTTGGACTCAATCATCTGAGCTAGATATGCGTGCTCATAAGGAAGTAATATCCATGCTTGAGATGATGGAGCTAAAGGAGATTCATCTTCCTCCTAACACTTGTAAAGAATCGGGGGTCGATTCTCCATATGGAGTGTGATTTCCCTCTCCCGACAATTTATGTTGGCTCTATATAAGGAAAGCCAATCCATGCCAAGAATTGCATCAAATTCCACCAAAGGGAGTATGACGAGGTTCGCCGGGAAATTCAATCCACATATTATAATAGGGGAGGACTTATACTCATGGGATGCAATGATTGCCCCATTTTTCGTACTCACCGAAATCTTTACTTCCAGGATTTGTGGTGGTGCTGTGATTGTTCTACTAAACATTCGAGATATAAAATAATGCGTAGAACCTGAATCAAAAAGTATGTTCGCTATTCTTGAATGAATAACTAGCATACCTTTCACCACTTCATTGTCGGGGTTCACTTCGGCAGAAGTGATGGAAAAAGTTCTTCCTTACTGTCTTGGAGGTTGCTGGTTGCCTCCGATAACCCTTGGATTAGGGCACTGATTTTCAAAATGACCCGGTTCTTTGCATTTTTAGAATTGAACAACGCATTGAGGTTCAAAAGGAGCGTTCCCTTCCTCTGTCGTAGCCGCGAGTCTTTCTTGCTGACAGTTAATAGCTAGGTGCCCTTCTCTTCCACACTTGAAGCATTTTCTTATCCCCCTAAGGCAATTTCCAGGGTGCTTCTTTCCACACTTTTGGCAAGTGGGGTGCTAGAACTTCTTAGCGCCGTTGGATTTATCCATCGGACCACCAGTATTGAATTCCACCTTACGATTCTTGTCCCCAAGATACCCCTGTGATTCTCCGATCTCCATTTCAACCTTGAGGGCACATCGGACAATTTACTCATAGCTGTCGAAGTCACGGATCGCTAATGCTTTCCGCAAGCTAGGCTTCAGCCCACCAAAGAAGCGGTCAACCTTTCATTTGGGGGTAACGACAAAGCCGGAAGCGTATCGTGCAAGCCTTGTGAAGTTTGCCTCGTACGCTCCCACAGATTCTTCATCTTTCTGTTTGAGGGAAAGGAAGTCCCTTTCCATCTTAAGACGGAGGGTGCGTGGAAAATATTTATCAAAAAAAATCTTCCGAAATTCCTTCCATTCCAAAGCCTCGATCTCCTCCTCAGGCTTCGTATTTTTCATCAAAGTCCACCATTGATCAGCTTCACCCTCCATACGATAAGCTGTCAGGAGAACCTTCTCTTTTTCAGAGCATTGGAGGATGGAGAATATCTTTTTAATGGAGTTGATCCATTGTTCAGCGATCGTGGGATCGGATGATCCACTAAAAGTAGGAGGCCTTTGTCTCATGAAGCTTTCAATAGCGACTTGTTCTTTCTTAGGGGGGGGGGGGGTTGAACGTTCCTCTTGACCAGTGTTTCTATTCAAAACTTGAGTTAGGTGAGAGAGAAGCATGAAAAAGTTCACGATTCCCGCTCCCATTGGATTGGGCATCTCGTAAGTACAATCATCACACTGATCTTCACAACGGTTGTTAGCCCGAGTTCTCCTATTACCGTCCATTGGCTAGAATAAAAGGAAAGTTAGGGGTAACACATAAAGGGTAATACAAAGACAAAAGTTGATGACTTATAAATAAACTTTAATCTCTTTAACTCATGAGTCTATAGGATTCAATCCAGGCTTTTCATGATCTTCCTTCTAACATATATTCTTAGGGGCATTTTTCCCTTAATAAGGGTTCATACTAAGATTGTGAATTTATCAAAACATATCCCTCGGGAGTGTCGTAACCAAGAGTGCAGCAAGGCCCGTTTTCGTGCACCAGTTCCCGTTCGAGTCTAGCTCAAAGTGGTGTTTTCGGGTTTTACCCCTAGGATACATCTGTGCCAGAGCCACCTCTACCTGCTCGTATCCAGACAGGGATTTATTTGATTGATAAACCACTTACTTAGTATTTACCAAAACTTAGGGATTATTTTATTATACTTAGTCTTTTATCTAAGGCTTTACTAGGGTTTCTTAATCCCAAAAATAACTAAACCTATCCTCTGATACCAACTATGACAACCCTACTTTTTATTGCAACTTAAACATGCTTTATTACATAAAACTTCACTTGATACAACAAAGAAGATCGAGAGGTTTAGTGTCTCTGGGGATTAGGATCATTACATAAAAACTTTAAACTTGAAATACAACATCTTTATTGAAAACTTCCTTTACATGACCACTACATTCGTTCGTACTTAGCATTGCATGGGATAACCTGAGGACATGCATAAGAAAAGGGTGAGCTATAAAGCCCAGTAAGGGAGTACACAATGAATAACATGAGGAGTACAATACATGTTAGGCAATAGGCATATAAATAGATAATAAGAGAAACATGAACATAAAGGCATGATAAAGCATGATAATCATAACATGGAAATGTGGAAACAACACTTAACATTGAATTAGCATGAGACAAGGCTCATTGCACATGGAGCATGAGTAAACCCTCATTGCACTTGAAGCACGAGTAAACCCTCGTTGCACTTGAATTATCATGAGTAAACACTCATTGAACATGACGTATCATGATACTATACTTTAACCAATGCATTGGAGCGCTATAAAGGGCGCACCCTTCTTAAACATTTCATTTCATGCATAAGTGTGCCACATGGATCATAAAACATGGATTCATAAAACATAATCATTTCTTCCACGATAAAGGAATGTGGAATTCATACATGAAACTTTATAATCAATATGTAAATGTGCATAAAGGTGAATACCCTTGATGTAGAAATGGGCATGGTATTCACTACACAAAGACATTGGCTTAGAAAATCGGTGCGATTTCGGCAGCGTAACGGCGTGACATAAGAATTCATAAAAAAAGGTTGATGAGAGAGAAAGGGATTCCTAATAATATTTACATGTAATGGACAGTAAGGATATCATATATATACATGTCCCAACAATAGAAATGGAATTTAGATTCATGATGCAAAAGTATTGCTTGAATGTAAAAGAAGAGAGAGAAGTTCCTTTCGGAATTTCGGCATAGTAACGGGTGTACATGGGAGGCATTTAATGAGAGAGAAAGGGTTCTCCCATCATTCAAAAAATAAGAGGGCAGTATGGGGGAGGTGCGAAACCATACCCCAACATTCATAATTGAAATAAAAAGGGCAATACAACTTAAAGAAAATTGACAAAAAAAGAGAAAGGAAGAAAACCCCTTACTTGGAAGTGTGCTTCCAAAGGCTAGAGAGAGGCTTGTGAGAGGCTTCTTGGGAGCTTGGGGCACCTTGGGAGGATTCTAGAGAGAGTAGGGCAGAGGTTGGATGAACTCCAAGGGATTTTAGTGAGGAGGAAGTGGGAGCTTGGGTGGGTTTATATAGGAAAGGTGAGAGAATTCTTTATTATTTAGGTTTGGGACCCCTTATATTAAAATAATCCAAACCACAAACCATCCCATGGTATTTGCCCATGGTTTCTGGAAAAGGAAAGAGGAAAATAATATTTTACAAGGCCAAGGTCCGAACTTATTAAAAAATTAGGGTTGCTTATGTGGAGGTGAGTCACACTCCCATGGAAATTAATTTAAAAAGGCAAAGTGTTGAATAAGTCTTGAGGGCTCCATTAATGCTTTGAAAAGTAAGTCAAACAAACCCAAAACCTCATTATTTTAATGATAAAACACATATTGGCCGAACATAAGGATTATTTTATTTTATTACATCACCATTGGGTCATTATGATGTCATAAAACACATTATATATTTAAATGGTATTTAATTTTTACCCAAACATTTGACTGTCTCAGAAAATTATGAAAAATTCACCGTTAGATAATTTCGACGTCCTGATTCCAAAAATAATATTTATTTTATCTAAATAATTTTCTAAATATGTGAATTTTCACTTTTAAAATAAAAACCGACATTTATAAAAAAAATTCACGGGTTTTGACAGAAATGGCTTTCAAACCTTAATAAAAATTTTAATTGCATTCATAAAATTATAAGATCATTTATACTTAATAAAAAAATTAATTTAATATTAATAATAATATTTTATTAAAATATTATTTAATTCAAAAATCCTTTAATTTAATAGAATATAATTCTTAATTAAATAATAACTAAAAACACAATTTGTACTTTAAAAACTAATTACAATGTATCAAAAATGACTAGAAATTATATTCATTATTATATACAAAAATAATGTACATGAACATGGTGCTACTTATTTGTTACATAACCCCTTAAAATAGCCGCATAAGACCTAAGGGTAAGGTGTGCGACGGTGACAGACTCTTGGGGCGGCTCGGATAACATCGCTCGAGTGGTAATTTCAATCAACTTCCACTTTTCCCGTAGACGATCACGTTCGAGCTTGACTTGATGAAGCTCAGCTTGGGATTGGTCAAGGGCAAAGCCCAAAGACGCCACCTCTTTTCTGAGCTCTAACAAATGGGCTTCGTAAGGGGAAATTCTACTGGATGAGGCCATCGCTTCCTTTGTCTGAGTAGAAATGGGTTCGTTAAAGCCTTATATTTATACTACTCAGATGATCACTGTTCAACGACTATAAAAGTAACGGTCACAAATCTTAACGTAAAACTAAAGAAGTTGACTTCTTATAATTTTTTTTTCATAAATAAACATTTAACTGGATCAATATGTATTTTCCATTAATGAAACTTTGGGTCATTACAAAATTGGTCTAAAAAGTCATTAATATGGGGTATATGATACTCTTTATTGATTTTTATCTTATTAAGATCCCAATATAAATGAAAAGATGCATCAAACCATTTATCTTCTTAACAAAAAGAGTAGGTGCACCCCATGGTGATGAACTAGAGCTTATATATAAATTTTCAAGATTATCCTAGAGTTTATTATTCAATTATTTCAATTAAATTGAGGATATTATATATGGTGAGGTTGAAATAAGATTAGCACTAAGTATGAGTTCTATAAAAACTGAACATCACAATTCAAAGGAAGTCTAAAAAATCTTCAAGAAAAACATTAATAAACTTCCGTACAACAGGAATACCCTAAATGTTGAGTTTTTTAGAAACTATCTTAGATAGATACCCTTCATGTATTGGAATTAAAACCCACATGATATATGTAATTTCTATTAAATTTTTATATTCATACTCATATTGATAAACTATCATAGGATCCATTAGAATATTAAATGTGACTTTGTTTCCTCATCAATTGACATGATATCTATATAAATAAATTCATTACATTACTATAATCACAAAAAATTAAAATAAAGGGAGAATCAAAAGATGTTTAGGAAGAAATTTCCTATAAACATCAATCAGAGAGGAACTATAGACATGGGATTTAAACATCATACCATTAAGATATTTAACTACTAACTCATCATCTAATCATCAAGGTGGTAATTCAATACCATTATAATAATCCATATATATATAAGAGTTGGTAGGTCTAAAATCAAATAAGACATTATCTTTTCTAGAGTGAAATATAAGTTTACCTTTCACTTTTTCATTCTCATAACAAACTTTGATAGTTGTGATCGCAAGATATTTCCATTTTCCTTTAGGATTAATATGTTATTGATGTCAATCATCATTATAAATATTTATAGTCATACACTTGTGGTATAATGCCCATACTCCATGTATTTTAAGCCTTGTAGCATGGTTGGTTCATATTTTGGCATCTTATTTTTCTCCATTTCATTAACCAACCTATTCATTAGATTCTCACATTCATAGGCTTTATGACTAGACTCTAAAAATTTAAATAATCTCCAAGTTTCACTCAACCAATTACCTTAATTTTTTTTCCACATTTATGGTAGGTAGATGAATAGAATTTCTATAATCTATGTGATTTATTTGTGTTTTCATGAGACTCTAAACTACTTTTTTTATCAAAACCTTGGGAATAATGGAAATATAAAATCACTATTTATACCTTTAGAGATCATGGAATGATTTATTCATAATTACTAAAGTCTCTTATAGATAACACATTTTAGATACTTGGTTTTAAGACACAAAATAACTTATCAATTTTTTCGTTTAGGGATAATTATTAAACTAGAATCTTACCTTGAAATTCATTTAAACTTTTCCTCATAGGTACCAATGGATTCTTAATCCTTATACTTAATCTTAAGGAGTTCTTTCTCCAATTTCTTACATATAATATGAAGGAATTACTTTATAAAAAATATCCTCTTAAACTCATAACATTACATATATTAAATTTAATCCTCTTCATCTATATTCTTAATAGGATACCAATCTTAATATGATTTCCCTTCCAAATTATAAATTGATAGGACAAATTTTTCTTGATCTGAGCACTGGAGAGCATAAAATATTTTTTAAAATGGTGTTAATCCATCACAAATCCTATAGTGGACCAAAAAACCAACTAAAATAAGTTCTATGTTTCCTCATTAAAGACTCAATAATACCTTTTCCCCTAATTTTATAATTTAAAATCTCACCATGATTCATGGACTGAGAATGTTGTTTGATTATAATAACAAGATTCTATATTCCAAATCCCATAGAATTTGGTTTCTCATGTGTAAAATCATTACATTTTCCATCACGTTCTTTATTAGGATGATTTCTTCTAGTACAAAGCATTCAATAAAACCAAAAATACATGTGTAAGAATCAATCTATAATAATTAGTGTAATATATTGTATAATCATGAAATATCATTTTAAGGATGTATAAATCATGACACCTTCAAATCAATCTATGGAAACTTAGGATTAACCTATGTTATCCATGGTCATTATGAGTACTTTTGGATGTTATCCTATAATTAGACTTATCCCTAAGGTTTTTACCAAATTTTTATAATCCTAATCTTCAAATATTTACTAAACACCACTCTGATACCAACTGTAATGACTCAAGATTTTTATAAATAAATATTACATCATATTATATGAATATTTAATACATAACAATATGATCCATGCTAGAAACATAAATTTTTAGTGTATTTGGAGACTATATACATAAAAATATTATTTATTTATATTCTTAATCATCTCTCATAATGAAATTCTCATTGTATACACTTCTTAATATGCCATAAATAAAACCATTCCTCATAACCTAGGGAAAGGAAACATAATAAAGGTTGAGCTCAGGTTCTTAGTAAGAGTATACATGGGAGATATCAATTTATGATCAAATAAAAGAATAAGATAAGTATAAGGGTATGATATTATGATTGTAACATACAATTGTCATATCCAATATATCATAGATCATAAAAAAGAGTCCTGGTAAAAAACATTATAATTTTAAAATGCATGAATCATTAGAGAGGAATCATCATAAATGAACCATAAGTTCATATCATAATCATGTAATAATAGTATGGAACCATAATAGGTATTGAAACAATTTCATATATTATGTTTAACAACCAATACCGTCAAATAATAGTGAATTAATCATCAAAACATGTTTCCTATATCATAACTGATCAGGACTCACCACATGTTTCCAATAGTGGATCAGACATCCCTACATGTTTCTCATAGTGGATCAAGCACATAGACATGTTTATCATAATTATAAAATTACATATAAAATTATACTCAATTTATTGGAGGGATATAAAATTAAATTCCCACCCATCACATATTTAAAACTATACATATGTTATCCACAAGATCTTTAAACATTTATCTTATCATCATATCATAACCTATGGAAATGAAATAGGTTTCATAAACATTTCATCAAAGCATAAACCATATAAAATAAACGGGATTCAAAAAAATATCATCATAATATTAATAATCTTTATAGATAAATAATAAGTATGGTATCATTGGATAACATTATAAGTAAGAAAAAATTAATATCAAAGGATTTTATCATAGATGAAAAATCCTTTAAAAGTTTAATGGAAAATTTATTGATAATGTAACCTTTTTATTTTAAAATAATTCCTATAAAATATAAAATTTATAAAATAATATGGAAAAAATTTTATTTTAAAATAACTATGTAAAAAATTAATGGAATATTCAAATAATTTAGTGTTCATGATGGTGGAAAATTCCATTCATGTTATAATTGTTAAAACAAAAATTTTGTTCAAACCTTTGGTAAAAAGTACCTCATTAAAAAAATGGAAAGTTGATTCTATTTAAAAAAATTTAAAAATTAGAACATGGATAAAAAATAATTTTAAAAATATTTTTACAATAATAATAATAAATATTGAAACCATTTTAAATAAAACATTCACATGGAAGAAAACGTTCTCCACTGAATGCTAAAATATATCTAGTTTTCCTTAAAAACATTTTTTTGTCTATTCAGTATTTAAAATGAGGAAAATTAAAGGAAAATATTTTTCCCCAAAAAATCTAGAGGGTAATTAAAATTAAATTTATATATCATATTAAGATCATATTATTCTATCAATATGAATTTAATCATAAATAATCCTGAATAAAATGGGATTAAGATGTAAATCCCTTACCTAAAGTCTTGTCTTTATTCATACACGTATGAACCTCCTATAAAATAAATATAGATTTATTATAAATGTATCCAATAATCTAACTCATATACATCATACCAAATATTATTTACTTAAACCATCTTATCACCCATTTATTTTTTTATTAAAATCATAGTTCCTAGTGATAACTACTTTGTTTCTCATGAATGTCTCAATTAGTTAGTCCTGGTCCTTGTACTTTGAGTAGGTTTAAATAATCTTCAGAATTTTTTTCATCATAAAAATATCTTATATATTAATTATATATCTATATTCATCCATAAAATGTAGAGATAAAAATTAATTACACCATTCCTAGAAATTGTAGGTCATACATACATATGAACGCTGTTTTCAATTTTCGAAGGATAGAATGAAAGAAAGGTAAATAATAATTATACCTTAAAAAATTAATATATAATATATATCATATAAATATTCATTATCTATATACTTATTAAAATCCATGTATAGAGGAAACAAAAAATTAATAACATCGCTTCTTGGAGGTGGTAGTCCACATGTACGCACGAATGATGCTATCATTTTCCAACTAATAAAAATGTAAGAAGATATGTTTGATATTATAATTATAGAAGAATAATTCTATCATTAGTATCATATATAAATATTAAAATCATAATATTATCCATCCATGAAATATGATGATGGAAAATGAATTGTATCGCTACGTGGAGGTGGTAGTCCACATGTACACACAAACAATGCTTTCACTTCCCAATTGATTATATAAAATATGGATATTTGTGGTAACATAATTATAACAACATTTAAATATATTTATTATAATAAATAAACTATTACATTATGAATAACATATATTTTTGGGATTAAAAAAAAATAAATCGAAATATGTTGGTTAAGGCAGTTACCTATTCTTCAGTAGGCCTAATTTAGATCCTTTCTAAAGGACCCTTGGAATGGTATTTTAAAGAGATTTGAAACTATTGTTATTGTATATGGAATTTTATAAAATAATTTTTCGGAGTTTTTTCATGCTTACAGACTAAAGGATCTGTAATGAAAATATATAAGGGGTTTCATTTTATAAGGGAGGGAAAGGACACACTTGTAATTACTTAAGAGATTTAAATATAATCAATGTCTTTATCAACTATAATGATTACAAATAGAAATTACCTTAAATAAATAAGATTATATATTCTAAATATAATAATTTAATGGAATTTAAATTTTTTTTGGATTCAATTTAATCCTTGTAATTTGGTTTAACCTCTTGGTTAACCAATTTTAACCTTAATAGTGGTAATGACTTTTTCAATATTAAAGGGTGATAATTTTACTTATAAAGTAAAAATTGGTTCATAAATTTATAATGGATGATATATTTGATAATTTTTCATCATAATTGTACAATTTAAATATTTTTATGATTTTTAAATAATTTAATAAAATATTATTTATCACAAAATATCATTAATTTTATAATTTATTGTGGATTATGAAAGATAATTGGGCACTCCATCTATAACTATATAATGGTTAAAAAACCAGTTATACCTTCATTTAAAAAATAATGTAATTAATTCAAAATGAATATAAAAAGTAAGGGAACTATTTTGGAGAAAGACGAGCCTTCCAAAAAGAACAATGGAAAATTGGTGAAAAATCAAGATAATATGAATTCCTCAAAGGATACTACTGGAAAATCATGGGATGAATTGATTGAAGAAGAATAAAATGAAACTAAAGATCAAGATATGGAAGATGGAATTTCTAATTTTGTAAGGGATATTTTCAAGAAGTCTAAGAAAGATCACTCAATTGAAGACTCAAAAATCATCAATGAAATAACATTCGTGGTTACTAATGCAGTCCAAGACCCTAATTTGGGTAGTAATATCCACCCCATATCAATGCTTAATACCTCTTATAAAGCACAATAGATTGTATATGGGGATGATTTTCCTTGTAAATAAAAACATAAATTGATATATATTAAATTTACACCTCAATAATGTAGTGTTAAAAGAAGATACATTTCAGAAGGCGGCCTTGATTTCTTACATAACTCAACAAAATAGGCTACCAAGAAAATGATTCTAGAACATCTTGTGGAATTAAATAAATAATTATGTAATTAATTGATGAGATACCTCAAAATTATATCACTTTCAATACTAGTGATTCTTTAAATCCACCATCAGAAAGATTTATCAACAAGAAACAGAGTATTGGTGAAGAAAAAATGACTCCCAAGAATGCCAAGATAGGTAAATCTGACACTATTATTTCTCTTAACTATCATGTGATCAATGAGGATAAGGACTCCTCTATTTTTAGTTAAAATACTACCAATAAAATAATAAAATTAATGAGCAATAAGGCCTCTAGATGTAAAAAAGAAAGGGGTTCCAACCCCAGACACAGGATCAAATGATTATCCTCTATTGTAATTTCTAGAGTATTATAAACTTTGACACCATCACCTCTTTAAAAAGATTTATTTTCACCCAATAAAAAAAATTCCTAATTATGATCCCCAAATTAATTTTATTTCTATATTTGATCATTTAAATAACTTTTTCTATTATTTTATAGGTGATGCTACTAATAAATCTTACATAGAATCTCTATGGATTTTTTCTCACTCTTCTATAAACAATGTTTTTTCTTATCACATAGATTATGAAGAATTCAATTTTGAAATGAAATTTAAAAACTCCAAAATGTTTTTTACTTTTATTTATGATAAAAATATGTATAAATATAGGGGAAGTATCTATTAGAACCTGTCCTTATTAAAAAATAGAATCCATGATCCTTGGATCATCACTAGAGACCTTAATTCCAAACTTGGGCAAGTGAAAATATGGGTCCAGATCACACTAATATCTCTTATAGGGATTTTACATCATGAATTTAAGATAATAACATAATTTATATCAATATAGTTAAGGCCAAATATAATTGGTAGAGAAGAAATTATAATAGGGTTGTGGCAAGTAAACATGATGGATTTTCACTGATAATCAAGACCTTGATAAATGTGATACTATTTCTATCATTACCCTTTCTAGAATAAATTTGGACCATAGTCTGATTTTAATATGTCTCAATACCATAAGTTCAAATCACCTCGACCCTTTTAGATTAAATATTGTATGGACCTTATTTATTGAATTTGATATCATTATTAAAGAAACATGAAAATATATGAACTTTTTAAATGATGATTTAACCTGTATCATAAAATTAAAATTATCAAAACAAAAACTTAAGGGTTAGTTAAAATAAAAAAACCAATCAAATAGATGATGATAATATTTTTTTTATAAGACAAACTAAATTAAATTTAGTTTTCCTCTAATATTTATGATTTTTATAAGGATATTTAGAAATAAATTGACCTCTATACCAAAATAAGATATCTTATAAATATAAAAGATAATCTTCAAAAATAGATCTTTAAAGTTAAATGGATTAAAGATGGTGACAGGAACACAAAATTTTAAAATTAGCTACAAAGAAATAGGAAATTTTTCAAGCCTCTCACCATTATAAAAGATGGGTATAGAATAATTGATAATGAGGAAGGTCTAACTAACTACATTGTCTTCTACTTTAACAATAAGGTTAATTTTCTTGATCTTAATGAGGATATATTATCTGATTTCATTCCCAAAATGGTTATAAATAATGATAACACTTTCCTAAATGGTCTCCCTCTTGACCATGAAATAAAAGATGATGTCTCTAGCCTAAATCTTGATAGTTCTCCTAGGCTTGATGGATTTAAGAATGATTTTTTTCATCGTTATTGGGATACATATTAAATTGAAGTCTTTAATTTGGTTAAATATTTATTTTTCAGTGGCACCCTTCCTCGTGGTCTTAATGCCAAATTCCCATCTCTAATTCTCAAAGTGGAAAATGCTTCTGAAATTTACCTATTCAGACCCATTAATCTTATAAACACTCTCTATAAAACCATCTATAAACTCCTAGAAAGAATACATGCTCCTATTGCTAATATAATTATCTATTGGAACAAGTTTAGTTTCCTCAAAGGCAAAACCATTCAAGATTTCATTTTCTTTCCCTTTGAGCACACAAATATTTTAAAGAAATCTAATAGAGAAGGAATAATTTCTATTATACTCAACATTAGAAAAGCTATTGAAACTATGGATTGGAGTTATATTTATTAGGTTATTAGCATGTTTAGCTTTAATGACACATTTATCTGCAATATGAAGATTATTTTTCGATCTTCTCACATTTCAGTTATAATTAATGGTTCCCCAAAATTTATTTCAATTACAATAAATGTGTTAGGAAGGGTGACCCACAATCTACAATCCTTTTTACTATTGTAAAAGATTACTTAAGTAGGATACTCACTCTTTTGGAAAATCATGGTAAAATAAAAGACATTATTTCCTATAAAAGCAAGATTGTTCCCTCTCATCTCCTATATTTGGATTAAATCATCTTATTTTTTAAAGGATGAAAAAGAAATATCCCGAATATTAGATATTCCCTCTCACACTATGAATATGTGTCCAGTCAAACAATAAACTAGAAAAAATCATTCATTTTATTTGGAAAAATATTTCTAGTTGCTATAAAAACAACTGTATAAATGACCTTGGAATTAGAGAAGGATCCTTCCCCTTTACTTATATTGGGGTCCCTATATTTTAAGGAAACCCAAAAAATACCTAATTTTCTAATATATTTGACCAAATTAAAAATGAACTCTCTACTTAGAAAGAAAAATATGTATCTATGGCTGGAAGAATTTGTCTTTTCAAATACATAGTTGTGTATAAAATGGTTTATTCTATAATGGTTTATAAATGAACTATTAGTGTGATTAAAAATCATAATCTATGTATCAAAAACTTTTTTTGGAGTAGAATATCTCTTGAAAGAAATATTTTCATAGTTTCTTGGATTAATTATTGTATTCCCATTGCTAATGGTGGGATTTGTATTAAGAAACATAATATTTTTAATGATTCCCTTCAGGATAGGCTCAGTTGGACCATTTTAAAAAATAAATCCATGGATTTTAATTTCCTTAGAGGTATATCTTTAAAATAAATCAGAAATAAATCAAATTTATTTGGATTTCTCAATCTTTCCATCCATTAAGCATTATTTCAAGAAGATTATGTCTTACTCTAGATGGTTAGTTAATAAAGAATATTATTTTAATTTTTGGTTGGAAAACTAGAATGGTTTTATCGTTATCTATATGGTTTTACCTATTAACCTACCTTATGATAAAAATATTCCTATAAATTACCTTTTTAACTCCACGAACTTGGATTTACCTAGTTACATTAGTACTATAATTAAAAGTTATCCTTTTGTTAATTAATATGATTTTTTAGTTTGGGAACCTACCAGAAATGGGATATTGGGTTCCAGACATTACTGTAACCATAATTTCATCGATTCAAATAAATATTATTCTTGGTTAAATAACATTGAAAATACATGGGTTAGAACCTACAGGTTCACCATTGTCTAGAGAATAACCCACAATCAAATTCATACTAAAAACTGTTTACAATTATTTGGTATCCAATAATGATCCAAATGTTTTTTATACAACCAACACATAGAGGATGTTGAACATGTTTTTTATATTGTTATACTACATATGATTTATGTAAGTACATATTTTAAATTTTTATCTCATATTGATAGATTTAGACTCCATTCGATTGCATCTACAATGATGCACTACTATGAACACTTCTCAACAGATCAAAAAACTCTTCATAACTATTAAAGCTGAACTGTTTCATGTCATATGGTATTATAGAAACTTGATTATTCACCCTAATAATGCCTTCAATTTAAGTGAATCTCAAGTGAATATTTTCACTGAAATCAGAAAATATTTAATGATAAAAATCGATACATGTCGTAACTTTGTCAAGGACCTTATATTTTTTTGTCGGATGGAAATTCAAGGATGGTTCAGCCAGCTAAAGGACATGATCAATGTATTATACAAATTCCCTCCCCCAGGATGGATCAAAATTAATTTTGACGGTTCTTAAAAAGGAAACCTAGGTCTCTCGGGTTGTGGAGTGGTGTACAGAGATCACAATGGACAAATTATTGGATGCTTCTATGATACTTTTGGTATTGCCTCCTATCTATAAGCCGAGTTTTTAGTGTCGTTATTACAGTAAATATTATCAAGAAAAGAGGTTGGAATGAAAAATGGATTGAAACAGAATCCATAACCATTGTACAGTCCCTCTAAAATGGTATGGTTCCCCTTTCTTGGTCTCTCACAGAAAGATGGTTGAATGGACTCCATCATTTTTCTGGAATCGATCGCATAATTATTCATGCTTATCACGAGGAAAACTCAATGTAGGGTGGTCTTGGAAACAAAGAAGTCAATAACGACATCACATGGTTAGAAATACTTCCCAAATATATAATCCCTTTTTCATGAAAAAGACTATAATAAAATTACCACTTTCATATTTTTTTAAATATGTACCTTTATTATTTTTATATATTGACCAAGGCACCACCATTTTTTTAAAAACTTAAATTAATTTTATTTGTAATGATATTCATTTATTATGAATTTTAAGACAAGAATATTGTGTTTTAATTCAAATATAAACTTAGAAAACGTTCCTAATATGTCATATTTACCTATAAAATTCTTGAAAAAAATAATTCATTCAAATTGTATTACTTTTAATATTTTTCAAATCATTTTTATTATTTTTCTTTTAATTTAATAAATAATCTATCGACGTTGTTTAATAATTTAAGGTTATTATTAAATAAATTAAAATTAAAAATAAATTTTCATGATAAAACATAATTCATATTTAAAGTAAAAATATATAACTTATCTTGTCCTCTTTTATCCTTATATAAAATTTTTAGACATATTAAAGTCTAGATAGTGACGTTTTGTAGATATTCTTTTCTTAAATTAATAAAAATGTCATAATAAAATAAAAATTGTCTCAATAGGCTATATATTGGATAATTGGATGGACATGGATGAAATATACCCATAATATAGGATAAAGGAAATTATTATAGCAATTTTAAAGCCTTGTCCAAAAATTTTAACCATGTTTTATTCATTTTACCCATACTAATGTGAAAAATGTTGACCATGGATACTATTCATAATGACCAAAGATAAAAGATGAATATTCACCAAATTGTAACCATGTGAATCCAAATATAGAATACATTTTTTCAAGGATAAATTCATTGAAGTGGTATAGTTTAATTTAAAATTAAACTCACAAAACGTGAGGAAAAGAAGTTTTCTAGAATTTTTTTCTAAAATACAAAAGGTTTTTATACAAAAATATAACATAAAAATAATTAAAATTACATTAATTGGATTATTAATAATATAATTTAAGTAATTTTATTTTTAAAACCATTTTAAAAAAATTGAACTTTGTAAATTCTTAAAACGAAAAGACAATTTTCAATAAAAATCAATATTTTCACTGTTCATCAAAAAATCAATCTTATAAAAAAAAAATTCTAAAAAATTACATATAAGATAATTTCTAAGTGATGATTTTAAAAATTAAGTTCCCATTTTAAAATATATTTTCTAAAAGTGGAAAAAATTAATTATATTATTTGATCACAACAAAAATAAAAACCATTTTTAGGAATATGTATTTTTAAAGGATATAAGGACTTTATTAAAAATATGTTTGATTTATATAAAAAAATTATACATATTTTTTTAAATTTTTTTTATCATGATTCAATGCACCAATTTAACAGCTTTTTATACCTATATTATAGTTCATTTAGTCTCGGGGTTTCGCGTATCACAAGATATCAAAGAAATCAAATTTTTGATATATCATAAAATATTGAGTTGTTGTGGGATCAGGGTCACATTCATGTGAATATGAAAATATAATCCCATGATTATTCATATGATTTATATCATAACTGTCGTTTGTTTAAATTAAATTTCATTCATAAGTTATATAGGAAAACACATTATAATTTTCTATTGGAATTTGATTTAAATGATACTTTATGATAAGTAAAATTTTTAATCATCAACCAAAATGACAAATCCCTTGTTTAGATAAGTAAAATTTTACCAAGAAGCTATATGGGAAAATACTATATAGACTATCATAAAAAATTTATGTTGCTAAACCTATTTTATTTTACAGAACTTGTATCATGGTCGCACACAAGCATACACATATCATGTGAACCAACGTGCCTTATATGATCAATAAGCTCAGACCACTTACACCCTAGGATAAGATAAAAATCATAGAAATCAAATTACTCAAACATTATACTTGAAAATATTTAACCAAACTATCTTAGTAAAAAATAACAATAATACCAACTCCCTAAAAACATGGACTTCATCTCATAATGGTGTTGTCCAAGAACATGACATGCCATCAATCTGATGTTCTTACCAATATTATCTCTTATCTACTATATCACAAACATTAATCCTAATAAACAATGCTTTGATACCACTTTGTAACATATTTTACTGACTCTCTCTAAAGTAATTACATCAGATCATTACCAGGCCTCATCTATACATCCTCATATGCCAAAGGCTACTGACTAGCAATGAGGGTATAAGTTAATATTGTGGGAAGAATATACCCTTATATCAAATCAGATAAATATAGTGGAAATAATTTATAACCAATTATCATAATAACCAAAAAAATAAATAGACTATATGGAAAAATGTTATAAATTGAAAACATATCCATGGTATAACAAATAAACTATATAAAATGGATTATGAGTTAAGTAGTCATCAACATGATCTCACATGGGTAGATCATAGACATCCCATACCAAAAAAATATAAATAAGTATAATCACCATCTGATCCTTAGCCCCACACTTTATTTAATATCATGTCTCCATCCAAGATATATTTCTTATATATCCCACTCTAGGCCTCTTCCCTACCAGCACCTATGATCCTAAGGTTTACTTGGGTACCAAATTGGCAGGTTCACCCAATCAAGGTGTGATCATGACTAATTATGACACCACCAATGGTTACCCTAACATGACTAGTATATACATTGCATGAAAAAATGATATTCCTAGAATAATGAGATAAACTAGAGGCTTAATTAATAAATCAATATTGATCCTTAGGTTCTAAGTTGAATCTTGAGGTTAACCATACTTTATTTGGAAAGTATTGGATTTATCTAATCAAGTCACATAACTATTTCATTGGTCCACTATGTAACCTCCCATAATAACATTTTATATCATATCAGTATATATAAATTGGGGGAATAGAACCTCCTTCATATATCACCATATATCTTATTCATCAGGTAGATAAGCGGTCCACACAGATATCACCACATGTTATACTCATCATGGGATAAGTGTCTCACCCAGATATCACCATCATGTCATACTCATTGGGGGAATTATCATAATACCTAGATATGACCATATATCATATTCATCAAGAAAATAAGTGGCCCACCCAGATGTCACCTTATCTTATCCCAAGGAATATTTCCCACCCTAGAACCATCCCGTCTCATATTTTATCATATAATATAAATCATTTCTTATGTTAGTCTCTCATCAACACAAGCCATTCCCATCACTGCAGTAATATCAGGCTACAACTATTTTAGCCTCCTTATTTTAACACTCTCTATGGACAACATGAAACCGGGGAACCCTTTATGGTCCCCTAGGTCATATCATAGGGAAAACACTACACATGGGTTCTTTTATCTCATCCACCTCCTAGGTTTAAATCTCATTTTTCATAGGTAATCACTTCCATCAACACATACATGATAAAATAATGGACTAACATATCACACTTGAAATGAAATTTAAATCAAGCCTATGGAATGTAATAATGTTTATCCCACTTCTAAATCCATGCTATGATATTCCTTCCACTAAACCTCTACACATATACTTTTCATAGAATCCTAACTTGGATACACAAAAACAATTCAGTGGATGAGGAACACTGACCCCTCACACCAGTCAACTAGATAAGGGAATCAAGGATATCTCAATATTTCAGAAGGCCTATCCCTAAACCAACAATTCCCAATATTCCATTATACTCTACCCATAGGGTACTATGGTAACTAATCATAAGGTCCATTATGTATCACTAATTTCATTATAACCACTCTTGTTTATTTATATCTTATAAATTATATTTATAGTTAACCCCTCAACCATTAGTGCCTAAGGAATAAAATTTCTGTTTTTGGGTCCATAATAGACCAAGAAAGTTTTTCTCTTCTCATGGGAGTTTTAAAGAACCATTTTATTATTATTTAGTTTATTCAAGATAGATTAAACATCATTAGAAAGACCACATATCACATGAAACATAACATATTTTATAAACCTTAGGGATATCTCTATATCCCACCAACCTTATCCATAGTTATTTACCTTTCAAAAAAGATCACCCACCATCACCTAAGATAATTCATTCCCAACTGAATATATACCATCAACACAGGGCCCTAGATCCATAAAAAATAACCCAAATTAATTATAAATAATTTTCACATTATTCAAATATTAATTAAATAATTTATACATAGGTTGCAATCAATAAATATATCATTATATGGTGTAATACTTCCTAAACCTCGAATAATGTGGTATAGATGACTCACAACATACCCTTGAGCTCATATTTAATATAATCCCTAACACCAAGACTCGATACATAAATTAATATAATTAAAATATGATGAAATGACCAAAATAATTCTAGTTAGTGTATTACCTCAATGATATTTCAAGATAACTAGTGTTTTCATACTCTAAATATCCCCTCTAGACAAAAAAAATGAATATTGCAACATCTCTACTCAATTACACTACTCTTTAGTGTAATCGGACTCTAACCCTAGCTTAGAGACACCAATAGCAACATCTAATAAGGGAGAAGAATAATGGAGGGAAATAAAAGAAAAAATTAACTCAATGCTCAAAGAAGAATTCATTTGAATAACCCCTCACCAAGGGGAATTGAAGGGGGATAGGGGATGAGGTTGATGAAATGGCATCTCCCGATGCTTATGTTTCCCCAAAATCATGAAGAGTTTGTCCTAGAAAAGAATATTATTACCCTGATTTTTAAATAGTAAAAAAGGGCCATATTCATGTAATGTACCTAAGCATAATGTTGTGATTCCCCTTATTGAAAAACCCTTAATTCATTTCCCCTTAGGTCATGCCATGAAACCCCCTAGTAAAATAAAAAACCTATCAACCAATCCCTCAGGGTGTGACCTCACTAGTCATGGAATTTAATGCCTATCCTAGGTAGAACCAAACAACTTAGGGGCACATCCTTCATGGAACAAAAATCTACCAGGACTATAATCCATGGTGTGGTTATATTACCATGAACCTCATCATGGAAGAACATTAGACATCATGTTGTAGCCAGATTTCTCCATGAAAAATAAAAAAAATATATAAGGATTTCCTTTATGTATAACTATGGAATGAAACCCTAGTCATATTGTGTTTCTCTTACATAATATTTTTTCCATAGTAAAAACCCCCAAATAAACATGTCATTCCATGAAACTGAATAGTCATGGATTGACATTCCTCTCTACTATTATTCCTTCCATGGCTATGTCGTGACCCTAATAAAATTTTCCTCATGGAATAACCCTCCTTAATCATGGTGTTAGAGGACTTCTATAACATAAATTTAGTAATGGGTCACCTCATCCCTATTCTAACATCACCTGATCACCTAAACCATCTTTTGTGGATCTATTTATATCTAAAAACATCACTTAGGAATGTTCCAACCTTTGTAATCCCATTTTGATAACCAAATATTCAAACATCCCCTAACCCAAGATCAAAAATTCACATTCCCCCTAATTTTCACCAACCCATAATGGTAAATGTCATTATAAATAGATTTTATATATCAACACAATCGAAAAAGATTCAATTAGAGTATCCAATCACCTAAATATGATTGGATATTTTATATTTATTATGTGATCCTCTAGTCCTTTTAGATATCATAAAACATTATTTATAGATTTCCGATTTTCTATTATAATATTGCATTGGTATTTTCTCAATATACCAAATAAAAAGGTAATATATGGATTTTTACATGTTTGAACATACATCAAGATTCCTAAAATAGATTCATAGTGAATTAATTTCATCTTTTATTACTCTAAATAATTTTTGGTACATTGATTGAGATTGGATTTATCTTCTTTTAGAATTAAAACCAGTGATGTTGAACTTTTTTCAATCCTAAAATATAAAAAAAAAATTAATATATGATTTCTGAAATAATCCCAAAAATTATTGTGATATATTATGGAATGTTTCTATTCCAAATACATATTTATATTCTCATATATCTTCCATTTAAAAATTATTAGAGTTTAATTTCTTATTCTCACCCAATAGACCAGGATCACTCATAGTAAACAATATGTCATCAACATACATAATCGATAATATAATTTACTCCCACCTAAATCTTGGTATATATACATAAATGAATGACAATTTTCAAAAATACAAAGTATAAAATGACATGATTGATCCTAAGATACAATTTTTAGGAATCGTTTTTATGTATATATATTGAATTATTTAATTTAAATACCTTGTTTTCCTTTTACTAAATGGAAAACCTTATTTTTTATTTATATACACATCCTCCTCTAAGTTACCATTTAGAAAAACTTTTTTTAACATCCCTTTGATATATCTCTAAATCATAATGACCTACCAATTATATTATAAATCTAATGGAATAATTCTAAAAAACTAGTGAGAAGGTTTCTTTATAGTGTATTCTATCATTTTGGCTAAATTTCCTAACAAAATGTCTCGACTTATGATGCATGATATTTACATGAGAGTCATGTTTGGTTTTAAAAACCCATTTACACCAAGCTCTCTTGCATCCATTATGTATTTCCACAAGGTCTCATACTTTATTTAATTCCATGGAATTCATATCATTTTTCTTGGAATCAAATAAATTTTCTAAATTTTCATAACTAATGGCTTGGGAATATATAAACTTTATCTTTTTCAATGCTAAGATCATCTTCTAATTCTTGTAGATATACCGCATAGTCATCATAAATGGTTGACCTTGTTTCCCTTTGGGATATTCTTAACACTGTTTCTTATGGTATTATATTATATCTTCATTCTAAATTTGTAAAACCCTGTTTTTTTACTTTATAATAACTTTTAGATGCATTAAATTGAGGAACAATAACATCTAAAGTGAAAGAACAAGAAAATGAAACTTAATCTCTAACTTCTGTAATTTATATATTTTATGGAACCTTACTCTCAAAAAAATATATATTTTTAATAAATCTATAATTTATAGTTTTAATAATTCCCATAATATGGTTGGGAATATAAAATCTATTCCCCTTTGAATTTTATAAAAAATCAAAGAAATATCCACTGATTTTTATCCAATCAAGTATTATTTCATGTGGATTATATGATTGTAATTCTTAATGACACATTTAGGTGTCTCAAACTAGGTTTCATACCAATAAAAAGTCCAAAAGTATCAATTGGAACTAAATAAACCAACCTGGGTCAACTAAACTAGCCACCTAAGTTGGTAGTCACATGGTGTGATAAAACAAAGATAGAAGAAACAAGTCTTGAATATTAAGAAAATAATACATACAATATGAATACAATGTGGAATAAAGAAATACATCCAAGATCCATATAACCCAATCTAAACCATCTAAAAGAAAAAATTAATACAATAAAAAACCAATAAGTCTCCATGTGACCAACTATCACCTTCGAACAAACCCACTATGAAGGTTGCGATAACAAGAGATGCTAGCAAGATACATGATGTCCTCCCCTTAACCTAAATCATGTAATACAACATCTATAACAACCCAAATGAAAAATATGGTTGTGAGAAATAAGCCTAGTAGGATACCACCATAGAGTTTATACAAGGTCTAATAATAAGAGTATAGTAGTTCTAAATTTTAAAATAAAAATAGTTTTACATTGAATTTTCATAAATCCAAACCCATTTATAAAAAAAATAATTTGGTTATCATAAAATCATTTCATATTAAAAAATACAGGGATATGAAAATAATAAGTAATAAAACATTAAATTATATCTAAACAAAATAAGGTAATAATGTAAAAAAAATATCCATGTAATAATCCATCATGTGAAACCATGTGATACTATCTCATGTGAAAACATGTGAACAACCATCCATGAAAAAACCCATCATGTGATAAAAACCCATAAATGAAAAAGAAACTTGTATTAGTCCCTAGATTATAGGAATATGTACAAGAAATAAAATAATCCTAAACTAGGCATGTGTTCATACCAACAGATATCAAGTCCCACTATAGTCTACCAATATCACAAAACCTCTAGTGGCAATACCCACATTATAATGTCTATTCTTGATGAACCCAAGGATCCCAATGATCCAAGATGATAAAAAATCTATTTCAAATCCATTCTCATAATTTATAAACATGTTCAAATTAATTCCAATTCACTTCAGTGTTTGAAAAATGATTTCAAATCAAAACCACCATTCAATCATCTAATAAAACACAAAAACCCATTTTTAACGAAAAACCCTTTAAAAACATGTATACTTCCATGAAATCATTTGAAATGATAAATCACTTAAACTCAAATAAAAAATCAAATGGATTTTACAAGAAAAATAAGAATTTCTTATAGTTAACACATTGTATAGAAACACCTACTTCAAGTACAAAAGTAGAATTATTCTCCTTCAATAACGGAGACAGATGAAGATTAGATCATGTCCTCATAATCCTATATCCACAAGAAACACATAAATCCTTTATTAAACCCCTTATACCTAGATTAAATGGTATCTTTGGTTTATAACGATAGAATATGACAAAATACCTATAGAGGATCTAAAAAAAGAAGTTAAAATAGATCAAGAACACAACATACCTCAAGATGATCCATTAATAATAAAGGATTTCTTACTATAATCTCAAGGGTAAAGAATCCAAATATTTTTGGAAATATTAATTTGATCCAATATGGTATTAGGGAGTAATTATATACTAAAATAGGGCCTAATTGATTTTTAAAAATAATTTTTAGTGTATTAAAAACTATATGCATGGTTTTTTGGGGAGGCCACACGGTTAGGAGTAAACTTGCACCTTAATTATAAACCATATACATATATTCTATTTGGGGTTAATAGTTTGGTTGAATGGTTGCTTTAATTTTGTACCGACCATATATAACCCCTCTAATTATGGGTTCATCGTTTGGAGGGGTGGCCACATAGTATGGAAAAACCATGTGCCCCCTTCTAGTAGCTCATGCTTGGCCACACGGTTTCCCGGAAAAAAACCACATGGTTTTTTATAACCATGAACCAACTGTAGATAGACCCAATGTATTATAAAATTTCATAAGAACTCCCAAAATGACTCCAAATAAAACTAAATGAAGGTAGTAAAATGTTATAATCTTTCCACCATAAAGGATTTCTATCCACAAAAAGTGATTAAGATTTAAAAATAACAAAAATAGAAGGCTGCTTCTACCTTATCAATTATTCCCACTCCCACATCTCCTGGCTATCTCATCTACACTACCATTGTATCCAAACTAGAGGAATAATTTCACTATGGAATACTTTATCCTAGAGATACATAATCTAATCTGGTTACTCAAAAACAGTGGTATTAGGCTCAAGATCAACATCCTACCATTCAATCACATGGGAAGGATCCGAGTGATACCTCCTCAGATGTTAAACATGAAAAACATCATGGATCAAGGTCAAATGAGATGGTAATTACAACTGATATTACACCTTTCTAAGTCTCTCTATAATCTCAAAGGGGCCAACAAACCTCGATGCAAACTTACCCTACTAACCTAACTGATAATGTCCCATGTGACATGAAACTTTGAGAAAATCTTGATCACTGACCCTGAACTCTAGTTTCCTTCAATGATGCTCTACATAATATTTCTAATGGATCTATTATATGAAAAACCTATTTCAGATAAACTACACTTTTTTGTCATTTCTTGAACAAGAGTTGATCCAAACAAATACCGGTCTCCCTACTCTACCAGCATAAGGTATATCTATATGGATTCATATAAAATGCTTCAAAAGGTTTCATCTTTATCCAACCCAGATAAATTTTATTATAAGAAAATTTTACCAAAGGAAAAAAGCTTCCCAAGATCCTCTAATATCAAGCACAAAATCTCATTTTATATCCTCAAGAACCTAGATAGATCTCTTTGTCTGTCTATACATATGTGGATGATAACATGTTCTCAATTTCAACCGGTTACCTATTAACTCTTGAAAAAAAATTAGAACCTATATGTGAGCCTCAGGTTCCCATCAGATACAATCATATAGGGAACCCCATGAAGGCTCACAATCAATCAAACTTACATGTCTCTGATATGTTCCACTTTCATCATCCCTTTAATAGGTAATAAATGATCCGATTTCATAATTCAATCAATGATCTCCCAAATCAAATATTTCCCAGCAAGATTCCCTAGAAATCAAATGACGAAATCCATGGAAATTTCATCCCACTTCCTCATCAAAATTTGTAAAGGTTTTAACAAGCCTACAGGTCTCTAGTGTTCTGCCTTAATTTTCTTACATGTGAGATACCTGATACAAAATTTTTAATGGACAACATCTCCCCAACCACCAATACTGATGTCTCAAGTCATGATACCTATTTGTATCCACAGGGTGCATGGACCAAAAATACTAGTGTCCAATTTCCATCAACTCTTTTCCTAGAGAAAATGGAACAAACAACCTACTATAAAATCACAAAGCTCCACTAGGGGACCTGTAACGACCCGAAATTTTGAATAAATTTTGTTTCCTAACTTTGTGTGTTATTTTATTTTATACTCAACAAAACTATTTCATTTAATAAAATGAGTATAATTAAAATAAGACCGTTAGAAACTAAATGTTGTTATTATTGTCTATAAATACAAGTGATCTTGATTAATTAATATAGAAAGAAGATTCAATGGCCCCATCCAGTAGTCTTGGGCCGATTGAAGCCCATCTGACGGAACTTGGGAAGAAGGTAGCACCTTTGGGCTTTGCTCTAGACCAAACCCAAACTGAACTTCATCATGTGAAGCTAGAATGGAATCAGCTTTACGAGAAGTTCAAGATGATAGAAATCACTACTCAGGAAATGTTGGATGAGCCGCCCCAAGATTCTATCACCCCAGAACACCTTACTCTTAGGTCCTATGCTGGCGTTATAATGGGTTATGTAACGAGACTTTAACTGCCTTGTGTAATCCTTTGATTTAAATAAAAATTTTGATTTCTTCTTATGATGAATTTTTTGAAATTTCAAATGTCTGGATAAATATAGTATGCATATTATTGATGAATTTTAGAAAAAGGATATTTTAAAAATATTTATGTGAACCTTAAATAATTAAAAATATGTAATGATTTTCAAAAAATGGTCTTCTACAGTTATGTTTAGTATGAAATTTAGAGTCTAATAAGATCAACATAATTTTTTATGAATAGTAATTTATGAATAGTGATTTTACACTTAGGAATAGTAATGTGTCCAAATTTATTAGTAATCTCACTTAAAGAAAGTATTAATATAATTTAGGCACCCTGATTAAGTAATGTGATTCAATAAAATAGGTAAATAAATGTTTTAGAAATTATTGGTTAAGTATTAGTTTTCTCCGGTGAATAGTTTTTTTAATTAAAAATTCAATTAAAAATATTTAGAAACTTATTTTTATAAAATGGAGTTCATTTTTGAATTCAGAGCATCTATATTAGGTTATGGTGATTTTTGGGGATTTTTCTGAAAAAAATGAATTTTCAGTGAATAGTGTTTTTATTTAAAATTTAAATTAAAAAAATTAGAAAATTATTTTCATAAAATGGAGTTCATTTTTGAAATCATAGCATCAATATTTGGTTAAGGTGAAATTCTGGAATTTTTCTGAGAAAGTTGAATTTTCGGTAAATAGTTAAAATACAGTTTTTGAGTTTCTGGTGTTTAATGACATCATTAAGAATGTAATAATTATGAAATACTTCTGGTCAACTTATTAATAGTAATATAATGTATGAGGTGTCCCAAGTTTCCAATACCATGGGCAAGCCCATGGTTTCACCAATATCGCCAATGAGGTGTCCCTTGGCCATTAATGCCTTGTCCTCTCACTTCCCCTATAAATACCAAGTCATTCTCTCATCCTTTCCATTCCAAAATCTTCCTCAACAAAGTTCTGGTCTTATTACCTCTCAATAAGTCCTCCAAAGGTTCCCTCAAGCCTCCCAAGGTCCCAACCTTGAAGCGTTTGAAGTTACTCTTCAAGGTAAGGGATCCTACCTCTCTCTTTCGTTTCAAGTACTCTTTTGTATGTCATTTCATTTAAGCCCCATGTTATTATGTTGGGGGACATTCTTTTATATTCCTATTATTTCCCTTTTCATGATCATATGATGAGAGATCCCCTCTTACTTTCATCATTTCCTTTTATGAATTTTTAAATGGCACCGTTAGGCTGCCAAATTTTTGTAAGAGATTCTTTCACTCTTCCCATTTTCAATGTTCTACTTTCATGTCAAGTCTTTAAAGTTACTTTTATCCATGTTGGGGTATTATCTATATATCCATCATACTGTAATCATTATTTTCATATGAGTATAGACCCTATTTTATCTCATCAATTCATTTTTTTGAAGTTTTAATTGATGCTGTTAGGCTTCCAAATTTTCATAAGAGAAATCTTATTTTTGTCTTCCTTTCAAGTTTTTCATTTAATATGGTATGTCCTTAAAATTTCATTACCATGTTCTTATATCCTTTATATTCTGTCCCTCTACTATTTTATGGATCATTTATTAGTGGTTGACCCATGTCCCCTCTCTTTTCAATATTTTCTAAAACCCTACAACACAGCCGTTATGCTGCCGAATTTTTGTCTCAAAATGTCTCTCTCTTTTTTTCAAATTATTTTATTTTATTAAGTGAATACTCAAAACTATTTATTATATAGGGGTATTCACATATATACCAAAATTTTCTATTTTAAATTCTGGGAGTTACATACATGAACCTTTCTTTCCATTTCTGTGGGTTTAAAGTGACATAAAGATCATGTCTTTAAAGCAGTTTTTAAAAGGTTAAAGTTTATGAAATGAAACCATTTTATTTTATGCTATATAGGTTATTTATGAAATTTTTGATGGTGATATATGTGTTTCACATGATAATAAATACAAATTAAGGGTGCGCCCTGATAGCGCTCCAATTAATTATATAATGATATAATCTCTAGTGATTACAATTCTAACGATACCTCGGTGAATAACCTTGGTAAATTTTTAATGACACCTTGGGGATGGACCTTGGTGATACAAAAATGATTGTCTAAGTTAAATTTTGTATCCATAGATTCAATTTATGAAACATGTTATTTTTATTATGATATGCCTCGTGATCTCTTTCTCATGCCTTAAAGTTAATTATCATGACTTTATTGATGTATCTCAAGTTCACATGTAAACTGTTTCTCTTGTTTCCCTTACTGGGCCTTCTTCTCACCATTTCCTTTAATGTATGCTCCCAGTTTATGAGATGTATTAATTAACTTAGTGTGAAAAATGAATAATCCTTACAAGTGGTTTAGAAGAATTTTTTATGTTGTTCTCATGTTTTATGTTCCTGATTTCCAAGACATTATACTTTAAAGATCCTCTGTTTGAAAAATGCAATGAAATGTTATGTAATTAAAAGGCAGGATGCTATAGGACTGATACCACTCACTCGAGATCTACCCACCATAAAAGGATTCACCAAATTATTGGAAATCATTCCTTATCACCTTATTGAGATGATATTTCTCATCAAAATATTATTCATATTTCATCAATGTGATGAACACCTTTCCACCAACCTCTTTCACTCCCAATGCCATTTTAGCAAACCAACTCATCAGAGACCACTCCATAAAAAGTCTAAAGATACTCCACCCAACGTCTCTATCACAAGTTCAGATCCATCATAGTAAAAATATATTTCCTACTCTTATGATCATAATACTCTATAAAATTCTCCCCAAATACATAGTGACAACACATTTTGAGTTCATAAAGAAATATTTCCAACTCAAGATCATAGGTAGAGTAGTTGTTCTCATGAGGGTATAATTCTCAAGTGTCATAGGCCACCACCTATTTTCCCTACATCAAGACACATCCCAAACCCATACCATAAACATCACAAAAAAACATCATAACCCGAACCTAGTTTAAGAAGAATTAAAGTGGGTGCTGAAGTAAACATCTCCTTCCGTTCTTCAAAGGATCTCCAACATTTGTTATTTCATTCAAATTTTACACCCTTGTAGGTTAATGCTACCATAGAAGATGTGATATTGGTGAAATATTGAAAAACCCATCTATAGTAACTATCCAATCATAAGAAACATAGGATCTCAAACACATTTCTAAGATTCTCCTAGGACAAAAAATGATGTATATTTTCTGGATACAGTGAGACACCCCTCTCAGATATCACATTCCCTTGAAATTTCACTTCAAGGATCCAAAAATTACATTAGAAAATCTTACCATATATACTATGTTCCTTAAAATTTTGGTGAATACTATCCAAATGATCTATACTATCATCCTATAACATAGAGTGCACCAAAATATCATTCAAAAACATAATAACAAAATAGAACAAGAAACAATGAACTATTTAGTATGTTAAAAAAACAAATATGGTAGGAGCATTAGTGTGACTGAATGGAATAACCAGATACTCGAAATGCCTATACCAACTCCTAAATGTTTTATTCGGTATATCCTCTTCTGAGGCTCTCAACTGGTGTTACCCTAATTGAAGTTCAATATTTGAAAACTGAAATTCCCCTCTAATTTGTTAAAAAAATCATCAATCCTGGGAAAATGATATTTATTCTTAATAGTCACTTGGTTCAACTTTTGATAATTCATGAAAAGTATGAGACTCTTGTATTCCTTCTTAGAAAATAGGACTAGTGAAGCATATTGTGACATGATATTATAAATAAATACCTTAGCCTTTAGGTCCTCAAGTTGGAACTTAATTTCCACCAAATCAGTATGTACCATTCAATAAGATGGCATAGAAATGAACATCATACCTGGGAGTAGGTCAATAGTAATATTGACCTCTCCATGTGATGGTAAAATATAAAAATCATCCAGAAAGACCTTAGGGTACACACACCATGATAGGAAGTTAAATACCCAAAAAAGGTTCAGTTAAATTAAGAAACATATCTGATATTTTCCATGATATTACCCCGGTATAGTGAACAACAGGACCCACCCTTCCCCATCTAGAGTTACAATCAACCTGAAAAACAAGAGTGACCCCATCAGAAGATAAAATATTAAACTCGAAGATGATAATAGTCTATATTTTCCTTAACACCAATCATCAAATCCATGCCAATTATGAGGTCGAAGATGTCTATATCTAGAACTAAAAATTCCCATGTCAACTAGTAGTCAATTATCATCACCTGACATAAGGGACACTTGAAACCTAGTTCGAAAATATTTCCCAAAGCCATGGAAAGATCTAACAAGTATAGAATAAGTTTAAAATTAAATAAAAAAACTCCAACTAACTTTAAAAATATGAAAGATTGAGTAACACTCGTATCAAAAAAAAGCTAACACCATATAAGATGAAATAAACAACGCACATCTAATAGTAGATGGCCCTACTTCATATTCATCTGGAACACACATTATCACATTATTTCATCTAGTAATAGCCACATAAACATCCCCCTTAGATTGATGAATAAATGAACCACCCTTATAATAATCATTACATACCTAAAACCATTTGTGAGATTGAATCCTTCCTTATATCCCTGGGATATTATTTCAAAAAAAATTCTTTAGGTAACTTGATTGTATACAATGATGGAAATTATTATGATCCTCCACATAGTTAGTCTTGGTATTACTATGACTTTCACACTAGTATCAGATGAACTATTGTTTCCCTAATGAAACCCCTCAAACTAGTCTTGAGGGAAACGACCACCCTTTAACTCTCTTTTCTTGATATAAAATGCACCTTGGATAACAACAACACCAAATGATGCTCCACCCAAACCTAAATTTCCATTTATGTCTACCTTATACAATGATGATTTGTCGAATACCTCCAAAAAGTGTAGAAGAAACATGAGAATCAACATCAACCAAATATCTAACCTCAATACCAACTCAAACCTTCATTTATTTAGGTATTAATTGGTGACAATCTCTATTTCTAGATGCACTAGCTTAGAAAAAATGGAGGTTATTATCTTGAATGGTATGTTCCTTCACTCCAAGGTTATAAACTCTCGAGTATTCTTTACATGTAATGTCTCTAGGTAAAACTTCAAATTGAAAATTTCTTAAAAAAAGTCTTGTTAAGATCCACATGCAACATAGCATTCACAATAGATTCCCATTATCTCCTTCCAGGTAATTTGAGCATATACATGGAAAAGAACCCACTTTAGTGTTTTCGGGTTTCTTCAAAAAGTTGAATATTATCACATTCCACTAAAGCCACTTCTCATATTCTTCATATCCTTTATCACCAAAAAAATATTCCTGGATTTTTGATAGTAAATTCCAGTCCATGACCCACTACTCATCCTAGTTCTTAGGAACCCACTTGACCGAGAGTCTGAACTGTACATATTACAACTTCCACCAAAGGAGGTTCCACTAGAGGATTAACCTATGGATCCTGTATCAAAGCTTCATCTCTCAAATTTGGAAGATATTTTATTGGATGAATTATCTATTAATCACAAGTAAATGACCAATCATCTTTAGAACATATTCCAAAATATTAGGATCAAAATAAAAAAAATTATCAATGCATTAAAACATCATGAATTTAAATAAATAATGAATTCCATGAATTAAATTAAAAACTTTAAGAAGGAATGGATCCATTTAAATAAAATCCACATCAAATTCATTTTAATGTACTCAAATACCAAGTCTCAAACTTGGTAAAAATTTTCTAACCACCCATGGTAACTTAACTTCATACCCAAAAGTGAGCTGGCCAGGGACCCTCCTGTACTTACTACCGAAATTAAAACAATCCTAAATAAATTATACCCAAGATACAGAACCAAACTCAGGAATTGTTAACACAAATCAAGTTGATCCTAGATCTAACACTATTTTGTAACGAACCAACCTAGGACAACTAAACAAGCCACCCAGGTCAGCTATCACATGGTGAGGTACAACAAAGATAGTGGAAATAAGTATTAAATATGAAAAACAAGACATACAACTAGAGTAAAATTTATAATAAAGAGATACATCAATGATACATGAAACAAAATCTAAACCATCTAAACCATAAAAGCATGAAAAGAAAAAAGCAAACAAGTCTCTATGTAACTAACCATGACCTCTGAACCAACACAATACAAAGGTTACAACAATGAGAGATATCAGTATGATACATGATGCCCTATAATTTACTTGGATCCTATAAAATAGTCTATAAAAATTCCAATGGAAAAATATGTTTTGAGAAAAAAGATCAGTTGGATACCACCAAATATTCTATACAAATTCTAATAACAATAATTTAGTTGTTCTTCCTTTTAAAACAAAAATATTTTTATAATGAATTTTATTAAATCAAAAACCCATTTGTAAAACATTTCCTTTACTTTTCATAAAATCATTTCATATTCACAAATCCATGGATATAAAAAATATGAGTGATAAAACATCAAATCATATACATACATTATAAAGTAAGAAAGTAAACACATATCCACGTAATAATCCATAATGTGAAACCATGTGATATGAACTCATGTGAAAAAATGTGAGCAACTATCCAAGAAAAATCCATCATGTGATAAACAAACCATAAATAAAAAAGCACTCATTATTAGGTCCTAGCATATGGAAATATGTATTGGACATAAAATAATCCTAAATGAGACATATGTTAGTACCAACTGAAATCGAGTCCCACCATAGTATGCCAATATCACAAAACCTTTAGTGGCATTATGCACACTACAAGTGACATGTCTATTCCTGATGTACACAGGGTTCCCAATGTTTCAATATTTTAAAAAATCCATTTCAAAACCATGCTCTAATTTTATAAAATGTTTTAAAATAAATTCTAATCAAATTCGTTCTTTGAAACCCCATTTCCGAATCAAGACCATTATTAAATAATTTAATCAAACACACAGTGTTCAAAACCCCTTTTTTTAAAGAAAACCCCCTTAAAGAATGCATCTTTCCAAAAAAATTTATAAAACCAAACATCACTTCAACTCAATGAACAAACCAAAGTAATTTTACAAAAATAATAATAAATTCATTTAATTAACCCATTATATATAGACACCTACATCAAAAATAGAGGTAGGACTATTATCATTCGACAATGGAGACTGAGGAAGAGTAAATTGGGTCCTCATGATCCTAGATCCATAAGAAACACATCAATATTATATAAAACCCATTAGATTCAGTTTAAAAATCCACTATAGATTCCAATTAAATGAGAGGAGAAAAATTCTAGTGAGGATCTATAAGGATGAAGGTAATCCAGATCAAAAACACAACATAACTCCAGATAATCCATCAAGAATGAAGGATTTCCTCATATAATCCTAAGGATAAATCCTCAAAATCACCGAGGAAGGATTAAGTTGAGTAAATATGAAATTAGGCGGTCATTAGAGGTTAAACTAATTCCATTTAGATTTTAGAAATTAATTTTCATGGTATTAAAAACCACGTGCATGGTTTTCTAGGGAGGCTGCATAGTTAGGTGTAATCGTACATCATATAAAGAGCTTCTATTTTGGGTACACAGTTTGGTTGCATTGTAACTTTAACCAAGATCCATATTCTCATAACCCCCCTAGCTATGGTTACACGGTTCGTATGGGTGGCCTCATGGTTTGTAAAAATAGTGTGCTTCCTTTTAATAGCTCATGATTGGCCTCACAATTTCTTGGTCCAAACTACACAGTTTTCCCTAACCATGTTCCAACTATGCACAGACCCAAGGGCTTCAAAAATTTCCCAAAAACTCCAAAAAATGAAACCAAAGAAAGAACCAACCCAATCACAGTAAAAAAAGGGTCAAGAAGTAACTAAATTAAGGTAACAGAATGTTACAGTAACTGATTTACTAAGAACTCTATTCAATAAATACATGGTATTTTTTTAATCATACCTCTATAATGATAAGGGTAAATACATATTACATAACATTCTCTTAACCATTTCCATAAATGGTCTATTATTTATTATTTATACAAAATTTTCTTATGGTGTCCCTGGAATGATGTATTGAGTACATATTCTAAGACTTTCTTGAAATTATTTGAATGGATGAGCATTTTTTTCACTTTCATCAAATTTTCCATATTATTCATCACCTCAAATAAACCATATTATTGTAACCCTTATATATAATTAACTTTTAAATCCATTTATATAATTATTTGATGTGTATATTCCATGATATATCTTTTTCAACAAATAGTCATACCCATAATATGAAAAATCATCAATAAATGTAGTGAAACATTTTTCCATACAAAAAGAATTGACATTAAAATATCTATATATGTTAGTATGTATAATATCAAGGATTTAAGTTCTTGTAGTGTCAAATTTCACTATTTATTTTTATTTACTTTCCTTTAATATAGTCCAAAAAAATAGTTCAATAAAATCCAAATCTATTATAATTTCAAACTTAATTAATATTTACAATATTTCTTTGATAATATAACCTAAATATTTATTCCATAAAAAATAGGTTTAGTACAAAAATTATGATCCAAGTTCATAAAAGTATGATCATATAATTATAAATATTTATTTTAAATGATCGATCACATAATAAACTATATCCAATCATACATGTATTGTAAGTACTCGGACCCTCTCAACCCATTAATTTGTATTTTTTGAGTGTTCAAGGAATTAGTAGAATCATATATGAAGAGTGGTAGAGTTTAAGATAAGATTTTGGTTAAGAGAGTTGATTCAGGCATGAAAGTATGCATTATTCCATGGGAGGTCAGATGGGAGGATGTTTCATTACATGGGGAGGTATCATGGCTCTAAGACATCAACCATTAGAGGTAAGAAATTTCTTGATCATGTAAGGAAGTCATGTCACAACACGACATTTTTGGTCATGGAATGTATAATTTCAAGTAGTATTTTTTGTAAAGTATAAAATATAATTTTTTTGGTATTTTACATTAAAAATGTGTTTATTTAGCTTCCATATTTCCTTTAATAGTTTTTAGGTCATGGTGTAGAGGATTTTCTTATAGTGTGATGGAGTTATGATAGATTATTTATTCTTCCTTGAATGGAATTTGTGATGTTTCCATAGCTTACATGGAATGAGCCCCTTGATATTATTTATTTAGTTTATTTTATTATGGAATTCTTTGTAGTGGTCTTAGGTGTCATCACATAAATCCCTAAGAGGATAGTATAATGTTTTCTCTAATTGGGGTCCATGACATGGTGATAGTGTTAATTTTGTGACCTCCCTTCAAATTATTAATTTAAATGTGGATGACCATGTCTAAGTGGGAAGATATAAGTTAGATTTACAGTGTTATTTTAAAAGTCTCTATAGAATTAGACCCTTTGTGGAATGATCATAGTATATTGTATCACACCTCCTTAATTTCCATTGTTAGTATAAATTCAACATTCCCTCCATTTTTTTTTCTATTTTAATTTATTTCTCTTGAACATTAGGTGATCAATGGTGATTAAATGGAGACCATTGAGCATCCCTTGGTTGGATTTAGCCCCAAGATTCAGGAGATTAATAGTTTTTTATTTGAGGTGATATTTCCTTCTAGTTTACTTCATTTTCTCTCATTATATCATTTTGGGAGTTTGGGGTAGGAGTGGAGGTTCAGTTTTGGAGATTTTGGGTTGTGGATTTTAATGGGAATTAATGTGTTTTACATCACTACATTTTCCTTGAATGAATTAGGGTTTTATTATCTTCCTCTCTCTATTTTTTCATGTCCTTTTAGACGCTTCAGTTGTGGCAGGGGATTTATAGACTCTTCTTCTATATTATAGAATAATATGCATCACTATCTTACTATGAATTCATACACATATATTATTTAGATTAAATATTCCATGTTATTTATTTATGATTTGTTGAGGGTCTTTAGTTGTGAGGTAGTGTGATATGTTCGGAATTAGTTTTCTAGAAGAATGGTCTAAACAAATATAATAATATGGTTAAGAGGAAATAAGAAGGGGTATGAGTATCACATGGGTTTTATGAATTTTAATGCTATTTTTTGTGTGTTGTTTTATTTTTGACTAGTTTTCACTATTGAAATTCTCTTATTGTTGAAATTTTTGAGGAACCTTTACACCTCCACAATTTGATAATTACTTTAATTTGGTAATGATAATGGGGTGGTTGAAATTTAGAATTTGTGGTGATATTATTATTATTGATTATTTATACTTTATGTGTTGAGATTTTTTGTGTCTCCCTTTAATATGGATGAATAAGGTTCATTAATGAAAGATGGTAATGGAACTTATGCTGAAATTTGAGGGTAGTGGATTAGATAGGTAATATAAAAACTAAATGACTTTTTATTTTTATAAAGGTTGGTGTCAAATGAAAATGAGTGTAATAAATGGAATATAGTTGGCAAAGATTATTATAGTAAAGAATAGTGGACTGTTATTAAACTATTAATGATCAAGATTTATGAACACAGTTGGAATAAATATGATAAAATATTAATGAATAACTAGGAATGGGATGTGGGTTGATTAATGGTTTGGAATGAGTGAATTAATGGAATAATAAATCCAATGAGGCTATAAAATAGAAAATAGTGGGAATGGGAACGATGTGGAAATGTGGAGTTGTTTCCCATGTGGTCTCATATTTCCTAAAGATGGGTTATTCTATTGATGATGTTGATTAATTTTGAAGAGTGTTGTTTTGGAGTGTGTTTATTGCTTTTTTGTTAATATTATGAAATTTTTTTTGTGTAAATGATGCGGTAAAGTAGGAAAACATGTGGAAATTTCATGGGATGTAATGGATTGAAGTAGGTATAAAAATAAAGGCTATAATGGCCAAACATTAAGTTTGTGATATACTGGAAGACCATATATGGTAGATACGATAATATTATATGGTGGGTGATATTCATGGTAGGAGGAGAGAACAATGTTTTTGTACTATATGTTCATGATTCCCTACTATGAGGACAATATGATATACAATTATGATGCGGTGAAATATAGATTATTATATGGTGATGATGATGATGTGGTTATGGATTTTTTGAGAATGATGTGGATATGTTGTTATGGGTGGGGTGAGTATATGAAAGGGGTAGGTCACGAGGTTGATTCCCAATGTGTTTATGTTACCCTACTGATATTTTTTTTGGAATGAGAATAACTGATGATAGGGTTATGGATATACAATGATGTGGTATGTGGTTGTGGTGTGGTATCTATGGTTTGGAAGTCATGATATGTAGATATGTGTTTTTGTGGTTGTTTGTGGTATGGTTTTATGGTTAGGATATGATGTTGATGTTTTTTATTCATGGGTCCCTAGTTAGTTAGTGAGGGGGGTTTTATCGGCTCACGATAGGTTTAAGTTAGAGTAGTCATTGTACTGATAGGTGGGAGTAGTGGTGTATTTTCAAGACCTTTTATTTTATTGATTTTAATGATGTTTATGTATTTGATGATATTTCCTAGTTATTGAATGTGTAATTGGTTAAAAAATGGTTATATATATTGTGAGAAATTTAGGAAATCATGGTAAATAAGGTGGAATATGGGTATGGTGATTCATATTTCCATTACTTATTTATTTTTATTTGTGATTATGTTTTTCTTGGTTGATATTTAACCATTTTATGATTTGATATCTTTTTCAAATATATGTTGACCTATTCAGAATCATGATCTACTGATTACTCCTAATGTTTTACCCCTCTATATTTTTCTATGTTTTTATAGGATAATTTATAGAATATTGGGGCTGCAGTTTGAGTATCTCATATGAAGTTCAGTGGATGTTTTGGGGTATCGAGATGCATAATTCAATATTCTTTCAAATTGTTTTAAACATTAGAATATATATAAAATTTTTCCATTAAATTTATTACTAACTAGAAATTATTAATGTTGATTGGTGGCTGTTATTTTCATCCATGGGATGTAATGAGGGTAATTCCTCGCATATTCATATTGTATACCCTTTGTGTTATACACCATCCTAGGTCTTATTTGAGGAATGATTTAGGGGTCACTATTTCCTTTTCTAAAGATCAAGGAGGGATTCTAGTAGGTTCGGGTTATGAAAAAAGTTATATTAGAGATTTTGGTTGAGAACGTGGGTGGATTTTGAAGTGAGGAACATATGAGAAATAGAATGGGGTTGGTAGAAAACTGGTAAAACTGAATAATAACATATTATCTAGAATAAAGATACCATCTAGGATACAAATATTTTAGGGTCCCTATAATCTTATTCAAATTCTTTGATAACCTATTGAAAATGTTTAGGTGAAAGTTTAGCTATTTCATGGTAGAAATCATATGAAGATATATGCATCAATGTCATTAGTTTCACTAACATTTCTATTTTAGGTCTTATTTTTGTTTCTATGATTAATTTTTTTCTATTGTTGTTGATGATTTATTGTTCTCTAACTAAAATGATTACATAAACTTAAGGGGAAGAGTAAAATGGTTATTGACTAGAATATACGGTTTAATGAAACCCTTTTCAAAACATGGATGTGTTGTTCCCGTGCTTGATACAACTAGGTTTATCTTATGTTGGGGCTCTCATAAAAGACAATAATTTTATAATTTAATGAGACCAATAAGGGATTGGGTTCACTCCCCCTTCCCAGAAACATAGTGTATAGATTCCATTAAGGGATTGGTCTCACTCTCCATTTCCAAAAACATATAATCTCATGAGATATAAATCATTTATCAAATCATTATAGCTTGATATAGGTCCCACCAATCACATAATGATAAACCATACATATTTGTTCCATAATAACTTGAAAACATTAATAATTCATTTATATTGATTGGCCCATGAAAAATAAATGGGTTTCATGAATATATCCATAAGACATAATCATAATCCATAAAAATCAATAAATTAGATTTCATTTATTTATAATATTCTCATTTAAGCACGAGAAACATCAAATTATGTCTATATAATTGAAAACACTTTTATAAGAGCATTAAAATTTACTTAGATAAATAAAAAGGAATACCATTTATATTTTTGATATATTTTAAGAAAAAAATTATAAAAAAAGGAATGTAATTTTTTTAGAGAAATCATGAAAATATAGAGATTATGTTTCTTAAAATTATCTGAAAAATGCGATAGAAAATAGATTACTACAAAAATTATTAAAAATAGATTACATTCGTACAATTATAAAGTAAAAAATTACTAAAAAATGACAAAATAAACATTTAAATATAATTTAGAAGGATATTTAAAGAATATTTTTATAAACTATTTGAAAAGATAAATCCCAATAATGTAACCTTTTAATGAAATAAAGGTCGAGTCCACAAATTTTGAGTGTAATTTAAAAGATATGAATATGAATAATATTTCAAAATATATTTATTCAAACACACATTTTTATAAGAGAAATAAAGATTACTTTTAAAAATATTTAAATTGAAATATAAATATCATAATACTTAATAAATATATATTTCTAAATAAAAATGATTACATTTTAAGTAATAAGAAATATTTATCTTGAAGAGAAAGTTCTGAATTGAAAAGAAGAGGTATGGTCGGTTTTTCATACTAGCAGCACAATAAGTGAATTACGAAACAAAAGGGAAAGTGAGATTTTATGAATAAATTTAAAAACAATAAATAACTATAGGATAATAAAATTTCTAGGTTTTAGAGAGATGAACTTTTAATTTCCCTATATGGAGGTTCAAAAATAAATAATCTTGAATTTAGGATGGATTTGTGAAGAAACCCAAACCTTTTTTTTCTCCCAAATTTCGTGAAAGATCATTAACATTATATATAATAAAAATAACAATTTTAACCACTTATTTAACAACCTTATTTATATATATTACCATTTAAATTCTTAAATTATAATCATTCTCTACAAAAGTATTAGTTATTTAATGTTTATTTTCATCATCAGATGTTAGTAATTTGATTGTTTCATACATTTTTTCTAATGGAGCCATAAAAAAATTTATTGGGTAATAATTATATCATTATTAGATTAAAATATGTATTTAAATCTTTTTTAAATTATTTATAAATACTTACGATCATTTTATTGAAACTATTGATATCATTTGCGAGAACAGGATTCATAATAAGCTTGTTTGGGGAAATTTACCGATATGAACAGATTACTTTATAAAATTGTTAATTTTTATTTCACACTTTAATAAATATATTAATGATATATAATACTCATTAATATAATATATATTTTAAATTATATTTTAGAACTATCCATTTAATTAGGCGATAAAAATTAAAATATTTCGTTCATGGAGATAGCAGCCTGCGCATAACCCCAACGATGTTTTCATTTTCCAGTGGACATAATTATTAATAGAATGAATAGTTTATATTTATATAATATTAATAATTTCATAACTATAATACGTATTCAATAAATAAATTATTATAATCATCCATATATGGTAGTGATGAAAAATGAAATATTTTATTTATGAAGATGGTGGTTTGCACGTACATGACGACGTTTTCATTTTAAAATAGTTAAGAGGAAGGTAGAAAATGATTTTTCCCCAAAAACAAAATTTATTTATAATAATGATATCTATTTAATTATATATATATATATATATATTATAATTAGTTTTTATGATGTTGTATGATAAATATAAATAATAAAAGATTGGGGAGTGGATAATATTCATGTTGGGGACTTGAATTTTCTCTTGACAAAAGTATTAGAAGTAGAGGATATGAAAAATTAATTTTAATGAAGGGATAAAAAAGTGGAAAGGTATTCTAGGATGGGAAAATGGGTATGGTTATAATAGAAATTAAAATGATAGAGTGGATTGAAAAGGGTGTAAGTGAGCTCCTTTTATTGGTGAAAAGAGGTACTTTACAGGAAAAAAGAGTAACGTGAGAGATAAATATATAATAACATGGGATTTAGGCGATTTCGGTAGAGAAAGGATTGTGAGACATGTGATAATTAAATTCCAAACTAATATAGGTCTTTTAAAAGGTTTAGTTTTCAAGTAAACTTAGTAATATTCAATCCACTTTAAGTTTCATATTTTTACCCATATTAACCTTAATTAAAAATTTCCCATGGAATTTTTTTTACAGAAAATATAAGATAACCCATACTAATAATTTTAAATGTTATGATTATGAATTTATAATAAATTTAATATAATTAAATTTCTAAATACGAAAAAAATTAATTTTAAATGAAAACATAGATATATATAAAATTGTGTTCATAGAAAAATATATTTTTATACATTAAGTGTTTATATTATTATTTCCTATAAATTACTAATTTAAATTTTGTAAAAACATTTATATATCTGAAAACAATATTATAGTATTTATTTAAAATATATTAATTAATTTATTTAGGTAAAAGTTACTTAATGTTTATAAAAACAGTTATTTAAAAAATAAATGTTTTATCATGGTTATTAATATTTAATTCGGTAACTTATTAAACAAAATTTCTAGAGTTGGTAAAAATTAATTTTAATACACGCATGCAAAAATAATAAAAATATTTGTTAGAAAAATGTATTTTTTAATCATAAAATTAATTTATTCAAATCTTATGCTAAGTGAAAATATTTAGATAAAAATTAATATATTCCAAATTATTAAATATTGATCATTTGGTTTAAAAGTACATTATATATAGAAAAAAAAATTACAACTAAATTTTTGTATTCCTAATTCATTATGATTGATTACTTATTTAATAAGAATAAAATTTTAGTAATAAATTTTTGTTAAATAAAACCTTTATAATTCTTTTAAATTATAGTTTATGCAGGTGAAAGATGTATATAATACATATAATAATTAGAAAATAAAATTTATTAATAATTACATAATTATATCATCCTAAATTCTACTTAACAATACCCAAAAACTTATGCATAATATCTAGTGGTATGATAAGTGGTGGAAGTTTTCATGGGTGGAGATTAAGCTAGAACGACATAGTGATTTCCACGATCTCGAACTTCTCTCATAAAATATTTCTGTCAGGATGTAATTGATGGGGTACATATTAGGATTGGTCTAAGGAAAACCCTAATGATTCCCCCACCATTATAATCTCTGAAAAATGAGTTTCATAAGGAATAATTCTACTAATCAATTACATTCCTTTTACTTATCAATATATATTTCATAATATGGTTACTTGTATTCATATCCGCCAATTCAACGGTTATGTTGTAATGTTCATATAATCTGAAACATTATATAAGTTGAACAACCATATATAATTCTCAAATTTCATTCTTATAAATTACCTAAAATCATTCATCCTATTTTATTATATTATAACATGTCTATAATATTTTGAATTCCTCAACTTACTTCAATATTTTCAATCAGGGTGATTATCTTCATGGAAAACCATGAGAATATGGATTTTATGTTCATGGTTTTTTATAAGGATGTGAACTTAAAAATTACATATCATAGTGTTTTTATACTATAATTCACAATCAAGGATATTTTCAGTTTAGAGTTTTAGAGAATCAGGACAAACTCTCACAAAGAAAACTCATACATTAGAACTTTACACTTATACCCAGTATCCATTTTTTCACCAAATGAAACCCTTTTAAAATAAATCACAGTGTTTATTTATGAAAAATATTCATAATCATCCCCTTGATCTCATCCTTATATATATTCCCCCCTTAAATCCCGTGAAAAACATTTTAAAACTTGGGATGAGAAAAAAACCCAGTGAGGGATATAAAGAAAGTAAGTCATTGGTCCAGTGAAAACATGAAAACACATCAAAAAAATTTCATAAAAACTCATTAAAAATAATATAAAAGAAAATAGGTTACTTGGGAAATAATAATCATATAACTCTTTCATTCACCCTTACAAATGGAATAACCATATGGTTAACTTCCATATTTGGAGTACCCGATGCATTAGAAACATATAATGGGGATCACCCTTTGTATAAGCTATATCAGGCTCACCTGTGATCTATAATGGGGATAAAAACTTATTATATAATTTCCAAGACCAAATCATGAATAAAACCCTTGAAAAATCTTTAAACCCCTGAGAAAAACACTTTCAGATATCAAAATACCATTTCCTTTTACAAACCCATTTTTAACACCAAAACACCATTTTCTTTGAAAAACCATTTTCAATATCAAAATACCAAAAAAAATTAATTTATTTAATTAAATAAAACATGTAATAATGTAAATGAATCTAGAAATTAAATAATATTCATGGTGATGGAAAATTCGATGTCGTCGTGTATGTTAAGAATAAAAAACTCCTTTTATTGTTTGTCAAAATGTTCCATATAAAACACATAAAATGATTCATTTTGAAAACATTTGAATGAAATTAAAAATAGAAATAAAATTTCTTTTATAATATTTTTATATAAATATAAATTAATATGTAAAATAATATCAAGAATATTGATATGGAAAAAAATATTTGATAATTAAATATTCAAACATTCAAAGTGTCCCATACCACTTTGAACATTTAAATAACAAGATCCATGAAAGAATAACATTTAAAAATCATCAAATAAATCGAGAATAAATAAATTCATGTTATGATATGTAAAAGGGGATGTATATATTGATCATAAAAGATTTTTGGTGTATAACATCAAAATGTGCCTTAATAAAAGGAGATTGAGACAAAGTCTCTTACCTTTTGTCTGATTCATCATGTATGTTCTTTATATTCTTGAATAATAAACTTATGTTAATTATTTTATTTATTGAGAAATTTTTTTAAAGATTCTTATTTTTTTATATCGGTTAATTCCATGTTATCATGTTATAATAATTGCTTAATGATTTAAGTCCATGTTTGACGTTTTGACGATATTCGGTGCTTGAGTCCAAAGTGACTTTGGTATGATGTCAATAGTCAAAGTGTTAATTAGTAAATCATCTACATAATAATATTAATAACATAATAATCACTTTTATACATAAATTTCACTTTTATATCTACCAATTAACTATTGTTATGAAAAATGAACTATGTTATAATCATGGATACGGTAAGTCGTACGTACAAATGAGTAACATTTCCATTTTTCAATGATCATTATGAAAAAGGTAAATATAATTTTATATTTAAATAATTATCATGATATCATTAATATAATATTAATAATTTAAATATACTTATATGTTATCAATGTGATGTGGTGATGAAAAAAATCGCATCGCTTCGTGGAGGTGATAGTTCACATATACGCACGAACGACGTTATCATTTTTATGTGTATGGAAAGGTATGAATTTAAATGGTATATTATTATTTAATAATGACAAATATGTCCTAAATATCATATATAAACATTAATTTCATCATTATAACCAATATTGAGAGATGGTGATGGAAAACAAATTATATCGGTCTGTGAGGTGGTAGTCCATCTTACACACGAACGTTTAATTCTATTCCCTTTTGATGGATGTGGAAATGGATTTAGGTCATTATATTTACATAATAACATCTAATTATATTTAGGATAATTTATTTGATATTTTATCATGGTTCATGAATATTTTAAGAAAGTGGAAGAAGAAATAATATATAAATACTTAATTAAAAAACACATTTTCTTCAAACAGACTCCTTTGATTAACGCATTACCACCTATAAAGAGGATTTTATACCTAAAATAAGGCCTATATAATGTGGTGAGGTATTCTAGGAAGGTATTTTTCAAATATTTAGTGAAATAAATAGGTTTTTAAGTGTGAGTAATATAGAAGAAGATGTCCTATTTATATGAGTGGGGAGGGGAATTATTGGAAATCTTTAAAATATTAAATTAATATAAATTAATTTTAAAATTAAAATGTATCCAAAGATATCAATTTATATTATAAAATAAATTTGGGTCAAAAATTAATTCATTCAATAAAAATTAGATAATTTTTTTATATTGTTTAATCCATATATTTTAGATTTAACCCTTAATTAACCTTTTTAATTCTTACCGTGATATCATGTAATTTACACTTTAGGTTTAATATAATTACTATAAAATGAAAAATGGTCAATTAATGATTCATTTATGATATGTTAAGACTTATACCAATATGTTAGAAAAAATTTATATTTTTATTAATTTCATATCATTTATAAAATATTATTTATTTTAAAATATCATTAATGACAATTTTGATACTTTTCATCACTTGACTTTTTAAAAATATCATAAAAACGTTATATATTTGAAAAAACTCATTTAAATAATCACTAACATATCAAATTAATCCAAAAAAAATCACGGATTTCAGTAATTATATCAAATTTTATTTATTTTAATATTTATAATATCATTTATTTGAATCTTCTATTAACTAAACTATTAATCCATCATCATTGTGTCACCATTTAAGGTAATTATTTTGTCACTAAATCTTATAAATAAATTAAAATCATGTAGATGAAAAAATTATCTTTATAAAGAATATTTATAGTCGATCATATCTCTAATATAACCCCATATTGAAAAAATTTATCTTGTTATAAACAAAAGTACGAAAAAATTGACTTTCCTTTGAATATAATATTATAAAGGTTATATTTTAATCCAAAATCCCGTAAATGGTCTCATAAACAATATTTTAATTTTTATGGATGAAAAAAACTCATCTAATAAAATCAGTACAAGTGTTAGGGAATTTTTATAATATTTATAATAATATTTTTAACCATAATTACATTATTTACCCATAAATGTGGTAATAAAAATTACAAAAGTTACTATTCATATTTTGTCAAAAAATAAAAGGGACCTAATTAGTAAATTTGGATAATATAATTCAAAATATGGCATCAATTTTTCAAAATTAAAAAACATAGAATTTGTAGAAATTAATTAAAAATTAATCTCGTTGACGAATCAAGAAAACAAGTGTTTAAATTAAAAACGTTCAAATGATTGAAATTTTTTTATATAATAATTAAATGTGAAATTTTTTAAAATTAACATAATTTGATTAAATGATAAAATATTGATCTGATTATACTTTCAAACCACACTAATATATAATATAAAAATATAAATAAACCAGATGAAAAACCACTTTTAAATTAAAATACAATATTTTTTCTACTAATCAAAAAATTAATCCTATCAAAAAAACACTAAAATTCAACCAAAGTAAATTTAGATACTCCAATTTCAAATAATAAGTCTAATTTTTTTATAGAATTTATAAAATTGTCATAATATAGATTTCAAACAAGTGCTCCATCATAAGGTGACAAATATTCATTTTTAGAAAAATACTTCTGTTATCCATAAAACTGGATTTGTTCTTATATCATGCATATAAAACACATAATATGAAGGTAAAAAAATATATTAAATATATTATATTTATATTTCATTTACATAATCCAATAAGGGTGATTTTATTTTTTATTAGTATAAAACACACTTGTGCACATTTAAATAGTTTTTCTAAAAAAATCATTTTATTTTAAAAATGATATTATTTTAATTTATAATTAATCAGTAACCAAATAATTAATTATACATAAATGTGTAAAAAATATTTTCATTATTCATTTAATCCTATTAATTCCCTCTAGTCAGATAGTTATACTATAATGATCATATTAAATAATAATATTTAGTTGTTCGTTTAAGATCTATATGGTGTATCATGTATGTTATCAAACATATTATTTCCATTTAAAAACATAGGATTCTACACTCTCCCCCATTTTGGAAATTTCATCCTCTCAATTTCTAATTTGGGATCAGTAACTATGGTTTGACATTTCAAAATACCTTTTTGGAAATTCCACATCGGAAAAAGGTTAAATAAAACTTATACTTAATAAGAGATAAAATGAATTATGAATGTCACCTAAGATAAAAATTAATAGGGTTCCATTAAAGAAAACATGGACAAGGAAGATAAAAAAAACTGTCAAGTACTCACAAAGACTGATAGAGGACATGGTCATGATAAAGTTAACAATCAAAAAACCATAAATCAATTATGGGTTAAAAGGTTAATGATTTCTTGTAAGAAAAGTAAATAGATAACATTTTTGTTTTAAGATCATTTTCATATAGTTGAGGAATTATTTTTCTATATAGAAAAAGAATATAAGGAAACATTCTTGTTGAAAAGTAGAGTTTTACCATTTAATAAATTTCCCCCATAAAATCATATTTTTCTCCAAATGATGAGTATTCCCGATAAATTTTTCACGTCTGAAGAAATAGAATCAAATTCTATATAATCATATAATCTAAAAAATATTTACTTTTTATTTATGATATATCTATAAATTAAACAAAACCAAAATATTTAGTATAATAAAAGGGAATTCCTTAAAAAGAATAAACCTTATATGATGAAAAACAACTTCAATCTCCAAAATTCAACAGTAATACCCAAAGTTCAATATAGAACATTCATCATATAACTATCCTTATAATTCCTCCAAAATATATTAACTAATATTAACAACCAAAAATCATAAGGATTCAATCATATGGTCTTCTAAGATAAATTTTAATATTTATCTCTAAATAGCATCAATTACTCTTGAAGTATCATACCAAATATTTATTTCTCTGGTAATTATCTAGATCTGATAACCATCTCCATAAATCACCATAAGTCCATAATTAAAATCATATATACTTCCAAAATATAATTAAACCTTTATTCCTAAAATAAAATACCATAGTATTTTATGTACCTTGATCACATAGGGTTCCCAAAATAGTGAACATCTTCCAAAATAACATTAATAACTTAATCACTAAATCATTTATCAATACTATGGTTATCTATTCGATAAAATATATGTTCTAAAAATTTCCTTATTCTTCATATATAAAATCATTTAACTAAAAAATATTCATACTTATTGGAACTTCATGTAGTAAAATGGTAGACGATGCACCCTTATCACCCTTTGGTTCTGGGTTCGATTCCCACAGCCTTTTTGGACATGAAGTGTTGTCACCCCACCTACGGGTTGTCCTTTTTCTAAAAATATATTAATATAAAACTTATAAAAATATATAAATTTAATAAAAATCCTCAAAAAATAATACTTAATATGCTTTAACATAAAATGTTATCCTAAAAAATAACCTTAATATATTTTAACCTCAAAGGTTATCTCATACCTTTCTTTTTTCATCCCAAAATAAAATAACCCATAATTACCTCGAAAATTAATTTCTCCAAAAACACTTTTACTCACTTTAAAATTTATGAAATTAAACCTAAAGAAAGGGTTTATATGAAATTTAACTTATGATCAACCTGAAAATTATAAACCCATGAAGATATCCATAACTCTTAAGAAAACATCGTAATCTTTAAAGTTGTCTAGACCGTCCTTTGATACCAACTATAAGGACCAAAACTTAAACATTAAATATCCTAGAGTTTTGTAACTATAATTCACATTAAAGTATATCTTCAGTTTAGAGTTTATATAATTTGGATAAAGTATCACAAATTAAACTCATACATTATATGTATACACTTATACTAAGTATACATTTTTTCACAAAGGGAAACCCTTTTAAAATAAAACATGGTGTATCTTTATAAAAAATCATCACAATTATCCTCTTGATATCATCATTGTTTCTATTCCCACTTAAATCCTATGAAAGTATTTTTGAAACATGTAAATATCACAAAAATATCAGTGAGGTACATAATGAAATAAAATCATTAGTCCAGTGAAAACATGAAACCCCATTAATTTTTTTTCTTAAAAACGCATAAGAAAGAAAAGAAAAATCACATAGATACCTTGTGACATCATTACTATATCACTATTATATTAACCCTTACAAATGGAATAACCATATAGTCAACTTCCATCTATATATTACCCAATACATTAGAGAGCTATAATATGGCTCACCATTTGTATAAGTTATACCAGGCTCACATGTTTCTCACGAGCTATAATGGGGATCAACCCTTCATATAAGATATATCAGGCTTACCCATGAGTTATAATGGGGCTCAAACATTCTTATATAATGTCCAAGGGAAAATTAATTAATAAAACCCTTGAAAAACCTTTTAAACCCATGAGAAAAACACTTTCAGAAATCAAAATACCATTTCCTTTTACAAACCCATTTTTAACATCAAAAAGATTTTTTCTTTAAAAATCCATTTTCAATAAAAAAAAATATTCATATAATTAAAATTTTAAAATTTTTATACTAATATTATAATATTTATAAAATTAGTTTTTCCCATTAATTACTCGATTTATCTTTAACCATGGTAATAAAAGTTACCAAAGTTACTATTTTTGTTTTTTTTTTCAAATTAAAAGGGACATATCTAATAAATTTTTACCTAATTATTCCAAATATTTAATCCATTTTCCAAAATTTATAAGACATAAGTTTAATAAATTAATTAAAAATTAATCATGTTAACGGATTGAGAAAATGAGTTTTTAAAGTTAAAATGTCCAAAAGAATTGAAATGTTTTTATAGCCACATTTAATGTAAAATTTATTCCAATTTTCTTAATCGGATTAAATGATATAATATTTATATAATTATATTTTATAACCATACTAAAATATAATCTAACAATATAAATAAATCATACAAAAAAAGTTTCCAATTAAAATATAGTTTTTCACTATTCATCAAAAAATGAATCTTATTATAAAAATACCAGAAATTCAACCAAAGTAAATTTTGATAATATAATTTAAAATAATATGTTTATTTTATAAAATATAATTTACAAAAGTTTCAAAACCCATATTTAAAACAAGTGTTCCATCAAAAGGTGGTAGATATGCCTTTTTAGCAAAATAATTTTTTTATCCATAACACTGGACATATTCTTATATCCGATCTATAAAACACATAAGATGAATTTTAAACATTAGATTAAATATTTTATATATATTTCAGTAATTTAATCCCACAAGAGTTATTTTATTATTTTTTCGGTATGAAACAGATTTGTGCACATTTATGTTTTTCTGAAAAAGATTTATTTTTATATTAAAAAGGGTTTTATTTTCATTTATAATTAATTTTATAGAAAACAATTAATTATATATACATTTTTAAACCATATTTTTTAATTACATTTTTTTATTTATTCCCTAAATTCTATCAACTATGCGATAACATCCATATTATATAATAATATTTAGTTGATTTTATGCTCAATGTGGTTTATCATGTATCTTATCGAACATAGTGTATCCTTTTAAAAACTCTGGATTTTTCAATTTTTATTTTCTCGTGAATTTATTTATCTTTTTAATTTTTTTAATTATGTTTCAGATTCCCTTCTCATAAAATATTAATTTTTTTTCTTTCATTGTAATATTTTCTAAAATGTATCATGATTTTTTTTAGTTCAGTGTTGCATGTGAAGAAACATATTAAACACAATATTTATTTAAAGGAAAATTCAGAAAAAAATCATACACTGTTACAAGATTGACCTCCCATAAATTTTAAAAATTCATTAACAGCTACTATTTTGGGGAGACCATACATGATATTACTTTATATTCTCATTTTCATATACATCAGAAAAAATCTATTTGATCATTTCCATGTCCCATAATAGACTATCATCCTCACTACTAGTATCCATAATAGTAGTAGTTTTCTCCACTTGGAGTACTAAATCAGGATCCAATACACCGAGGTGAAATTTTATTTTCTCATTAAAATTATATAAAATTATTCTATTAAATATTTGAATAATAAATTCATGTGAGTGAAATGATAAATGAAAACTAACTATTATGTACATGTATATCATATTAATGTATTGAGTAAAAAATAAACATAAAATGATTCAAAAAATGAAATATTTTAACATAAAATGTGTATTAATGTTATCCTTTGGTTGATACACTAATACACAGTCATAATTAATATTAAATTAAAAATTAACATTATTTTTAAATAATAATTTAATTAATTAAGAATATTTTATTTCATTGGATATATAAATAATGTGAAAGTGAGTGCCCAATACCCAACATGAATAATAATTTTTATTACCATATAATATATACATATATTTATGTATGATGTATTCGTACCATGATAGTGTTGATACTTCTATTATCACTATTTATAAGGAAATTTCCTTATATTATTCTTTACATCAAAAGGTTATAATAGTTCCCAACTATAATGATAACATCGAGATACTCTGGTATTAATCATATAACATATATAATATGGTATAGATACATAACACTGATAGGAAATATATAATGTCAAAAAAATCTTATGTTGATGGATTATAAGTATTGAGAATTATTTATATTATGTTCACACTTAGGGATCTTGAATATAAAAGATCATCAGGACTGTACCATCATAAGGAACACCACATGTTTTGGGTATCATTGGATATTGTTATATATAGACATGTGTATTGGTATCTTGACTTGATTTCATTATCAATATCTACTATTCGATTGTTCATTTTGGTGTAGAAGTAAACCTTGGAATTAATCTCATGATGTGGTAGCTTGTGTTGGGTATGTCATTTTTGGTATGACACTAATTGAATGTTCAAGATGGTATTTATTTTATTTGAAAGGAAAATATATGTAGAGCCTAGTAGAACAAGATAGTAATACCTTTATTAAATCCTTGTACATGGTATAAGAAGTTATTCCCATCTATAATAGTAATTAATATAATAAATAAATCATGTAAGGATGATGATACAAAGTGTTTATCCCTCTTTATGAGAAACCACAAGGCAATGAGATTATATTACTTGATATTTGTTTGTTGGAGGTAGTTATAAATATGCATTTTCCTTTTATCCTTGGGCACGATGATGTTTTTTTATATACCACTCTTGGTATATGAGTATGAATCACTACTATTGAGATAAGGTTTTAAAGGGTCAGACACAAATTATATCGAAAATTTCCACCTATTCAGTTGAATATGACTTTAGAAAGAAGTGGTCCCCATGTGTGGGGCACAATAAACATCCAAGTTTGAATGATCATAATAAAAATAAATTAGTTATATTATTTTAGTTTAGAATAATAATTATTTAATTCATTTATTAGGTCGTTCACAAGTAACTTATTTATAAAAAGTAAATTTGAGAAAAAATTATTTTTCGAATAAATGTTATGTTATCGAGATTTATTAAGTAATTATGGGAGGAATGATCTGAATTAATAGTGGAAATTTTATTATGTGACATGTTATTAATGTCACAAGATAGTGATAAAATATTCATGACATTTATGACATGTCTAATAAGTTATTCTATTCATTTAATTTCAGTTTAAGAGGTTATACATGTTTAGGGGCTTATGTGAAATTTTAGGAAGTTTAACCTACTATTTAAGCTCTTTTTTGAGCCATGAATAGTTCCCCTATCTATTTTAACGGATTTAGAGAGATATTTTCTCTTCTATTTCCTCTATCAGGTTTTAGAGAGAGAAAATGAGGGAATAAAATGGTTGGATTGATCAAACTTCTTCGGATCAAGTCTGTGTTCTTCAAGTGATTGAATGGATATCATAATGCACTTTGATTTCACATGATAATACATATTAATCAAATAAAAATGATATAGGAGTTTTTGTGAATGTGTGTATGATCTATAGGTTTCCTTATGTGTACAATCAACCTATGGAACATAGAAAATAAGTGGATCATATTGACATTGATGAATAAACAAGGTATCATAAATGATTTTGTTCATATTTGTTCATTGTACTTAAATTAAATTGAATGTGGTCTATGTGTGAATCCAAGTAGGGGTAAACCATATTTTATCTTTTGAAATGAATATTTACCCATAAATTCCAAAATACCAATATTCATGCTTCTTCCAAGCCTTGGGTTTCTTCAATTGGTATTAGAGCATTCATGATATTTTTTAAGTCAAAATAATGATTAAATTTTTTATATTTCAGATAAATGGATTTTATTCAATCCCAACGCCACAAAGGACACATAAATCTGAGCTCAAAAGGATAATATATGATTATTATAATATTAATATGTATTTTTAAATAAAAAAATACATATTTATATATAATATATGTATTACCTAGTACGATGGATGGATTGGGAAGTTGATGGAGAGCACGTCACCGCATATGGGGGGCATGGTTCATTTTCTCTCAAACCACAAAAAAAATAAAGACCATGTGAGTCACACACAACAAGGAAAATTATGCCCTCCAACCCACTAATTTGGTGTGGTAATATACTGACAACAAAGACCCACAAATATATTAAAACCCTATTTTTTTACAACAGGTCACCGCCCACACCAAGGGTGGCCTTTCTTCATCTGTGCATCACCCAAAAGGGGTCCACGACCCGTTATCCAGACTGAGCTAGGTTGGGCCAAAACCAACCCACCTAGCCCCAATAACCTTCCTTAGCCCTATTTCTACTCCTATGGACCGTTTCTTGTTCAAATATACTCAAATAATTCAATTTTTTTTTATAAAATTAATAAAAAACTTTATATTTTTATAAAATATTATGAGGTTCTATGGAATGTATCATTAATTAGTTAAAATTATTTTAATGAAATTTTAATAAATTTATTATACCCATGAGTATAATTTTAGAATATTTAATTTTTTAAGAAATTTTATTTAATTTTGATTAATAATGAGCTGAGACTAGCCCATATATGTTTGGTTTGTTTATTAATTTAATTTAATTTATTTCAATGATGTTTTATTATAATAATTAGTTATTAAGTGTTATTTTTATATGGTTTTTTAATTTTCCATCCATCCTTAAATTTATAGTGGTCTATGTGTCCACATTTTAAGTAATAAAATTTAAATTCTATATCCCAAGAAACTCCTCACCTATGCAAGTGTATACATTAAAAAAATGGAGGAATTAATGATGATGTGGTTCAAGTTGAGGTTCGATGAAGAACTAAATAAATAAAATTCATGGGATATTTATGGGTGGTATAACTCAAGTTAGTGCATGGATCGATGGGTTTCCCTAGGGTCTTAGTTGATCAATTATCTACTCAAAAGATCATTGAGTAGAAACAACTCATCATTACATCATTTTTTGTTTACTTTATTATATGTGGTATATTTTTTATAGATGTGTGGATGATATGTGGTCACCTAGTAATGTTATCAAGAATTAATAGATAAAATAAATAAATATGTGTGATAAATGTGTTATAATTATTCTTGGTTAAATTTTTGAGCGTATTCATGTAGTAACAAGTAAGATAAATATAATTGGATTTCAATCACAAACATAATAATAAATTGAAAACCCTAAAAGTTAAATATTATGTTTTTAAAACATTCATCACTTAAATTCGGAAAAAAATTGTATGAAGTTCTCATTAGCCTTATTTGAGGGCACCTCCTACTACTAGGTAGTTCTTTTGAGAGTGATAGGTCAAATTAACTAATTTTAGTAGAAAATAAGTAGTCCTAGATAGAATGTTACAACTTTAGAGGCAAAGTGTTGGGTAATGAATGGTTATTATTCAAAGGATATTATAATACAATCTGTGTATCAACAATACATGATTTAAAGGGGTTGGATAGTCAAAATCCTACCTTGAGACTCTCTGAGTAATGTCATGGCCATATCTTGGACAATTAAGATAGGTCTTATGGATCGTAGCCATTAGAATACTCAAGAGACTGAGTGTCTTGAATCTAGTAGTTAAAGACCACTAATATTTAATAAAATAGTGAGAGACATTTAAGATTAATAAAATTTATGATGTATAATAACCCATAATCAAAAGAAAAGTACCCATCCACTAATTTTTTATTTAATAGAAAAATTTATATAATTCCACAAATTCATTGTGATTAATTATAGAAATTAATATGTCCTTACTATCACTTATTTACAAGAGTGGAACAAATTCTTTGTCATAGTAATATGTTATATATTTGTATTATATGTTCTGGATTTTTGAATACCTATTATAAAACATCTGAAAGAAAGTGAGAGTTAGAAAAAGGATTATATGTGACTCATGGATGGTATATTAGATATTCACATCATAGGTGTTGTAATAATGGGTTCCCTATACCCAAATTGAATAATACTTTTGATTACCATATCGTGTATACAGTTAGATATAAATGATGTATTCTTTCCATTATATTGTAGATATTTCTACATCCACTATTTATTGGTAATATCCATAGATTAGTTGTAATATTAAATGTTTTTAATAGACCAAGGATATATTGAGAACCTCATGATACTATGAAATTAATATTATGTAAAGGTTATATGGTCTAGATACATCATACTGACTAGACAAAGTTGATATTTGACTATCAGGTTTTGGGTGATCATAAGTATTGATACTTCTTCTCATGAAGTTTTCACTTTGTGATCACTATTAGTTATATTAGGAGGATAGACCCACCAATAGGAACACCACATGTTTTGGGTGTTAGTAGTTGTTTCAGTCTATGGACATGTGTATTGGTCTCCTGACTTGAGATCATTACCAATGTGTGTCATTTTATCGCGTACTTTGATGAAAGGAAAAAAATTGATAATGAAATTGTGGTGAGGTATCTTGTGTTGGGTGCATCATTGGTGGTATAGAATTAGTTGAATGGTCGAGAAAGGATTTGTCACTTTCAGGTTAAGGAAATAATATATCTCAGGCCTTATTGATCAGGATAGTAGTACATTCATAAGTCCTTGTCAATGGAAACTGAGGGTAAATATATCCATTTAGATCAAAAAATAATAAAGTAAGAAAAGGTAAATGACACAAGTTTGCATTCATCTTTATGAGAAATCTAAATACAAAGAGATTCTATTACACAGTGTGTGCTCCTAGGTTAGTTGTTGTTGATATGACTATCTTAATCTCTTTAGGGGCCTTCATGGGTTGCTAAACTCTAATGATGGTGTATGAATATTATTCATTACAATTGAGATAATGGCCTAGAGGGTCACAAACAATAACATATTCTGGAATCCACCATATTCAGTTGAATAAGTATATTAGACATGGTGGGCCCCACCATGGGGTCTTAGTGTTGAACAGGCTATCGATCATCGATAAAAAATAAATTCATTTTTATTTATGTAAAGAATAATTGGGTTGAATTTATTTATTAAAAATATTTTCAAGTTAAGTAAATATGAGAAAATATTATTTGAACGAATATAATTTTAATATTCCATGTTTTTTTAATATTAAGCGGAAATTACGAGTCGATTTAATGACTCAGGTTTATCACATAATATTATATATATATATTATAGTTTTGTGACAAAATAATAAATAATATTTATTTTTTATTTTAGTTAATCAATATTATTTATTTATTTCTTATTTAGTGGGTGTTTAATTTCATGGTTTAGGAACCCTTTCTGGGTAATCTACTCACCTAATATATAAGAAGGAGAGGAGAATCTCTTGGTGAACTATTCATTCACCGGGAATGAGAGATTCTCTCTCCTATCACATTATTGATTTCGAAAGTATCTCTCTGATCACCAATCCAAGCATGCCCTTGATAGATCGAAGGCAACAGATCATGGTGATCATCACGACATAGAAGGAATCATAAAAAATATATGTTAGTACCTAGATTAAAATGAACGATAATCAGATTGATTTTTGAATAATGTGTAGATGGTATAGAGTGATCATGTTATGGGTATTATAAGAAGAAATTTATAGTAGAAAGAAGATTTCAAGTGTGACTTTGGGTTTTCAGTTTAGGTTTTGTCCTTTTTTAAATTTACACGGGATCCTGAGACTGTACTGGGGCTTGGATCATTGGATATGACATGTCTCATCATATCGATGATTATTTTTTTTAAATACCTAGTCCACCATCTTCTCCTACAGTCATGGCACCTTCAATTGGTATCATAAAAAATGAAAAAAAATTCTGATCCAAGAAAGAAATTAATTTGAAGTAAATTAATTAGAGGGTTTAATTTAGGTCACAACAGAATATACTGAATGATGATCCGATTTCAAATGGCTAAGTTATGGCCATGCGAAAATTTTAGTACGGATCATTTTTATTTTTTGGGTTTTAATATTTAATGAATGTATATTGTTATATATATGTTATTTTATAGGAATGTCAGTGATTTCCTAAAATCCATAAACATCAGTGACCAAAGTTGTTCTTTTTGGTGGACGGATTGTTTTTTTGTCCCAAATAATTTCACTGGTATATGGATTTTTAATTGTAATAATAATGATTATCATTTTAGTATTATTATTATTATTATTATAATATTATTATTTTATTTTAATAATTTAATTATTATTATAATAAGGGCTAAGATAGCAGACGTTGGAAATTTGAAATGGGGCCAAAATTATTATGGGCTAAAACTACACTAAAAAAGAAGGGGGCTTTAAGAAAATGTCATGGTCATTTTTTAGTTTGTCTATAACTAAGACAAAACAAAAAAAGACTTGGATGTCTAGTGGACCCACACACGACATCCACTAAAGTTTTCTCACCCTATCACCTCCATGGAGGACTAGGGATAACTCCTCCCTATGATACATCAGAAGATTTCACACTCCAACACTCTCTTAAGGACTGACCACCCCACCATCTTCCTTTTGCTAAAAACATTACTTCATTAAGACTCCCTCCTCCTTCCATAGTGAGTAACCATTGTCCCATTCCTCACTAGACACCCTTGAGAAACAATGTCGTTTCCCCAATCTTCCACCATCCCTAAATAGTCGGATCTTCTCCCTCCTTAGAGAAAATCTGAAGCCTAATGAAAAAGCCCGGTCACTCCCTTCCCCTTGTTAAAGCCTGTCGGACTGGCCGCCTCCTGGATCTGGCAACACCGCTAACCGCCACTTTCTAGCGAAAGTCCAATGACCGTACCATGTAGATCTGGTATCCACCGTCGCTTGTGACCTACCACAGACCGCCGACGGGACCAGTCTCCCTCTGGCTAAGACAACCCAATCGATGATTGACCAGTACCTCCCCATTGCTGAATCTCAATGGAAGTTGGCCATTATGGGATCTTGACCAGACCCCTTCTCCCTCCTCCTTGATTGACCATGTATCGGCCACCCAGATCCAACATCGATAGCCATGGGATCTCGTCTCTAGTGGAGGTAACTCCTTATTGAATCGAATTGATACATACCAGGGCGGGTCTGTCCGATCAAGTTTGGGTTTGGGTGGAACTTTCTGGACTAGAACATCCTATTATGGGCTTTTCTCGACCCGTTATGGCTATGCACGAGTTCAACGTGACCCACAATGGCCCATTAAGGTGTTTTGGGGCTTGTCTATCAATTTAAATTAATTTAAATTAAACAATTTAGTTAATTTAATTTTGGAATTAAATTAAATTTATTAATATATTAAATTTAGTTTAAAATAATAATTTTACTACCAAGGTTAAATTAATTTATTTTTGGTTTTGAATTAAATTATTGAATTTATTTTTTTTAGGAAACAAAATTAAATTAATAGTGGACCAAAAATAATTAATTTATTTGAATTATTTAATTAATTTAATTTAATTGATACCCTTATACATTATTTATTACAATTTAATTTTTTTGTGCTTATAATTTTACTAATTGGTCATGAGAAATGACCCGATCAGTGTATGTCTGCATTTTTTTAATTAATTATTTAATTTTGTATGATGTTTTTAAAATAAATAATTAATTAAGACGGGTTGTGCTTCATCATTTCTTTTTCGGTCAAAATGTATAAGGGCCTGCATGTCCAATTTCATATGTTGTACGTTGCACACCCTAGTTCCCCTCACCTACTTGCGAGTATATTTTTACTTTTTTTGATGAAGATGATGCATGATGTCGACCCCTCCAAGATGAGGTAGTACACTAGATGAGATTTTTACGCTACCAAGATGAGGTGCTACTCCATAATAGTATCAGACACACAAGACAGGGGTGATCTACATCACGAGTCAAGTGATGACTCGGGTGTGATTTTCCTAGGACATGGTTTATCCATTTAATTTAAAATGATCAACCAATATTAGATTCTTGAGACCATTCAGGTGGCATATTTCCTTCAAGAATCTATTTATTATTTTATGCATTTTATAACAGTGGTAAAATTCATAAATTAATAAATAATAAAATGAATAAAAAAGTGATGAAGTTTTCTCTATTAATATTCAATTTTGAGTGGGAAAACATAGATGAAAAATATTAATATAAATGGATTAAATTAATCAAGAGAAAAACATAAAAACCACTTAAAGGATTATTACGTCATAGACACCTTCCATCATTTGAATTTGAACACAACCAGATGTTCGGGGTTCTCAGTCAGGCAAAACTGATGGTTCCTCTTACTACTAGGGATTTCTTATAAGAATGATGGGTTTAATTAACTGAAATGGTAGTTTGGATTATATATATCTAACTTTCTATTACTTTATAGAAAAAAATTGAGAGAATCAATGATATGATTTTGAGAAGTTGAGACTTCACTCAAAAGATCAATGAGTCGTGAGTTAATGCGGTTGGTCAGTCAAAAGCCTCCCTTGACCTCTTCGAGTAGTGGAATATCCATAGATTGTAGACTATGAGGGGAGGTTTAAGGTTTCTTTCCACTATAATACTCAAGCAATAGGGTATTCTGATTCTAGTATAGAGGGTTCCAAGAATTTAATAAAATGGTGGGAAACATTTAATGATTTAATTAATTAATCAATAATGCGTAATTCGGTGGTCAATATAAAATTACTCATATGATAAAGTTTATTTTTCTAAAATATAGAAAGTAATACCACAAAAAAACACTGCTATAATACTAGAAAAAGTAAATGTATAAACCATCAATAATTTCTAAGTGTAGTACAGGCGCTTGTGCATATTTCTTTGATATCATAAATTCAAGGTGTTGGTGTCCCAAAACTTATTAAAAACTACCTCAAGAAGCGAGGGTGTACGATTACATAAAATAGAAACATGTATAAAGTATTTTATGGTTTTTTCATAATGATATCACCAACGTGTGATGTTTGTTGTGATTACAACATTGGGGTGTGGATGATCACACACGTTGTCTCATCTATGAAAATATTATGAGAAGAAAGTGAAGAGAAATATGAATGAGTGATAATTACAATATATTTGTGTAAATATTAAAGACGGATCATGGAATTTTAAGTCATACCACTCTTACATATTTTTCACCCATATACTTCATTTTCGATTAAGGTTATGAAATGAACATGGTGGAGTAATCACTTCATTAACTTTTAGGTAAGGTTCACCAATCAATATGAATATTTAAGATGGGTTAATATTTAGTTATTATGGAGAAGAAATTGATAGGAAAGTAGATAAGTTCAATGGAAAGTGTAATTCCAAAGTCCCCATTTCAACAACCTTCAAAGATAAATGGTGTTGATAAGAGGTTATTTTATTATCATATGATGAAATAAATCAATAGATGCTTAACGGAAATGAACTGTATTGAATAAGCAAGTACCTGCTTCTTATTCTGTGAATATTCACCAATTATAATTATTGTTTCTAACATACTTATTGGGTATTAAATACAATATTTTTATAATATATGTGTATTGAAATACAAAAACCAAGTAAGTAATATAAACATTACAAGATGTAAGATGTATTCTCTAAGAGGCATAGAAAAAGTGATTCCTAAGTCATCGGTGAGAAACACATAACTTCTAATTTTCAATATGATGATTTAAGTAAAACTATTATTGAATATAACCAAAAAAATTATATACATTGGACATAAGGATACAATATTCCATGTTCAGGAATGAATATTGTTAGTGGTATCTAATACTCAACTAATAGTTCAGTGGCACTTGAATAATAGTAAATACTTGATGAATACAAAATATAATACTTTTTACCTAGTTGTGGAAAGATAATTATTTGTTGGGAAAAAATCCCTCAAGGTAACATTGCAGCATTTTTAGGTTGATTGTGTTTATTGACAAAGCAGGTTTCTATAGTGAATTTTTGAGTTCCAGATATGTTGTTGACAATCAATGTTGACAAAGAACCATGATAATGGAATGGACTATCTGGAGGCGGTAAAAAAACAGATACAAGGTGGCGTCGTTTTCCAGTGTTTGCCAAATTTTTGGGGTCCAAAATTTGGAGTTTGGTGAGCATCGTGAAATATGGATTTCCTTGAATATCTCATCAAAATATGTCAAAGGCATGAGTTTTGTGAAGATAGGATTCATGTATTGGATTTAGCGAAGACTATAAGAATGTTTACGGTGATGTTTTGTGATTACGATGAGCTTCGCGAATGGTAGAGTCGAAGAGAATTGCGGTGGCGAAGGGCCTTGACAGTGGATCTTCACGGCAAAGGCGTGAAGGAATTGATGAGATGCTCAGTGATTACGATGAGCTATGCGATTGGAAAATTTCCATAGTGCTTCACGATCTTGAGGGAATTTTGATAGAAATTTTGGAGCTTTCCAATTTGTGATGACATAGCACTGACATCACGTGAAAGGTTTGAGGGTCGGTGGAATCACCTATAAATAGGCCTCAGCCCCATTAAGATAAAGGGAGAGTTTTTGAAGAAAATTACTTGCTCTCAGCTAGTGAAGGTAGTTCGTGAAGGCAATGGGCTTCGTGAAAGAAGAGCTTCGTGGCGGCTAATCTAGCTCCGCGAAAGTTGCATGCTCTGCATTGGCTCAGTGATATTCGTGAGGGGAGTTGCTCTGTGAAGACATGAGCTTCACGAGAGTGATTCATGAAAAGAAATGAGATTTGTGAAGGTTGTTTGAGCTTTGTGAAATTGGAAGCCTCGTGAAGTAGGGTGCTTTGTTAATGTGGTTCCAAAGTGAGTTTCCCGGTGTTTAGGGGAAAAGGGGTATTCATCTGTGGATGAACTTTTAACTTCAATAGAGCATCTTCGTACAGTGGAGGATTAATTAATTAGTGGTAATGAAGAGACCTAAAAATCTATAAAGTATGAGTGGATCTTATGAAGAAGCAGTGACCTCACTTCAGTTGAGATAGCAGTGAGTTCTCAAATTGTGAGTGGTTGTAAACCAGGAGGGAGAGTGAGTCCGCTTCGAACTTGTAAACAGTAGTGCACTTATAGTGGAATTGGTACATTGGCACACTGCTGGTGTATGCTCCTTGGATGTATCCTAGTGGGGGTGAACCAAGTAGAAATTTTTGTGTCTGGTGCATGCCTTATGGTTTGTTCATACTCTGCATCAGGAAGGAGAGAGAAAAGGGTTTTGTCTAACAGCAAAACAAGATCAAAAGGGGCAGTCGTTTTAATCTGTCATACCCTGATTCACCCCCCTCTCAGGGTATCTAGCCTAGTGGACCTAACATTATTTTTCAATTAAAACTAAAATTATATGTACAATATTTACCCAGTATGGTGCTTAGACTCATCTGATCTAAACACCTTAGGTATTATCGACTTATATACTTATTTAGTTTTGAGAAAGAAACCTTTATAAATAAAGGTATGACACAAAGCTTTCAAAATTAGTTCAACAAGAGAGATTGAACTATTCAAAGGGTAACCAATAGGTAAATATAATTTATAATATTCTTTTATATTTCTAAGGATTGAGAATGTGAAGTGTAGAATATGCATGGTCAGAAGATATAAGATGCTTCTAGCTGATATGATGAATAATATATTGACCAAGAAATCATTGATCAATATAAAGTACATGGAGTAATTCCTAAATTCAAATTACCTTATTTGTATCATTAAATTGATTTCAATATGGATAATTGATGAAAAGTCTTATATGTTAACATTGATCAACAAAATATAGTGTGGAAGAAATCCTAAATGCACATTTTATATATAAAATAAATGATGTAAGCATTATCAATGTTTCCACATACAAAAACATCCTTTATATTTTATGACATGATTATCAAATAATGATTATATCCCACAAACATATTATAACTATAATGAAAAATTGATATAATAATAGTCATAGTATTATGAAAATATGTTATATCATAACACATGTATTTTCATGCAACAAGTTTGTTTGGATATAAACAAACTCACATCAATATAAACACATTGTGCATTAAAGTAATTATCCTAAAATTTTCTTAGGATATTACATAAATACCTATGATAGAAGAGTGGTTGTCAAGTGATATACTACATTTCTATAAAATTTTTCACATCTCTATTAGAGATAGTGGGAGATAAATTAACTTGAGTTTAGTCAATGATATAGATGCACATGTAGTTGGCATAGGAATAAGTTCCACAATAAGTTGTGGAAGATTAATGTTCCATAGACATATACTACGTAGGAAGTTTAAAGCCATAGTGATGGTTTTATATTCACCACGACTGGTTATCTATTATTCATTATAAATAATAATTCCCACAATAAATAAGTATATGGAAATTAGTTAATGTTGACAAGATCAATTAAAATTAAATAATAGATTCAATGTATCAAAGTGAAAATGTTCTTATTATTTAAAATACTATGGTCAGTATTCAAGTGAGATGATGCATGCATTTTAGAAGAAAATTTCCAATAAGGCTTGATTGGTAATACCATGTTGTCAAGCCAAAATCCATTAAATTTTTACTTATCATAGAAATTTTCTATGATCATTTAATTAGACATTGGATTTCAAGACCAAAATTCAGGAAATATGTCTATACTATGTAACTAGAAATGGATGAAGACACTATAGGATGCCAATAAAGGTTGTAAGTTACTGAAATCCAGTTTAGGATTAAAGTGAGAGAGAATATCTCAGAGCATTGATTTGGAATGAATATTTTCCATGTGTCTACCAGAGGTTAGTGGGAGTACCATTTTTTTACAGTAAAATATTTTCAGAAACATATGGAAAATAAATATTGGTCTTATAGTTAGTTAAGACTAGGTGGAAAGTAATTCTCCAATGATTGACTTAAAGTTAAAACCTATGTTCAAGGGAATAAGATCTATCAAGGTAGATCTAATGGTTTCTTAGACCAAGTCAATCACACATATAGTGACATCGTATTGAAAAATACAAGTTGGAACAATTCTAGAGAAGAATTTTTTATGGTGTCATGTGGCATAAATCTCTCCAAGTAGAAATGGAAAGGAATATGATGAGATTAAGCTCTAAGTTGTATTGAAAAAATAGATCAAGAACATATTCAGTGATATATACATAATTTATATTTCCATTATATACTTTATAGTAGGAAAATATCAGTTATATCCAAGAGAACTAAAAGTAAAGCAGTCAGTACTATCTGAATGTTCTTGGGAAAGTATAAAAGATATGTACCTGGTATGTGGAGAATATGGAAAACTAGTTTTTATACGATAAAAACTAGTCTTCCATTGGATAGATGTTATCTAATATCATAGTTAGGAACCCCACATGTTTTGTATGTCATTAGTTGTTCCTATCTATGGACATGTGTATTTGCCTCTTGACATGAGATTATTACCAATGTGTTCCATTTGATCATGTACTTTTATGTAAGGAAAAAACCATGATAATGAAATCCTGGTGAGATAGCTTGTGTTGTGTGTGTCATTGTTGGTTTGAAATTGGTCGAATGATCAAGAAAGGATTTGTTGATTCCAGGTTGAGGAATTAATATATCTCAGGCCTTTTTGATCAGGATGGTAGTACCTTCATAAGTCTTTGGCCCAAGTAGTCGAGTGTAAATCAATCCAGTTAGATCAAAAAATAATAAATCAAGAAAAGGGCGATGACACAAGTGTGCATCCTACTTTATGATAAATCTAAAGAAAAATAGATTTTATTACACAATGTGTGCTCATAGGTTGGTTTTCATTTTTATAACTATCATTATCTCTTTAGGGGCCTTGATGAGTTACTAGACCCCACTCATGGTTTGTGAATATTGTTCACTACTATCGAGATAAGGTCCTAGAGGGTAAAACACAATAACATATTCAAGATTCTTCCATATTCAATTGAATAGGTATATTGGACATAGTGGGACCCACTACTAGATCCGAGTGTTGTCCAAGGTATCGATCACTAATAAATAACTAAATTCATTGTTATTAATTTAAAGAATAATTGGTTTGAATTTATTTATTAAAAATATTTACAAGTTTTGTAAATATGAGAAAATATTATTTGAATTAATATTATTTTAATATTCTAGGTTCGTTTAACATTAGGCAGGAATTACGAGTCGAGTTAATGACTCGGGTTTATCACGTAATATATTATATATGTATTATAGATATGTGAGAAAGTAAAAAATAATATTCATGACAAAGTTTGGTTTTTCAAAATTATTTATTTATTTCTTATTTAGTGGGAATTTCATTCTGGGGACTGAGGAACCCTTTCTCGGTAATCTATTCACCCACTATATAAGAAAGAGTGGAGAAGATCTTTATGATCTATTAATTTATCATGAATAAGAGATTCTCTTTCCTCTCACTTTTTAAAGAGAGAAAGCATATATCTGGGTGTCAATCCAAGCACAACTTCAATGGATCGAAGGTAATAGATCATGGTGATCATCGTGATGCTGAAGGACTCGTCAGAACATTGTGAAAATACCCGAATTATGAATAATGATGAGCTCAGATATTTTTAAATCACATGTGTATGATCTATAGAAATCTTGATATAAATCTTTTAAGCGTCAATCACTGATGAAAATCAGATGTCGATCATGGATTCAGTTTCAAAAATGGTATGTTTCCAGTTTACTTTTTATTATCTGATTAATTTACATGGGATCCTAAGACCATACCAGGGCTCGGATCATCAGATGTGACAAGTATCATTGTCCCAATGATGGTTTTTTTAAAATTACTAGCCCACTATATTACATTGTGGCCTCAATACCTTCTATAAGTGTATCATTGATGGCTGGGGAGATGTGAGAAAAACATTAGGACATGGAATGATATACCATGTTGTCTCATCTATGAGAAGTTTTCATAGAGAAATTTAAGTGAGAAATGAATGAGATGATTACCACACTGAACATGTGTAAATTAAAAGATGAATTAAAATTAGTTAATTCATCCCATTCCATCCTTTTTACCCAGTTACTCTAGTTCCATTGAGAATTAAAAATGAATAATATAGATAAATTTTTTCAATATATTTTGAGCGAGGTTCACTAAGAAGATAAACACATAAAGAAAGATAAATATTTACTTTATATGGGGAACAAGAAGAAATAAAAGGAAAAAAGGGAAATAGAATGTATATCTCCAAAGGCACCTTTGTAACACCCTTATAAGAAACCAATGATAAATAGAGAGTATCAAACATGAGGCTATTTTATTTTCATATGGAAATACATGTCAATAAAAGTAAAATCACAATAAATTGAGGAATAAAATAGTTGATTATACTTTATACATATTTATAAATTAAAATTAATACATTTTTTATACTTCTTTGGTATTAAATAAAATATTTATTCCAAATATGTGCATTTAAAAATAGTAACCAAGTGAGTATAGAAACATTACTAGAAGTAAAGGGTCATTATCCAAGTGGTTGAAAAAGGGTGATTCCTACATCAAGGGTGAGAAACACATGGTTTTTTATCAACTACTTGATTGATTCTTGTGAAACTATAATTGTGTTTTAAAATTTACATAAAATATTAATCTTCATGCTTTCTAATACACAACGAGACATTATTCCTTATGAAATAAATGTTGTTTATGGTGTTTCATGCTCTAATAATAGTTTAACAATACATTAATCATTGGAAATAAATAATGAATATAAAATGTAAGACCAAGTTGTGATAAAATAATTATTTCTAAAGTAAAACTATAAGTGATTTTCAAGGATATACCCAATACAGTGTTTAGAATATTTATATCTAAAAAACATAGATATTATTGACACACTTACTTATAAATTTGTAGAAAAATAAACCTTTATAAATAAAGGTGATCTATAAAAATTTTGGGGATAGTTCAACATGATACGTGTGAATTATTTCAAGTAGAATCTAGAGGTAAATTAATATACTTCATGACCTTACTTTAATAAATATAAGGAATGAAAAAGTTAAGTGTGGTAAAAGAATAGTGAGATGATATAAGTTATTTGGTCTAGTGAGTTGAATAATATCTTAAACATTTATCTATAGATCATTAATAATATAGAGTGGATCTATTCCTAAACTCCAATTTCCATTTACACAAAATATCTATGATATTAGAAAAAGAAAGATCGATGATGAGTCATAAAAGAATTCATTTATCATTAAAATATATAGTGGATTTATTCCAAAACTAACATTTCCTTATACACATGAAATCTATGATTTAAGTATAAGAATAATGGATGATAATACTTATAATCCTTGTAAAATATTCTCTTATATTTTCGAGATATGATTCACAAATAGTGGAGTTAACTTATAATAATTTTACAACTGTAGAGAAAAATAAATATCATATGAATTATTATGTAAAGACCTGGAATTTCCATGTAATTATTTTTAAATGGGAGTTTTACGGGTCCACGAAAAATGACGGCATGCGATTCCAAGGCCCGAAGTGCCTGGAATGATCTGTCGAAGTTTTTGTTAAGCTTAAGTTAACGTGCGTAAGTATTTTTCCTAAAAAAGTGGAATAAATCTTAAACGGTAGCACTAATCAAAAATCTTAGGATGATGTTGCACTCAGTATGGTGGTTTTACCATTGGCATGACTTAAGATTAGTCGGCGTGAGCCTCCTGTGAGAAAACCCAAAATTGGCATAATTATAAATAAAATAACTAAACAAATTATTTTATTTTTCAAATTCTTTAACTCAAAATTGGTAAATTGGATTAAAAATCCGAGACCACTGCTAAACTCGTGAGTGTATGCTTTCTTTTATCAGATACTAACTTTGGCCTGCATGGGCCACCAGAAAATTTTAGTTTTTTGATGCAAATAAAATAATTAAGTGACAATTATTTAATTATAAAATTAATAACTTCTAAACGGTAACTCGGATTGAAAATCATAGAGTACCGTTAGGTTCGTTGGGGCGTGTTTCATCTATCCAGTGCCTAATCCTAACCGGCGTGAGTCAAGGGTGATTTATAATAATTTTCTGAACTTTTTTTCAGGTACGTTCAGTAAACGCGCGAGCGGCGTTCTTAACTTTTGAACCGGTGCTCGGAATTGAAATCTAAGAGAACCATTGAACTCATAGCGCCGGTATTCGTTTAAGAAGACTTCCACCTCGATGGTAGTTGGTCGAGAATGGAAGTTAGTTTTTAGAGTTTTTAAGAATAAAAATTAAATATAAATAAGTGTGTAGCTTATTTTTATTTGGTGATTAAAACTTCCAAGTGGAGGTTAGAGGTGGGGGGCCACCACACCATAACCTCCCAAGAGAGGTTATGGTTGTGGGGCCCAACCGAGGTCTAAACACCTCTTATCAATTAAAGTGGTGGGGACCACACATGATTTAAACCCCCTTGGAACCCCCCATTTATGTGGAGAAACCTTTGAACTTCCCTTTGTTTAATTTTTTTGCCAACTCTCTTCACTTAATTGAAACTCTCCACCTCCTATAATTTTGAATTTGAGGAAACTCCAACCCATTAATTAAATGAGTTGTCTCAATTAATTAAACACAACAATTTGAATTGTTGTGCCAACAAATAATAGACATCTTCTTCTATTATTTTTGCCTTGGCATTTTGGTGGAGCTTGGGAAGAAGAAGAACTATCCAACGAAGAAATCTTGAAAGAAGAATGCTCTCCTGATGAATAAAACCGATGAGGGATGCCTTCGACTATGAAGAATGAACCCCTCTGACCTTCTTCCTTGGACCCCTCAGAAGTGGGACATGTTTGTCTACCACAGATCAACGAACGACGAACGACAAAGCTGAGGTAGGGGATATTTATTTGTTGAAATTATAAAATTTTCTACCTTTTCCAAATGATGATAAGGGTTTATTACAGATTTATTGTTGAACTTTCTTCATCACTCCATGAACCAAATGTTATCACCCTCTAAACGCGGAGGGTGCAGGCCAACTAACATGGCCTGACACCCTCCACCAATCTCGTTTTTGATTGTTCTATGGCTTGGCGATGAAGAAAGAGCTAACGGTGGTGGCAACGACAAAGGCCACGCTACCCACGGCCTCCGTAAAGAACGCCGCCCCCGTGGTGCACCATACACCCCAGCCGAACCCTCGCGCCCCGGTGGAGCCCCGTGCCGGCCTGCGCCCTGCTGAACCGGCTGCCGCCTGGCCGCACCCTAGCTGCCTGCCTGGCCACCGAACCCGCCGCCCGCACTAGCCGTGCCCTGTCGAACCATTCGCCTGTGGCCCCCCTGGCTGACCCACTGCCCCGCCGCCCCGATCCAGCCTCTACATGACCTGCGTAACCCAGCCACCCTGAGCCAGCCTCTGTACGACCTGACCTCCCCCGAGCCGGCCTCTGCGCGACCCGTGCACCCCTGAGCCGGCCCTCCACGCGGCCTCCTGAGCTGGGCAAACCGGCCCCCTTGTGGTCTCCAGACCGAGTTGTGTCGAGCTGCACTAGGCCGCACCCTCACGATGCTCCGGGCCGAACTGGCCCCAAGCCCTGGCCAAAATGCCCTCGCGGTCCGCTGGGTTGGGCCCAGCGGACTAGGCCGAACTTAATGGGCTGATCCACCCAATGGGCCGTGTCAGACCCAGCGAGTCTGACTAGGTCGACCTAGACCGGGTCATCCCAGACCGGGTCATCCCAGACTGGGTTGGGCTGAGTCAGTCCGACCGGTTCGGGCTGGATTCGGGCCCACTACTGACCCATTTCTTACTTTGGCCATAACATTAGCACCGGACGACCATTTGAAAAACTGTCAGCGACGCTGGTATTCTTGAAGAAAAACCATCCCTTTGAGAATACCCCACTAGAGTTCAAGGTATAGTTGAGATACAGTCAGGTTTGATCATACACAAATCCCACCAGGCCCTTAAGACTAAAAGGATAATAACTCACAGATCGGGCGCCCGATTGACGCGCGATAAGTTGCGTTGAGATCACTATGATGAGGCAGACCTTTGAGATACTTCTTCATGGTAATTCGTGACAGTTGGAGCATCAAATAGTAGCTCGTGTAGAGGATCCTCCCCGGAGACAAGCGACCTTTGTGCGGAGACCTAGTAGCTGGTTGAGACTTGACGACTGTTGACCGATCGACTCAGAGTGTTTCGACTAGCCCAGTGGGAAGCACCTCTGTGTGACACGGAAGACCCACAGTAGCAAGCTCCTCTGTGTGATGCAGCAAACCCATGGTACTTGATAGGAGGAGTACATCAGAATGCTATGAGGGGGATCTCCTCTATGTGACGCAGCTAACCCACAGTGGGGAGCGCCTTTGTGTGACATAGTAGACCCACAGTACTCGATGAGAGGAGTACCTCAGCAGTCTAGGACAGTGGGAAGTGCCTCTATGGGAGGCGATAGGCCCAAAGTACTCTATAGAGTGGGTGTACTTCAACATCCAAGGTTTCGACAGTTTGACTGGGGATGATACTTGATACTACCCCCCTTGAATAAAATCCTAGATTGAGATGAGTCAGTAACTTTGTGTTTACTTCATGATTGTGATGGATTAATTGATAACTTAGGTATATGTATGGGCATATACCTAAGTGGGGTTATCTGTTGATTTCTTACGTTGTGCTTTATCCTTGTTGGATTTATTGAGACCTTAAGGGTCTCAGGTTACCTACCGAGTATCGTTATACTCACCCCTACATAGGCTATGGACTCACCCCATTGTGTTGGTTGTAGATGACAGACATTATTGACTGTGGCAGAGAGTAGCAGGACTGGATGGTACCCGAAGGTGGACCACTCGGTGTGATGGTACACGGAGGAGACGGACAGACGTGGAGTGCTGAGGAGGCCATCTGTAACTACCCTTCAGGTAGGAAACCCAATGGATGACCCAGTAGCTGCTTTACTTTTCTTTCCATTGTACTTGTTTTTAGTTGTAATTTCCTTCAGTTGTACTTGTACTTTACAGTTGGTCTTGTATTTATGGCCACTTTTACTTTCCATCACTTCTTTTGTATACAATTTTACTTAGTTTTTTTGCTTCCAGTTGTGTACTCTATTGTGTGTGATTACTTTTTTATAAAGTCAATGTCTTCCCAGCTTAAGTATTTACACCTTTGGTGCTAGTCTCCAGCCCCTGGCCTATGGAAGGCAGGCTTGGGGTAGTCACGGCATGGGTCCTGAGGGAGGGTTGTGACAATTTGGTATCAAAAGAGTCGGTTATACCGTAGAACTTAGGACTTTGATCATTATTTATTGTGAAGAAATAGTGTTAAGGGTACTGAGTGTGGTTTTTAGTTCAGGGAGTCCAATGTTGGTGTGGCGGCTGGCGTATCCATACACCATGACCCTTACTACTGATCTCTGACTCAGTGCATGAAAACACTGTTTGTGTGTGTGTTTTCAAAAGTTTTATTTAAGTCAGCTCAACCAGGTCATCTCACCAGGTATAACTTTTTACTGTGTCGCATATATTCAGGATGCCTCCATGCAGACAGCCAGTTAGAGTTCCAAGAGAGTACACGATGATGGACCACCAAGCGACGAGGCTCCGGTGCAGGGCCCTCTTACTATGTTGGCACCTTCAGGTGGTGTACCAGCAGCACCACCACCCGTTGAGCAGCAGATTCCACCAACCGCACTAGCAGACAGTGCAGGCCAACCGAGATCGTTGCATGAGTTCTAGCTGCAAAGGTCTTCACGGTTTCGAGGCGAGACATATTCCCAAGCAACAGAGGACTGGATGGAGGCGATTACTAGAGTCTTCCCCCTTGTTGAGACACTAGTAGAGCAGATAGTGATCTTTTATACTAGTGTTTTCTATTGAGTGACCATGAGGTTGGTCTGCATAGTGATGAGGCTTTGGTACATGGACCATTACCCGAGATAGTACCTTTAGGTGGTGTGTCATCTATATCACTGCCTTTTGGTCAGCAATTACAATCGGTGGTATCGGTAGATGACACATGTAGGCTTAGTTCCTTACGCGTGTTTTAGCATTAGATACCCCTCAGGTTGCGAGGTGAGTCCGACTCACAGGTGGTTGAGTACTGGCATGAGGAGGTGGATGAGAGTTCCCTAGAACTTCTACAGCTTCAGCAAGACGACATGTCGGTAGTTGAGTATTTATTGAGGCATACTGATCTTTCCTCGTACTCGATGAATACGGTACGATTAGTGATTCAGGGCTCGAACTTCCGATTGAGGTGTGTTTAAAGGACATATGATCCAGTACAATTCTTCTACGCATTCCTACTTATGTTAAGGTTCTAGAGAGAACCTTTTTGGTTGAATGTTCTTTGGATGAGCGGATACATCCAGTGAATGTTAGCAGTGGGAAAGCAGGAAACCAGTGCCAGTCTCAGAGACTTGAGTGTGTAAAAATGTTTTAGGAAGAAGAACTATTAAGGAAAGATGAATTTTTCAGGTAGAAGATGTGGATGGAGAGCTAGGAGAGCAGCATGAAGTGGTGTACATTTAGACATGTTACAACCACCCCCTTATGTAGAACCCACCAGGCTCAGGGATCTTGAGGACAGGGGAAGAGAGTAGTTGCATGCGGTCAAGGAGTACGACCCAAAGGATCTGGGAATGATTTGAGGTACGGTCTATGTCTACTACTAGCTTCCGTAATAATAGACATAGGTATCAATCATTCCTTCCTTCCACGAATCTTTTCCAAGACCTAGAGTTTCTGGTTAAACCGTTGACTTGACCCTCATGTTTGGAGATACCTTTGGGAGGAGACTAGATAATCACACTTACGCCGATGGTGTGATCTGACCCTTGAGGTGATAGTTTCGGATGGAACCTCTTGGTGGCAGCATTGAGGCCTTACAATGTTTGTTTGGGTATGGACTGGGCAACAACATTTCATACTTAGATTGACTGTATTAGGTAAAAATTTTGTGGTTTATCTACAATGTTGGGATGGGGTTTTCCTTGGTCAACGAAAAGGGAAACCCAGGTAGTATAGGATGGACTCATGCATAAGAGTGTGCAGCCGATCACTCATGAGTCGGCTAGACTTACCTTTGTGCCAGACTTCCCTAGAGTTACAGCACCACTATCAACCTTGGAAAAGAAGGGGAAACCCTTCTTGTGGTTAGAGAGATGCCTGCAGAGCTTTCAAGAGCTGAGGCAGAGGCTGACTAGTGCCCCCATCTTGAGGCTTCTAGAGGAAGGCTCAGGGTATGTAGTCTACCGCGACACATCAGGGACAAGAATCGGGTGTGTTCTGATGCGTGAACAAGCAGTGATCATGTATTCTTCTCGGCAGCTAAGAAAACACGAGAAGAAATACCCTACCCATGACCTATAGTTAGTAGCAGTAGTCTTCACATTAAATATGCGGCAGCACTATCTGATGGGTGAACGTTTTACCATGTACTCTGATCACAAGAGTCTCAGGTATATCTTCTCTCAAAAGGACTTGAACTTGAGACAACGATGATGACTTGAGTTCCTCCAGGACTATGACTTCGAGATAGTCAATAATCTTGGTAAGGGGAATGTTTTTGCAGATGCACTGAGCAGGAGGTCTGGTATACAACTGCTAGGAGAGGCGACAGAGTAGCTGGCTACTTTACAGATATCCTTTGTGGATAGATATGGAACAACATTTCCTACAGTATCTTACGATCACTCCCCCACTTCATCAGCGGGTCAGGGAGGTGCAGCATGGGGACGTTGACTGTGAGACATGACGTGCTCAGATATCCATAGGACAGGCACCTGATAGATTTTTTGAAGGTGGAAATCACTTCATCCTCTTCAGAGGACGTACCTTGGTACCAGTTTCACTTCAGGAGGAAGTGTTGAGGGAGTTCCTCACATCCCCTCTAGCGGTACATCCAGGAGTGGTGAAGATGTACCTGGATCATTGATGACAACATTGGTGTCCAGGGTATAAAGAAGGCAGTAGCAGAGTTTTTCTCTAGATGACTCAGTTGTCTGCAAGTGAAGGTGGAGCATCAGGTACCAGTAGGCTTGATTCAACCTTTAGAAGTCCCAAAGTGGAAGAGGTATGAGATATCCATGGAATTCGTGACAGGTCTTCCACGTACATCCAGGGTACATGACTCTATTTGGGTGATCGTCGACTGACTCACCAAGTCATCCATGTTCCAACCAACCAGATATGGTAAGACCTACCACAGAGAAGGTGTGGATCATCCAGGAGCAGATGAAGACTGCACAGAGCAGACAGAAGTCACATGCTGACAGGAGATGGAGACCTCTGGAGTTCGAGGATGGCTACCACGTCTTTCTACGGGACTCACCTCGATGAGGTCTACAGAGATTAGGCCGAGGAGGAAAGTTTTCTCTGAGACTCATCAGACCTTTTTAGGTCCCCAACATATTTGGTGAGGTGGCATACTGATTAGTTCTTCCACCTTAGTTCTAGCAGGTTCATGATGTCATCCACGTATCCCAGCTGAGGAGATACGTTTACGATCCTTCCTACATCATCGACCATGGAAAGATGGATATTGATGATGGGGTGACTTTTATAGAGGTTCCAGTAGATATTGAGGATCAATAGGAGTGGTTCCTTCGTGGATTGTCGATACCCCTGGTGCGCGTTCGCTAGTAGTACGGGAACCTCCAGGAGAGCACATGGGAGCGGGAGGCTCATATGCATTCTCAGTACCCCCACTTGTTTCCTTAGTTCTGAGTTGGGGCTTATGGGGACGTAGATCCCTTAGGTGTGGAGAATGTAAAGACCAAAAATTTCCAAGTAATTTTTTTTATATGGGAATTTTACGAGTCCACAAAATATAACGGCACACGATTCCGGGGCCCGGAGTGCCCATAATTATCCCTCAAAGTTTTTGTTAAGATTAAGTTAACGCAGGTAAGTATTTTTCTTGAAAAAGTGGAATAACTCTTAAAAGGTAACTCAGAACAAAAATACAAGGGCACCGTTGCCCTCAGAATGGAGGGTTTACCCTTGGCGCGACTTAAGATTAGCAGCACGGGCCTCCTGTGAGAAAACCGAAAATTGGCATAATTATAAATAAAATAATTAAATAAATTATTTTATTTTTCAAATGATTTTAACTCAAAAATGGTAACTCGGATTATAAATCCAAGATCACCGTTGAACTCATGATTATATGCTTTCTTTAAGAAGATACTAACTTTGTTCGGTACGGGCCACCAGAGAAAGTTAGTTTTTGGACACAAATAAAATAATTAAGTTATAATTATTTTATTATAAAATTCATAACTTCCAAACAGCAACTCAGATTGAAAATATGAGAGTACCGTTGGGTTCGTTGGGGTGTTTTTCACCTAGGTAGATCCAAACCTCAATTGGTGCGAGTCGAGGGTGACTGATAATAATTTTTCGATCTTTTCTTCAGGTACGTTCAGTAAATGCCCGATCGGAGTTTTGTAACTTTTGAACCAGTGTTCAGAATTGAAATCCTAGAGCACCGTTGAACTCACAACCCCGGTATTCGCTTAATAAGACTTCCACCTCGATGTGATTTGGTCAAGAATGGAAGTTAGTTTTTAGAGTTTTGAAGAATAAAATTTAAATAAAAATAAGTGTGTAGCTTATTTTTATTTGGTGGTTAAAACCTCCAAGTGCAGGTTAGAGGTGGGGGCCACCACACTATAACCTCCCATGATAGGTTATAGTGGTGGGGCCCACCCGAGGTCTAAACACCTCTTATCAATTAAATTGGTGGGGACCACACGTGCTTTAAATCCCCTTGGAACCCCCCCATTTAAATGGAGAAACCTTTAAACTTCCCTTTGTTTAATTTTTTTTTCCAACTCTCTTCACTTAATTGAAACTCTCCACCTCCCCTAATTTTGAATTTGAGCCAACTCCACCCCATTAATTAAATGAGTTGTCTCATTTAATTAAACACAACAATTTGAATTGTTGTGCCAACAAATAATAGACATCTTCTTCTATTACTTTTCCCTTGGCATTTTGGTGGAGCATGGGAAGGAGAAGAACTTCCGAACGAAGAACTATTGAAGGAAGAACGCTCTTTTGACGAAGAACTCCGATGAGGGATTCCTTTGACTAAGAAGAACAACCCCCTATGACCTTCTTTCTAGGACCCCTTAGAAGTGGGACATGTTCGTCTACCACAGATCAACGACCATCTTTCTGTGACGTCAAAGAACGACCAACGACGAACCTGAGGTAGGGGATATTTACTTATTGAAATTATACCATTTTTCTACCTTTCCCAAAGGATGATAAGGGTTTATTGCAGACATATTTTTGAACTTTCTTCATCAATCCATGAGCCAAATGTTATCACCCTCTAAACGCGAAGGGTGTGGGCCGACTAACATGACCTGACTCCCTCCGTCGTTCTCGTTTTTTATTGTTCTACGGCTTGGTGATGAAGCAAGAGGTAACGGTGGTGGCAACGACAAAGGTCGTGCTATCCGCAGCCTCTGTGAAGCATGTTTCCCCTGCGGTGCCCCATGCACCTCGACCGAACCCGTGCGCCCCAGCGGAGCCCCGCATCGGCCCGCACCCTGTCGAACTGGCCGCCCGCGCTGGCCACGCCCTACCGAACCGTCCGCCCGTGCTGGCTGCGCCCTGCCATACCAGCCGCCCGCAGACCCCAGGCCGATCCACTACCCATCCACCCCAAGACAGCCTCTGTGTGACCCGCATGACCCGGCCACCCCGAGTCGGCCTCCGCGTGACCCGACCACTCCCGAGCCGGCCTCCATGCGACCCGCGCACCCCTGATTCTGCCCTCCATGCGGCCTCCCAAGCCGTCCGAACTGGCCCCCATGTGGTCTCCGGAGCGAGCCACACTGATCTGCACTAGGCCGCACCCTTGCGAGGCTCCGGGCCGAACTGGCCCTAAGCCAGGGCCGAACCGCCCTCGCGGTCCGCTGAGCCAAGCCCAGCGGACCGGGCCAAACATAACGGGATGACTCGCCCAACGGGTCGGGTCAAACCCAGCGAGTCTGACCAGGTCGACCCAGACCGGGTTCGCCCAGACTTGGTTGGTCCGAGTCGGTCCGACCGGGTTGGACCGGACCCGGGGCCACTACTGACCCATTTCTTACTTTGGCCATAACTTTGGCACCAGACGACCATTTGAAGAACTATCAGCGGCGCTGGTATTCTTGAAGAGATGTCATCCCTTTGATAATACCCCCACTAGAGTTTGGGATATAGTTGAGATACAGTTAGGTTGGATTGTACATGAATCCAACCGGACCCCCGGGACTAAAAAGCTAATAACTCACAGACCAGGCATCCGATTGACACGCCGTCAGTTGGGTTGAGATCACTATGACGAGGCAGACCTTTGAGATACTTCTTTGTGGTACTTCGTGGTAGTTGGAGCATCGACCAGTAGCTCGTGGGGCGGATCCTCCCTGGAGACGAGAGAGCTTAGTGCGGAGAACTAGTATCAGGCTGAGACCTGACAACTTCTGACCGATCGACTCGGAGTTTTTCGACTAGCCCAGTGGGAAGCGCCTTTTTGTGACGCGGCAGAACCATAGTGGGAAGCGCCTATGTGTGATGCAATAGACCCACGGTACATGACAGGAGGAGTACCTCAGCAGGCTACGAGGGGGAGCGCCTCTGTGTGATGCGGCAGACCCACAGTGGGGAGTGCCTCTGTGTGATACAGCAGACCCACGATACTCAATAGGAAGAGTACCTCAGCATTCCAGGACAGTGGGAAGTGCCTCTGTGTGACGTGACAAGCCCATGGTACTCTATAAAGGTGGAGTACTTCAACAGCTGAGGTTTCGATAGTTTGACTGGGGATGATACTTGGTACTACCCCCCTTGAAAAAAATCTTGGATTGAGCTGAGTCAGTAACTTTGTGTTTACTTCATGACTGAGATGGATTACTTGATAACTTAGGTATATATATGGGAATATACCTAAGTGGGGTTATCTGTTGATTTCATACATTTTGGTTTATCCTTGTTGGATTTTTTGAGACCTCGAGGGTCTCGGGGTCCCTACTGAGTGTCATTATACTCACCCCTACACGGGCTATACCAGCACCTTGTTGTGTTGGTTGCAGATGACAGATAGTGCTGACTGAGGCAGAGAGTAGCAGGATTGGACAGTACCTGGAGGTGGACTACTCAGTGTGACAGTACACGGAGGAGACAGATAGACATGGAGTGCTAAGGAGGCCATATATACCTACCCTTCAGGTAGGAACCCCAGAGGACGGCCCAGTAGCTGCTTTATTTTTCTTTCCATTGTACTTGTTTTTAGTTGTACTTGCTTTTATATGTACTTGTACTTTACTGTTCGGTTTGTATTTCCAGACCCTTTTACTTTCCAGCACTTCTTTTGTATACAGTTTTACTTAGTTTTTTGCTTCCAGTTGTGTACTCCATTGTGTGTGAATACTTTTTATAAAATAAATTCCTTCCCAGCTTAGGGATTTATGCCTTTGGTGCTATTCACTTGCCCTTGTCCTATGGAAGGTGGGATTGGGGTAGTCACAACACGGGTCTCGAGGATGGGTTGTGACATATTATATGAATAAAATCCATTATTTCATTATATTATTTTTTTAGATACAAATATTTTGTTAAGGATAGGTAAATAAACCCGCATTCATCAAGCATAACACAAAGTGCATTTGAAGTAATTATCCTAAATATTATATAAGATTTACATAAAATCATAAGATAAAAAATTTATAGTCAAGTGATAGATTATATTTCTATAAAAGTGTGGACATATCTTTTAGATATGGTGCGAGTAAGGCTGGTTTAGATAAATTCAAAGATATATATGCCTAAGTTGTTGTCATGGGAAAACATTCTACATGATCTCATGGAAAATAAATGTTTCTAAGACACATAAATTTTAGGGTATATAAAATAAAAGTGGGATAGTTTTAAGATCATAAATAAAGGTGATATATTATTTATTAAGAATAATAAATCTATATCCTGTAGGGAGCAATAATTTGAGACTATATATCATTGAAAATTTCGTATCAATTTAGAAAATGTATTCCCTATTCCAAAATCAGGTTTTTATTTTGTTAGTTTCTCAAAATGATTTATAATCATTGGTGGGTATTCAAGAGAAACTATACATGGTTAGTACAAGTGTGATAACAATAAGGATTTATTATTCATACCAATTATTCATGATTAAATCTATTAGAATTTTACTTGTAATAAGAACACCCATTGATTGTAATATTGGGCATTAAAAGTAAAGACCACATTTTCTTAGAAGGTGTCTATAGGATGCAACTAGAAAAGGTTGGTGACCCCAAATAATTTCAATAAGGAATGAATGTTATAAAGATCCATTTATGGATTAATGAAAGAATAATGATCATATAATATTTATTTGGAATGAAAGTATGTTAGGTATCTATAAGAGGTTAGTGGGAGCCACAATTTTTCATGTAAAATATGTTGAAAAAAATATGAAAATAATTATTAGTATTACAATTATTTAATACTAAATTGAAATAAAATCTCTAAATATTGACTTAAAGTGGTATCCCAAGTTATAGGGAATATGATTTCATAAGGAAGATCTAAGGGTTTCTTATACCATGTCAATTTACATATACTGAAAAGGTAATGAAAAATAAAAGTTAGAATAATTCAAGAGGGAATCGTTTCTTACTTCATAAGTAATAAATCACTCTTAGAATACATGTTTAAAAATTAGAGGAGATTAATTGGTGTGTAGAACTCCATACACTTTTATGGTGGATCTATCGTGTTTTTCATGTTATATAATAGATATTACATTTCTAATACATATATTATGATAGGAAAATATCAAATAAATCCCAGAGAACCACATGAAGAAGTTTGGAACTGTCTAATAATACTTGAAAAGTGTAAGGTATATGTGCCTATAATTTGGAAAGATAAGAACACTAGTTTTCAAGGGGGAACCTAGTCTCCCTATAGATTAATTCATATGATATCACCATTAAGAAAGGAAATAAACATGATAAGATCATTGAATACTATTGTATAAATATATACTAATACTGAGTATGTTGGGACTTCTGTTTCAACTAAAGAAGCACCATTCTATATGAAATATTTTTTTCATGTTTTTGGAATCATAACTAACGTACTATCCAAGATTTAAATATTATGACAGAGGAAAAAATGGATATGCCTAGGTATATCATACCTTGAGGAGTTTTACTTAAGGAGGTGAAGTCATAGATAATAGAGTATCCATATAAGGAAAAGGAGAAGAACTAATGACTAAAGTAATAACATAGCATAATCATGATCTTATTATGTGAGAGATATCATGTTGATGGTTATAAAATTATCTCTAGTGAAAGAGAGAGTGTTGTAAAAATGAGTTTCCTATAACCAAATTGAATAGTAATTTTTATTACCATATCCTATAGAAATAAAGTTATGCATGATGGATTCTTACCATTATAGTGATGATAATTTTGTGTTTAATATTTACATGTTAATGTAAATAGATTATTTTTCATATCAAATGGTTATAGAAATTCCCAGCCATAATGAAAACCTCATTATATTATGACAGTAATCTTAGAAAATATGTCATATGGTCAAGATATATAATAATTATGAGACACATGTGATGTATGAATATCAAGTGTTGGGGGATTATAATTAATGATACTTCTTCTTATGAAGTTATCAATTAGTGATTCAAGTTTAGGTGATCATGAGGACTCAACCACTAATAGGAACACCACATGTTTTATGTTTCAGTGGATGATCCTATCTAAGAATGTGTGTATTGGACTCTAAAATTGATATCATTATCAATATGTATTATTTGATCATTTAATCTAATGAAATAATAATACTATTAAATTTATCTCATGGTGTGGTAGCTTGAGTTGGGTGGTGTTGTGGCACTAATTTAATGATCAAGACATGATATAGATGTTTTTAGAGGAAGATATATCTCAGTCATAGTTGACTAGGATGGTTGTATCCTTATTGAATCCATTTTCATGGTAGAATAAGTTAAGTATATCAAGAATGATCATCAATAGATAAACTAAAATATTTAAGGAATATGACACAACTTTTGAATCATGTTTTATGAGATATCACAAGACAAAAATATTATATTACATGAAGGGTATTCATAAGAGGTACTTATAGCTATAAATTTTACTTTTATACTTAGTGTACATGGTGTGTTTCTAGATATACCTCTTGGTTTATATATGAATCAATGTTATTGAGAAAATGGATTAGAGGGTCACACAAAAAATGTATCAACAAGTTCCATATATTCAGATGAATAATAGTTGAGGAAGAAGTTTTCCCCACATGTGTGGGTCGATGAATGCCTAAGTGTGAATGATCACAAGTAAAATAACCCAATTATATTATTTAAGTTTTTAACAATAATGATTTAATTCAATTATCAAGGTATCTACATGTACTTTAATTATAAGAATTTTATATGGGAAACTTTTATTGTTCAAATGAATGATACGTGTTCATGTTTCGTAAAGTATTTATGGGAGGAATGAGTTGATTTAATGGTTTAAAGTTTATCTTGTGACATGTTATTAATTTTACAAGATAGTAATAAAATATTCAGGAAATTTATGACATGTCTACTATGTTTTTCATTTTATTTAAGAAAAAATTTAGAGGTTAAACTTATCCAAGGGTTTAAGTGCAATTTTTTAAATTTTAACCTACTATTTAAGCTAATTTTAAGCCATGAATAGAACCCATAACCATTTTAATGAATTTATATAGAGATTATCCCATATCCTATATTTCTCGATTCCTAGAGAGAGAACCCAAGAGAAGAACAAGTCCATATCAATCTTGCTTTCTCAGATCGAGTATGTGTTCTTCACGCAATAGAAAGGGCATCATAAAGTGATTTTATTTCTCACACTAGCAACTAGGAAACGAAGAATGATACTATAGGAGTTGTGGTGAAATTGTAGATGATTTATAAGATTCCTTTATTGGCACCATTGAGCTCTGAAAAACCGACAATAAGGGAATCATATTATCATTGATGAATGAACAATGTACTGTTAACATATTTATTTATTTATTTTCTTCATACTAAAAATAAATTTCATGCGGTTTATGGGTGAATCCTGGAATGGGTATACTGGATTTGATGTTTTGACATGAATTTGATCCCAAAAATTCTAAAATACCAAATTTATAATTCTATAAAGCCCAAGGTTCCTTAAAATAAATATAATAATGAAAATTTATTCCCAATGATTATATTCATAAATTATAAGACTATGAAAATTTTTGAGTAATTGAAATATATTATTTTCAGATAATTTTTGAAAAAAATAACTTTATAAAATGATCACTTTAATGATTAATAAATCTCCTACAATAATGTTCCATATTATATCGTAACATTATAATAACAATTATCCTATTTTTTTAGAAAAAAATACAACAATTTTAAAACACATATCCATTATGAAATTTTAGTTTATTTATTTATTAATTAAAATGTATAACCATGTCTAAATAATAGTAGTTTGAATAGATTAAACTACAATTTAAACATCTTCATAACTAGAAAACTTTCATTTAAATGTATAATGATGGTCTGTATTTCAATACATGATTATTTATACTTTATTTATCTATTTATTATAATAATTATTTAATAATAAAAACATAAAGAAGTTTCATTATGGCCTGAATGGCCCGAATGCCTTCTTTTTATTTAATTTTTGATAATCCCCCTTTCAAGGTATGAGGGGGGAACCCTTACAAGGTTCATAGGATTAGTGAATTACATTACCCGAAGGTCTTAAATTAATTCATATCGGACATGACAACTTAGAAATTCCCCTCCCTAGCATCTAGATAATGAAGTCAGCATCCCATGATCGCATCACTTATTGGGCTAAAAATACTTATGCAGAGCTGCACAAGCCTGAATATATTTCATGGGTTTCAAAACCCATTGAAACTGTACGGTTATTTTGATTCAAATAGTTAAAATAAATAGTTTTGTAAACAGAACTCATTCCAAACAATTTTCATATTATTATTATTATATTAACCTAACATGGTAAATGCTTTATGTGGATATTTTAAAAATCATCATAGGAGTTTGACGTCCATTGTTTATTATTTATTTTATAATTATTATATTGTAAATAAAAAACATTATGCATAATTCCATTGGGAATATAAAATTCCAGGATACCCATTTAACACAAATTCATCAAAATAAGAAGCTTTATAAATAATATAATATTCTAATTATTGCAATCAATGAGGGGCAGATAGAAATATAAAAAAGTACACATAGACCCAAACGTTATTTTAAATTTAAATTGAAATAAGTATAGATGGATAAATTTAAAAATAGAAACCCATGAAATAAACCTCATATGATATTTAAATATAATAATTTAACAACATTTTTTTATATAAAAAAAGATAATATATTTTGAATTTAAACATAATAAATACTACCTAGTATATGGAATTTAATTTCTAAATTCCACTCTTTATCATCATAATTAAAAAACAATGAAAAATAAATTATGGTTTTTTGATAATTTTCGGAACTTTGAAATATGGATTTATCATATCTAAAATTAAATATTTGAGATAATAAAATTTAAAATAAATATTTAATAACATGTCCCATTGAAACTACTTTATTTTCTCCTAAAAATGATTTATATATGGGTGTAATTGAGCTGAGATTTATGAATAACGTGTCTAAGTTGGGTTTCGATACTTAATATAAATTATTTAACTCAATTCAAGCTTGGTCGAGTAATATTTTACAATCTCAATTCTAAACATGAGATCCATTTAGACTCAAGATAGATATTGACTCGGGCCTTGTCATGTTACTTGATTTGGATCGATTATACTCTATTAAAACAATTTATTATAAATTTGATTCAAATATTTGACTTGGATTAATTACTCAAGATTTAAATTATATATATATATATATATATTAAAATATTCATTCCTCGATTGGGCTCACAGGATACTCAATTTGAAATTCCTGAGGGCCACACTCTTATATCTAGTGTTATAAATAAATAAATGAAATTACATAACCTGGCATTTATACATCAAAACTATTCTAAGAATAATTATATTTAGTGTATTTGGGAATTATGAAATAATACATATAATAATACATAAATGATTATTTTTTTAAAAACTTCTGGATATATCCACGAACTCATAGTTTGTATATCATTCAAAATATTATCACTTTCTTGAATATTTTTTAAAATATAAGAAAAAAGAGAACTCAAATGCTCAAAAAGATCAATAATAATCATGAAATCGTGTTTAGGAATATACTATTAAAAAATTATTATAATCATAATACATGAAAAAGTGCAAGATATTCATGGAAATCATAATACATAAGTAATTCATGTCAACTAAATCATCATAAACATATTGTTTGAGACTTTTTATGGAAAGGTTACCATCCAATTTCTTGTTATCTTAATGACTCTGATAGATAGGATAATAGATAATACTACGGTATCATAATCATGCTATATACATAATATCTCAAAATATGAAACATTACCCAATGCATTGGGGAAATATATATTTGGGACCACCCATCTCATAACATTTCTAGTATACATTGAAAAACATAGAATATACATTCATTAGATAATTAACATAAAAAATTCATAATATATATCCACATTAAACATTAACACATGAGAAATAAATGTCGGAACGATTAGAAAATTAACCCTTTAGTGTCAGGTTTTTTTATTATAACATTAGTTAAAAATATATGTTAATATGACCGATGTTAAAAGTAATTTTTCAAAATCAGTTATAAAACCGATGATAGAATTTTTTTTCAATGTTGGCTATAATTATAAATGACATATAAATTCTACTCCAAACTATAACTTTCAATGTTAGTTATCAGAATAGATGATGTTGAAAGAAGTTTATAATGGAAATTATAATAATAAATGATGTTCTAGGATAATTTTTATGTTTGTTAACATAATAAACAACATGAAAAGAAAATTATTTTTTAATAAAAATTTTATTATAATGGAATTTCCCATTCCCTATAAAAAGAAAGAACATTTAAAATTAGTATAAATAGAACCAATTTGAAGATAGAAACTCCTTCCAAACTATACTACAACATCATGTAGAAAGAAAATACACATGCAAGAAACTTTTAAATAAACATATATAAATTAATCATGTAGATAAAATAGTATAAAAAATCCTTATAGATGGTATAGGTTGTTTTCAAAATATAATATTCTGTCATAAAAAAGCTATAAAAATTATTGTATTAATAGTAAAACATATTAGTTTAAAATATTAGATATGTAATGAAACTAACCTTATAAAAGTTTATATTCATTTCACTTATGATAATCACATAAATGAATTCTAAGATATAATAAATTCATATAAATATTGCTTTTTGATGATGGAATTGTATTTTTTAAACATGAATTTCAAAATAAGAAACACTATAAATATCTGATTGATAAATGTTTCTTTAAGTAATATAATAGTTATGTTCTTAAACTGGAACAACATTAATTTTATTTGACCCATTTAATCCAAGTGAACCTTGTTAAACACCTTCCATGACCTATTGGATTTTCATATTACCAAAACATAAGTAACATAGACAATTTAGGACTAAATAACTAATATTGTTGAAGAATAATTATGATTCTAAAAAATATTAAATGCTTTTATAAATATTAACCAATAAGAAGAATAACCAATATACATATAGTGTGTCAGGTCATTGGACATTTAGATCATGTGTTGGGTCATGTATGTTCCTTGTTCCTTGGTCCTATGGGTCATGTAAGGGTTCCCCTTCAACTCTTAAAAGGGGGATTATCCAAAAATAAAATAAAAAGAAGGCCTTCGGGCCATTCAAGATAAGTATAAAGAAAATAGATAACATCCAATGTCCAATAAAATATAAAAATTCAGCATGAATGATAATATAATGAATAGTATTTTGTGATTATATAACCCTTATTATTAGTTAATAAATGGATGCAACCAATATTGAATACCTAGGTTAGTTAATATTTAGGATATATATTTAACTCTAGTAGGCTTGTCTTGGAATTTCACAGCTATAGAAATTTATTCTAGATCCAAAAAACCATAAATATATGTGATCACATTTTTTATTAAAATAGTGTGAAGAAACCTAATTAAACAAGTAATAAATTAGATCACTATAAGTTATATTCAATTACTAAAATTGAAATGTACTTACATGAGAGAAAATTAAACATGGTTACTAAGAGCTCATCACCTATAATAAAATCCAAGAAAACCTTTATAAATAATCTTAAAATATATATTATCTTACATATTTCATCAATAATAGTAAACTCATAACAACTTTCGAGAATAAAATAATTTAGTGATAATTTTTTTAGAACACGAGAAAATCAAGGAGTTTCTAAAGGTTCTTGTTTCTGTAATATTTTGTTTTATTTAAAATTATTCGCAAGATTTCATATAGTCTTATATAAGGTAAATATAAGAAAAAATTTCAACGAATTGGAAATAAAATTTAGATAAAAATATAAAAATAACTCATACATCATATGTCAACTAATTAACAAGGCTATCTAGTCTGAGTAAAAAAAGACCTGAACTCTATCCAACTACAAACAACTCCTTGGTAGGCAATGGAACTACATTAGTTGGATCAATGGAATTTATTGTCATCAGTCTTATGTTAAATTGTTGTGTAATATGATGATGTACATAATCTCCCAAATTATATATGATTACATATTCGATAATATATAATTTGGGATACTTAACAAGTAACTTATAGAACACAATCCAGTTTGAGTGAGGAGCTAGAGGAGATGGATATGCATATTGGGAATACTGTGTTTGTCTCGACATATCTATAAATATAGATTGTACAGACAATCTAACTATATTATTTATCATCTAATAAACTTATCAATGTTTTAATTTCAAGGAATCTATTTTACCCTTGTATGCATCCTCTCTTGATATAGTTCTAGGATTCCCAAAATATTTTCTAATAATAAAACACAACTCATATCATATTACATGACCTAAGTGTTCTTTGTTTCCTAAATTAGTCACAAGAATATACTTTCTTACATCAAGTTTGAACATTTGATAAATCAATTTCACTTCAATGGAATCCTGAAATGAAATATATAAATGTCATATTAATGTGATGAATTTAAAATAACAATAATAATAATTAATTTCTTACAATTTTGTCAGTCACATCCTTTGATTGATCAGTAAATTTATTCTATTTTTATAATTCTTAGAATTTTTAATTTTTCATGGAAAGTGGGGGGAGATATAGGACTGAACTAAACCTCTTTAGAGATCCTACTTGATTTAGCTCTTAATTTCTCAAAATTTATAGTAATAATTATTTTCTACTTTAATGTATATCCTCCAAGTGAAAAATTAAGGGTATACATTCTATGAAAAAATATCCTAGTGTGATCAATAAGATTTATTTTATATAAAATAAGTGGATATGATATTAAGTAATTGAAACATAATGATATAAATTTACTTTATAGACAATAATTATCCTACCATAAAGTTTTTCTCATATTTGATGGTGACAAACTTCCCCCATGTATCTTCGTCTAAATACTCATATTTGAGAAATGTATGTTCATTATTTTTATTCCCAAAAATATAATATGAATTTAGTTTTGATTTAAAATCCATCTCTCCAATTTCCATGAAATTCAATCACATATTATTAATCACTTTTGTATATATAAATTCAAATGTCAAATGTAATTGAATAGAAAAAATGTTGGTTATATGAAATATATAATATTTAAACCATTGGCAAAAAAGAAAAAATTGATATATTTTACCGTTACGGACTCCCATAACTGAATATATACACAAACCCTTAGTGGATGTTCCTCTTCCTCCATATCCTTTAATTAAATAGATGTATGATAATTTAATGAAATTACTTATACTTTTATTTTAATATATGTAAATAATCATTAGATGTTAATATTTGATTATTCATTAAATAAATAAACATATATTTTTTTATCTACAAAAACCATAAAAAACAAACATGTACCTGAAAATGATGATTATAAAGAAATATTAATAGAAAATTATGATGTGAGACTTCATCAACAATAAAAAAATATGTACCTAAAAATGATGAATTTAAAAATTAATACAAAAATGGTAGAATTGATGAGAATATATAGATTTAAATATTCAATTAATAAAACTACAGTGTTGTTACACATGTCAGTATAACTAAAAAATATTAAAAAATATATATTTACAAAAACTATAATGAGATTAATAGAATGTTTTCTCATATAACTTTTATGTGGTCACTTCATATAGAATGTCCTATGTATACATCATAGTCATCGTTATCCATAGGTAATTGTCTAATAGATGAGGTAATATCTCATCACTCAATAATATCATTAATATTATCATCACCTAAATGAATTTTTTATATTATAAAACTATAGAAAAATAATCATTTCATAAATCAATAAAATAAAATATATTCTTCACATATGTCTCCATGATAAATGGTCCCTCTTTATAACTAAATATTTTTAAATCAACAAGTGTAAATTAAAATTAATCATGTAGCACACCATTATTACTATCAACATAATAATACATAAAAATTGGAAATCCAAAGTTTATTTAATCCATTTACCATATATCCTCAACAACTCCAAAATATTATATTCATAAATAAATTGTTTTTTTATTTTTTCACATGAAAAATACATTACTTAAGCGATAAACATTACAACATTATTTTGAATGACACCCTTGTTATACATATTTATTATGTAAAATGTATAAAAATTAATCAAAAACCCCAATTATTTGATCACATTAACACATGGTACCTCAATAAATGGTTTTAATGATTTTGATAGAAATGAATCAGTGTTTAAATTCTCCTAAAACCATGAAACAAATTCATTTTTATACTCATTCATCAACCAATTTTCATTATTTTCAGATATCATACATTCAATACAGTATTATATTATGATATATATTTTTGAAATTAATATGAATTATTCAAAATTTATAAGTTTTCCTACATTATTTCATCATGTTTAATTATCTTTACTTGTAATCCATTACCTTCACTACTGAATTCCACATAATGATATGTAGGGAGACTAGAATGATCCAATTATTATAAGTGGTCAATATAGAACTCAACCCCCTCCTTAAATATATATTTTCAAATAATATAGGCTTTTGGTAACTTTATATTTTTAACTTATCCCTTCAGGATTTGAATATATTATTTAAAATGATACATCCAATGTAAATATATAAGTCTATATAACCTTATCCACGTCACTAAATGAATCATTAGATATACCATTATATCAAACTATGATAATGGAAATTATATCTCTAGTTGACTAGTTATAAGGATATATTTAATATCTAATACATTTAAAAATCTAGATCCAAAAATTTTCTACAAAATGGAATTGAAAAAATAACACAAATTGATGATAATCATTATGATAGGCATTGATAATCTGTCTTATAGTAAAAATGGTTGTAATTTTTTCATCAATATAAGAAATTCATGATATTTAACAACTATAAACATAATATCCTTTATTAAAACCAAACTTTTCACATTTTAATAATATTGAGAAGTTACTTTAATAACATGAAAACATTGGTAAAAATTTATTATTTCACCCTTGGATAACATGTGAAAAACTAGATGTAAGTATATTCTTTTTCCTTTTTTCAGTGGAATCTAACTCTGTGCATATTCCCATAGACATTATTCCAATATTCTATGAACTCCATCTTTATATTTTCCTTTTATATATAAAAAAGTTCCCATAAACTATCACATATATTTTTTTAACATGTATAACATCAATTTTATATTTATCATAGTGGGATTAACCCATTAATTTACCTAATATATCATCATCAACCCAACATAGAGTAAAGAACCTAAAAAATAAATAGATGTACCTAAAATAAAGTGCAATCTATCTCTATTGTTCTTCATAGTGTACACTTGATTTTGATCACATAGTGATATCCAATAGACTCTTTCCTCTATAGAGATGGATCCAACCAATGGGATACTCATATGCTATAAGAGGACCCTCAAAATCCAAAGATGTTCTAGGAAATTCAACTCAGTGATAAATGGAGAATAAAGGAAGAAGAGATTTTTGGATTAGTCAAGGCTTAATCACACACCTACCAATAGAAGGATCTCACCCAATATTTAGGATCTTCATGCAATAAAGGGGGTCTAGGATAGACTGATAATGTTTAGAAGACAACATGTGTTTCCCATAGTGTATAATTGTTGGGGTTATGATCATTTTAATGTTTAAAATTATTGTGAATTCCATAAATGAATCAACCTATTGATTTGTAACTGAAGGAAACAATGTAGAGGATATGGTTGTATCCATTACTTGACATCTCATATCATATATCTATCATACATTATGATATAATTAACCATGCTATGAATCATATAAGTATCATTGGATACAAATCAAGGTATCCTTTTTAGTACATACCCAAAAATATCCCACATGAACTAAAATACCATAAATACTTCTTGAAAAACTTTAAAAATCTTTGTGAATCCATCCAAACTCATTTGGATAAAATTTATCAAACTACCATCATTTTGACACAAAAACTATCCCAAAAATTTAATCATTATTAGATGTCCAAATTGTGTGACCCTAAAAGCCTTTTTAGAATTGATTACAAAAATTAAATCCCAATTTCATAGATGTTAAAAAATATCAGCCTTTATAAAAAAAACTTCTACACAAGCTATAAAGGGGTCTGGAGTGATCTCAATTAAACATACTCATATATCTATATGAACATTACCACCAAAATATGTATCATATAGATCATATATATACCTATATAATCCATGTTTCCTTAACATCAAGTGACCACTAGGCCAAAAACATTTTAATCAAATATAGACCAACTCATACATTTGTGAATATCTAAAATATACTTACCGGTATGAATGAATAGATTACATTCATCAAAGTATTTGAGAACATGACATGTTATTCAAATAAATATTACCATGAATTTCCTCATTCTAATTCCATCAAGGGAACATATGTCTTTTCACATTATACAAATGGACAAATCCCATCTTGGTTGATTTATAACTGAGGGCATGATCTGCAACATAACCAAACACCCCTATATTAGTTATGACTCGAGGAATATATAATAATGGAATAAAATTATGATGACTCTCATGTTATATATCTCACTAACCTTAGTTAGTGGGGATTAATAATAACTACACACACCTTATTATATCAATGACTTCAAGATATTATATGTGATATACTTTGGTAGGTTTGTCTAGATAATAAGTCTTGACTTATTACCTTACGATTCCATTCATTATATCATATATTAATCTTTGTATTCAGTAAAATATTCTACTAATTCTAATATTAAATTATCAAAAAAACCCATAATACTATATAGCGATCATTGATTAAGGACAAATCAATGTCATGATTTTAGGGGATATTATCATTCCATTGTTCATATAATATAGATACACACACATGAATGAATGATAAATGGAGATTTACTTTATTATAAAATCATGATACATTTTAAAACTACTACATACAATATACCACGTATCTACTACCAATAAATTCAACATGACCCTCGTGATTTTTATAGTATAATTCTTTTAGTTTTTTAGTGAGATTTTGGTTCCTTGTTTTGAGAAATATATCCATTATTGTCATGTTAAAGCTTAATTTCTCCCTAAATTCTTGGAACCACCCTATGTTTGGTGATAAACTTCTTGATCTAAATAGATTTTTCATAGCATATGATATAGTGATGTAATATTCCGCAGTTGTAGAGTTTTTTACTTTATATTGTTTGGAACATTTCTAACTAATAGCTCTATCATTTTGAAAAAACATGAATCTAGATTGAACTCTCAAATCATGTTTTTTAGATTAGAAACTAATATCAATGTAACTCATTATAGAGATATTATCCTCTCCTCTAAATTACAAGAATATACTAATTTATTCTTAAGTAATTAAGGATATTGTTTACAGTAATACCTTTAATCTCACTAGGATTGGATTTGAATATTCTTTTTATGCTCAATGAATAAGTGACAATAGTTCAATTATACTATGACACACATCGGGTCACTGGTATGTCTATTTTTAAGTTTCATTTACTGTTTGGCATATCCTTTGATTTCTAGGGTGTCGAGGGTTAGGAATTGTAATTTTTGGGGATGTTAGAACAAGGAACGTGATTGGTTCATAGTTTGTCTATACATACGGCTAACCGTGTGATGAGTGACAAAGGGATATTCCACAGGTTCATCATGGTATATCAAATCATGAAAATTATAGGAAAAACTATGTAAAATATTTTTGGGGAGATAGTGGATCCTGAATGGTTGGCACATGGTTTTTCTAACTGTGTGGTTTGTCCATCACATTAAAAAAATAGATTCTTACCATTTCTCTAATATCGATTTATATACCCCTTGGCCATAATTTTATCCTACTATCATGGGTAGACCCTCTTAATTGTCCTTAAAGCTTCTCCCTCATCTTGGTTGTGTATTTTTGTATGATTCAAGGTGGTTTGGATTACATTAAGCCATTTTTTCTTGGTTTCTTCTTCCTTCCCCCTTATACATACTCATTCTTCCTTTTTCCATAGGGAACGTGTAACCCCAAATGGTGGGGTGTCCAATCCTAAGGTTTTAATGGGGTATTTTATTATTTTCTTATTATTTATGTGTGTAAGGAATTCTCTTTCCTATTCCGAGTGGTTGTCATCTAAGGTGATGTGGTTGGAACTGAATCTGATGTAGGTGTTTCTATTTTAGGGCATTTTCCCTATATCTCCTTTAAACTGTGAATTAAATTTGATCTATATTTACCAAATTTTCAATTTATTGATTTTTGTTTGATGTTTATCCCATTTTCCATTTGTATGATGATTTGGTTTGGCAATTTGGGTTATTAAATAGGGTTTTCAAAATGGGGTTGGCATGTGTGAACCCTATCTATTTTTTTAAATGGATCAAAGAGATTTTATGTTTTAAATCGGGTTTCTAAAATGGTTTTAGATATAGTTTTCCCTTATGAAAGGTATTGTGAATAATGGGAATGTTTTTTTTTGTAAATTGGCTTGTGAAATGGATTGATTTTTAGGCCACATGTTTTGTGATGATGTAGAATGGAGTAGGACATGGGTTAATAGGGGTGTGAGAGAGGGGATGTTCGAGGGACAATGACAGACTTCAAGGAGGAAGACCATGAGATCTTTAATTTATTTTCCAATGGAATGTGAGATACTTTGGTAAAAATACCGTGATAGATTCCATTCATTTTCTAAGATACTATGAGAACTCTTAGAGTTGGGCCCAGGAAGACTTTGAGAGATTCCACCTTGTTTAGCTGGCTATCATACTTTGTTTAGACTCACTCACTTTAGACCCTTATGGTTAGATCCCAAGGTTAAATTACTCATTCTAGGTTAGTTTATTATCATTATTCACTTTATTTGTTTCATGGTTGATGTGATGATATTTGTTATGTCTATTTTAGTTATTGGTTATATTATGATAATGATGGTATTCTTACCCTTATTATTTTTTATAGGGTATATTGGGCATGTTTTTCCCATGTTGAATTCTATGTTTATTTGAACTGTGTTGATAAATATTCTATAAACTATATTTTACTTGAAATAGAAAACCAACTAGATTTTGAAAGGCTTTTTTGGATGATTTTTTAAAGTGTTTTAGTTTTAAAATGTGATTTAATACTAGTTTTTTTGGTTTTCATGGGAAAAATCCTTAAATAGATTCACGGTGGTATCCTACTTGGATTTTTTTCTCGCACCATACATATGCATTTGGGAATATGCAGATTTTTTTTGAGGGATATGGGTAAAGGAAAGGGCATTATGTACTTGTGTGTCCCATCTTGATCACTGATTTCCATTGTTTAATGTAGGAGACACAATCTCATGGAGAATGATCATATGAATATGTTTTTGGATTTTGTATCTATTAGGATATATTTTGGTCCTATATAGATTCCCACCCCTTTTATATTTTTATCTATTACTTGAGATACTATGTATATGGGATTTTGTGGAATGACTTTATATTATCTTGATATTGTTTATTGTATATTCTTCCTATGATGCCTTACTTTAGATGCTTATTTATGAAATTTGAGTCTGATTATCTTAGAATGGTCTCCCCATTCCATGGATGGTTCATATTGGTTTACCATGGGAAAAACAACTCCCAATAGATTATTGGTTATGCTTTGTGCTTGTCTCCGGCCTGTGGTGATTGGAAATACATATCAGGCCATGTGATGGGTCAGCTCGGCTGACGGTTCAGGTATACCTAGGTAAGTTCATTACACAATGCTATCAGAAATTTTTTTTGGGGTTAGTGGTAGACTGAAACTAGGATCATCGGGGCTCAATAGTTAGGAAGATAGGAGTTCTTGGATGACCCTTCTTTGAGTAGAACCTCGAGTCATCATGGGTTGTTTAGGATTTAATTTATCTTTTGAGCCCATTTTTTGGATGTTTTTGTAGTGTTTGGAGGTATTTATGAGTTGGTGGTGGGTACTAGGGTAATCCAAGGGACAATTTTTAGATTTAGGGTGAAATCGAAAGGTCTGGAGGAGGCGTGAGGTTATAGAGAATGGTTATTAGTAATCATTTGTAGCTTATGTGGTCTTGCCTACTAATTCTAGTGACACTGGCATGGTTGGTGTATGGTTTCTTAACTGTGCAGCCAAACCACACACAGTGGGAAATACTTGGAATTTTTGATGTTTTTATATATTGTTTCTTAGAGTTTATCTTAATGAAAATGTTTCTTTTTTAGGATATTTATGGGGTTTAATTTTGTTAATTTTATGTGGTTTGAGATTTAATTTTATTGATTGAGGTTGTGTTTTTGGTTTATAGATGACTACTCTAAAAATAACCTCATCTAGGTGTAGATAGGGTGATGTGGAGAATAACTCATAGGTGAAACCTCCTCTCAATTAAAATCTCATGGATTCTATGATTATTACAATCCAATCCTTAATTCGAGTCGGCAGATGAGATCATACACAGAAGGTGCTCCATGCTCACGATTTTTCAAGGACGAACCCACTGGTAATCCATGTTGAAAGGGGACCTAATGAACCCGAGGAGTGGATGGATTACATCAAAAGGATCTTTGAGTTTCTAGAAACTCATGAGATCTATAAAGTGGACTTTTTCACATATGTGTTGGAAGTATTAGGTAGGAAGTGGTTGGAGTCTATGGTGCTCTCGAGCCAGCATAAGGATCTCCCCTAGACCACATTCAGGGTGGCTTTCAATCAGAAGTTCTACCAAGAGACCTTGAAGTCTATGAAGGATTTTGATTTCATGAAGTTAGTGTAAGGGGATCATTTATTGATGGATAATTCAACTATATTTACTGAGTTTTTACATGTATATCTATGTCCCCTCATGAATGACTACATCAAGTCTTGGTGCTTCATGATGGTTTTGATTCTACAGATCAAATCCATTTTTATCCTTCTCTTTTTTCTAACCTATTAAAAGGATATTGACATGGAATCCATGAATGGGGAATATATGAAAATAGAGGAAGGTATCAATGGTATTATTTCAATGGGAATAATCTAGAGTTCCTAAAAAAGATAGAAGTAGAAGTTTGATGAGCTTCAGTGGGGTAGTGGAAAGAGTGTATAATAGTATTAATGTATAGCATGGTGGCTTATATGGGGTGTAATAATATTTTCTGTTATCAGTTCGGAAAGTGTGGAAACACCAGGTCTAGTTTCCGAGATACTTTGAGGGAATTCTATGGGCGTGTATTCTTGAGTAATTTTTAGTTCTTCTATTAGGTTGCCTCATGGGGGAGCAGTTTGATCCCTATGTTTTTAAAGGGATCTCAGGTGAAATCAGAGGCTTCCAAGGGTAGAGGATCTCTCTCCCATGGTAAGGGATATAATCACTAGGGGAATAAGACTTAGGTAAGGTATGATCTAGGAAATCTTCATATAATAGAGGTTATTCAAGTGGAATCAGATTTTGGGCCACCCAACATGAGAGGTAGGATGTTTATTGCATCCTCCATGGAATAAGTTTTATTTGACACCAACACATATTATTCATTAATTTCACTAAATATAATTAATTCATTAGGTATATGAGATTAGTTGATTCCTTTTATTATATATTTTATAACCATTTTTGGTAATAAGAAGGTTTTGGGATTCACATTCCCTTGAGTGTTATGTGTGGGTTTCTCATGTAGATGTCATCTAGGACTTCATCATTTTAAATATAGACATTTTGGACCTTACTATTAGAATGGATTGGTTGATCATATTCAAGGTTTTGGTAGATTATTATCATTGTAGGGTCTAGTTCCATATGCATAGAGGGAGAAATTATGTCTTTCTAGGATATTTGGATTCGGGATCAAGGATGGAAGGACCACTTGTCTTGAAGATAAGTTGAATTACATGCCATTTGTCTAGGATCCTCCTTAATGCCATGAAGAAGAGTTTAGTAGGTGAACTTCCAATGGTTGTGGATAGGTACCCAAATGTGCTTCTAGAGTATTTAAAGGAATTTAAACCCCATAAAGAGGTTGAGTTTACCATTGATCTACTTTTTAAGATGATCCCAATATCCTTACATTCATACCATATGGCTCTGGATGAGTTTAAAGAACTGATGGTCTAGATAGAGAATCTCAAGGGAAAATGGTTTATCCAACACAACATTTCCCCAGGGGATTTACCCATTATATTTGCTATGAATGTAGACTGAAGCCTCTAAATTTTTATAGACTACTATAAGATTATTCAGGTGACCATAAAGAATAAATACTCATAGTCCAAAATTGATGATCCTTTTTATCATCTTAGAGGGGCCTGATGGGTTTCTAGGATTGACCTAAGATTCAAGTTCCACAAGTTGAGGGTATAGGAAGATGATGTTACAAATACCAATTTTTGAAGACGTTATTTACATTTTGAGTATTTTTTATGCCATATGGACTTACCAATTCTCTTGAAGTATTTATGTAATTTATGAAATAGATCTTCCACTTCTTTTAATATTCCTTCATGGTTATGTTTTTGGATTGTATTAAGTTGTATTCCTAGATAGAGGAGGATAATGCAAACCATATAGACGTTGTTTTGGGTGTTTTGAGGGATAATTGTCTATATGAAAATCTTTCCATGTTCCAATTATGGATATAAGAGGTGAAGTTCTTAGACTACATGATTTCTAAGGCAGGAGTTTTAGTGAATCTAGAGAAAGTTTGAGCATACATGTCTTCAGTGCATCCCAATATTGTGTTTGATATCTATAGATTTTTAGGTTTGGCTGGATATTATAGATGGTTCAATTAGTAAATATTCATGGTTTCTTCTCCCTTTATATTTTTTTATGATAAAAGGGGTGAAATTTCAGTGGGATGAGAAATTTTTATGCTCTTTTGAGCAGTTGTAGACTCATTTTACATCTATTTTAGTTTTCATTCTCCTTGATCCTAGAAAGAATTATATTGTATTTTGTGTTGTTTATAGTGTGGTTTTGGGATGTGTGTTGATACCAGATGACCAAGTGGTGGCCTATGGCTAACAAATAATACACTCACATGAACATAACTATCCCACCCATGACCTGGATATTATAGTGGTGATGCATGAACTGAAGATATTGTGAAACCAACTCTTTTGGGGGAATATTATAGCATATTCAGATCATGAAATCCTGAAGTATATATTTACCCAAAGGTAACTAAACCTCAGGTATAGATTCTTGGTAGAGTATATATGTAATTTTTATTTTGATCTTTCTTATACATCTTGGAAGAAAAATACGGTTGCTAATGCTTTGAGTAAAAAGCTTTCAGTGTAGGCGGTTTAAGGATCAACAAGTAAGTGGGTTCTGATGAGTATATTTTTTAATTTTAGTCTGTAGGTTCATAAGGATGGAGAGTTGGTGAACTTTTAAAATGTGTAGGTTACACCCCATATCATTGATCGGGTTTGGACTAAGTTAGAATCCAACCCCGAGTTCCAATATATTAGAAGTGTTTTAAATAGTGGGGAGAACTCAAGTGATTGGTTTGGGTCTCCTGATAGTTCTCTCATCTTTAGAAAATAGCAGGTAGTTATTTTGAGACTAAGGTAGGAGATGATACATGAGGTGAATAATTCTAGTTGGGTCATAAAACCTGGGAAACCAAGATTTTTTATACCTTGAGAGGCTGGTATTGGTGGATCGGGATGAGATGAGCAGTGGCATACTTTTTTTCTAGGTTCATGACTTTCTAGAGGATCAATGAAGATCGAAAAAAACCAAATGGGTTTTTTGAGACACTTTCCATTCCAAAATGGATGTGTGATGATATCTCAATGAATTTCATTGTTGGTCTATTACATACTCTATGTTTGAGAGATTTTATATGGGTGATTGTCGATTGTTTGATGAAATCAACCCAATTTCTTTACATTGGGGATTAGATAAAGGTAGAGGATCTCATATTCCTATATATTAAATAGTTTTTTTAGGTTCATGGAGTTCCCTCAAAAATAGTTTTAGACAGAGATGATTTTTTCACTACTCATTTCTAGAAGGGACTCCTGATGAAATTGGGAACTGAGATGAAATTGAGAACCACATACCATATGTAAATGGGTGGCCAGTCTGAATGGACCATATAGAATCTCAAAGATATGTTGTGAGAGTATGTGATTTATTTCAAAGGATAATGGGAAAGGAACCTACCATTGGCTTAATTATCCATTAATAACAGCTATTAGACCTCAATCAATATGGCTCCATTTGATTAATTGTATAGGTGGTTCTTCCAATCCATGTTGTGTTGGGATATGGTAGGTGAGTGTTCTTTGGAAAGATTGATCATTTTCCAAGATATGGATGAGATAGTATGAATGATTTAGAAATGGTTAGTAACATATTAATGTATCCATAATTCATATTATGACCTTCTTCATCATTCGTTGGTGTCTCGGGTTATTGATCAAGTGTTTCCTTAGGTATCCATTCAATTGAGACACTATCTCTTCAGAATGTAGGGAAATCTTGTGTTAAGTTATTTAGGCTATTTTGTGTTATGAAGAATCTTGGGAAGGTAGCTTACTTGTTTGAGTTTTTTCCATGAATAACATTGATTCATTATGTCTTTCATTTATCCTAGATGAAGAGAGACCATCTGAACCCATCTCATGTATTAGAGTGGGATGATTTAGAGTTTGATATTGATGCCACCATTTTGGAGTAACTTGTTCATATCATAGATCATCAAAAGAAGGTCCTTCATGGTAGGATTATCTAATTGTTCTTTATTCACTAAAAGTGATGAGGTGATATCTATGAGACATGGTAGAAGGAATCCTTGGTGAGGTAGAAATGGAATCACATATTTTCTTCTTTATATATTTGAGTACTTTATATGGGAATAAAGTGGCATGATGGGGAGTTTATGGAACCCATTGGGTAACTGGTACATCAATTTTTCAGTTTTATTTATTGTTTGTCTTGGCCTTTAAGGTCCTAGGTTTCTAGGGTTGAGAATTAAAGTATTGGGGAAATTAATACCAAGGCACACGATTAGTGCACATATTTTCTTTCTATTTAGTAAATTTTGTTAGGGGTGATAGAGGGATCTTGCATAGTTTGATCATGTCCTATCAAACCTTATAAATATTATGAAAAAATCTATGGTTTTTTGGGGGATTTAGTGGATCCCATACAGTTAGTGAATGTGTAATGGCCCGGACCTCTCCGGCCCATTCCTTTGTCAAAAATAAGGTCAAGAAGTGTTCTGGAGGGTAAAATTGAATTTTTCCACACTTTCCAGAATTTTGAAACTACACGCCGTGTAGTTTGAGTACACGCCTTGTACCCCCTTCCCGGGTATACCCCGTGATGCAGGTCGTGTCCTTGCTGGGTGGAGTAATGGGTGCACGCCGTGTGTCCAGTTCTACACGTCGTGTAGTCCTTCCACGCGTACGCGTTACCAGTCAATGGTTGTGTACCGTGTTGGATTCATGTCCTTGCCATGTGCAATAAATGAATACATTTCGTGTGTCTAAACTACACGCCGTGTAGTCCTTCCCCGCGTATGTGTTACCCTCAAACTTTGTGTTGACCAGTCAAAGGCCACGGAGCCGTGTTGGAAGCCGCGTGGAGACCATGTGAAAGAACCGAGTACACGCCGTGTACCATAAAGTACATGTCGTGTAATTTTGCTTTTGACACCTATAAAAGGAGGGGTCCCCTCCTCCTTTCAACTCACCCCTCTCCTCTCCTCTCCTCTCCTCTGAGCAGAGCTCTCTCAAGAGACTCGAAGGCTCTTTCTTCTATAACTTCTTCGTCCGAGCTCCGATTTACGATCTGTCAGCGGCCACGAGATTGTAACGATGAGGCAGAGCTTCCAAGCCTGGGTCCCTTGTCTTTCATTCGGCCCTTCCTTTCCGACTTCCACCTGAGGAGGTTTTTCCGGGACCCGACAGAAGTGACGGACGCCGAAAGACGTCTTTTAAGGTTGATCCGAGGGAGCGTTGCAATCAAGAACCTGTTGAAGTATGGATTTTACCGTTGTCTCTATAATTTTGTGTATCATGCAGGGCTGGTATCCTTTTGTTTTCATGAGAAACAGTTTAACCATTAAATAAATATAATAACTGGTTAAAGAATGGGGTTGGGAAGTCAGTGATTGCTGTTACTTTACTTTTTATATCCTATGATATTATGTTGTGAATTGAATGAGCTTCTACCTACTGGAAATCATGGTCGTTGGGGGCCTTTTCTTACGCAATTAAATGTTACCCTCTCCTTCTGTTTTTTTTCTTATGGATGGAAGCTTGTGGAATGTGGGAATTGGATAATCATGTAAAGTTGGCTGTTTAAAATCTGGAACCCTTGTATGATCACCCCGGTTAAACAAAATGGAATAATGAACATGTGGGTGTTGTCTTGGTTATGTGGAACATGATGGGGGTGTTTTGTGGGTTGTTGTGGATCGGGTGAGCAGCGGGGTTGCGGTTGACTTGGTTGTGGGTTGGTGTGAATGTTGTGTTGGTAACGGATAGTGGGGATGAAATAAATGGTATTAAAGGGATGATGATGTACGGGTTTTGGTTCAGTTGTGGTTATGGTGGGTGGAAGCGGGGATACAAGGTTGGGTTTTAATGTGAACGGGTTATGGGTTGTGATTAATAAATTAAAGTGGAAGAATTAATGGATGGTGGGGCGTGGTAATGAAATGGAAATAATAATAAATGGGGTTGTTTGGTTGATAAGAGGGACTTTGTTGTGCTTTTCCTAACTTGATTTTTGGATGACATGGATATGTTTTACGAACGTTTGGTGTGGTTTGTTATAGATAGTTTCCCAGTAGTTAAGGAACTAAATAAACTATTTCTACTGAAATGTGAAAACCTAAAGATGGTTGGGTTTTTTTGTTATATGCATGCTTCGTAGTAGTAGTGCCGAGGCAGGTGCTCAGTTTCTCTTTTTAGAAGCCATAGGTTGGGCTTTTTGGTTGGTATATTTATATATATATCTGTATCTTTTGTGTTTTATCACACCCCACTAATGTTGAGCACTTAGTGCCGAACACTCCCATTTTATGGGAGAGGGTATTTTTCCCTTAGTTACTAGCTCCTTCCTACTCCTTATCCCCTAGGCTGTGATGGATTGAGGCAACTTTACACCTAAGACTCTTCGGGTAGGTTTCGATTGGGGTGGTTTTATCCCAAGACTCTTCGGGTAGGTTTTACTGTTTCCCAAGAATCTTTAGGACGAGGCCCAGGTGTGTGCGGGCAGGATACGTGGTTGTGAGGCCTAGGTGTGTGCGGATGGGATACGTGGTTGTGAGGCCCAGGTGTGTGCGGGTGGGATACGTGGTTGTGAGCCCCAGGTGTGTGCGGGCGGGATATGAGGTTGTGAGGCCCAGGTGTGTGTGGGCGGGATACGTGGTTGTGAGGCCCAGGTGTGTGCGGGCGGGGAGAGTGTGGCAGCGTCGGGAAGTTCTTCATTAGGAAGAGTAGCTAACTAAAGGGAAATGGTGCAGGGTACCCAATACTCTTGTTCTTATACTACTACTATCTGTTGTGATTGTGTTTTTGGTGAGTGTGGATGGTGAGGTTGGGTGGATATAATTTCTTTCTATGTTTCTTCTGTTGTTCTCACGGGACATTAGGATGTCTCCCCACTTGTGCACGAGAGCTTTAGGTTTCCCTACTGAGTATACTTGTATGCTCACCCTACGTTTACATTCAGGTTTCCAGGAGGACTACCAGGGCCGTGCAGAACCCTACTAGTCAGACAGTTGGAGTTGTTTCTATTTCTATACCTTTGTTTTTCTTTTGGTATTGTACTTTGATCTTTCTTATACTTGTACCTTGTTATAAATTGTTTAAATATTCATGTGGGATTGGTTTGGGGTTTATTTCTATATACATTCTCTTTTCCTTTTTTGTGTTTGACTTGTCCTATTTCCCGATCTTTAAAAATAAAAAGGGTAATGCCTCCCATATTTGTGAAAAACCCATACCCTTGGTGCTAGTCGCCACCCCGGGGCCTACTGGAGGCAGGACTCGGGGGTCATAATCTCCCATTCACCATTGCCAGCTCAGGAGGGGAATCTTTGGTGGGAGGGGGTCATGACAGAATGGTATTAGAGGTGGTGGTTGAGTGATAGGATGGAGTCTGGAGTTAGGCATAGTGAGGATCGCATGGGATGGTAGGGAAATAATGTTAGTGAATCTTGGTGTGTGACATAGGCCAAGAAAGACTGGCTAGGACACAGGATTTTAGGGCCCCCCGTGATCCGATGCAAGGACTCTTAGCCTACCGAATGACCAAGTGAGACTACATTGATTGCAAGGTAGAGACCCTAGGGAAGGTACATGCATCATCATGATTGTGTTTTACTTGATTTGGGTGTTCTGGGAAAGAAATTGAAATAAAATGATAAAAATAAAACCTTGATTTTCCTTACTACTTGGGCTTAAGCGATCCTTATTTACCGTACAACTATGGCACCTGGATGTCATCCCCGGGTGGTTCAGACGGCCGACGCCCAGTAGATTCAGGCGGTCGATCAGTTAAGGATTGACTGAGAGGAGGAAGATAGCCAGTGGCAGAAGACTCTCTGTTCTTTCCAGCGGAAAACCCTTAAGAAGTACGAGGGTAGTACTTTGGATACGGAGACAGAGGGGTGGCTTGTGGAGCTAGGGATCGCTTTTACCTTGATCTGTGCTTCGAGGGAGTACTGGGTTCCCCTAACAGTCACTCAGCTGAGAGGTGCAGCGCGACAGTGGTGGACACTCTACCTTGGATAGAGGATAGAGGAAGAGGTTCCATGTACTGACTTTGAGAAGTAATTACGAGTGGAATTCCTTTCTTCCATGATCAAGGCGGAGAAGCAGCAGGAGTTACTCTCCCTTCAGCAGGGGAGTTTGTCAGTACAAGAGCTGGGGATCAAGTTCAAGGATCTCCTACGCTTTTCTCCGAATCTCTTTCCGGATGAGGAGTCTTGGGGGAGAGGTTTGGAGGAGGTGCTTCGTCCTTCGCTCCAGTATGTTATCACCCCCTTCACCCTTCCGACGTACTTGGCGGTGTAGAAGAAGGCAGAGGTTGTAGAGAGGATGCACTCGCTGGGAGGTGCACCCCGAGAGGGGATCCATCCAGGCTCGTCGAAGGGGAAGGCAGTCAGCAGCAGGGCTCCTGGGATGGGACCTTCCAGGTTCAGGCCAGTGGGGAGCAGGCCCCAGCAGTTCCAGTTCAGATCTTCGGGTCCTCATCCCTTTTCCACGAGCCCGGGACTGAGGTGTTTTTCTTGTGGAGGTTTCGAGCACGTTCAGAGTCGGTGCCCGACCCGAGATCAGTACGGTGGAGGTGGGCAGGTTCAGCGCCCAACTCAGCAGCACCAGTTGATAGCGAGGCCCTTCCAACAGCAGCAGGACCATGCTCCTCCGAGGGTAGACTTTGCGGGAGGAGGCCGACCTCAGGGTGCTCCTCAGGGACCTCAACCAGGGCGTGGTCAAGGAGGTGGATGACATCATAGAGGCAGAGGAGCTAGGCGTGGATAGTTGCACGCATCAGAGTTGGCAGCTCCAGTGGGACCAGATGTGGTACAAGGTACGATTTGTTTGTTCAGCACTTTTGTTTCTGCTTTGTTCGATTCAGGAGCCTCGCACTCCTTTGCTTCACCTAGTCTAGCCCATGCTTTGGGACTAGATGTAGGGATACTTTCCATACCACTGGTACTGAGTACACCAGTTGGGGGCCAGACCAGTGTATCTTGTGTTTGTCAGGGATGTGGGCTGACGTTGGGACCACATCGATCTAGTGGAGACCTTCTTCTGTTACAGATGCAGCCATACAATGTCAACCTAGGCATCGACTGGTTTTTTTCTGTTAGTGTCGTTATCGACTGCTTCTGTAGAAGAGTCGTGTTCTCCGATGTAGATGGGCAGCGCGTATCTTTTGTTGGCGAGAGGAGCTATCAGGCGGGAAGCCGGCGTGTGGAGCCTCTCCTTTCCTTATTAGGCAGGTTATTAGGGGTTCCAACTGATACAGAGATGATGGATGTCCCGGAAGTTTTTGGGGGAGTTCCTCAATGTTTTTCCTGAGGAGGTTGTGACTCTACCCCCCCCCCCCCCCCCCGACGAGACGTTGAGTTAGAGATAGACTTATAGCCTGGTGCCCGTCCGATTTCGATGGTCCCTTATCGGATGGCACCTTCGGAGTTGCGGGAGTTGCGGATTCAGATTGGTGATCTGATGGAGAAGGGTTTTGTTTGACCCACCGTGTCGCCATGGGGTGCTCCAGTTTTGTTCGTGAAGAAGGCAGATAGTGGTCTCAGGCTATGCATAGACTACCGAAGGTTGAACCAAGTAACGGTCAAGAACCGCTACCCCCTTCCACGGATAGATGATCTCTTCGACCAGCTGAGTGGAGCAGGTTGGTTTTCTAAGATTAATCTACGATCGGGATATCATCAACTGAGGGTGAAGGATAGTGACATCTTGAAGACGGCTTTCAGGTGCAGGTATGGGCACTTCGAGTTTGTAGTGATGCCGTTTGGAGTTACGAATGCACCAGATGTGTTCACTGGACTTATGAACTTTGTCTTCTGAGAGTTTCTGGACCGGTTTGTCGTTGTGTTTATCGATGACATCCTGATCTACTCAAGATCAGAGGAAGAGCACATTGAGCATCTCAGGACAGTCTTGGAATCCCTTCAACGCCACCAGCTTTATGGGAAATTGTCGAAGTGTAAGTTCTTGACACAAGAAGTACACCTCCTTAGGCATGTGGTGTCTCAGCATGGAGTGTAAGTGGACTCGTCGAAGGTGGAGGCAGTTGTTTCTTGGGCAGCACCCAAGAGCTTGGAATAAGTTCTTAGTTTTCTGGGGTTAGCAGGTTACTATCGTAGGTTTGTTTTGGACTTCTCTCGAGTTGCTTCTCCTTCGAAATATTTGACGAGGAAGAACCAGGTCTTCCTATGGAGCAAGAAGTGCCAGGAAGCTTTTGACTACCTGAAGGAGAAGTTAGTCAGTGCTGCTGTACTCAGGTTGCTAGAGGAAGGGTTGTTGTATGAGGTGTTTTGTGATTCTTCTATCCTTGGTCTAGGGTGCGTGCTGATGCAAAATAAGGGTGTGATTTTTTTATGTTTCTAGGAAGTCTTTCCCTCACAAGCGTAAGTATGCCACCCATGACCTGGAGCTTGCAGCAGTAGTGTTCGCACTGAAGTTGTGGCGACATTACCTCTTTGGGGAGTGCTTTGTGGTCTTCTCAGATCACAAGAGCATGTGTTATATCTTCTCCCAGCGTGACCTGAACTTACGGCAGTGGAGATGGGTCGAGGTTCTCCAAGATTATGACTTTGAGATCTCTTAAACTGAAGGTAAGGTCAACATTGTGGCTGATGCCCTGAGCAGGAAGTCGCATCAGGAAGTGGTTCGGGAGTCTGCTGATGCTTGGAAGGCAATGTGAGAGTTGGCTACCTTGCACTTGGATGCAAGGGTAGAAGGTGTTAGAGGCTGTTTGTTTCAGATGACGATGCAGTCCTCCTTGTTGCAGCAGGTGGAAGAGTCTCAGTGGGGGGACTCCAAGGCGGAAGTGATGCGGGATCGATTCGATCAGGGGAATGCTCCAGAAGGATGGTCAGAGGACAGCCGACATCAGATGCTTTTCCATGGAAGGTTGTTTTTTCCAGAGGTGATGAATGAGGGAGTTCTCCATGAGTTCCATAGCTTAGCCTTTGAGGTACATCCAGGAGTTTCAAAAATGTACCGAGGCCCGAGGGAACAGTTTTAGTGGCCCGGGGTGAAATGGGAAGTGGCGGAGTTTGTGGCTAAATGCCTTGTGTGTCAGCAAGTGAAGGCTGAACACCGTGTTCTCAGTGGTTTGTTTCATCCTTTAGATGTCCCCGAGTGGAAGTGGGATGACATATCGATGGACTTCGTCACAGGACTACCCAGAGCTCAGGGTGGTTATGATGCTATCTGGGTGGTGGTGGGTCGACTGACGAAATCAGCTCACTTCTTAGCAATCAAGGAGTCGGGCCCGGTGAGTACCTCAACAGAGAGGTACGTAGATGAGTTGTTGTGCTTGCATGGAGTTCCGAGGACTATCGTCTCATATCGGGATACTCGATTTACCTCACGAGTCTGGAGGGGGCTACAACATGATTTTGGCACCCAGCTACTCCTTAGCACTGCTTTCCACCCCTAGACCGATGGGCAGACGGAGCGGACTATCCAGACATTGGAGGACATGCTGCGAGCATGCATTCTGGATTTCAGAGGATCATGGGTATGACACTTGCCTTTAATAGAGTTTTCCTACAAAAACAGCTTCCACTCTACTATTGGCATGGCGCCGTTTGAGGCTTTGTATGGAAGGCCATGTCGTTCACCCATGTGTTGGGCAGAGGTTGGTGAGACAGGTTCTCTTGGGCCAGAGGTAGTGCAGAGCACCATAGAGAAAGTCCAGCTTGTACGTGAGAAGATGAAAGTGGCTCAGGACCAAGAGAAGTCTTATGCTGATCGTCGTCGGAGGCCCTTGGAGTTCTAGGTGTGGGATCATGTGTTCTTGAAGGTTTCCCCTCGACGGGGGAAGCGGAGGTTTGGGAAAGGGAGCAAGCTCTCACCTAGGTTCATCGTATCTTTTGAGGTGTTGAGGCGAGTTGGCGAGATGTCTTATCAGCTAGCCCTGCCACCTCGGTTGGAGAAGGTTCATGATGTCTTCCATGTCTCCCAGCTTCGTCGATACTTACACGACGACTCCCACATTATCGACTAGGGAGAGTTAGATATGGGAGACGACATGACCTTCGACGAACGACCATTCGGAATCGAAGATCGTAAAGAGAAGGTTCTCTATGGACGAACCATTCCCTTGGTTCGTGTGTTGTGGAGGCATGGCAGCCTCGAGGAGAGCACTTGGGAGCAGGAGACCCAGATGCACGCTCAGTACCTGGAGTTGTTTTGACTCGTGTTTTTCCCTTGTTCTTCTGAGCTTTGTGTTGATGTTGTACTATGTACCCTTGTTATATGGAATGCTTTTCTTGTCAGTTGTGAGACCTTTTTCTTTCTTGTTCCCTGGTAATGTGTATCATGTCCGGATGTGTGGGAAAGGGAAAAACCTGACCCTTAATCGAGAAACATTAATGTGGATGTGATTGAACCCGTGCAGGCGAGTCAGTGCCACCTAAAGTGGATAATATCTCGACATAGGTGAAGTAATTTCCCAAACCCACGTGTTCGGGCAGTGTGTTGGTTATGGGGTGTTGGGGTTAGTGCAAGTTGAAAAATCCTAATGTATGAAAGTGGGAAGACCCAATTCTTAATCGAGACACATTAATGAGTATGTGATTAAACCCGTGCAGGTGATTCAGTGCTGCCTAAAGCGGATAATATCTTGACATAAGAGAAGGAATTCCTAACACATATGATTAGGGTTGTTGGTTGGGTTCCTGTTATAATGAGAACCCTAAGAGGTATCTTGTCAGGTTCCTCTGGGTTGGTTTTTGAATTATCGGGGATAAGAATGTTTGTAAAGACCCGTAAAATTCAAGTAATTTTTTTTTTCTTAATTTTCTTTGGAATTTTACAAGAACGCAGTTTCTAATGGCACCTGATTCCGAGGCCCGGTGTGCCCGGAATCATTTTCCAAAATTTGTCTCAGGTATGTTCAGTGAACAAACGAGCGGGTTTTTCTAACTTTTGAACCGGTGCTTGGAATCAAATTCTGAGGGCACCGATGGAAATGCAACGCTGGTATTTGCTTAGAAACTCCTTTTCCGGAGTTGCGTTTTCTCGGGTGTGGTTTTTAGTTTTTGGGGTTAAGTTAAGAAAATAAAATAAAGTGATGCGACAACTTTATTTTATTTCTCTTAAAGCCACTAAAAACCACTTAAGCTAAGTTGAAGCGGATAGGGTGGAACCCAAAATATCCTACCCTCTTGGTAGGATATTTGTGAGGTGGGTCCCGCACGAGCCCCACCGTTTCTTTTCCTCTAAGTAACGCACCCGCGAAAACTCCTCTTTAATGAAAGTCAACTGGTGCGTTTTCTAAACTCTTAATGCTCCTATTAATTTGACAGTTAAGACGTTACCATTAATTCACTGAATTAATGGTTCGTTTCTTATCTTGTATTCAAATTGTTGGCATGGAATGAAATAAGACCAACGCATGTCTTTCTTGAGGATTGCTCTTTGAGAGGATTTGGAGAAGACTCTAAGGCTTGATATCTTCATCCTCCTTCACGAAGAACATGAAGAACAAGAAGAACGCGAAGAATGCCGAACCCTTGGAGATCGATGACGCGACACCGTGTTCCGCGATGCTGATGATTCTCCTTCCACGACGCTTCTTCCACGACGTTTCTTCCCCGCAACAATCTCCGATCATCAACTGCTTGAGGTAGGGGATTACCGATATTTTAAATTTCCCTTGTGGATTTTAACCTCAACATGCGTTTAAACGTACAATTAAATCTGTGTGTTTTCTTTAACCCTCGGAGGTAGCCGACGTGACGCCGTGTACCATGACGACGTGACGCCCCCTTCTGCGACGCGACGATCCTCTTCTTCCGCGACGGTCAATCCCGCGAAGAACTCACGTCTGACGACAACGACCGAGGTAGGGGTTGATTCTTTAAAATCTTTTTGATTTATACCCGCGGCGTTTGTTTATTAAAAATTTTTGGGAGAATTTTAAAACCGCTAACGTGGTGGGTGCGGACTAACGAACAAGTCTGAACCCACCACCCCTTTCGTTCTTGGTGTGCGAAATGGCGGACGTCAACAAAGCATGCCGCACGGGCGATGCGAGTTCCTCGCAGTGAAGGACGGACACCGGGAGGGCCTTTGGTGACAACGACGTGAAGTTCCGACCACTGGAACTCGTCTGGTGGTCCGCGGAGCAAACCGCCGGCACGCCACACCGGCACGGCGGCGCCCGGCGTGCTGCCGCAGAGAACCGCCGCGGCTTCAGCCGCGACGGCAGCAGTGCGGTCCCGCAACCATGCGAAATCGGAGGAGTGTGGGACGCGGCGGCCCGGCCACGTCCGCTGGCAAGGGCGGCCCCACGCGGAGCCGTGGCTTCTTCACGCGGGGGCAGCGCGCCCCCCGCCCGCAGCTTGGCCGTAATAGCCGAGCCAACCCGCCTGGCAGCCGGGCCGGGCCACGCCGTCCGGGGCGGACCCAGACCCGAGTCAGGTCGACCCAGGGGGGTTGGGCCGGGACGGTCCGGGCCCATACCCCCCGTTTTTGGACCTTTTCGGTCTTTTACACATAACATGAGCTGCGGGACTCCGATCGACACACCGTCAGCGGGGATGCAATCCTTGGATTGAGACGGTCGTTTCGGTATATCACAATCATGGTTTCGGAGGACTTTGGGTTTGTCTGGGTTGGTTCGTACACGAAACCAACCGGGCCCTCGGAGCGGAAACACTCATATCTTGAGCTACGGACGTCCGATTGATGTGTCGTTGACTTTGTTGGATTCCTCTAAGTGAGAAGGATCTTTTGGCTTACTTCGCCTGAGGTTTGGATGCAGGTGGATTACGGTTGGGTTGGTTTTTCCTTAAAAACTAACCGGGCCCCTGGAATGAAAAAGCCAATAACTCTCAGACCGGGCGTCCGATTGACGCGCCGTCTGCGACGTTGAGTTCTTGTTGACGATACGGAACTTTTGGATACATCAACTCTGGACTTTGTGTTAGTTGATGTATGAGCCTCTTGTCTCGTGGAACAGACCCTCCCAAACGAGCTTGCTATGTTCGGGAACCCTAGAGCTAGCTGCGTCTGCGACTGTGACGACGACGACTGTACAGAGATCCTTAGTGGATTCGACGGCGACGACTACAGCACTCAGCGATCCTATGTGGATCAGTGCTACAGGTCCTTTTTTGGTCTGATCCTGTGTGGGTCAGCGCTCAACGGCCCTGTGTGGGCCAGTGCCTACAGATCCTGTGTGGGTCTAATCCTGTGTGGGTCATTGCAGGGGTTAGTTAACTATCGATCCTGTGTGGGTCAGATCCTTTTTGGGTCATTGTGGGGGTTAGTACCTATCGATCCTTTGTGGGTCCGATGTCTTAGATGATTCAGTGGCAATATCTGATCATCTCTATCTTCATACAAAGAAGTATTCATGTGTGAGCTGAATCCTGTTTTGCTTTCCTTTGTGGATTGTGTTGTGCTATCCTGTGTGGATTACGTTTTGCTTTCTTGTGTGGACTGGGTTGTACTTGGGCTCAAATGTTGGAGTTGAACTTGGAATTGATGACTTAGGTATATGTATGGGCATATACCTAAGCAGTGTCAGATGTTACTTTATGATTGTATCTTTCCCTTGTGGATTATCCTTTGTGGATTCTGGGAGACCTGCGGGGGTCTCGGGGTCCCTACTGAGTAGCTTATACTCACCCCTACACGGGCTATGCCCGCACTACATTGTGTTGGTTTCAGACGATGGACAACGTTGATCGTGGTGGAGGCTTGCGGAGCAGGACGGTACCTGAAGGTGGACCACTGGGCGAGACGTACTCGGAGCAGACGGCTGGACCCGAGGAGCTGTGGAGGCTATCCGTACCCACCCTTCAGGTGGGACTTCCAGTGGACGACTCAACGTTGTGGCTTTACTATTTCAGTAGTTGTTTTCCCTTCCAGTTGTACTTTACTTTCAGTTTGGGTTTGTATTCTAGCCCACTTACTTTTCCGCACTTACTGTTGTACTCAGTTTTTACTTAGTGTTTACTTCTACGGCTTGCTTTCTTTGTGGTGTTTGTTTACTTTACAAAGGCAATGTCTTCCCTTTTTACTGGGATTTATGCCTTGGTGCTAGTCGCCAGCCCCTGGCCTATGGAAGGCGGGCTTGGGGTAGTCACAGCACAGACCCCGAGGACGGGTTGTGACAATGTTTTAAGAGGTATCTGATGTAATGGTCTGGACCACTCCGGCCCCTTACTTTGTCAAAAAGAAGGTCAAGAAGTGTTATGGAGGGTAAAATAGACTTTTTACACACTTTCCAGAATTTTGAAACTACACGCTGTGTAGTTTGAGTACACGTCGTGTACCCCCTTCCCGGGTATACCCTGTGTTGCAGGCCGTGTCCTTGCTGGGTGGAGTAATGGGTGCACGCCGTGTGTCCAGTTCTACACGCCGTGTAGTCATTCCCCGTGTACGCGTTAACAGTCAACGGTTGTGTACCGTGTTGGAGTCGTGTCCTTGTCATGTGCAATAAATGAGTACACGCCGTGTGTCTAAACTACATGTCGTGTAGTCCTTCCCCGCATATGTGTTACCCTCAAACCGTGTGTTGACCAGTCAACGGCCATGGAGCCGTGTTGGTAGCCGCGTGGAGACCGTGTGAAAGAACCGAGTACACGTCGTGTACTTTTTCTTTTCATGCCTATAAAAGGAGGGGTCCCCTCCTTCTTTCAACTCACCCCTCTCCCCTCCTCTCCTCTCCTCTGAGCAGAGCTCTCTCAAGAGACTCGAAGGCTCTTTCTTCCATAACTTCTTCGTCCGAGCTCTGATTCATGATCCATCAGCGGCCATGAGATCATAACGACGAGATGGAGCTTCCGAGCCTGGGTCCGTTGTCTTTCCTTCGGCCCTTCCTTTCCGACATCCACCTGAGGAGGTTTTTCCGGGACCCGACAGAAGTGACGGACACCGACAGACGTCTTCTAAGGTTGATCCGGGGGATCATTGTGTTCAAGAACCTATTGAAGTAGGGATTTTACCTTTGTCTCTCTAATTTTGTGTATCATGCGGGGAGGGTATCCTTTTGTTTTCATGAGAAATAGTTGAACCATTAAATAAAGATAATAACTGGTTAAAGAATGGGGTTGGGAAGTTAGTGATTGTTGTTAATTTACTTTTTATATCCTGTGATATTATGTTGTGAATTGAATGAGCTTCTACCTACTGGAAATCGCAGTCGTTGGGGGCCTTTGCTTACACAATTAAATGTTGCCCTCTCCTTCTTTTTTTTCTTATGGATGGATGCTTGTTGAATGTGGGAATTGTATAATCACGTAAAGTTGGCTGTTTAAAATCTAGAAAGATTGTATGATCACCCCGGTTAAACAAAATGGAATAATGAACATATGGGTGTTGGCTTGGTTACGTGGCATGTGATGGGGGTGTTTTGTGGGTTGTTGTGGATCGGGTGAGCAGTGGGGCTGTGGTTGACTTGGTTGTGGGTTGGTGTGAATGTTGTGTTGGTAACGGACAGTGGGGCTGCAATAAATGGTATTAAAGGGATGATGATGTATGGGTTTCGGTGCGGTTGTGTTTATGGCGGTTGGCAGCAGGGCTGCAGGGTTGGGTTTTAATGTGAACGGGTTATGGGTTGTGATTAATAAATAAAAGTGGAAGAATTAATGGATGGTGGGGCATGGTGATGAAATGGAAATAATAATCAATGGGGTTGGTTGAATGATAAGAGGGACTTTGTTGTGCTTTTCCTAACTTGTTTTGTGGATGACAGGGATATGTTTTACGAATGTTTGGTGTGGTTGGTTGTGGATAGTTTCCCAGTAGTTAAGGAACTAAATAAACTATTTCTACTGAAATGTGAAAACCTAAAGGGGGTTGGGTTTGTTTTTTGTATGCATACTTCGTAGTAGCAGTGCCGAGGCACCTGCTCAGTTTATTATTTTAGAAGCCATAGGTTGGGCTGTGTGGTTGGTATATTTATATATATATCTATATCTTTTGTGTTTTATCGCCCCCCACCCATGTTGAACACTTAGTGTGGAACACTCCCATTTTATGGGAGAGGGTGTTTTTTCCTTAGTTACTAGCTCCTTCCCGCTCCTTCTCCCCTACGTTGTGATGGCTTGAGGTGACCTTACACCTAAGAATCTTCGGGTAGGTTTCGATTGGGGTGGTTTTAGACAAAGACTCTTCGGGCAGGTTCTACTATTTCCCAAGAATCTTCCGGATGAGGCCCTGGTGTGTGCGGCCAGGATACGTGGTTGTGAGGCCCATGTGTGTGCGGGCGGGATACGTGGTTGTGAGGCCCAGGTGTGTGTGGGCGGGGAGAGTGTGGCAGTTTTAGGACGTTCATCGTTAGGAAGAGCATCTAACTAAAGGGAAATGGTGTGGGGTACCCAATACTCTTGTTCTTATACTACTACTATCTATTGTGATTGTGTTTTTGGTGAGTGTGGCTTGTGAGGTTGGGTGGATAGAATTCCTTGCTAGGTTTCTTCTGTTGTTCTCATGGGACATTAGGATGTCTCCCCACTTGTGCACAAGAGCTTTAGGTTTCCCTACTGAGTATACTTGTATGCTCACCCTACGTTTACTTTCAGGTTTCTAGGAGGACTACCAGGGCCGTGCGGGACCCTACTAGCCAGACAGTTGGAGTTGTTGCTATTTCTGTACCTTTGTTTTTCTTTTGGTATTGTACTTTGAGCTTTCTTATACTTGTACCTTGTTATAAATTGTTTCAATATGCATGTGGGATTAGTTTGGGGTTTATTTATATATACTTTCTCTTTTCCTTTTTGGTGGTTGACTTGTCCTATTTCCCGATCTTTAAAAATAAAAAGGGTAATGCCTCCCATATTTATGAAAAACTCATACCCTTGGTGCTAGTCGCCACCCCGGGGCCTACTGGAGGCGGGACTCGGGGGTCATTATCTCCCTTTCACCATTGCCAGCTCGGGAGGGGCATATTTGGTGGGAGGGGGTCATGACAGAATGGTATCAGAGGTGATGGTTGAGAGATAGGATGGAGTCTGGAGTTAGGAACACTGAGGATTGCATGGGATGGTAGGGCAACAATGTTAGTTAATCTTGGTGCGTGACATAGGCTTGGGAAGACCGGCTAGGACATGAGATTTTAGGGGCCACTGTGATCCGATGCAAGGACTCTGAGCCTACCAAACAACCAAGTGAGACTACATTGATTGCAGGGTAGAGACCCTAGGAAAGGTACATGCATCGTCATGATTGTGTTTTACTTGATTTGTGTGTTCTGGGAAAGAAATTGAAATAAAATGATAAAAATAAAACATTGAGTTTCCTTACTACTTGGGATTAGGCGATCCTTGTTTACCGTATGGCTATCGCACCTGGATGTCGTCCCCGGGTGGCTCAAACGGCCGAGGCCCAGCAGATTCAGGTGGTCGATCAATTGAGGATTGACCGAGAGGAGGAAGATATCCAGTGGCAGAAGACTCTCCGTTCTTTCCAGCAACAGACCCTTAAGAAGTACGAGGGTAGTACTTCGGATACAGAGACAGAGGGGTGGCTTGAGGAGCTAGGGATCGCTTTTAACTTGATCTGTGCTCTAAGGGAGTACTGGGTTCCCCTAGCAGTCAGTCAGCTGATAGGTGTGGAGAGACAGTGGTAAATGCTCTACCTCAGAGAGATGATAGAGGCAGAGGTTCCATGGGCTGACTTTGAGAAGGAATTCCGAGAGGAATTCCTTTCTTCCATGATCAAGGCGGAGAAGCGGCAGGAGTTACTCTCCCTTCAGCAGGGGAGTATGTCAGTACGAGAGCTGGGGATAAAGTTCAAGGATCTCCTACGCTTTGATACGGATCTCTTTCTGGATGGGGAGTCTCAGGTGAGATGTTTGAAGGAGGCGCTTCGTCCTTCTCTCCAGTATGATGTCACCCCCTTCACCCTTCCGACGTACTTGGCGGTGCAGAAGAAGGAAGAGGTTGTAGTGATGATGCACTCGCTGGGAGGTGAACCTCGAGAGTGGATCCAGCCAGGATCGTCGAAGGGGAAGGATGTCAGCAGCCGGGCTCCTGCGACGGGACCTTCCAGGTTCAGGCCAGTGGGGAGCAGGCCCCAGCAGTTCCAGTTCAGATCTTCGGGTCCTCATCCCTTTTCCACGAGCCCGGGACCGAGGTGTTTTTCTTGTGGAGGTTTCAGGAACGTTCAGAGTCTGTGCCCGACCTGAGCTTAGTATGGTGGAGGTGGGAAGGTTCAGCTCCCCCCTAAGTAGCACCAATTGCCGGCGAGGCCCTTCCAGCAGCAGCTGTACCATACTCCTCCGAGGGCAGACTTTGCGGGAGGAGGCCGACCTTAGGGTGCTCCTCAAGGACCGCGACCAGGGCGTGGTCGGGGAGGTGGACGACATCAGAGAGGAAGAGGAGCTGGGCGTGGATAGTTACAAGCAGCAGATTTGGCATCTCCAGTGGGACCAGAGGTGGTACGAGGTACGATTTGTTTGTTCAGCACTTTTGTTTCTGCTTTGTTCGATTCGGGAGCCTCGCACTCCTTTTTTGCACCTAGTCTAGCCCATGCTTTGGGACTAGATGTAGAGAGAATTTCCATACCACTGGTACTGAGTACAATAGTTGGGGGCCAAAACCAGTGTATCTTGTGTTTTCTGGGGATGTGGGCTGATGTTGGGACCACATCGATCTAGTGGAGACCTTCTTTTGTTACAGATGCAGCCATACGAGGTCATCCTAGGAATCGACTGGTTGTTTTTTGTTAGTTCCGTTATTGACTGATTACGGAGAAGAGTCGTGTTCTCCAACGTAGATGGGAAACGCGTATCTTTTGTTGGTGAGAGGAGCTATCAGGCGGGAAGCCAGCATGTGGAGCCTCTCCTTTCCTTGTTAGACGGGTTATCAGTGGTTCCAGCTGATACATAGATGATGGATGTCCTGGAAGTTGTTGGGGGTGTTCCTCGATGTTTTTCCTGAGGAGGTTGTGACTCTACCCCCCCAAAGAGACGTTGAGTTCGGGATAGACTTACAGCCTGGTGCCCGTCCGATTTTGATGGGGGCTTATCGGATAGCACCTTCAGAGTTGCGGGAGTTGCGGATTCAGATTGACGATCTGATGGAGAAGGGTTTTGTTCGACTCATCCTGTCGCCATGGGGTGCTCCAGTTTTGTTCGTGAAGAAGGCAGACGGTCGTCTCAGGCTATTCATAGACTACCGAAGGTTGAACCAGGTAACGGTCAAGAACCGCTACCCCTTCCAAGGATAGATGATCTCTTCGACCAGCTGATGAGAGAAGGTTGGTTTTTTAAGATTGATCTACAATCGGGATATCCTCAGCTGAGGGTGAAGGACAGTGACATCTCGAAGACGGCTTTCAGGTGTAGGTATGGGCACTTCGAGTTTGTAGTGATGCTATTTGGAGTTACGAATGCACCAACTGTGTTCATGGGACTTATGAACTTTTTCTTCTGAGAGTTTCTGGAATGGTTCGTCGTTGTATTTATCGATGACATCCTGGTCTACTCAAGATCAGAGGAGGAGCACGTTGAGTATCTCAGCGTAGTCTTGGAAGTCCTTCGACACCACCAGCTTTATGGGAAATTGTCGAAGCGTAAGTTCTTGACACAAGAAGTACACTTCCTTGGGCATGTGGTGTCTCAGCATGGAGTGTCAGTGGACCCTTTGAAGGTGGAGGAAGTTTTTTCTTGGGTAGCACCCAAGAGCATGGAAGAAGTTCTTAATTTCCTAGGGTTAGCAGGTTACTATCGGACGTTTGTTTCGGACTTCTCTCGAGTTGCTGCTCCTTTGACAGCTTTGACGAGGAAGAACCATGTCTTACTATAGAGCAAGCAGTGCCAGGAAGCTTTTGACTACCAAAATGAGAAGTTGGTCAGTGCTCCTGTACTCAGGTTACCAGAGGAAGGGTTGTTGTATGAGGTGTTTGGTGATGCTTCTGGCCTTGGTCTAGGGTGCGTGCTGATGCAAAAGAAGGGTGTGATTTGTTATGGGTCTAGGCAGTTGCGCCCTCACGAGCGCTAGTATTCCACCCATGACCTGGAGCTTGTAGCAGTAGTGTTCGCACTAAAGTTGTGGCGACATTACCTCTTTGGGGAGCGCTTTGTGGTCTTCTCAGATCAGAAGATCATGTGTTATATCTTCTCCCAGCGTGACATGAACTTATGGAAGTGGATATGGGTCGAGTTTCTCCAAGACTATGACTTTGAGATCTCTTACACTGAAGGTAAGGGCAACATTGTGGCTGATTCCCTGAGCAGGAAGTCGCATCAGGAAGTGGTTCGGGAATCTGGTGATGCTTGGAAGGCAATGGGAGAGTTGGCTCCCTTGCACTTGGATGCAAGGGTAGAAGGTGTTAGAGGCTGTTTGTTTCAAATGACGATGCAGTCCTCCTTGTTGCAGCAGGTGGAAGAGTCTCAGTGGGGGGAATCCGAGGTGGAAGTGATGCGGGATCGAGTCGATCAGGGGAACGCTCCAGAAGGATGGTCAGAGGACAGCCGACATCGGACGCTTTTCCATGGAAGGTTGTTTGTTCTGAAAGAGATGCATGAGGGAGTTCTCCATGAGTTCCATAGATCAGCCTTGGCGGTACATCCAGAAGTTTCAAAAATGTACCGAGGCCCGAGGGATCATTTTTGGTGGCTCGGGGTGAAACGGGCAGTGGCGGAGTTTGTGGCTAAATGCCTAGTATGTCAGCAAGTGAAGGCTGAACACCGTGTTCCCAGTGGTTTGTTGCATCCTTTAGATGTCCCCGAGTGTAGGTGGGATGACATCTCAATGGACTTCGTCACAGGACTACCCAGAGCTCAGGGTGGTTATGATGCTATCTGGGTGGTGGTGGATCGACTGACGAAATCATCTCACTTCTTATCAATCAAGGACTCGGGCCTGGCGAGTACCTTAGCATATAGGTATGTAGACGAGGTGGTGCGCTTGCATGGAGTTCCGAGGACTAGCGTCTCAGATTGGGATACTTGGTTTACCTCACAAGTCTAGAGGGGGCTAAATCATGCTTTTGGAACCCAGCTACGCCTTAGCACTGCTTTCCACCCCCAGACCGATGGGCAGACGGAGCAGACTATCCAGACATTGGAGGACATTCTGTGAGCATGCGTTCTGGATTTCGGAGGATCATGGGTACGACACTTGCCTTTAGTAGAGTTTGACTACAACAACATCCTCCACTCTACTATTGGAATGGCACCTTTTGAGGCTTTGTATGGAAGGTCATGTTATTCACCCATTTGCTGGGCAGAGGTTGGTGAGACAGGTGCTCTTGGGTCAGAGCTAGTGCGGAGCACCACAGAGAAAGTTCAGCTTGTACGTAAGAGGATAAAAGCGGCTCAGGACCGACAGAAGTCTTATGCTGATCGTCGGAGGAGGCCCTTGGAGTTTGAGGTGGGGGATCATGTGTTCTTGAAGGTTTCCCCTCGACGGGGGCAGCAGAGGTTTGGGAAAGGGATAAATCTCTCACCTAGGTTCATCGGACCTTTTGAGGTGTTGAGGCGAGTTGGCGAGGTGGCTTATCAGCTAGCCCTTCCACCTCAGTTGGAGAAGGTTCATGATGTCTTCCACGTCTCCTAGCTTCGTCGGTACTTACACGAAGACTCCCACATTATCGACTAGGGAGAGTTAGAAATGGGAGATGACATGACCTTTGAGGAATGAACAGTCAGAATCGAAGATCGTAAAGAGAAGGTGCTATGTGGAAGAACCATTCCCTTGGTTCGTGTGTTGTGGAGGCATGGCAGCCTCGAGGAGAGCACTTGGGAGCGGGAGACCTAGATGCACGCTCAGTACCCGGAGTTGTTTTGACTTGTGTTTTCCCTTGTTCTTCTGAGATTTGTGTTGATGTTGTACTATGTACCCTTGTTTTATGGAATGCTTGTCTTGTCAGTTGTGAGACCTTTTGTTTCTCTGTTCCCTGGTAATGTGTAACATGTTCGGATGTGTGGGAAAGGGAAAAACCTGACCCTTAATCGAGACGCATTAATGTGGATGCGATTGAACCCGTGCAGGCAAGTCAGTGCCGCCTAAAGTGGATAATATCTCGACATCGGTGAAGGAATTTCCCAAACCCACGTGTTTGGGAAGTGTGTTGGTTGTGTGGTGTTGGGGTTAGTTCAAGTTTAAAAATCCTAATGTATGAAAGTGGGAAGACCCAATTCTTAATCGAGATGCATTAATGAGGATGAGATTAAACCCATGCAGGCGAATCAGTGCCGCCTAAAGAGGATAATATCTCGACATAGGAGAAGGAATTCCTAACACATATGATTAGGGTTGTTGGTTGGGTTCCTGTTATAACGAGAACCCTAAGAGGTATCTTGTCGGGTTCCTCTGGGTTGGTTTTTGAATTCTTGGGGATGAAAATGTTTTAAGAGGTATCTGATGTAATGGCCCGAACCTCTCTGGCCCATTCCTTTGTCAAAAAGAAGGTCAAGAAGTGTTCTGGAGGGTAAAATGGAATTTTTACACACTTTCCAGAATTTTGAAACTAAACGCCGTGTAGTTTGAGTACATGTCGTGTACCCCCTTCCCAGGTATACCCCGTGTTGTAGGTCGTGTCCTTGATGGGTGGAGTAATGGGTGCACGTCGTGTGTCCAGTTCTACACACCGTGTAGTCCTTCCCTCCGTACGCGTTACCAGTCAACGGCTTTGTACCATGTTGGAGTTGTGTCCTTGTCGTGTGCAATAAATCAGTACACGCCGTGTGTCTAAACTACACGCTGTGTAGTCCTTCCCCACGTATGTGTTACCCTCAAACCGTGTGTTGACCAGTCAACAGCCGCGGAGCCGTGTTGGAAGCCACGTGGGGACCGTGTGAAAGAACCGAGTACACGCCGTGTACCATAAAGTACACACCATGTAATTTTGATTTTCATGCCTATAAAAGGAGGGGTCCCCTCCTCCTTTCAACTCACCCCTCTCCTCTCCTCTCCTCTCCTCTGAGCAGAGCTCTCTCAAGAGACTCAAAGGCTCTCTCTTCCACAACTTCTTCGTCCGAGCTCCGATTTACGATCCGTCAGCAGTCACGATATCGTAACGACGAGGAGGAGCTTCCGAGACTGGGTTTTTGGTCTTTCCTTTGGCCCTTCCTTTCCGACTTCCAGCTGAGGAGGTTTTTCCGGGACCCGACAGAAGTGACGGACGCCGACAGATGTCTTCTAAGGTTGATTAGGGGGAGCGTTGCGATCAAGAACCTGTTGAAGTAGGGATTTTACCTTTGTCTCTCTAATTTTTGGTATCATGCGGGGTGGGTATCCTTTTGTTTTCATGAGAAAAAGTTGAACCATTAAATAAAGATAATAACTTTTTAAAGAATGGGGTTGGGAATTTAGTGATTGCTGTTACTTTACTTTTTATATCCTGTGATATTATGTTGTGAATTGAATGAGCTTTTACATACTAGAAATCACGGTCGTTGGGGGCCTTTGCTTACACAATTAAATGTTCCCCTCTCATTCTGTTTTTTTTCTTATAGATGGAAGCTTGTGGAATGTGGGAATTGGATAATCATGTAAAGTTGGCTGTTTAAAATCAGGAACCCTTGTATGATCACCCCGGTTAAAAAAAATGTAATAATGAACATGTGGGTGTTGGCTTGGTTACGTGGCATGTGATGGGGTGTTTTGTGGGTTGTTGTGGATCGGGTGAGCAGCGGGGCTGCGGTTGAATTGGTTGTGGGTTGGTGTGAATGTTGAGTTGGTAACGGACAGTGGGGCTGCAATAAATGGTATTAAAGGGATGATGATGTATGGGTTTTGGTGCGGTTGTGGTTATGTCGGTTGGCAGCGGGGCTGCAGGGTTGGGTTTTAATGTGAACGGGTTATGGGTTGTGATTAATAAATAAAAGTGGAAGAATTAATGGATAGTGGGGCGTGGTAATGAAACGGAAATAATAATCAATGGGGTTGGTTGGTTGATAAGATGGACTTTGTTGTACTTTTCCAAACTTGTTTTGTAGATGACAGGGATATGTTTTACGAACATTTGGTGTGGTTGGTTGTGGATAGTTGCCCAGTAGTTAAGGAACTAAATAAAATATTTCTACTGAAATGTAAAAACCTAAAGGGGTTAGGTTTGTTTGTTGTATGCATGCTTCGTAGTATAAGTGCTGAGGCACGTGCTCAGTTTCTCTTTTTAGAAGCCATAGGTTAGCCTGTGTGGTTGGTATATTTATATATATATCTGTATCTTTTGTGTTTTATCACACCCCACCCATGTTGAGCACTTAGTGCCGAACACTCCCATTTTATGGGAGAGGGTGTTTTTCCCTTAGTTACTAGCTCCTTCCTACTCCTTCTCCCCTAGGCTATGATGGCTTGAGGTGACCTTACACCTAAGACTCTTCGGGTAGGTTTCGATTGGGGTGGTTTTAGCCCAAGACTCTTCGGGCAGGTTCTACGGTTTCCCAATAATCTTCAGGATGAGTCCCAGGTGTGTGTGGGCGGGATACGTGGTTGTGAGGCCCAGGTGTGTGCGGGCGGGAGACGTGGTTGTGAGGCCTAGGTGTGTGCAGGCGGGATACGTGGTTGTGAGGCCCAGGTGTGTGCGGGCGGGGAGAGTGTGGTAGCGTCAGAACATTCTTCATTAAGAAGAGTAGCTAACTAAAGGGAAATGGTGTGGGGTACCCAATACTCTTGTTCTTATACTACTACTATCTGTTGTGATTGTGTTTTTGGTGAGTGTGGCTGGTGAGGTTGGGTGGATAAAATTCCTTGCTAGGTTTCTTCTATTGTTCTCACGGGACATTAAGATGTCTCCCCACTTGTGCAAGAGATCTTTAGGTTTCCCTACTGAGTATACTTGTATTCTCACCCTATATTTACTTTCAGGTTTCCAGGAGGGCTACCAGGGCCATGCGGGACCCTACTAGTCAGACAGTTGGATTTGTTGCTGCTGTTGTACCTTTGTTTTTCTTTTGGTATTGTACTTTGAGCTTTCTTATACTTGTACCTTGTTATAAATTGTTTAAATATGCATGTGGGATTGGTTTGGGATTTATTTCTATATACTTGCTCTTATCCTTTTTGGTGGTTGACTTGTCCTATTTCCCGATCTTTAAAAATAAAAAGGTCAATGCCTCCCATATTTGTGAAAAACTCATACCCTTGGTGCTAGTCGCCACCCCAGGGCCTACTGGAGGTGGGACTCGGGGTTCATTATCTCCCTTTCACCATTTCTAGCTCAGGAGGGGCATCTTTGGTGGGAGGGGGTCATGACAGAATGGTTTTCTTAACCATGTGGAAAAACCGTGTATCCTATCCAAAACTTAACAAAAATATCTTTTTACTATTTTCTCATATCAATTTTTATACCCTTTTCCCTCATTTTCTACTCTCATTGTGTGCAGCCCATCCTCCTTATCCTTTAATATTATCCCTCACCTTTGTGGTGGATTTCTCTTGGATTCAAGGTGGTTTGGTTTGAGGTAAGATAATTTCATCTTGGTTTCTTCTTCCCCCCCCCCCTTCTTCATGTTTTTTATTCCTTTTCCTTGGGGGATGTGTAACCCAATATATTGGAGTGTCCAGACCATTGTTTTAATGGGGGGGTTTGTTTAATTTCATTGTGATTTAGGTGTTTGAGTCCTTATCCTACCTATTCTAGATGGTTTTCATCAAAGGCAATTAGGTTGGAACTGAATATGAGGTAGGTGTTTCTATTGAAGGGCATTTTTCATGGATCATATTTAAATTATGAATCAAATTTGGTTTATATTTATTGAATTTATAATTATTTGATATATAGTTTATTTCTATCCCACGATTTATTTTTTCATGATTTGGTTTGGAAATTTGGGTGTTTAAAGAGGGTTTTCCAAATGGGGGTGGTATGTGTGCACCCCAAGTGTTTGATTCAATGGATTGAAGAGGTATTATGTTTTAAATTGGGTTTATAAAATGGTCTTAGAAAAAAAATATTACTATTAAATGTGTTTGTATTAATGGGAATGTTTTTTTTCTGAAATTGTCTTATAAAATGTCTTGATTTATAAATCACATGTTTTGTGATAGTGTGGAAAGGAATACCACATGTGCTAACTATAGTGTGATCAAGGGGTTTTTTGAGGTACTGTGAGATCCTTTAGGGAGGAAGATCATGAGAGATTCCATTTTTTTCTAGGGGATCATGATTTCCTTTGGTAAGAGGATCATGAGAGGTTATATTTGTTTTCCAAGAGACCATGAGAGATCTTAGAATTGGGGTTGGGAAGTCCATGAGAGATTACATCTTATTTATCCCGTTAGCATAATTTATTTATAAAAACCCACTTTAGAGCCTTTGGGATGGATCCCTAGGTTCAATTACTCATGATGGGTTTGTTTATTTGCTTTATGCATTCTATTTGTACCATGTTTTATGCAATGAGATATGTTACTCCCATTTTCACTATTGGTTATATTATGATGATGATGATATTGTTATGATTAACCTTACCACATTTCATAGGGTATATTGAGAATGTTGTTCCTATGTGGAATTCTATGTTTATTTTATTCATGTTGAGAAATTGTTTGGATACCAAGTTTTACTATAATTAGAAAACTAAATGGATTTAAAAAGGCATGTTTGGATGATTTGTTTTATGTGGTTTAGTTTTGAAATGTGATTTTAAACTAGATTATTATTTTTAATGGGTAAAATACTTAAATATATTCATGGTCATATCTTACTGGGATTTATTCCTCATGCCCTACATCTTTAGTTGACTTAAAAATAGTTACCTTTCTTCTACCATTAGCTTCATTATCAATATTCTTAAATTAAATATCATTATATAGTGGCGATCTAATAATATTTTCCATGGTATATTCAACAACATTATTTGATTTATTCAAAAAACATATTCTTGGACTTCCATATCTTAGGTATTTCTCATTGTATTATTTCAATTATCACTCCATTCTTCATGGTATTTCTAAGTATGTTCATGTTATTTACAATATTAGTAAACCTGATGAACATTTCATTAAAAAATCTATTCTTAGATATTATGAGTTCTTGAAATTCTTCCCTATATATACCTTTATTAGTTCTATATATTTTTTTTGTTTCTTGATGAGTGAATTTTATTGTCATAAAATTTTGAAAATGGTTCTACAAATAAAAACATGTTTATAAATACTTCTACTAATAGAACTATAAATATAATTCATAAATTTTTAGTTTACGATATATTTAATATCATCATTAAAAACTAATGTATTAAGATCACATTATAGTTGTTTATAATATTTATCCATGATGATCTAGTATTAAATATCTATATTCTATAAATTCACTTTCATTTTATCCTTAGAATACTCATAGTAGTTTCCATTGAAATGTTAGGTTCATAGAGGATTCACATTATCAATAGTCTCATGAATTTTCACAACTAAAAATAGACCATTATTTTAGTATTGTTAAGGAAAAGGATTAAAAAATAGATTAAAATAGAAAATATTTAAAAATATGTATCAATTAAGATAAAAATATATAAAAAATAGGAGTCTTTACTGATACTGATTGTTAAGTACCAGGAAAGACACCATAGTAGAACTAAACCAACAAGTGATGGATATGATACCAATTGTAAGGTACCATAATATATATGGTAAATACAAGAGGGTGGTTGAATTATAAATCTAAAACATAATAGATTAAAAAACAATAATGTGGAATTCGGTGGAAATAAGAGATAGAAAATTCAATCATAAAAATGAGTTCAGTGAGTGTGTAAAGAGAGTAATTTGTAAAGATAATTGAGATAACACAAGTGATTTATAGTAGTTCATATCAAAATGATATTATTTATACTATTTACACTCCCAATTAAAGATCATGGATATCCACTATGATATATCCTTTTACGAGTTTAGAAAAAACCCAACCTTTCACAAGGGTGTAGACCAAACCCAATCTTTCATATAGAATCAGACCTGACCCAATACATTCTTAGGAGAATCCCCAAACATAAAGAAATTATTTAATGTGAGTGCTGATAGAATCTTGGATTTATAAGTAAAATACTTAAACCTTGTTCCTTTTAATAGTATTGTACAAAACTTATGTAATTTACTTTTTAACAGGTGGACAAAACCAACTTGGTACCATTAGTTAGGTGGTATAATTTTTTGTGATTTTATAGTGAAAAGAATTCAATATGTTGAAATATACTGAACAAAGAAACCTGTGAAAGAATATATATGGGGTTTTCATTTTAGAAACAATGATCGTAATCCCTTCATAGAAGTAGTATAATACTTAGCTTCAGGTAAAATAGCAATGCCTCAATAATTCAACAATAGTGTAATAATGTAGATTTTCAATGTTGTGGATCTTTATTAACTTTGTAATCAATTTTTATCATATTCATAACTTCCTAAATTATATATCCTTATTTATAGATGATTATAAATGGATAACTCAATATCACTATGATCTTCTACATGTGGGTGGTTTCTAATTTATCTTCATATCTTGCAATGGTTAGAATAGTATAAACATATAGAAATATAACTATTACAATTTTTTAAACATCATGTGTATACTATATAACATAATATTGTTCATTTCATTCACTTAGTGTAATCTTGTAAAATTATTTTCCTTTGATTCGTTTTTATGTATCCTCATGATGTCACATTACAATACGTTTTTCTGGGAATATAACCTCAGTATATTATTAAAAGTACATATATCCTTGAAATGTAATATCATGGTTCACTCTCGATAAACCATTCTGTATGAAATTTATTCTCAGATTTAACTTTATAATATATTGTCTTTAATACCTTGGGATATTAATATATGATTATTTTTAAATAATTCGATGTGTTTGATAACTTTCACCACACAAAACACTAAACATAAACTAAGCCATGGTATATTAAGACAATATATGTGTGTGTGTGTGTTTCCAATCAAACCAATACATTTAATTATTGTGAATGAAAAAGAGTAACTGATTTATTAAATATTTGTATAAATAAAATAAAATATTCTTTTAATATGAATTATATTCAATAATTTTACTTAAAATTACTAATAAGATCATTTATTGTCTAGAAAAGTAATTTTCTTAAAAAATTACCTTTTATCCAGTACACATTTCTATTTCAAGAACCATATGATTAATGACTAATTATATTTTATATTAATTTTTTATTAACTTTAATTAAATTATATTAAATAAGTATAATTATAATTAATTTATTAAAATGTCATTTTCTAATAAAAAAGGTTTTCATTATATTTTATTATTTTATTCAAAAATTAAATTTATAAAAAAATTAATTAAAAATTAATAAAACATAACTTCATTTTTTAATTACTTTTATCCAAATTGATTTTTATGAATTTCTTAGATATTTGTTTTAAAAGTTTGGTGTTTAGTAGAAAAATATATATCTTTCACAAAACATGTAATTTGTATGACTTTATCATTATGTGAGAATGACCAAAAAGTTTAGAAAACCTTTTATGTAATAAAATAGGAATTTAAAGAATAAAAATTTAATTTTAAAAGTTCCTTTGAGCATATATATTCTATGTCCAATGTTTTTAAAACTAATTAAAATGATACATTTTTAAAAAAACTATATTTGGTCTTTTCTTCGAATCAATTATTTTAAAGGAATATTCGGTTTTGAATTTCCTTTGAAACCTTAAACCATTTATTTGTTTTATTATAATTCAATTTAAGTCATTTAAATTAGTAACCAGAATAATTTTATTTTATATATAAAAATTTGATGCTTAAAAATGTTATTTCTCTAAAAAAATGTGTTTATGCGATTAGGTATCTTTATTTTCAAATTAACTTTTTAAACATTTATGAATTTTATTTTATAATTTTTTTTAAATTTTTTAATTAAAAGTATCAAATTATTTAAAAATTCAATCTTGATCTTTTTCATTAAAATTAATTACTAAGTTTAGAACTTAATCACCAAGGTAGTAGTAAATTATGATAAAAGTTAAAAAGTTAAAACAAAAATCCCTAAAACACTCAAATTTTAATTTGAAAGAAATTTTAAGGTTATTTAAGACCCAAAATCATTTTCATTCCCTATTTTTTCTAATTTTGTCTTTTTACACTTGAATAGTAACCTTACATTATTGAAAATGTTAGGGTTTCTCTAAAAACTACCATTCCCTTCACTTATAAAAGGGTAAAATATTATCCACATCAAGACTCACCTATCATCCTAATATCCCATTGGAATTATGAAATTCTTATAACCCTATAAAACTATTCCACATTAAAAATCTTTTTTCACCATTAGTTTTCATAAGGCCGTCATTTTAAAGGAGACTTCCAAGGAAAATTAAAGTCCCTGATGTGATTATTATCAACTACTTATCTTTTTTCTTAAGTTTCTTCTTTAAAATATATTTTATACACACTAATATAATGATTTTATTATCATTTATATACTTTAACATTAATATATTAATGTTATTATCAGTGTTTATTCATATACCCCATCTATTAAGAAAAAAAAATTGTTGTTCGTGCGTTCTACGAACTACCACCTCCACAATGAAGCATGTTTAATTTTACTTAACCCCATACCATGTTAGACCTAAGGATGTTACTAATGAATAAATTTTATTTTTATGATTTCATTAAGTTTTTTTTATGAGAAATTATAGAACCTGTTAATAATATGATCAAAAAAAACAATTATTGTCAATTCAATCGTTTAAAACAAGCGAACTAAGAGGATAATTTTCTCTTTTTCTTATCTAATGACTTTATATAATTTATATTATCTTTATAATTATATAAAATTATGATATATTATAATAATAAACACTAAAAAATATCATTATACTTATTTTATAATGATATTACATCTAAACCATCTCATAATCATCCATTAATCATGGTTGGTTCATGTTTGCTTCGATCTAACCACCTAATTGAATAATACGATACATTTAGGTCGTGGATTAATAATATAAATTATTCACTATATTAATTGATAAAAATATGTAAATAATTTTTTTGTTCAGGTATGGCTATATCAATATTTAATTCATCAACTAAGAAAATATCATTTGATTGTTAAGAAACACTGAAACATGCTTGTTATTGATTTCATCTTCAAGGATAAAGACTAAGTCACTCATTAAAAGAGTTTAAAACATCATAAATAAATATAAATCTTACCCAAAATTAATTTTAAGGATATATTAATGATAAAATTTTGAATTAGAATGAACATAAACACTGTTATTAAGAAACTTGTACAAACGGTCAAAACCGTAAACACCCGATGTGAAAATTCTGTAGAATTCATAAAGATAATGACTATCTATGAAGTGTATAAATAAAAATGGATATGAATAAGTTTATAAATTAATTTATTAATATATCTATGTTTATGATACAAGATATTAAATTATTTATATGGAATTTAGGATAATTGGTAAGGGTTTTGGTCTCAATTTCCTTTAATTGAGACATGTTTATATTATAAATGGTATTTTTATTTTATATAATTTACAAACCAACCAATTTTAATATTTACAAATTTTTTATATTATATTTAATGACATTCAATTTTCTATTTTATATTAACTTTATCATGAGATTTTGGTCCTGATGTTCCAAAAGTTATAGAGGATTTTGTCTTAAAATTCCTTGTTTTGAGACATGGTTAGTATTATGAACCAAATTTAATTTTTTTGGTGTATGTACTACCTATATGAGATATAATATCATGAATAATATTTTAATAATGGTAGTTTTTGTTCAATTACATTCCCTCTCTTTCAAGGGGTTTTAATTAAAGTATTTCTCAATTCGTAAGGGTTTGCATCATCTCAATTCTGATTCTTTGAGGCATAATAAATTTTGTGAACCATGTATTATTTAGAATTTTGTATTCAATTAACATAGATATATTTTTATCATAATCTATGTTTTCATTGGATTTAATATCCAAATCATGTTCCCTTATTCACAAGTCTATTTATTTATTTATTTTCCTAGTAGTGAGAATTCTTGGTAACTCAATTTTTGTTCATTGGGTTATGATCATTCTTTGAAATTATTTCATATAAGTTGGGTACATTATATAATTATACTTTATTATGTGGTATAATATCATTTTTTTTGTAGATATACATTCCTTCCATATAAACCATTTGAAAAATGTTTCCCACTTCTTGGGATATGTTCTATTTATACCATCCACCTTCTTTCGTTGGATATCTTATGATCATGTTATTAGAGTATTATCTTAGTTGGACACCCATTTTTATATATGTTGTGAAACTAAAATATTAATTAACTCATAATGGATTATGTTCACCTAGAATTTATTATATTATATTAACATGGGAAAAATTATTGACATTCTGTATATTTTTATCCCCATACATATGCTTATTGGAAAGTGTCTTATGTAATGTTTGGTCATCCAACTTCTTTATCTATATGGGTTATGATCATGTTATCCCTTTTATTTTCATTGGGAAAATTATTTTAATTATTTATGATTATTGGATATTAACATAGGTTGATTATATATTTTATTTTAGTATTTCTCATTATATAGATAGCTAAGTTTTATTGAGTAATAATTTATTCAAGGAATGGTACGAAAGGTCTTGATAAATCTTATAGCGAATGCATTAAACATAATCAGGTGACAGGTGGGGACCAAAATTATATATTCCATCAATGAATCTATAGGTCTCTTGGGGAAAAATAGGTTTGGTTATTTTTTTTATGCCTTCCCAATTCAACAATATGTGTTGATTGCGTTCTTGATGAAAAGTAAAGTGTCCTCACATAAGGCCTTCGCAACAGGTTTTTGATGTTCAACATTATTAATTCCATAAGTATGAGATTAATAATATTAATTTATAGGCTTTAATTTATTATTGTTGATATATCATTGTCCCAGTTTCAATTGTATTATATCTTAATGTTTTTTACCTATTTCATCTATAACATTTATGCCATGTTTATGTCATGATTTCTTTAGTTTGATGTTTCCCTGAATAAGTCTTTGATCTCACCCCTTTCTTATGTTTATATTACCCAAATTATGAATAAAATTAGTACACATGACATGTTTACAATAATATTGTGTGAGAAATAATTTATGAGATATTTTTAAGACTTATCATGAATTAAGTAGTTTCTTATATATAATAAAAAAAATCCATTAGTTGAAAAAGACATTGGATTTATTAGTTTATGTTGTTTCCTAATAATCTAAATTTATAAACCTAAAAATATACTTAATATATAAGAGATTCAATCATCATTATTTATGTTGTAATTTTAGATAATTTTATATAGGCTTTTACATCTTGTATTATAGAAAGTATTTAAATTATGTGTTTGTGAAACGGGATCTAACAGTATGGGTATAGGGAATCACAGTTGGTATTAAAGAAAAAATTTAGATAAATTTGAAGATTATGATGTTTTTTTGGATAATATAAGGATTGAAGGTTAGAGATAATTAAAATTTCAAAGGTATAGATAACTCTTTGAGAGAGTATATGATTTAGTGTTAAGAAAATATTGCACATTTATTTTTGTATTAGGATAAAAAAAACATCAGTGAAAATGTCACGACCCGTCCTCGGGGCCCGTGCCGTGACTACCCCAAGCCTGCCTCCCATAGGCCAGGGGCTGGAAACTAGCACCAAAGGAGTAAATCCCAAAAAAGGGGAAGGCATTGCCTTTATAAAGTAAACAGACACCACAGAGTAAGCCAGCAAAAGTAAACACTAAGTAAAACTGGGTACAAAAGAAAGTGCGGAAAAGTAAGGGGTCCAGAATAAAAACCCAAACTGAAAGTAAAGTACAACTGAAAAGAAATTATAGCAACTGAAAAGTAAAGCATCACGTCGAGCCGCCCGCTGGAAATCCCACCTGAAGGGTTGATACAGATAGCCTCTACCTCAGCTCCTTGGGTCCAGCCATCCGTTCCGTGTACGTCCCGCCCAGTGGTCCACCTCCAGGAACCGACTCGCTCTGCAAGCCTCAACCACGATCAGCGCTGTCCGTCGTCTGCATCCAACACAATGTAGTACGGGAATAGCCCGTGCAGGAGTGAGTATACGCTACTCAGTAGGGACCCCGATACCCCTGAAGGTCTCCCAGAATCCACAAGGGATAATCCACAAAGGAAAGATACAATCACAAAATAACATCCAACACTACATATCTATATGCCCATACATATACCTAAGTCATCAATTCCAGTTCGGCTCCAACATCTGAGCCCAAGTTTGATTACATCCACACAGGATAGTACAACCCAATCCACACTGGAAAGCACAACACAATCCACATAGGAAATCAAGTCAATCATATCGAAGATAGTGATTGAAAGTCAAGACTCAGCTCACATAGGAATAATTCTTCGTAAGGTGATAGAGATGATCAGATGTAGCCACTGATTCATCTAAGCTGGGACCCATGTATGATACTAAACTGGCTAATCTGTCGGACCCACATAGGATACAAGTCCAGCTACTCTGTCAGACCCACGTAGGATACTACAACAGAGGTCAAATACTATCGGACCCACATAAGATTAAAGAACGGTAGTCATCGTCATCGAACTCATGGAGGATTTCAGTACGGTCTTCATCACTGCCGAACCCATGGAGGATTTCAGTGCAGTCATCGTCGCTGCCGAACCCACAGAGGATTCTAGTGCAGTCCTCCTCGCCATCGCAGTCGTATCCAGCTCTAGGGTTCCCTCACACAGCATGCTCGATTCCGGGAGGGTCTGCTCCACGAGCCAAGGGGGTCGATACATCAACTGACATGTAGTCAAGAGTTGATGTATCCCAAAGTTTCGTCTCGTCGATAGGAACTCAACATGACAGATGGCGCGTCAATCAGACACTCTGTCTGAGAGTTATTGGCCTTTTCATTCCAAGGGCCCAGTTGGTTTTTAAGTCAAAACCAACCCGATCATACTCCAAATGCATCCAAACCTCGAGAGAAGTAATCCAAAAGTTCTGTCTCACTAAGAGGAATCCAACAAAGTCGATGGCATGTCAATTGGACATCCGGAGCTCAAGTTATAAGCATTTCCGCTCCGAGGGCCCGGTTGGTTTCGTGTTCGAACCAACCCGGTCGTACCCAAAATTCTCCGAAACCTTGAGTGTAATATACCGAAACGGCCGTCTCAATCCAAGGATCGCATCACAACCAACGGTGCATCGATCGAAGGTACGTAGCCTATGATACGGATGTTTGAACAAAACTATCCGAAAATAGGGGGTTTTGGGCCCGGACCGACCCGGCCCAAGACCCCCTGGGTAGGCCTGAACCGAGTCCGGGCCCGGCCCAGCCTGGGTAGCCGGTTAGCCTGGCGCAGGCGCGACCCGCAATGGCCAGCTCGGCACTGGCCGAACCATTGCAGAAAGGGGGGGCACGATGCCCCCCTGTTTGAGTAACGGCCCCCCCATGAGGGGGCCCCGCCATTTTCCAGTTGGGGGTTACGACCCCAGGATTTCTCAAAAACCGGCCAGCCAAGCTGGATGGTGTTTCACCGCGAGACCCCCCATGGGTCCCGCCCTCCTTGCACCGGCGGCCGGCGGTTCAGGCCGCCGCTCCTCGCACCACCGCGGCCATAGGCCGCGGACTTGTCCGACCGGCATGGTGCAGTGGCACTACGCCCCTCTGCCGCGGCCCCACTCTGGCCACAGCTTCTTTGTGGTTCTCTGGCGCGGCATGATGGTGTTGCGACTTCGTTCGACCTCAACAGCGTGACGCGATGGCACCGCGCATCTTCACTCGTTCCTCTTGCTTCTGCACGGTGCCATTGCACCACGCTGCCTTTGCTTGTGCCGCAACAAGTACAACATCAAAAGGGGGAGGAGGGTCAGCCGTGTTCATGCGGTCCGACCTCCTCCCGTTATTACAATAACAGGCATCCCAATATAAAAGTCGTTGAACGGCAAAGAACACACGAACAAAAATTAACCCCTACATCGATGAAGTCGTCGAACGAGGTTCGTCGCAGAAATAAGACGTCACGAAAGATGATGTCGTGGAAGGAGGCTTTGTAAGCGTCGTTGATGTCATGGTACACGGAGTCACGGTGAAGAGGATCATCAGTTTCGTGGTACACGGTGTCACGTCGTCGATCTCCGAGGAATTAGCGTTCTTCGTCGGTGTCGGTGTGTTCTTTGCGTTCTTCAAGGAGGAAGATGAAGTTCTTCTTGGAACTCTCGCTCTCAACATAACGAAGCAACCCCTAATGAAATAAGACTTTGTATTATTTAATTAACATACACAAGCCAACATTCCATTTGAAATTAAAAAGAATTCATTCAATTAATTGAATTAATTGAAGAGTCTTAACAGTCCAATTAATGTGAGAGTTGACTTGGCATTTAATAAGGGGGTGTGGGTGTGTTACAAAATAATGGGGGTTTGAGGAAGTTGAATAGGTGGGGCTCGTGTGGGGAACACCTCACTAATATCCTATCAAGAGGGGTTAGGATATAGTGGGTCCCACCTCAACTTCCATAAGTAGTTTTAAACTACTTAGAATATAAAATAAAAATTGTTGCAAAACTTTTATTTTATTCATTAGTTAACCCTTTTTTTTAAATAACCACACCCGAGCAAACGCAACTCCAGAAAAGGTGTTCCTAAGAAATTACCGGCGTTACGGTTTCATTGGTGCCCTCAGATTTCGATTCCGAGTACCATTTCAAAAGTTAGGAAAACACGCTCATTCGTTCACTGAACGTACCTGAGATAAACTTTGTAAATTGATTCCGGGCACACCGGGCCTCAGAATCAGGTTCCATTAGAAACTGCGTACTCGTAAATTCCCAAAGAAAATTTAGAAAAAATTTCCCTTGAAATTTACAGGTCTTTACATTCCTCTCACCTTAGGGCTTTACGTCCCCGTAAAGATACATCATAAACTAGGGGAACAAATGTGGGTACTGTGCACGCATCTGAGCCTCCCGCTCTCAAGTGCTCTCCTAGAGGTTCTTGTGCTGCCATCTGATGTGCACTAAAGGAATCGACCGACCACATAGGACTTGCTCCTGTTGATCCTCGATCTCCACCGGGACCTCCGCAAAAGTCACCCCATCGTCAATGTCCAGCTCCCCATGGTCGATGATATGCATCGGGTCGTGCACGTATCCCCTCAGCTGAGATACGTGGAAGACGTCATGCACCCGGTGCAACTGAGGTGGTAGAGCCAGGTGATAATCCACCTCTCCTATCCTGCTGAGTACCTGAAAAGGTCTGATGAAGCATGGATACAACTTTCCGCCTTGACCAAATCTCTGTAATCCACGTCGAGGTGAGACCCGTAAGAAGACGTAGTCACCATCCTCGAACTCTAGTGGTCTCCGCCTCCTGTCAGCATAAGACTTCTGCTGGCTCTGAGCTGTCCTCATCCACTTTTGGATGACCTGGACCTTCTCTATCATGGCCTAGACCATCTTCGGTCCCACAAGTGCTGACTCCCCAGGGTCTGTCTAGCATAGAGGTGATCTGCACGGTCGGTCGTACAATTCCTCGTATGGTGCCATCCCGATGGTGGAGTGGTAGCTTTTGTTGTATGCAAACTCCACCAAGGGTAGGTGGTCCTCCCAGCTGTGACCAAAGTCGAGGACACATGTACGGAGCATGTCCTCGATAGTCTGAATGGTCCTCTCCGTCTGACTATCCTTTTGAGGGTGAAAGGTGGTGATCAGACGTAGCTGCGTCCTGAATTCCTCATGTAACCCCTTCCAAAGCTTTGAAGTAAAGCGAGAATCTTGATCGGAGATGATAGATGATGGCACTCCATGAAGCTGTATAATCTCCTGAACGTAGAGGCGTCCCAACCTCTCTACTGAGCCCTGCTCTCTGATGGGTAAGAAGTGGTCTGACTTGGTGAGTCGGTTGAAAATCACCCAAATGGAGTCATGACCTTTGGATGTACGTGGAAGTCCAGTCACGAAATCCATAGATATCCCGTCCCACTTCCACTCCGGGACCTCCAAGGGCTGTACCAAGCCTGCTGGTACCTAGTGCTCTGCCTTCACTTGCAGGAAGGTGAGGGATCAAGAAAAGAACTTTGCTACAACCTTCTTCATACCCGGCCACCAGTGCTATCATCTGAGATCCTCATACATCTTCACCACTCTTGCATGTACCGCTAAAGGGGAAGTGTGAAACTCCCTCAGCACCTCCTCCCGAAAAGTAGCTGGTACCATGGTACGTCTTCTAAAAAGGACATCGTGCTCTCCTCCTATAGAGAATCCATCAAGTGCCTGTCCTGAGGATATCTTTGCATGCTGCATCTCACAGTCAACATCCCCACGTTGTGCCTCTCTGACCCGTTGTAGTAGTGGAGGAGTGACTATGAGTGACTAAAGAAAGGTTTCTCCATCTCTATCCACGAAGGATATCTGCAAAGCAGCTAGCTGCTCCGTCACCTCTCCAAGTAGTTGAATTCCCGTTCTCCTGCTGAGATCATTGGCTACTACGTTCCCCTTTCCAGGAGTATAGACTATCTCAAAGTCATAGTCCTAGAGGAACTCGATCCATTGTCACTGTCTCAGGTTCAGGTCCTTCTGCGAGAATATGTACCTGAGACTCTGGTGGTCAGAGTAGACTATAAAGCGCCCGTCCATCAGATAGTGTCTCCACATCTTCAGAGCGAAGACCACTACTGATAACTCCAGGTCATGGGTATCATAGTTCTTCTCATTATACCTCAACTGTCGTGATCCATAGGTGATCGCTGCTCGCTCTTGCATCAGGACACATCCAAGCCCGGTCCCTGATGCATCGCAGTAGACTACGTACCCTACTCCCTCCTCTGGTAGCCTCAAGATAGGTGCGCTGGTCAACCTCTGTCTCAGCTCCTAGAAGCTCTGTTAAAATCTATATGACCACAAGAAGGGTTTACCCTTCTTCGTCAAAGCTGAAAGCGGTGCCGCAACTCTGGAGAAGTCTGGCACGAATCTACGGTAGTACCCAGCTAGCCCCAAGAAACTCCGCTCCTCTGTCACACTCCTGGGTGGCTCCCAAGCTAGCACTACCTCGATCTTCACAGGGTCCACTGAAACTCCCGTCTCAGAGATGACGTGTCCCAAGAAGTGGACCTCATGTTACCAGAACTGACACTTTGAGAGCTTACCATAAATCTGGTGCTCTCTAAGTGTGTCCAATACAACCCGCAAGTGGTAGGCGTGCTTCTCCTCAGTGGTCGAGTATATCAAAATGTCATCGATGAAGACCACAACAAATCAATCGAGGTATGACTGAAATATCCTATTCATGAGACCCATGAACACTGCTGGAGCGTTGGTTACGCAGAAAGGCATAACCAATAACTCATAGTGGCCATACCGACATCTGAAGGTCGTCTTCTGTACGTCCTCGTCCCAAACTATGAGATGATGATAACCTGATCTGAGGTATATCTTTGAGAACCATCGTGCTCCCTTGAGCTGATCTAAGAGGTCGTCAATCCTCGGTAGCGGATACTTGTTCCTCATGGTCACCTGGTTCAGGCGACGATAATCGACACACAATCGCAAGCTCCCGTCCGCCTTCTTGGCGAACAATATCGAGGAAGCCCAGGGTGAAACACTGGGTCAGATGAATCCATTGCCCTGCAAGTCCTCCAAATGTACTTATAGCTCTCGAATCTCCGTAGGGGCCATCCGATATGCTGGAGTGGATAGCGGGGCTATCCTGGGGTACAGGTCAATATAGTAGTCTACCTATTTGTGAGGAGGTAGTCCTGGAACGTCGTCAGGGAAAACGTCCGCATACTGATCCACCACTACAGGAAAACTCAGACTCTGCATGTCAACTGCTCCTAGGATGAGGCTAGCCAACTGATTTGTGATCGGCTATCCTCTCCTCTGTGTGAGTCCATCCTGCACTGCTAAGGCTCCCTTCTCACCGGTGAAGGTGTACCTGCTCCCATCGGTGCGAACACATCGCACCTTGCGCCTAATACAGTCAATCTATGCATAGATTGTAGATAACCAATCCATTCCCAAGATGACATCATGAGGCCTCGACGCCACTACAAGAAGATCACAGCCGAAGCTCTCACCTCCTAGAGTAAGCTCAAACTGTCAGCACCAGTGTGTAATCGTCGAGTCTGCTCCCGTAAGAGTCTCCATCCATAAGAATTGAGACAACGGCTCCGTAGGAATCTCTGAGCTCCGAACAAGGGCAGTGGCAATGAAAGAATGACTCGCTCCTATGTCTATAAGAACTGCAGCAAGGGTGGAGTAGACACAAATAGTACCTCAAATCATATCTGGTGTGTCGTGGTCGTAGGCCTCTGCTGCCTGAAGCTGAGCCTATCTCTGCCCACCAACTCCTTGTGGTCGGGGTGGACCTTCTAGTGGTGGTGGTGGTAAGGACTCAAAGCGTCGCCCACCACCCACTGCTCGGCCAGCTCCTCTGCCTCGTCTACCTGCTTCCTGCGGACCGCCATGGTCGACCCTATGCCTCTGCCTGGGTGTACCCTCAACCGTCTGCTGCTCCTCTGCACGGAGGGTCGGGCAGTCACGAGCCATGTGGCCCTGCCCGCCGCATGCGTAGCACTGTCTGCTCCTCAGAAGGCTGGCTTTGTGTCGGATTCCCTGCACCTCTGAGCCAGTGTCCTGAGTTCGTCCGCCTGATGGTCTAGTCTGCCTGGACCCCTGTGACGTCCGTCGAATGCTAGCTGCAGACGACTCTTCTACGTGCCTCCCTGCGGTAGGTCTCGCTGCAGTAGGCTCAGCAAGAAAGCTCTCTATGAGAAGGGATCACTCTAGTACTCCTGCCTGTGTCGGAATGATGAGGGAGATAATTGATGCCCTAATCTCGTGCCTCAGTCCCTGCTCAAAGGTCCAGGCCCAAAAGAATGGGTCACGTACCATGTCCGTCAAATAGCACGAGAGATCGGTAAATCTCTCCGAGTACTGGGCGACCGTCATGCGGCCCGGCCGCAGCTGTAGTAGCTCTTGAATGCGCACCGCACGGAGGGTGGCTGGGATGAACTCCGAGCGGAAGAGGCTCTCAAAGTCCGTCCAGAGGATAGATTCCTCGTCATGCTCCTGGATCATCAAGATCCACCATATTCCTGCTGCTGCGTGCAGGAGGCTCGCTGGAAGGATCACCATGAGGTCAGTTGGTGTCCTCACTAGCCTGAAAACTCAAACTACAGCCTCCAGCCAATCCTCGACTGCCTGAGGGTCCATCTCCCTATGGAACATGGGCGGTCTCTGACACTGAAACTCAGGCAGTGCACTAAGGTGACATGCACTCTCAGTGGATGGGGCTGGTGTCATCGGTGGCTTGGCGGGTAGAGGTACCGCTGGTGCCTCCACTGTAAGAGGGCCCTGCACCGAGGCCTCGTCGCTCGGTGGGTTGTCGACTCGCACAAAGCTCGGAACCCTAGCTGGCTGCCATCGTGGGGCCATCCTAAAAAGAAACAGGTGCTCCACGGTCAAAATAGTATACCTGGTGAGCTGACACAAGGTAATCACAAAGAAAACTTTTGAAACACACATGCAATCAATGTTTTCATGCATTAAGTCGGAAATCAGAAGTCAGGGTCCTGGTGTACGGATACGTCGGCCTCCGCACCAACACTGGACTCCCTGTACTGATAACCACACTCAATACCCTTAACTCTATTGCTTCACATAGAAGAAAGATCAGAGTCTTGAGTTCTGCGGTAGAACCAAACTCCTCTGATACCAATTTGTCACGACCCGTCCTCGGGGCCCATGCCGTGACTACCCCAAGCCCACCTTCCATAGGCCAGGGGCTGGAGACTAGCACCAAAGGCGTAAATCCTAACAAAGGGGAAGGAATTTATTTTATAAAGTAAACAGACACCACTGAGTAAGCCAGCAGAAGTAAACACTAAGTAAAACTGGGAACAAAAGAAAGTGCAGAAAAGTAAGTGGGCCAGAATACAAACCGAAACTGAAAGTAAAGTACAACTGAAAATAAAGAACAACAACTGAAAAGTAAAGCAGCAACACCGAGCCACCTACTGGAAATACCACCTGAAGGGTGGGTACAGATAGCCTCTACCTCAGCTCCTTGGGTCCAGTCCTCCACTCCGTGTACGTCCCGCCCAGTGGTCCACCTCCAGGTACTGACTCGCTCCGCAAGCCTCAACCACGATCAGCGATGTCCGTCGTCTGCATCCAACACAACGTAGTGCGGGCATAGCCCATGTAGGGGTGAGTATATGCTACTCAGTAGGGACCCCAAGACCCCTAAAGGTCTCACATAATCCTAAAGGGATAATCCACAAAGGAGAGATACAATCACGAAATAACATCCAACACCACTTAGCCATATGCCCATACATATACCTAAGTCATCAATTCCATTTCGGATCCAACATCTGAGCCCATGTTCATTCACGTCCACAAAGGATAGTACAACCCAATCCACACAGTAAATCACAACAAAATCCACATAAGAAAGCAAGTCAATCATATCGAAGATAATGATTTAAAGTCAAGACTCAACTCGCACAGGAATACTTCTTCATAAGGTGATAGAGATGATCAGATGTAGCCACTGGTTCATCTAAGCTGGGACCCATGTAGTATACTAAACCAGATAAGCTGTCGGACCCACGTAGGATACAAGTCCAGCTACTCTGTCGGACCCACGTAGGATACTACAATAGAGGTCAAATACTGCCGGACCCACTTAGGATACAAAAACAGTAATACTGTCGGACCCATGTAGGATACAAGAACAGTAGTAAACGTCGTCGAACCCATGGAAGATTTTAGTACGGTCTTCATCGCTACCGAACCCACGGAGGATTTCAATGCAGTCATCGTACCTACCGAACCCACATAGGATTTCAGTGTAGTCGCCATCGTCGTCGCAGTCGCAGCCATCTCTAGGGTTCCCGCACACATCATGCTCGATTCTGGGGAGGGTCCACTCCACGATCCAAGGGGGTCGATACATCAACTGACACATAGTCCGGATTTGATGTATCCCAAGTTCCGTCTCATTGATAGGAACTCAACACGACAGATGGCTCGTCAATCGGACGCCCGGTCTGAGAGTTATTGGCTTTTTTGTTCCAGGGGCCCGGTTGGTTTTTAGGTAAAAACCAACCTGACTATACTCCAACTACATCCAAACATCAAGCGGAGCAATACAAAAGGTCTGTCTCACTAATATAAATCCAAAAAAGTCGACGGCACATCAATCGGACGTTCGGAGCTCAAGTTATAAGTGTTTCTGCTCTGAGGGCCCGGTTGGTTTCGTGTTCGAATCAACCCGGAAGTACCCAAAGTTCTCCTAAACCTTATTTGTAATATACCAAAACAACCGTCTCGATCCAAGGATCGCATCACAACTGACGGTGATTCGATCGGAGGTCCGTAGCCCAAGATACGGGCGTTTGAACGGAACTTTCCGGAAATAGGGGATTTTGGGCCTGGACCGACCAGGCCCAAGACCCCCTGGGTCGGCCGGAACTGGGTCGACCTGAACTGGGTCCGGGTCCGGACCATTAGGGCACGGCCATGCCAGGCCAACAGGCCAGCGCCGAGCTGGCCATTGCGGGCCGCGCCCGCGCCGGGCCAACCGGCTGACGCTGGCGCGGTCCGCAATGGCCAGCTCGGCGCTGGCCGAACCATTGCGGAAAGGGGGGGCGCGCTGCCCCCCCTGTTTGAGAAACAGCCCCCACGAGGGGGTCCCTCCATTTTCCAGCCGGGGGTTACGAAACCCGGCTTTCTCAGAAACCGGCAGGCCAAGTCGGCCGATGTGTCACCGCGGGACCCCCCACAGGTCCCGCCCTCCATGCACCAGCGGCCGGCGGTTCCGGTCGCCGCTCCCTGCACCACCGCAGCCTTGACCAACCGGCATGGCACGATGGCGCTGTGCCCCTACACCGCGGCCCCACTCCGGTCGCGGCTTCTTCGTGGTTCTCCGTCGCGGCGTGACGGCGCAGCGACTTCGTTGGGCCTCAACGGCACGGCACGATAGCGTCGCACATCTTTTCCTATTCCTATTGTTTCCGCGTGGTGTCGTTACACCGCGCTGCCTTTGCTCGTGCCGCAACAAGTAAAAGGGGGAGGAAGTTCGGCCGTGTTCATGCGGTCTGACCTCCTCCCGTTATTATGATAATAGGCAGCCCAATATAAAAGTCATTGAACAGCAAAGAAAACACGAACAAAAATTAACCCCTACATCAATGAAGTCGTCGAACAAGGTTCGTCATGGAAATAAGATGTCACGGAAGATGACGTCGTAGAAGGAGACTCCGTAAGCATCGTCGATGTCATGGTACATGGCGTCGCAGTGAAGAGGATCATCGGTGTCACGGTACACAACGTCCCGTCGTCGATCTCCAATGAATTAGCGTTCTTCATTGGTTTCGGTGCGTTCTTCACATTCTTCGAGGAAGATGAAGTTCTTCATGGAACTCTCCCTCTCAACATAACAAAGAAACCCCTAATAAAATACGAATTTGTCTTATTTAATTAACACACACAAGACAGCATTCCATTTGAAATTCAAAAGAATTCATTCAATTAATTGAATTAATTGAAGAGTCTTAACAGCCCAATTAATGTGAGAGTTGACTTGGCATTTAATAAGGGGGTGCGGGTGTGTTACAAAATAATGGGGGTTTGAGGAAGTAGAATAGGTGGGGCACGTGTGGGTCCCAACTCACTAATATCCTATCAAGAGGGGTTAGGATATAGTAAGTCCTACCTCAACTTCCATAAGTAGTTTTAAACTACTTAGAACATAAAATAAAAATTGTTGCACAACTTTTATTTTATTCATTAGTTAACCCTTTTTTTAAATAACCACACCTGAGCAAACGCAAATCCAAAAAAGGTGTTCCTAATTAATTATCGGCGCTACAGTTTCATTGGTGCCCTCAGATTTTGATTCCGAGCACCGTTTCAAAAGTTAGGAAAACCCACTCGTTCGTTCACTAAACGTACCTGAGCTAAACTTTGGAAATTGATTCTAGGCACACCGGGCCTCAGAATCAGGTGTCGTTAGAAACTGCGTACTTCTAAATTCCCAAAGAAAATTAATAAAAAATTTCCCTTGAAATTTACAGGTCTTTACATAAAACCCTTGGAATATTTCTATTTATTGAATAACATCATGATGTTATGGTAAAATAAATATTATATGGTTTTTCCTAGAAATACATCCCTATATGGATACTAGAAAGTGGATGTGGTTGTGTAAAAGATACACCTAGGGGTAATCACCTCGAAAATGGTTGGTTGATCATTGACTCATTCATCTCTTTGATGCACAATGAGTGTGCCAAAGACTGTACAACTGGAGAGACAGTCATGGGAGATATTCTATAGATAATCACATTCTCTATAAAAACCATTTTGAAAGATTTAATAATTATTTTAACTAATTTGGTTAGAGAAACTAATAAAAAAATGGTCATGAATAACCAATGCTTAAATAAGGGAGGTATAGGTTCATCCAAAAGTATCATATGTTAAAAATAAAGTTGTCATAAGGGAAGATATATTCGGTTTGATTTTTTCATATTCATATTTTGAAAACATATATTAATTGGTATCAATAACATTGAGAAATTAATTTATGGAATGGTTAAATTTTTAGAGATTACTATTGAACAACACATGTTTAAGGGATGGAAATGTTTTTGATTTTGAAGAAAATACACTATGTTTTAGGGATAAATAGGTTTTAGGTTTAGTATATGCTATAGGTGTATCTAAACTTTGGTTTTCTTTTATTTTATTAATATATTTCATTTGACGTTAACTAATTTTTATTTTTTACTTTGTAGGAAAATTCATTCATGTCATGACACAAAAATGTACGGAGGGGTAATGTGTTTGGTTGTTTTGTATAGATTGAGGTTGTTATTTTGTTTCTTTAAAATATTTATGACTTAAGATAAATCATGAGTACTTTTTATATTGTAATTAATATTATTGATATATTTTGGATTATGAACTTTCAAATGTTTGATTGTTTATTTTTGAGAGATAATATAAGTAATATCAGTTATTAAAAAATTAGAGAATAAATAAATATGAATAATAGAATAGAATAAAATAACTATGGTGGCCACTATTGTTAGTCTCTATTGGGGTATTTTCATAAACAACCATGTATCCTTCCATTATTGGTCAATAAGGAGCTATTTTCAACCCAATATACAGTGACTACCAAAATAAATCATTGAGTGACTGCTCCTATTGTAACAACCCCTTTCACGATTGATTTTAGTGGTCACAAAAGCCTATTTTTTTAGTACTGGGGGTTCAAACCCATGATGACATAAAATTTAAAATTTATGTAAAATTAAAAAACATTGGTGTAAATTTTTTTACATTCAACCCAATTTCTAGATATCAGACCTACTAATTGAGAAACATTTTATGATAGAATACAAAAAAAGTTAAAAAAAATAAGGAAGTTGGTTTTAAGGTGGAATTATGATGATATAAAATTTAAATTTAATAAAAAATTTAAAAATATTGAAATAAATGTTTTTACATTCTATTGGGTATATCGGTGGATAATGGATATATGCTTTACTTTGGATAGTAGAAGATAGAGCTCACCAAGGATTGTTACGTTGTCTCTCTCCTTTAGATTACATTCACCCCCACCAAAATGTAGTATAGCAGGTTTCTATTGAATCATGTTTAGGATTAAATGGTGACTCGCTACTCTACACTAGTATTAAGTTCATAGTATCCCTTGAAGAATGTTGTGAAATAAGATGGTAATAAAATTATTTTTTTGTTGTGAACCATCAAAATTCTTTTGATGCATGTTGGAGGCTTTCAGGGGAATCACAATTTAAAGGAAGTATTGTAATGGTTGATAATGATTTAATTTAATTATCTCATCCATTAGAGAATCTAATTTATAGGCATGGAATCACTCAATCGAATAAGGCATCATACCCCGTCTAATTGGGTTGAGACTTTTCATGGAAATAGATGTTTTTTCCAGATTTAGTCTTGTTTTCCATATCACCCCCAATCAAATAAATGGACTCAATAATACCTACTAGCAAGTGAATGTGCCCATTATAGAATAAATATGACATTAAAATCCATTTTATAATGTATGATTCTAATAAATCCTTTACTTTTTGAAAACATAAAACAAAAAATAATAAATATAATAAATATGTTAATAATCCCATAATCCCCCACTATATTAAAGTATTTAAATTCATATTTTTTCCTTAGTTCTCAATATTCCCCTAGAAACCATTATATATATGTGTCACTTATCATTTCATGAATGTTTTAGAGACAAACACATAATCTATTTTGAGTTCCCCACTCTTACATTGACATATGTGAACCAAAAATTATTCTAATGTTTAAACATTTGTTTGAAATCCTTGTTTCATTAATATTTTTAAACTCACCCTCAATTTCTTTGCGAAAACAAAACACAATTTTCCTAGGATGTAATATACCTTTGATGTTTCCTCCAAACATATAATATAATTCCCTAAATTAAACTTTTATATGAAAAAATATGACATGTTATGTTGAGGTATCATCATTGGTGCATTTTTCTCAAGGACTTTAAATCCATACCTACTAAAGGTTTTTATATCCACTCCCCTGAATATCCCTTTGTTACTAAGACCAAAAAAAATTGATCATTCTAACAAATTCCATAGTTATAATACCATCATATATCAACTACCTCAAATTACGATTTCTAAGACCAATGAATCCCTATTTTCCATTATAAGTATTGTTGTATTCCCTAATTAAAATTTCTTGACTTTAAAAGTGTATAGTAACCAATGATATCAGCATAGGGCACAATAGTAGATATGATAAAAGATATCTAATCCATCATGATTCCATTACAATATCTAATAAATAAATAAACTCATAATCCATTGTGGAGTAAGTTATATAAGTTTTTTTCATTGAACCCTAAGAGATTGATCCACCTCTAAATGAAAAAACCCAACCAATCATAGAAGACTAATCCTCTAGATTACATATCCAGTTTGTATTGAAAAAACCTTTCTGTACCATTGGATTTCCACTATAACATGTATAGTAATCTATATTAAACTTAATATATTTGAGTAATATTTTAACTACGTATCATTGTACATCACCCCCAATTACTTGTATACCTTGTGAAATTTTCAAAAAATATTAAATATCCATTCTTGGGCATTTCATTTCTTACATGATATACCCGATAACCTTTCACATTCTAGTTGATCAAAAACCCTACTAGGCTTTGGTAGCATCCCACTCCCAGAAGCATATGAGGTAGAAACTAGTGAAATACCAAATTGTTCTAGCCTCTTTAATACCTTCTCAATATAATGAGATTGAGAAATCATAATGAAATTATTATTTCTAATAATTTTGATTTCAAAAATAACATTATATTCACCCAAGTATTTCATATAATAGTTTCTAGATAAAATATAGTTATCCAAAAAAATATTCATATAAGTCTCAAATATAAACATATCATCAACATATAAATAAATAAAAACATAATGACTATTTTAGAACCTACTATAAACACATTGATCATCATAGTTTACTAAAAACCCTTTTGATAAAATAAATTCATTATATTTATCATGCCATTTTTTTGGAGATTATTTTAAACCATATAGGGGCCATATCAAATTTCAAACTATATTTTATTTACCATGTATTATGAATCCTTCTGGTTGTTCCATATACATCTCTTCATCCAATTAACCATTTAAAATTGTTTTCTTAATGTATATTTGGTGAGTTATAAATTATTTAAGAAAAAAAAAGTGATAATAATTATAATTTAATTATCCCTAGCCATTGGTTCATAGGTGTTGAAATAATAAATTCCTTCCTTTTGAGTAAATCTATTGACTACTAATCTAGCTTTATCATTTTTTAGTGGTACCATCTACATTTCATTTTCTTCTAAATACCCATTTACAACCTATAGGTTGTGAACCTTGAGGAATATCAACTAATATATTGGTATTTATCCTAGTCATATATTTCATTCCATCATTTATATATTTATTCAATATTTATATATTAGAATATGGAATAGCCTATTTGAATGTTTTTGGGTCAAATCTATATTGAGAAGAAAACAAAGTTTTTTTTATTAATTCTATCATCGGTTCCTTCCAACAATTTCATATATACGTCAGATACATTTTTATTAGGCATCTAAGTCTATATAATTTTATGAACCTTCTCAACCATATTATCTTAAGATACTCTTTTATTTGATCTATATTCTTCTATTTGAACTTTCTTAGGTGAAGATCTAAACCTAGATTCATCAAAAGTAGAGTCTATTTATTCAATAACTGTAATAATAGCTCCTAAATCATTTTATTACATAACCATGAATCAATATACCTTTTAATTCTCTGTATATCCAATAAATATTCTATTAATACCTCTTTTACTCAAATTTTACCATTTAGGTTTTTCTAGTCTTACAATCACTTGATAAACCCAGACCTTTAAATAATTTATTTTTTATTTCTTATGCTTCTATAATTCATACAGAGTCATATTATTCCCTTTTACGGGAACCTTATTTAGGATTTGACATGTATTTAATAATGTCTCTCCCCAAAAACCTTTTAAGAGACACAAAATTGACATCATGTAGTTAACCATTTACATTAATGTTTTATTTAATCTCCCAACTACAACATTTTGTTGAGGTGTATAAGAAGATTTCACTTTATGTATGATCCTTATGGATTCAAACAATAGAGGACTATAGTATTCACCTCTTATTCAGATATATGGAATTTAATTATAATTTCATATTGGGTATTAACCTCATTTTTATAGATTCTTGATTTATCTATAACTTTATCTTTAGTATGTAAAACACTGAAATGGAGAAATATATAATAACCATCAAAAAAGTTAAAAAGTACCTTTAATTACCTATGATGGGTGTATAATAAAAATCACAAACATAACTATTTATTAATTCTAAAAATAATAATTTTATTTTCTATTGATATAAATGGTTTCTCAACTGTTTTATTTTATATACAATTTACACATTTATTATGAATTGTATCGATGCTAGGTAATAATTCCATTTTTGAGATGTGAGGCATTTTCTTAAAATTAATGTGACCTAAATAATTATTATCAAAATTAAAATAATTTATATTGTAATAAAAAAATATTTTTATTAAATTTTAATAATCCATCATATAAGTGACCCATCCCAAAAAAGATCCTATTTTTAGAAAAAATAAAGTTATCAACCAAAAATATGAGATTAAATCCATTATTGTTTAACATGGTCTTTGAGACTAATTTCCTATGAACTTCAGGTACACTCATGACATCATTTAAGGTTACGATCATTATCAATGTATACAATGTTGATCTGGAGGGAGTTATGAAATTATTTGAGAGGGGGTGAATAGAGTTCTTGAAATTTTATCCTCAAATAAATTTAACACTCTTACTATTCTAATATTTTATATAAACAAGTAGTGTAAATAAAAAAAATAAAAGATAATAACCAAACAAAAAGGATTTACAATGTTTCAGGGAATAAGATTCTCTTACACTCCACCAAAATTCTCTCTAAAAACTTCCTGATTTTCACTAAGAATGTTCTTTTCTTAGGGACCTTAGAAGTACAATACAAGAAAATGAAAGTTGTTACAAAAAGGTTCTAAGATATTTGAAGAGGCTCTCAAATTTTATAAGACCTATCCATAGTATTCAAATAATATAAAAGGTGTAAAAAATAGATATATATGTAACTCATAATTGAAATATGAAACTCAAAAAAAGATGACAAGTTTTCTAGATAAATACAAATAGTCCAACAATTGGCTCTAGAAATTATCTCAAATTTTAGAATATATGATCTTCAAATAATCTAATAACAAATTATTTTCCTTTTTAAAAAACACCAAATAACTTGTATGTATAGGAATGAAGAGTATTTTATTTATTCTTCATAGAATAATCAGTTTCATGAGTGTTTTTTCTTTCTTGGGTGTTATCTATCTTATTCACTCTCTTCAATTTTGAATTAAAAAATACATATATACTATAATATTCAAGATAATATATCCAAAAAGGAAAATCTTTATTCCTATATTTGACCTTTTATTATGAAAATAAAAATCATAAATATTTTTGTTGATTGTAAGGATGATATTCATTGGAAATATATGCCTTCTTATAAATATATATGTTATTTAATTCATATTTCCTTATTCATCCATAATAATTTATGAAAAAAAATAAAACGTAGTTTTGGAATTTTCTCGAGTTGTTGCATTGGAAATAAATACCTTCAAAGAGTGAATAAATACCCTTAAAATAATTACTTCAAATGAATACTACTTTCAAGGGAATTATCTTCTTCACAAATCAATTGAATCTCTAAAATTTTGTATTAATTAACAAAATTAAACATTAAATAATACTTTTACATTGAGAGACAACTTTAAATTCATAAGATAATACATTTCATATGTTATTTCATAATTTAATAGGATAATCTTATCTTTATAGGATAATCTAACTAGAAACACTATTTTATAAGATAAATGTTTCCCTTATACAATCTTTTTTATCTGTGTATGATCAATCATAACTTTATATGATAACTTATTTTTTCAAATATCAGTATTCTAACATTTTGATCTCATAGTAAAATTTGGTTATTCATATAATAATTTGATCTTCACATGACAAATGCATTTTCAAAATCACGGCTTGTAAGACATTATTCTTCCTCATATGATAAATATCATATGTAATACTTTCATAGAATAATTTTTTCAGTCTGGAATTTGAAATCCAGTATGAAGATGTATGATTGTTCACATGATGATTTCCTTTGAGTAAACTAGAATTTATAGTAGTGTATGAAAAATAATAGTTTATGTGTTAAATTATCACCACAAATGATAATTTATCAACTCGGATAATACTTTACCTAAAATTTTCTTCAAACTTAAAAAACACAAAATTAACCTAAATATTCCAAAAATGAAATATTACTTAAGAAATCATATAATGGACTAAAAATACTTAAGAAGAGTTTATCAGTAAATCAAATGGGTATTTTTTGTGCATCAAAACATATGTAATATTGAGATATATTGGAACAACATTAGTATATCCAATGATGTCCCCCTTTTTGATTATGAAAAAATCCATGATAAATTAAATTAAAAAATTTACATATTGGATCATAGAAGAGATAATAATCATTTATGATTTTATTTTTTATAATAAAGTATAAAATTTTATTTTAATTCTCTTATCCCTATTTGTTTGAGTTCAAAATGTATAAAAATGGGGGTGATATAAAACACATTCAATATAGCATAGAATAATTATGAATATTAATAATATAAATTACTGAATTTAATATAATTTAAAATTACCTTGAAAAAAATTAAAATCCAATAATGTACAATAAATTGGGTAATGGGAAATAAATAAAACAAAAAGAATTTAATTTCATTAAATCAATGAATATAATTACATGAGCATAGTGTAAGATAGCCAAAAACATAAGCTAATCAGAAAAATATATTAGACTTTTGGCTTGAGGTTAAGCTTCAAATAGGTAAAGGTAAGACAAAAAATTTCAAGGTTAGTAATATAAAAGGAAAGTTCAATCCCATCTAAACCAACACCAATAGTGTTTATAGATGGATTATTAAACATTGACATAATTTCACCATGTTACTTCCCAGATATTTTATCATAAAAATTATAGTCTGTAATGAAAATAAAATTAATTCTGGTAAAATTATTTTGTGGAGTAGAGGTAGATGCTTCTCTCTAAATTAGAACTTCTACTGTAACATTATCTGAATAAATTTAGGAAGGATGAGGAAATAAATCATAAATCCTCTCACTGATACCCCAAAATAAATAGGCATATTATCCCCAAGATGTATCCATCCTCAAATGTAATTCCACACAATTCTGTCCAAGATACAAGATCATACAGAAATAAATAAAATAGGTAAAATTCCATTCTTGATATCATCTCTTAATTATTCTCAAATATTATAAAGATATTCTTTGTAAACTCTATTCTTTTCACTCATGTTATCATTTAGAAATTCAAAAACCATGTAGGTAAATGCTAAAATCTGAACCAAATTTTCAATCACTAAAAATCCAACATCATAAATTATCAATTGAGAAGTAAATTTATTTCACTTTTTAATAATTGTATCAACATTTGAATACCTAGAAAATCTTTTACTAGGTTCAAATACATTATCAGACTGAGTGATTTTGAATCCAATAAATAATAATCTTGAACTTATTTTAGTATTTTACATGATGAGTCTTTCATCTCTTATAGATTCTTATTTATAATAGATAACCACTATGAAATAAAAGTTAAAATATTTCTATTCAGATCATGTGTCTGCATTTTAGTTTCATTCAAAGAGGGAAAACCCTCAATAAATCACACCAATTCATCCACTTATTTATATATTACCTCTCTTACGATTTGAGAATTAGTTTCAATATGATGAGGTTCAGAAAAGATATCTTTTCGTAAATATTTAATGGTTTATATGGATACCATAACTCATTTCACCTATTAAACTCTCTCACCTAACATCGTCAATTTTGGGGATAAATCCTTCAACTAATAAGAAGTACCACTAGAAACTTTTTCATATCAGGATGAGGTAGAAATAGAAAGTATCTTTTTCAGAGACCCAAACTACGAAATTAAAACCTACTTCAAATAATCAATTTCCATTTTTTAATACTTTATTTCATCTTGAGATGATGAAAATATTTCTAACTAAAAGATTTGAAGATTCTTCATCATCTCTATCTACGATTTCAACAAATTGTTCAAGTTAATGAAATATATATTTGAAATACAATTAGCTCTCAGATATGTCATCTGACTCTTCAGTTCAATAACCTCATATTTCATAGAGTTAAAATCATGAATCATATTAGAAAAATTATCCACATCCTATTGATATTTAGAGATTTTAGGATCTTCTATAATAGGTAATAAATTACTTTTATACAACAAAAGAGGAGTAGGTTCCACTGGTGGTCATCTTATTTTATCCTTCATAACTAAAGATGGGTTTTCACTAACTGCCTTTTATTTTGAACCAACATACTCAAAAAAATAATAAGTCCCCCTCCATTTTCTACATTAACAACCCAAGGTCGCTGAACAAATTGTATTTCATTTGGATAATCCACTTCTTCAAGATTAGGACATTGAATGTTTAAATAAAAAATATCAAGAAAAGATAGATTCATAGACTTAACAACTTCTATAGAAATTAAAATTATAAAATAAGAACCAATGTCTTCCTTATATTGGGTTCTTTAAAGATCATCCTTATAAACTAACGATTCATACACAACATCATGAGGTGAAACAACCATAACCATAGGTTCTTTATGCTCATCTTGAGAAACAATACTTTTAGATTATTTTCCTATTGTAGCTCCCTCTAAATCACTAACATCTATATCTGATTTGTCTTTATTATTTAATTGAGTAATAATAGAATAAGTAATTACCTTGGATGAAATTATATATAAAATTTCCTTAATATCTAGAGGGTCATTATCCAATAAGACCTTAAAATATTCTTTAGAAAAAAGAGAGACAGGATCTCCCTCAACCCAAGTAGGAATTTATTCTGACACTTCACCACCAATAGATAATAACATTACTAAGGATTAGATCAAGAAATATCCAATTTTATTGACCAATCTAGCTCTAAGAGTATCCAATACATGGAACATTATTTTTGTAACCTAACTAACCTCTGCTCAGTCTCTCTCAAATAGTCAGATAATAATCCTCACATAAGGAAAGAAAATACTTGATTTTTGGCAGGAAAAGTACTTATATATTATAATATATATTAAAATATTAACATCCTTCTTGAACAAAAATATGAAGATAATATGAATATACAGTTGTATAACTTTCCCAAACTCACCATTCCTCTAAATGATCCCATTTTTAATGATATTAAATAAAATATTCATTTTATACTCAAGTATTTGACATGATTATTATCTACTACTAGGGAACCAAAAAAGATTTCATAATATTTGTTGTTATTATATCATCTATAATAACCAATGAAGAAATAAACAGAAATATTCCATTATGAGTAAAATATATTAATTCTATAAATTCCATATTTTATATTGATAATCTCTTCCCATATACTATTTCTATGACCAAATTTTCATTATTATCAAAGGTGAAGATAACATTTTTATAGAATTATCTAACAAAATTTCTGTGGAAAAATTTAGTTATATTTTCATAAAATACAAACTCACATCCATGAAAGTTCATTACTTTATTCAATAACAAGTCTTTGTGGTCTACCCAAGAAATGTTGATAACCTTTCCACTCAGAATATTATGTAGAACTCTCGGCCTTTTTTAACTTTATGAAGCACTCTTTGTAGCACTCTTATATTTTCCCATTCTCAACAAGAATGAAATATATTTAGGTTTTAATTATTTTTTTGGGTAAAATTGTTTTTAGTTTTTTAGATATGAATTTTATATGTTTTGTGAAAGTTTAGAGATTTATAGTGATTAGTTATTTATTTTTGGAATGCGTAGAGTCACCTGACACAAGTGATTCAATAAAATAAATAAATAAAGTCCAAATAAATAAATATCCAAACATAGAATTGGAATTAATGTTGAAAATAAATCACTTAAAATAAAATAATATTATTCTAGTTTTAATAAATTCAAACAAAATAGTAGGAAATGGTTTGGTAAATATATATTTTAATTTATTTTCAGTACAAATAAATTCAAGATAAATAATACCCTTTTGATAATTATCACTTATGAAGTGATATCTCTAATCAATATTCTAGGTGATCAAATGATCTATCATATTTTTAGAAATTTTTATATCACCAATGTTATCACATCTAATTATAATGTGATTAAAATTAAATCTGAATTATATTAAGGTATGTTTCATCTATGACACCTAATCAAAATAACTACCCGCTATAATGTACTTGAATTAAGAAGTGGATAACTCAACAAAGTGTTTCTTTTTTACTTTACCAAGAACTAGAGATTTACTTAAAAATTTATAGTTTCTTGAATTAAATTTTATATCTAGTCTACAACCACCAAAATCAATATAAAAATATGAATTAAAATAAAAATAAAAAGCTTTTTTTAAAAAACTAATTATATCGAAATTATTTCATTTAAATTCATTAAAATTTGGTTGGAAACCATTAAATAATATTCCATTTAAATGGCTTGAAATATTTCACATTAAAAAAATATAAACAAAATATAATTTCTACTTTTAAATAGATAAATAAATATCTCAACTATTCATCTATACAATAAGTTGTTAATTGGGTTTCTAGCTTCATCCAAATCAAGTTAATATTGAAAATCACATGAGTTTAATATGTATAACTAATTTATAGTACAATTTTTTTAATAAATAATGTCTATATTTAATTTAGTTTAAAATATTCCTAAAATAATTTTGGAAATTTTTAAATCCAAGGAAAAATAATAACTCACCCATCGCGATCACTTCAAAATATTTTTTAATGATTTTTAAAAATTAATTACTATATATTTTTTATGAAACCAAAAATAATATCATTAAAAAAAATTCACAAGTAATATATACTTTAAATACTTTTTCTTAAATAATATTTTGACTTCCAAACCCAAAAAACCATTTGAAAAAATAAATTAAATTAGTCTTCCATACCACGTGATAGGTTCTTGTTTATGATCATAAAAATATTTGTTAAGTTTGAAAACTTAATTTTGAAAATTAGTATTTTCAAAACCTAGAGGTTGTTCAACATTTACTTCCTACATTAAAAATAAATTATAAAACAAAATATATTATCCTTATAATATAATTTAATATTCATAAATGATGAATAGGATAAAAGAATTATAATTACTTATAACTTAACAATTAAAGAAATAGCCTTTTCACAGTCTACTCATTATTCTTAATTATAACCTTTGGAAACTAATTTAGACTTATTCCTAGTGATCACACCTTGATCATCCTACTTATTTATAAATACCCACTTAGTTACAATAATAATATAATCTGAAGGCATGTCTACTAATTCTGAAACATTGTTCCTTTTGAATTGGATTAATTCTCCTTATATAGAAACCACCCAAATCACATAATCTGAGGCTTATTCTATGGTTTTAGGTTCTGGTTGTGATAAGAAGGCCAACAACTTATCATTATTTACTACACTTCTTTTATTATTAACTCCTTCATCTAGGTTTCTAATAATAATTGCAACATGATGTTTTTAAAGGGTTCTAGGTTATATGGAAAGCACACTTATAGGTTCATCAGTCACTTTCCTTTTAGGATTAGATTCTCCATGATAATTTAACAACTCATAATCTATTTTATTATTGAAGATAGTACCATGTATACAGTTATCCATTGAATCATTCAAGTCATCAACTTTATTTTTTTTGTGATAAAAGGATCACTTTTATCAAATTTCACATGAGTATATTTTTTAACCATCCATGAATTTTTATTGAAAACACAATAGATTTTATAATTAGTGTAATATCCTATGAAAATTCATTTATCATCATTTGTATTGAACATACCAATATTATTCTTAATTTTTAAGATATACACTTTTCATCCAAACACATTAAAGTATCCAAATTTTGGTTTTCTATTATTTCATATCTCATAGGGAGTTTTTTTCAAAATAGTCCTCAATGGAACTCTATTGATTACATAGCATGTTTTGTTCATAAATTCATCCTAAAAATGAGTAGGTATGATATATTCACTATTCAATTTTCTAGAAATATCTTTCAAGGTCCTGTTGTTTCTTCTAATAACACTATTTTATTGAGGTATTCTAGGGGTAGATAAGGTTTTCTTAATGCCATGTTTTGAGGAAAATGAATTGAATTCATGATTTTAAAATTCTACCCTATGACTCGCTTCTCAATGAAATAATTTTAGATACTTTTTCCTTTTGAAAAAAGACTAAAAAAATTAATAAAAAACACCATAATATTCAATTTTATGATTTATGAAATAAACCAATGTAAATCATGAAAAATAATCAACAAAAACATAAATAAAATATTTTATGTCTAGGCTTGTGTTTATAGAAGATCAAAATAGATCCAAATGAATATGTTCAAGTGTTATAGATAAAGAAACATCATTAAATGGTTTAAAATATGATTTATTTTTCTTTCCCAATTGGCATGCATCACATAATTTATTTATATCCAATTTGAGTTGAGTAAAATAAAAAATAATATTTTTCATAGAAAATTTATTCAATGAATAAATGTTATAATATCCAAGTCTTCTATTCCAAATCAAAGATTTATAAATTTCTTCATTCAAACATTTCACATTTTTTTTCACAAATAATTAAGATATAGTGTATGAAAATTTTGATTTCTTGGTGAAAAAAATTAATTAAGTTATTCCTCAAAACAAACATGCATTATTAAAAAATTTAGTATAATATCCATAATCAAAAAGTTCAGAAATACTTATCAGGTTTCTATTTAATCATTTAACATAAAGTAATTTACTAATGAGGATTGAGTGAGGATATCTAATAGATTCTATACTAATAAGTTTTTTTTAATTGTTACCAAATGTGACATGTCATCCATTGATTTTAGAAAGTGATTTAAAGTTATAAAAATATTCACTCATATGTCTTAAATACAAATTTTCCATAAATAATTTTGTATTCATGTTTATGTGGACATTTACTTCTAGAAAAAAATTAATCAAAAAAATTTGATACCAAAATGATCTTGGTTATAATAGTGTTATCTATAAAATATTTATAAATCAAAATTTTATTACATATTCTAGAATTTAATTAATTAAAATGAGATAAATTTGTAGAAATAAATTCCTTGTTTATTCTATATATCTGAGGATTTATTAGGAAATAGTCATTTAAAAAATACTATTTGTGACACAATAAAAAGAAGTGACATTATTAATATTTATATTTTTAGAAATAGGTACAAAATAATTTTTCTACAACTTGGGTTTTTTATCTTTACTTCCTTTTATATATTTTTCTTTATTTTATTTTTCCTTACTAAGGATTTTATTTATATACACCTCCCCCTGAGTAAAAAAATATATTTATCCCTTATATTTTTAACTTCAAGAATTAATTATTTTGTTTTGTTTTCATGGATAACTCAAATATATAAAGTCTCATCATGTTTAACTTTTTGTTTAGAATTTTTTTTGTTTAAAACTTCCTTTCCATGGAAAATAGTATCATATAATTTTCTTAGATAATTTTTATTTTTATTAAAATAATCATAGTAGTATTCTATCATAGAACAATACTCATTTAATTTTTCAAATGATCAAATATAAAATTAAGATTCATAATAATAATAATATGTACATGTACCTCATCAATTTGTGTCATGAAACACATGTTTTCCTTCTGATTAGATACTTATCCTTTAGAATCAAAATTGTAGTCATCACTGGATTCCTCTTAGGAACTCCATATAGACTCCATATATTTATTCTATTTATTATATCCTAATTTGTTTTTATTGTTCTTAGAATACTTCTTATTATCCTTAATCTGGGGAAAATCGATCTTAATGTGTCTAATATTCAGACAACCATAGCATATTATTTCAATGGTATTTTTATAAAAATTTTATACGTTCTAAAATATTTTCTGAATACTATTCTCTTATTATAGAATTTTTTTATCATATTACAAAATTGAGAAAGGTCATAAATTGAATCTAAATATCTTTAATTATGTCCATTAGATGAGTATAGAAATAATGTCTATTTTTTTCTTCCCATATTTTAACATGGATGAATTTAAGGAATAATTTTTTTATCATATTATGATCTCTAGCCTTATATTATATATTAGCTTCATACAACATGAGTGTTGTAATAAGATCATTTATTTTTAAAATCTATCATAGTAGTATATTTTCTAATGGTAAATTAAATTTCACTCCATTTGGATGGTAGAACTCTGATAATTTTAACAGATTAATCGATTTTAGGAATAGGATTCCCCAAGGTTGCCACATTGTTTATGATTTTAGCCATCCTTACATTAATCTGAGTGATTATATCACCATCAATTATTCTAAATGTATCAAAATTTATCTTATAAGTATTTCAACTGAGCTATCTTAAATTATTAGTAACATTATAATCCATCTATATATTTTTACACATTTCATGTGTTGTCTCGGATTGTGAAACTCCGTCGAGTTCATCTGAATTGAGACCACATTTGATGGTATTCATAGATTTGGATTTCAAATCATATTCATCTACAGAAGTAGCTTCCCATTTTTCTAAATATTCTTTATGAATTTTTTTAGGATTAATGGATTTCAGATAATCCTTTAGACTGTGATTTTTTAAATATATAATCATTTGAGCCTTCCAGGACCCATAGTTTTCTCCACTAAAATAATGTTTCCATATCAGAGACATTCCATCTATATTATCATCAATTTCATCTATTTGAAAATTATATACATGGATTAAACCTTTTAGATTTTATAACTCTATAATATATTTATTTGATTCTAATTTTGGATTCAGAGGGAGTAATGTAATGACTTAAGAGGGGGATGAATTGAGTTCATAAAATTTTTTTCCCAAATAAATTTGTCCCTCAATCTATTCTTAACTCTTTTATTAGAATACAATAGAAATAAAAAACATGAAATAGAAGAATTGAACACAAAGGATTTATAGTGGTTCAAGACATAAGAATCCACTATTCTACTTCACCAATTCTCTATCGACATGCTTGGTTTTTTTCACTATAATGGTACTTTTCCTAGGGTCCTTGATAGTTGAGTGAATGAAACTGTAACTTGTGACAAAAAGGCACCAAGAGATTTTACATGGATATCCCTTTTTATAAAACAAATTTAAATTATTAAAAAAGATAAAGGTATAGAAAATAGATATATATTTAGCTCAAAATTTCATATATAACTAACAAAATATGAGAGGTTAATCAAGAGAAATAATAAGACTTCAACAATCACCTTCAAAAGGCCTCTAAAATACAAATGATATGATATTTAAATAATACCAGTAGTAAATTTTTATTATTTTTAGAAATCAAAAAATAACATGTTTGTATAGAAAATTAATGTATAATATTCATTATTTAGAGAATAATTTGTTTCATGAGTGTTATCACTTTCTCTTTTTCCATATATATTTTTCACTATGTTGAATTTTGAATTTAAAACTCTATATATACTCTAACAGTCAAGAACAGATATAATAAACCAAAATTGATAAGTTCTTTTCCCATGTGTGACCTTTGATTATAAAAATAAAAATCATAGAGATCATTATTGACTATAATAATGGTCTTAATTAGAAGTATACATATTCTCAGAAATAGAAATATTATTTTATTTTTGTTTCCTTATCCATCCATCACCATATTTGGAAAAAAAGAAAATCAGGTGATTAGTTTCCTTGAGTTTTTGAAACATTAATAAATACTTTTAAATAGGGAATGGATACTCTTAAAATAAATTATTCTAATTAATATATCTTCAAAGGCTATTATCTTCTTCATAGGTTATTTATTTCTTCAAAACATTAGAATAATTACCAAAATTCCTGAATTGAAACTCTAAAGAATATTTTTCCTTTAAGAGAAATCTCTAACTATATAAGATAATATGTTACATATGATATTCCATACTTTTATAAGATAATATTATATTTATATGATAATCTAATTGGAAAATGTTCCATAAGATAATTTTTTTCCTCATAAGATCATTTTGATCTATGTATAATAAATCATAACTTCATATAATAATTTCCATTATCAAATATCATTATCCTAACTTTTTAAGCTCATAGGAAATTTTGGGACATAATATTATAATTTTATATTTGTATGATAAATTATATTGAAAAAATAAAGTCTTGTAATACATTTTTCTTCCCCATACAATAACTCTCATATGTAAGACTTTTGTAGTACAATTTTCATAATAAGTAATCTCAAGTCTATCACAAAGAATTTTATTTATTCATGTGATGAGTTTCATTAATAGAAAATAGAATATCTAGTGTCTTATGAAAAATAATAGCTCATAGTTTAAATAATCACCTCATGTGATAATTTAACCGATCATATGATATTTTCCTCACAGAATATCTTAAAAATTAAAAAATGATAAATTAAAAAAGCATTTATAAAATGAAATATTACTTATATAACACATAATTGGATGAAAATACTTAATAATATTTTATCAGTAAAAAATTTATATTTTATGATCATTAAAATATAATAAATATTAAAATATGTTGGGATAATATTAGAATTTCCAAAAAAAAACTCAATATCAACCACTCCCTTCCCTTGTATGTTTATTTTTACAAAGTTTCCCATAAAGATTGGTGTTTCATGTTTGATTGATTTCATAATCTTAATTATTGTTTTTTTGTTTCTCACAAATCATGTAGCATCATAATGGATCCACCAAAAAGGGTGATCCCAAAGAACATTTGATTCAAAGATTATAGTAACAATGTGATCTTTTGAAGAATTGTATCCATATTTATTCTTATGATGATGAAAGCCTTGTTTGAAGTATCCTGCCTTTCTAGAGAAGTAACACTCCCCTTTATTCTTTTTGAATTAATCCTTTCCTTCTGAAGGATAGTTTGGATGTTTTACCTCTTTGAGGACCTAGATGGATCCAATCCATCTTCCAAGAGACCCATGGATTCATCATCCTTAGGCAAATTTTCTACTCATGTTTTTTATATTCCTACTTAATTTTTAGATGGTTGGGTAACTCATTGAGGTAAATATCTTCCATTTTTTGTTTTAGATAGTGTTTAAAATCCTTCTAAGAAGTTGGGATCTTAAATATAATGCATGTTACAATGATAACATCATCCATGTTCATCTTTTTTTTTTAAAAGTATTGTAAGATGCATTTTATTTCATAGAATTATTCTATGATAGATCTGTTATCTATAATTTTGTATGAAATAAACTTGTTTATTAGGAATTTTTTTCTTATCTCATCCTCAATGATGTAATTTTTCTTCAAGGAATCCCATATTACCTTTATGGTTGTAAGATATTGATATGTGTCAAAGAGGTTATCACACAAAGCATTGAGTGCATTATATAAACACCTGAGATCATTGTTGTCCCATTTTTTTATTGTGTAGGAAAGTTAAATTGTATCATCTTCAGATGTAGGGGGATTCAGAGTTGAGAAAATATTCACCACATTGATAGTTTAGTGTAGTAATTGAATCCACTTTTTCCACATCTTAAAGTTATCATCCTGAAATTTATCCACCTTCATCACATTATTGAGTATCTCCATATCCATGTTAAATGAATATACTCTTAAAATTTTGGGGGATATTGGTGGATTATTGATATAGCCTTTTCTTTGGATGGTATTAGATAGATATCATAGAGGTACATTATGTTATCTCTCTCTATAAGATTTTATTATCCCCCATCAAAATATTAGTATTGAGACCAAGAGGGTTTAATTTATTAATGATTTGATAAGGTTTTCTTGGTGTTAATTTTCTTTCCAATTAATAAATCACATGAAAATTTTGATCCTTTCTTATGTTGTTTTTGAAAAAAGTATATTGAATAGAGAAAACTGAGTCAAATTGATTGAGGTTATCAGATAGAGGATGGATCCAATTATTTATCTAATTTTATCCATAGTTACATCAGACATAGAAAAACAAACTGAGGTGACTAGATGGAGTCTATCAGATTGAGTTTTCTAAAAAAATAGTTAATGCTTTTTTATTCTTCAAATAATTAGACATCATGATTACTAAAAGTTATCATGGTTCAAGTTGAGTTTTTTATAATTAGATAAAGTTGGATTTGATAGAGATAATTTTGAAGATTTCTCAAAGAACCATGCAAGTCTATTGGATAGATTAATCTTGATAGAGTATTATAACAAAAGACATGATAGAGAGTTTTCTAAGTCATAAGATAAGAGGTTTCCAAGTAAGGAAATTAGACATATGTTTTTGGGTAAGTTCATCAGATAAAGGTTTTTGATCTAGTCCATCAGATGGAGGTTTCCAAGATAAGTCACTAAACAATGTTCTCCTATTGAATTAATTAAAAAGAGAATTCCAGATAGAGACCACTGGATGAAGAATGCTCTTATTTCTATCAAACTGTGAGAGTCCAGAGAGAAAAATTTGTGAATCTTTCAGATAGAGGGTTGAGGAAATTTTCACTAGATAATGTGTTATAAAATAGATAAGTTCTTAGAAATAAGTATCAAATAAAGGTTTTAGGATCTTTAAAATGATTTTATAGACATTCAATTTGATGATTTTGAGCTATACTTTGAATATTCATAAATATAGCCGATACATAAGGAAGTTTTGAAGAGATCATTAATGTCATGATATAAAGAAGTTATTATGAAGCATGCTGACTTCTATTTACTCCGAGGTTTGAAGGAGATTAACTTAAAAAATATTTGAGTGGGAAATTCAAAGATCAAGAAGAAAAATTTAATTAAAAGTCTGTGCTCCTCCCTTTATTTTCAAAGAATCAATGACTATATAATGTAGAGTAGGTACATTTAGTTATTGTTTCTATTGGGATTATTTTTGAATAAGTGAGGTTCCAACCAAAAATCTTGAGAGTTTTTTCCTCTTAGTATAAGTAAAAAATATAGAAACATCAGATATATTGATACTAGATAGAGTGGTATCAGATGGATGGTATCATACTGATATTATCATATAAATGTTTTATTATAGAGAGAGTATTAGATGAATAGTTTATTAGACCAAGAGAACAAGATGTATATCTTCTAGATGGATAAGTTCTTGATTATTATTTTTAAATAAAGTAAAGATAGGGGAAATAACTTTTATGATGGTAAGTTTTAATAAATTTCAAGTCGCACAGTGATAACATATTGAATCCTATTAATAAAGGTTACATTTATTGTTTCATTTTTTTATCATATTATCTATGTGAGGAGAAAAAGTAATTCTCAAATAACTATAGTGTTATGAAAGTGATGTATATTCTATTATTTTTTTAAACCATGAAGGTTTATTATCTATTGGATGTGCGGTCTTGGATTATTTCCAAACCATGCCAAGGACTAGATACTCTAATTGTGTAGTAAACCTTACAAATTCTTGTATTATTATAGTTGTTCTTGTTTTTTTATTAGAGACCATTCATTATAACCATAGGAGAATTTTTTGTTAAGTAATTGAATAGAAAAAAGAGAATATCACTAATTTGACCCCACCTTACACCCTCCTCTCAGTGATCACACAGATCCATACTAACCCTTTCATGTTGTATCATAGGGTGGTTCCTTCATCAAATCTTTGTTGTGTGAAGTCTAAATAAAAGGAAAAATTCCATGGATGTTAAGAACTCAATTAATAGTAAGGCGACTACTATCTTCAATGGGTAGAACTATCATATCTAGAATGGAAGAATGTTACCTTATTTTTCATCTATTTTCTATGAAGTTCTTGAAGTTTCTATTGATTGGTTCACTCCACCTATTGAGTATGATCTCTTAATAGTTATAGATATAATAGGAAGTGAAGATGAAATTTTTTCAATTATACAGCATGATGATGTTTCTAAAAAGAGTAATGATGTAGAAGTTGTGCAGAATCAAGATATTGATTCATCTATTTTATATTATAAGGGAAAAGTAAATTCATCTCATCCTAGGATAAGGATGAAATTGGAGGTCCAAAATATCATTGGAGATCAAGGAAAATCGGTTCAAACCATAAGATCATTGTGTGTAGTTTCACATACCTCTTTGTATTCATGGGTTGAGAAAATATATGTTAAAGAATCTTTGAAACATAAAGAGTAGAATAATACCATAAATGAAGAATTAAATCAGATTAAGAAAAATGAGACATCAGAAATTTTACCCAAACCATAATATAAAAATGTGAATTATAAAAATTGGTTTTTATGGAACAAGTTGAATAAAATATATTAAGTGATAAGAAACAAGGAATGAATGGTTTTTAAGGGCTCTCATAGGTTGAAGGCATTGGTTTTAATGATACATTTGCCTCATTATAAATACATTAATCATCATAATATTTCTTTTTATTATTTTAAAATAGAGATATAAGATATTTCAAATGGATGTCAAGTTTTATTTTCTCAATGGAAAATTGGAAGAAGAAGTTTAAATTGAGAAACCGTTAATCATTTTTATTGATCAAGATGAAAAATTTGTTTTCAAAATTATGAAGGAATTTTATGGGTTGAAACAAGCTCCATGAGATTTTTATTCTATGTAAGAAACATGGTTGAAGAATTTGAATTTAAAGAAAGGATGAAATGAAAACAACCTCTACATAAAATAAAATTAAGGGGTTTCTGTCATAGTGATTGTTTTTGTTAATGATATTATATTCATAGGGAATGATGGATAAATGGTCAACAGTTTGTTGGGGTGAAGGATTTATTTTAATTGTCCATTCTGGGAGAAATAAAATAAATTCTTGGATTAAAAATATCTCAAAATAAAAGGAACATTTTTCTCTCTCAAGATAAGCATGATAATTAAATCATGAATAGATTTGGAATGGAAGTACTAGTGGGAAACACTTTAACGTCAGTTTTTTACCTTTCAATATCGATTATAAAGATGCGTTAATACATGAGGTGTTGAAAACCCTTTTAAAATGTGAAATATCGGTGAATTTCAAAATTATTTTTCATTAAAACTAATGTTGAAAGCCTTCATGCCTAGATTTAAACATCAGGTTTTGATAAAACCAACATGGAAAGACATTGTGGAAAACATTCAATGTTAGTTTTTGGTAAAATAGTATGTAATGATCATTTGTATGGATTTCAATATCGTTTTTTCCAGATAAAATATTTAAAGTTGATTTTAAAAAAAATATTACAAAGTTATAAAATCTGAAACCTATAAACTCAAAATTTAGAACCAGAAGTAAAAAAAATAAAAAATGAAAAAAATATAGAAAAACTCATTAATAACTTTTACAACTTTTTTTACTAATATACATCCAAATTAAACTAAAATCCAAATTAGTCAAACACAGTAAATATTCTACAATTAACTCTTGAATGTGTTTCAATTCATTTTATGTATATGAAGAAACATCATCAAAAAACATAAATAATAAAGTGTTATGAATTTAACAAAAAATAACACGTTTGATAAAATTATAAGTATCATAATGAAACCAACCTTTTTAAAATATATTGTTTTTCTAGTTGTGATTATCTCATAATGAATCATAAAATCTAATCCCTACATTCACCATTTCCTTGTTGATATTGACAATATATTTATAAAAAAATATTTTAAAAATAAAAACATTAAATATGTAAGAAAAAAAATTGTTCACTAATATAAAATTTATCTACATGAACTTTAACATATTCAATTTTTTTATATTTCTATTATGTAATAGTGAGCCCCATTGAACTCAATTATTGAACTATTTTAACTTCAAATATTAATTCTCAAAATCAATGTAAAATGGAAAATTTAATATTAAATAAATAAAATAATATAATAAAACATACTTCCTTAACAACTTACTAAAACTTCTTCAAACACCACCCAGTAAAGAACATGACTGATGTGATTTAAATTCTTTTAAAAAATATAGATAAAATTCAATGTCTGTTAAAATATAAAAAAATAATCATTAATAATAGTATAATGAATAGTTTCTTATAATTATATATTTTTTATTACCATTCATGGAATGGAAAAAAAAACATCTAATTTGTATGTTTTTTAATAATTCAGATACATACTCAATTATGGTTTTTTGTTCATGTTTTTACCACTATTGAAATGTTTTAAAGGTCCATATAACCATAGATAGAAGTGTAATCATATTATATGAAAATATTGAAGAGATACCTGATTATAAAATAAATTAATTAATTCAATATAACATATGTTTATTTAATGAAATTAAATTAATATTTTAAATTTTCTTTCAGTGAAAATAACTACAACATAGGTACACTGAGAAGATCACTCTTTACATCATCCATGATGTAATTTTTTAAAAAAAATTAACATGCAATCTCTTTCACATATATCATATCTTATAAGAAAATTATAATAATCATCTAATATAGAAAAGTGTGTGATAAATTTGATACCCAATTATCTTCATTAGGAGTATATGAAGGTACTAGAACCTAAATTTTTTTTCATTTACTTTGATTCCTTCAATTTTATATACTCATATATAAGTTAAGTTTAAGAACATATTTAAATTAATTATGGATTTATTGATAAATATAAAATAAAAATACAACACATACCTCATATATTGTAAGACTATAAAGATTATCTGGCCAAAGTAATAAATGATCAAGACTCTATCCAACTATAGGCACCTCCTCGGTAGGCAGAAACTCTAGAGTAATTAGATAAATAACATCATGTACCACTAATCATACCTAAATCGACTTCATAGTCTAATTATGTGCATAATTCCCCATATTATTTACAATTTAGTATACTATAATACATATATGGGGATCCCTAGTATACAAATCATAGTACACGATCGAGTGTGAATGAGGATGTGGTAGTTCTTGGTAGGAAGGTTATATAGGTTGCATCTGTATCATCGCTTTTGAAAGAATATACAATACATATGATTTAACTTTAACCTTTATCAACTCATTCAAGTCTCATATCTCACCCTTAAAATAATCTATTTCTCCCTTATATTGTACACCCACTGATGTTGTGGTAGGGGTCTAGAAAATAACTTTTTTAAAACTAATAACCTCTTTACACCCTCTTACATGGCATGAGTGTTCCATATCTTCTAAATTATTATAAATAATATTCATCCTAGCATCAAGGATAAAGGGTTTCTATGTCATTTTCTATTGAATGGATTCCTAAATTAATAATTTAAAATGTAAAATTAGTGTGATAAATTCACTAAATAGTAATATTAATTAAAATTAATGATTATTTACTTATAATCTTATTAGATAATTCCTTTTCTAGATCATTAATATACTTCCCATTTCTTATCATTCCCACACTTTTTCTATTTCTCGTGATTAGGGGGAGAATATGGAGGGTCGATTGTAGCCTTTTTGGAGTCACTACTTGACTTGGATCTTAATTCACTAAATTTTTCAACAATCATTCCATACTCTAATAAAGGATACCCTATGCATGAAAATGTATGAGGCTATAAATTGTGAGAATATACATATTTATGAGTTTTCCTATAGGATTATTACATAATAAAAAATAAAAAATTTCTCAATTAATTAAAATTAATTAAAAAAATTATTTTTTCATTACTATTTTGGCTTCCTCCCACTGACTGGAGATAAACTTCTGTAATGACTCCCTATATTTAAACTCATACATAAGGCATGGATATTCATTCTAATTACTCCAAAAATATATAAAATGAATTCATATTTTTCTTAAAATCTATCCATATTTTTCCATAAAGGATAAATAATTTTTCTTAATTCATTTTTTCATTTGAATGTTAAATTTCATCTGTAATTAAATAGATTAAACATTATGAAGTGTATAATATTTAAACCATTAAAAAACTAAATAAATAAGTTTTGAAATTTTAGCGTTATGGACTACCATAATAGATCTTTTATTGAATGGTCAATGCTCCTCCAATTAGGGCATAAAATACTTTTCCTACAATGACTATATATCTCTTATAAGTTTTAATCTGCATGGTATGTGGGATTGTTGGATGGTCATTCTCATAAAATTTAGTTATCACCCACTTATATTCATGTGAAAGTGAATTTTTTGGTAAACATGTAATCTTCTACCTACCATCTCTTGGTATAGTCCTATCTAGAGAAGAGGAAGGGATACACACAATTTTAAGAAATATAAGTTTAATTTTATTACAATAGATATATATTTATATGAAAAAATTATATACCTAGGTTACCCTTCCCCAGCGTCTATCATTTAGAAATATGTATGATAATTTAACAAAATTATGTTTACCTGTATTTAATTAAATGTAAAAAACTATAATAAATAAAAAATAGATTATTCATAATAAAAAAAACATTAAATGTTAGATTTTGTAACAAAAAAAATGTGTAACTAAAACTACTGTATATTAAAATTAACAATAAAAAATGGCATAAATGATTATCATCTAAAAATTCATGATTTTGTGTACATTTATTTGTTTAGAAATAAGTAAATTTTATAAGTAAAAAATTTAATTGTTCATAATAGGAAGAAATTATAAACATTTTATTGAATTATAGTGTATACCTAAAAATGAATAATATAAAGAAAATAATCACAAAAAATGATAAATTCAAAAATTATCAACCAGGAAATGGATATAAAAATATAAAATATAAAAAATGTTACAAAAATTGAATAAATTATATATATATATATATAATTTAAAAAATAAAGTGTTTATTTGTTTTAGTTTCACAAAAAAAATTACCAGATTAATTATGAATTTAAGGGATTGTTTTTCTATATATCTTCTACAATATCATTTCACATTTCAGGAAAAATTTCCACATCATAGTCATTTTTATCAATGGGTAATCATGTAATAGATAGAGAAATTTTAGATAAATCCTCAACATCCTCAATATTATCATATCCAAAATAATTGTATTCCATATCAAAACAATAGACCACAGATCATTTGTTGGGTCAACAATATTAAATATTTTTTCCAATCCACATCCATGATAAATGATTCATCTATGTATGTAAATCCTTTAAAATCAATAAGTGTAAATCCATACTCATAATGTTTCACACGAATATTATTTTCAAACAAGTTACACTTAAATACTGGTAGCTAAAATTTACTATAATCAATCTCCCATATAACCCCAAAAAATCGAAAATATGATGTTGAGGTAGAAATTGGTTTTTTATCTTTGTAACTAAAAAAATGAAATGCTTTAGTGACAACCATTACTCCACTATTTTGAAAATTACTATTGTTATCTTAGTTTTTTTAAGTGTAACCATTAATATCAAAACTAGACCACATGATCACATTAACACTTAGTCCCCCTGCTAACAATTTTAATGTTCCGAGTATCGGATAATCAATTTTTATTTTATTTTAAAACCATGAAATAAATATTATTTTATATTCCATAATCAATGAGTTTTCATTTATTATCATATATCATGACTTTAATCTGGAAATATGTGATGATAGATATGGTTTAAAATCACCTATGTTGTTTAAAATATATAAATGTGCATGCATAACTTCATCACATGGAATTAATTTTACATTTATGCTAAAAATATCTTTACCTTAAAACATTATAGTGGAAAATTCATTTCTAGCTAAAAAAATATGGGGATAGATTTAATCTCTAATATATCTAATAAATATGAATATATGAATTTGATGTAGATTGAATTGAAAAAGTAACACATCCTGATTATATAATTTTTCATTGGAATTAGAAACATGTCACATAATAAAACTGATAGCAAATATCACATCAATACGTGACATTCATGATATTACATACATATTAACATTAAATCCTTCAATGACACATTTTTTTACATTTGAATAAAATCGACTAGGTAATTTATTACCATGTAGGCATGGACAAAATTTTTAACTTCCCACTCTTTTTTATTGTGATATAAGTAGAAGTAAAGTATGTTATGTTTCCTTTGGTTGTGGGATATAACTCCAAACATATTCCCATGTTTATTAAGTATAGTATTTCTTGCAGTACATATTTTTTCTTTCCTTTTATGTTTAATTATTTTCTAATTAGACTGTCCCAAATTTTTTTCTTGACATGTGTAACATAAATGTTATGAATTAAGTTAAAAAAAATTCAAATAAGGTAGATCGAATAAAATGGATCTTTTCTTCCACGTATTTTTTTGATGACCAGAACTTACATTCTTTCCAAATATGAAATTGATTGTTTTCATCTTATTGTAGTATTCTTTAGCTGAAAATGGTTGTGGGTGAATTACCATACTCTTGTAAACCATTAAATTCATTTTTTTAATATTTGGTAAGGATATTAGATTCACAAAAACATCATATTTACTATATACACTATTTTCCTTCCATTATGAAATTGATGATATGAAGTCCCCTCTTTGCAAATTGGATAATCTCTATATCCTTTAATATTGTATCAAGATAAGTTTCATATGAAGGAAATTCATTTATCATGAACATTATCATAACACATAAAAGAAAATAATTCTTATTTTAGAAATCAAATATTATATCACCTTTCTCCCATATAAATTTCAAATCATCAATCAATGGTGATAGATAAACATTAATGTTATTCTTAGGCTATTTCGGTCAATAAATAATCAAGATCATCATCATATATTTCATCTTCAGACATATATGTGGGGAAAAGTTGTATACAATAAACAATGAAGTCCATAAACAATGTTGGATACTAAGACTCTAATATGGATTCATTTCATTTGTGCATAGACCCATTCTATTATTTGTAACTTCAAAATCATTAATTTTCTGATCAAAAATTTTCTATTGTGGTTAATCAGTAGGATGGAATAAGTTTCTATAATAGATTTTATTGTTTTTATTCCATCTTAGCCTTTTTTTAACATTTTAATTTTTAAATAGATGCATAAAATTAGAAATTATTGGAAGATACAAGATTTATTTAGTAGGATATTTGGTTCCTGATATTGATTAATCATGTTTGGATTTGTTATCCATTTTATACCTAGATGTCCCACTTTTAGGACATTGAATGTACCAAGGGATGTAGCTGGAGAATATGGGTTAGAGAAATAAAATTTTTATCACCATATTGATGTAACTACATCATATATGGAGATGAACAGATCAATAAAAAAGTTGAGGATCTCATTTGAAGATTTTAAGCATAAAAATTAAATCAAATAATTACCTTTGTAGATTTGATGGAGCAGTCAACAACCACTTGTCACCAGTGATTTTTTATCAAAGAAATAAATTTTGGATCTCTCTAGATCAGCCACACATGTTTCAAAAGTCTACCGGAACATTAATCATCAATATCTGTGTTATAGTATAGATATTTGAAAAATAATTTGACCTCCCAATGATCACCACTATGTCGATCATTCAATCTATGAAGGAGAACTCGGATCGGTTACTTGATCAAGAGATTCTCTCTCTAGGATGCAGGAGAGAAGAGAGATAAGCTCTCAAGTTCTTTCAATGAATAGTATTTGTAATAAGAGCCTCTTCTTCTATATATAGTGAAGTATATAATACCTGAAATTGGATTCCTGACACACGAACATTTATTACCCACTACATAAGACGTAAACAACATCTTATGACTAACTTACTATGACATAAATATCATTTTGTTTATCAATTACTTATAATAAAATTAATATATTATATGATAAAAATTATAACACCCCAATATTTTATAGTATGTATCTTCTTAAATATATTCAATTCATTCGATAGCTTACATTTTACACTAAACTAATCATAATTGAATAATTATATACTACTAAATATTAACATGACCATTGAAATAATAATTTGACCATTACGAATGTATGCCTACCAATAGAATAGTAACCTCACCTATTAAAGTATAAATAAAATTTATAAATCTTATGAATAAAAATAATATATATTGATATCATGGAATAAGTAAAAAAATTATTAAAAATAATAAATTAAGTGTTGGTAGTTTTGTGAAATGTGAATGTTTATTTAAAATTTTATAATTAAAGTAATAATACAAAATAAATTTTATTTTAATAAAATAAATTCATAAATTAATATGTTATTATCTTATGATTATAAGAAAATTTTATGATACCTAAATTAATTTTTCAAATATGTCATAAAATCAGTTATAATTTTAAAATTGGCATTTTTTGAATAAATGATTGTAATGTACAAGACCTCCACAGTCCATTACTTTGTCAAAATATAGTGGTTGGGGTGTTCTGGGAGGCAATGGTATCTCATTTTAGAGTTCCAAATTTCCAATTTTTCCAACGGTAGGTCACGACGTCGGTAGGTCGCAACGTCGGTAGGTCGAGGGTGTCAATAGGTCACAGTGTTAGTAAGTTGTGGTGTTAGTAGGTCACGACATTGGTAGGTTGTAGCATCAGTAGGTCGAGGCATCGGTGCGTCAGGGTGTTGGTGGGTCAGGGTGTCGGTGAGTCAAGGTGTTGGTGAGTCAGGGCGTCCGTGAGTTAGGGCGTCGGTGAGTCAGGGCATCGGTGAGTCAGGTCCTCAGTGAGTCAGGGCATCGGTAAGTCCGGGCATCAGTGAGTCAGGGTGTTGGTGAGTTAGGGTGTCGTTGAGTCAGAGAGTCGATGAGTTAGGGCATTGGTAAGTCAGGGCATCGGTGGGTCAAGCGTCGGTACGTCACATCAGTGAATCAACATCGGTGAATCAACGTCGGTAGCTCAGTATCAGTGACTCACTGCCGGTGGCTTGCTATCAGTGACTCAACCATAGATGACTCTTTTCTGGTGGCTTGTTGTTGGTGAATCACCCATCGATGACTCATTTCCAATTTTTCCCAGTTTTTCTAGTTTCACCCCTCTTATGTTTTATTTGACGTAAACTAAGTTTAAATCATTTTTTGAGTGTTTATAAAGTTGTTTCAAAGGATATTAATTATATATTTAATGTACTACTATTTTGGGGGCTATGATATAGTCAAACTGCATGATCTTGGCCATGATCTGACTTTAATTGATTTTAGAACTTTTTCTTTCTGTTGATATAGGATCTGAATTTTTCTAAAGTTGAGTTCCTCTTCTCTTTTTTTCTTGGTGCACTAATATCCTTTCTTCCTAGACGAGCTTCATTCCTATACTATATCCCACCTCTTCAATTTTCCTTGGAATCTCATGCTCGCACGACCCCTCTGTTTTGGCGCAAGGGGGAGTTTTGGTCACCTATTATTCCAAGTAGGGATTTCCTTTGTCCCTCTTTTAATTATGTATCATACGGGTGTGTGTAGTAATGTTATTTTTTTAAAATTGTTGAATCGAACTTTTAACAAATATAAATGATAATACTAACTTGATTATGGGCTATGAGTGGATTGATTTTGATCACCTATTTTATTTGTTATCTTTTTTGATGATTTGATCTGTTGTGGCTATGCGGCTTCTAAAATCATGATCTTTGGTGGTTTTTTCCTGTTCATGGTTGATGCCTTATATATATTTTTATTTCCTTGTAAATAATTTATATAAATATCAATCTGATTAATCATGTACACTTGGTTAAATAAATGGATTCCTTGGGATGGAAGCCCTTGTGTGATCACCCTTGATTATCAAAATGGAATTTAAATAATAGTGTTGGCCAAATATGAATGCACATTGTTTGATAGGTGTGGTCGTGTACTGTGTTCTTTTGGGTTTTGTGCCTTGTATGGGTTTTGGTAGTACAGTGCTATATATGGGGGTGTGATTGTGTGTGTGGGGTGGTACGGTCAGTGTGATGGTATCTCAGTTTTAGAGATTGAATGATTTTGGAATGGATGTAATTGTTATGTAGTGGGACTGCATATGGGTAGTGGTTGGGCAGTGGGGCAGTAGGGCTCAGTTGTATCGTGATTTCATGTTTTTTTGTGTGCTCAGTGTGGGGTTTTTTTTGTAGCGTGGCTTCCAGGTTTAGTTGTGAGGGGATGATTGAGTGGGATAAATTTGAAGAATGATAGTTGTAAGTGGTTGAATAGTTGTCTAGGAAAAGGGGGTGTGCAGTGGAACTACAAGTTGGTTTTTTCTATTTATTTTTTTGAATGGGTGTTAAAATGGATTCATTTACCTTGGTCCATCATTCATTGTTTGACTTTGGTAGTGGGTGTTGTGGTTACTTCATCTTATTATGCTTGCAGAGTTTGGTAGTTGCATGGGTAGGGGTGGGGATAAATAAATAAATGAAATTATAATGTAGAATGACAACTAGCTAAATGAAAGGGGTGGGTTGATGTTTTGGTTGTGGTTGTTGTGTGGTAGTGCCTGAAGGGTTAGCAGCAAGGGAAGTTTTTATGTGTGTTCTAGTTATTTTTTTTGGAATCCCATAGGATGTGATGAGTGTTTCTTACCTATATGTATAAACTTGTTGATCCTTAAGTTTCTATATGCACCGCACCCATGTTGAAAACTATGTGCTGAACACCCCATTATTATGGGGGAGAGTGTCTTTCCCAACATCTTGGTGGGAGGATGGATGGTTGGTTACTCACTTTACCTATCTCCCTCTTTTAAGAATTTATCTGACAATTTTTTTAGGGGGGATATAATGGCTTGAGGTTTATTACCAGATTTATGGTATTGGATGTGTACGAGGTGGTTTGTTTCCCAGAATTCTTCAGGATGTGCCCCAATTGTTTTCAGGTAGGGTGTGCTATGTGTGCGGCCCAGGTGTCTGTGGGCAGGAATGTGGTGTGGTTTGTGGCATAGGTGTGTGCGGGTAGGTGTGATAATGGGAATTTTGGAAGAGTGTGGAAGCATCAAGATGTTAGACGTTAGGTATGAGTATTTAACCAGTGGGAAGTTGTGCGGGGTACCCAATTATCGATGTGTTTATTATATTATATTACTCAATTTGTATTACTAGGTGAGTGTGCCTTGGTGGGGCTGGGTGGTTAGTATTTCCTTGATAGGTGTTATTGGTTTTTACTATTTTCTCACAGTGGAATTAGTATGTTCCTCCCACTTATGCACGAGTGACTTTGGATTTTCCTACTGAGTATACTTATATGATCACCCTACAAATATAAAACTATTTTCAGGTTTCTAGAGATATTATGAAGACTGTGCTAGACCTTACTAGCTTGTACATTGGTGATGGGTGTTGTGTTACTGCTTAGTTTTATTTTGGTACTAACTTTTGTAGTTTTCTTTGTATTTCTAGTAGTTTTACTTAAACATGCATATGGGATGGATTTTGGTTTCTTTATATCTATCTATCTTAGAATATTTTGAGGTGGATAAATCTTATCTTTTGATCTTGGTTACTATAAAAAGGGTAATTCCTCCCATTTTATTTGTGAGATTTCTATACCCTTGGTGCTGGTCGCCACCCCGAGGATTATTGAAGGCTAGACTTGAGGTTCATTATCTATCCTTCATCTTGAATAAGGTGGGTCATGAAAGAATGGTATCAGAGCTGATGGTTGAGAGATAAGATTGAGTTTGGAGTTAGGCACAAAGAGGATTTCATGGGTTAGTAGGGAAACAGTGTTAGATGATCATGGTTCATGACATAGGCCAGGGAAGACTAGCTAAGAAATAGGGTTTTAGGGCCCCCTATGATCCGATGAAAAGACTTTGAGCTTACCGAACTACCAAGTGAGGCTACACCGATTATGGGGTAGAGACTCTATAAAAGGTACATGAATCATGATGACTTTTGTTGTTGTTTTTTGAGCATTTTTGTGAAATTAAAATAAAAAATGAGATAAAATGAATCTTAAATTAATTCCATATATTCAGGATTAAGAATTTTTTATTTCCCTTTTATTTATGGCTACTGGACATCCTCCACATGTGGTATGAGTAGTAGAGGATCAGTAGGCCGATCCGGCTGATCAGTAGAGGGTTGACCTAAAGGAGGAGGACAATCAGTGGTAGAAGATGCTTCGTGATTTCTAGCGATAGACTTTGGGAAAGTACAAGGGCAGTGTCTTAGACATAGAGATAGAGAGTTGGATCGAGGAGTTGGTGATCAATTTTATCTTGATCCAAGCTCCGACAGAGTACAGGGTTCCTCTAGTAGTGATTCATATGAGGGGAGCAGTGCATCAGTGGTGGATTCTTTACCTTGAGGAGGGGAAAGAGACTGATGTTTCTTGTACTGACTTTGAGAAGGATTTTTGGGCATAATTACATTCTTCCACGATGAAATCTGAGAAGAGGTAGGATCTACTCTCCCTCTAGTATAGGAGTAGTTTGGTGAGCGAATTAGGGATCAAGTTCAAGGATCTCCTACTCTTTTCTCTGAATATCTTTTCAAATGAAGAGTCTTGGGAGAGGCTCTTATAGGAGGAACTTTTTCCTTCTCTTCAGTATGAGTTACTCCCTTCACCCTATCGACATACATAGAGGTTCATAAGAAGGAAGAGGTAGTGGAAAGGATGCAATCATGAAGATTTTTGTTGTGGGATGGAAGTCACACGATCTCCTCAAATAGAACGGTCATTGACAACAAGTATTCGGTGTTAGGGCCTTCTAGGTTTCAACAAATGGGGAGCTTACCTCAACAGTATCAGTTCTGACCCTCTGGTCCTCAACCTTTTCCCATGGGACTGGGGCTAAGGTGTTTTTATTATGGTGGTCATGGGAATATCCCAGGACAGTGCCCGTCTTGAGCTCATTATGGTGGAGGTGAGCAGGTTCAATGCCCGCCTCAGTAGCAGTTTTCAGCTAGGCCTTTCCAGTAGCATAGAGAGCAGGCCCTTGCTCCACCATGGTTGGATGGTTTAGGAGGAGGCTAACCCCAGGGTTCCCCTCATGTACCTCGACCAGGGCATGGTTGTGGAGGTAGCCAACAACCACGGGGAAGAGAAGCCGAGTGTGGGTAGTTATACACTGTAGAGACAACAATTCCAACAAGGCAGAAGATCGTTCGAGGTATGATCAGTTTTTTAGTACACTTTCTTTTTCCTTGTTTGATTCGGGAGCTTTACACTCCTTCATTTCACCTAGTTTGGCCCATGCCTTGGGACTAGACATAAAGAGACTTTTTGTTCCCCTAATGTTGAGTACACTAGTCGAAGGTCATTCAATCTTGTTTGATATTTTTATGGGATGTAGACTGATGTTGGGGCTACATCAGTCCAGTGGAGATATATTTCTACTACAGATGCAGTCATACGATTTCATCTTTGGCATTAATTGGTAGTTTTAGTGCATGTTGTTATCGAATACTTCTGGAGAATAGTCGGGTTTTCAAACATGAAAGGCCAACGTATAGAATTAATTGGAGAGTGGAGATATCAGGTGCATAGTCAACGTATGGAGCCTCTTCTTTCTTTGTTATCCAAGATATTACTGGGATCAATGTATTATTATATGGTGGAGGATCCAAGATTTTTTATATATTTTCTGGATTTTTTCCCTAAGGAGGTTGTGACTCTACCCCCATGATGCAATGTTGAGTTTGGGATAAACATACAACCCAGTGCTAGTCTAATTTTGATGGATCCTTATCGGATAGAGACTTCTCAGTTATGGAAGTTGGGATTCATATTTACGATTTTATGAAGAAGGGTTTCATATGACCTTGTGTGTCACTATATGGTGCTCTAGTCTTATTTGTGATGAATCCAGACCGTGGTCTGAGGCTCTACATAGACTACTGGAGACTGAATCAAGTAATTTCCATGAATTGTTACCCTCTCCCAAGTATACATGATCTTTTTTACTAGCTAAGGGGAGATAGTAGGTTTTCCAAGTTTGGTCAACGGTTTGGATATCACCAGTTGAGGGTGAATGAGGGTGACATCCTGAAGACTGCTTTTAGGTGGCGATATGGTCACTTTGAGTTCATGGTTATGTCATTTGATGTTACGAATGCACCATCCATGTTTATGGGGCTTATGAACTCTTTATTTCATGAGTTCTTGGACTAATTCATAATTTTATTCATCAATGACATCCTAATATACTCAAAGTCATAGAAGGATCATATTGATCATCTCAGGGTTGTCCTAGAGGTCCTTCGGCACCACCATCTCTACATAAAGTTGTCCAAGTAAAATTTTTGGACACAGGAGGTCCGCTTCCTTAGAAATGTGGTGTCTTTGTGGGGCATAGCAGTGGACCCTTTGAAGGTATAGGTAGTAGTTTCTTGGGAAGCACCCAAGAATGTAACAGAGGTTTGTAGTTTTCTAGGTCTTGTAGGATACTACTAGAGATTCATACCAGATTTCTCCTGAGTAGCAGCTCTGTTGAAGGCTCTAACTAAAAAATTCTATGCCTTTGTGTGGAGTGATCAGTTTCAGGAATTTTTTAGTTATATAAAGGGGAATTTGGTTAGTTCTCAGGTTTCCATAGTAAGGGTCGATGTTTGAAGCGTTTTGCGATGCTTCCCATATGGGCTTAGGTTGTGTGCTGATGAAGTAGTGAGGACTGATCTCCTATAGGTCTAGGTATTTATGCCCCCATGAACATAAATATTCCACCCATGATATGTAACTATAAGTGGTTGTATTTTCACTAAATCCTTAGATACATTACCTCATTGGGGAGCACTTTGTGGTCTTCATGGATCACAAGATCTTAAGGTACATATTTTACCAGGGAGACTTAAAATTGCGGCAGTAGAGGTGGATGGAGTTTCTCCAGGATTAAGTTTTTGAGATCTCCTATAGCTTAGGGGATGGTAATGTTGTGTCTGATGATTTGAGTAGGAAGTCACATAAGGAAGTGGTTTGGGAATCTACAGATGCTTGGTGGGTGATGGAGGAGTTGTCTACCTTGCACTTGGGTGCAGGAATGGATGGCGGAAGAGGTTGCCTATTTTAGATGATAGTGGAGTCTTCTATAATCTAGTAGGTGGATGATTATTAGTGGGGAGACTCATATGTGGAGGTGGTTCATGATCTCTTTGGCCAGGGTGATGCTCTAGAGGGAAGGTCAGAGGATGGTCAAAATCAGATGTTGTTCTATGGGAAGCTATTTGTTCTAGTGTAAATGCACAAGGAAGTTCTCTATGAGTTTCTTAAATCACCCCTAGAGGTACACCTAGGAGTTTCCAATATGTATTGGGGCTTGAGGGAACACTTTTGGTGGCTCAGGATAAATAGAGCATTGGTGAAGTTTGTGGCAAAGTGCTTAGTGTGCCAGCAAGTGAAGGTTGAGCACCATGTTCTTGGTGATTTTTCTAGCCCCTAGATGTCTCTGAGTGGAAGTGATATGTCATATCAATGTATTTATTCACAGTATTACCCAGGGCTAAGGGAGGATGTGATTCTATTTGGGAAGTAGTGGATCAGTTCAAGAAATTGGATCACTTCTTAGGGATCAAAGAGTCGATCGTAGTGGATACCATAGCACAAAGGTATGTTAATGAGGTGGTATGGGTACATGGAGTCTAAAAAATTCATTTTCTCAGATTGGGATATAAATTTTACATTGCATGTATGGAGGGGATTGCAGCATTCATTTTTCATTGAGTTGCTCATCATCACTACTTTCCACCCTTAGATGGATGGAAAAATAGAGTGGACCATCCAAACATTGGAGGATATGCTTCAAGCATGCATCTTATATTTTGGTGGGTCTTGGGTGTGACATTTTCCCTCGGTATAGTTTTATTACTATAATATCTATCAATATTCCATTGTTATGACTCAGTTTAAGGCCTTATAAAAGAGGTCGTGTCATTTACCCTTTTGTTAGACAGAAGTTGGGGAAGCATCTATTCTTGGTCCAGACATGGTGTAGAGTACAACAGAGAAGGTGCAACTTGTTTGTGAGAGGATTAAGGTAGAACATGACTAGAATAAGTCATATGTTGATCATAAGATAAGCCCTTTAGAGTTTGAGGTTTGTAACCATGTATTCTTGAGGTTTCCCCTTGACGTGGGGAGCAGAGGTTCGGTATAGGAAGTAAGATTTATCCTGTGGTCATTGGACCTTTCAAGGTGTTGGGACGAGTTGGTGAGGTGGGATATCAGCTAGCATTGCCACTGTAGTTGGGGAGCAGAGTATTTGGGAGTAAGAGACATATGTGTGCCCAGTACCCAGAGTTTTTTTAGTTTTTCTAAGGTGTTTTCCTTTGTGATGTAATTCTTTAACCTTTTGTTCTATGAGATGAATTTTTTCCTTATTATGTGACTTATGATAAATTCCTAACATATGAAAAGGGGAGACTTGATTCCTAATCAGGATTCATTAATGTGGATGTGATTAAACCTATGTGGGTGAGTCAGTGTCGCTCAGAGTAGATAGTATCTTGACATGGGGAAGGAATTCCCTAATTCATGTGTTAGGACAGTTGGTATTTGTGTGGGGTATCTTGTGGTTTCTTGTCTTAGAAGATATGGGTGGAGTAGTTCATGGATTTTGAGGATTCACAATAGCAACATAAGGTGGTTTTTTCTTGATAGTTATCTTAAAGGGTGGTTGTTCGGACCCCTTTTCTTCTAGGTTTGGTATTGAATTATCGAGGGAGATAATTGTTTTAAAGGTATCTGATGTAATGGACCAGACCTATTTGGTCAATTACATCGTCAAAATCCAATTTTTGGGTTTTTTTGGGAGGCAAAAGAAGATAATTTTAAGAGATTTTCCAAATTTATAGTTTTTACAATGGTTGGTCGTGGCTTTGTCAGGTCACAACGTCAGTTGGTTGAGGGCGTTGGTATGTCGCAACATCAGTAGGTTCCGGTGTCATTAGGTTACGGCGTTGCCAGGACAAGGTGTCAGTGAGTTAGGGTGTCGATGAGTTAGGACGTCGGTGAGTGAGGGTGTCAATGAGTCAGGGCATTGGTGAGTTAGGGCAACGTTGAGTCAGGGTATTAGTGAGTAAGGGCGTTGATGAGTTAAGGCATCAGTGAGTTATAATGTCGGTGAGTTAGGCATTGGTAGGTCATTTCAGTGACTCAGTGTTAGTGACTCAACATTGGTATCTCAACGTTGGTGACTCAATGTCGGTGAATCAGCGTCTGTGACTCACTGCCTGTGGCTTGTTGTTGGTGACTCACCCATCAGTGACTCATTTCCAGTTTTTCCCAGTTTTTCCAGTTTCACCCTTCTTATGTTTTATTTAATGTAAACAAAGTTTAAATCCTTGTTTGATCATTTCTAAATGAATTTAAAAGTAAATTAATTATATATTTAATATCCTAACACTCAAGGGACTTTGATATAGTCAAACCACATGACATTGTCCACGATCCGACGTTAATGGATTTTGGAACCGTTTTCTTTTCGTCGATATAGGATCTGGATTTTTCTAAAGCTGAGGTCCTATTCTATTTTATATCGGTATAGAAATACCCTTTATTCACATAAAATATGTATGCCTATGTTGTATCCCCAACCCCACCCCCACCCCCTCCCTCCTCGATTTTCCTTGTAATCTCCTACTTGCAGGACCCCACTATTTTGGTGCAAGGAGGTGTTTTGGTCACCTGTTGTTACAAGAAGGGATTTCCTTCATCTCTATTTTAATTGTGTATCATGTGGGGTGGGATTAATAACGTTTGTTTGTGAAAACTACCAAAACAAAATTTTAACAAAGAAATATGAAAATACGAACTTGATAATGGGTAGGAGTGGATTTATGTTGATCACATGTTTAATTTGTTATCTTTGTTGATGATGTGATCTGTTGTGGTCATGTGGTTTTTGAAAATCATGGTCGTTGGTGTTCTTTTATTTTTCATGGGTGATGCCTTATAATTGGTGTTATTTCCTTATGAATAATTTATGGAAATATCAATGTAATTAATCACATAAACTTGGTTAAATAAATGTATGCCCCAAGATGGAAACCCTTGTGTTATCACCCCTACTTATCAAAGTGGAATTTAAACAATAGTTTTGTCCAAACATGAATAAAAACTATTTGATAGGTTTGGTTGTGTGCTATGTTATTTTGGGTTTTGTGCCTTATGTCGGTTTTTTAGTGTGTTTCTATGGTTGGGGGTGTGACTGTGTGTGTGGGGAGATACGTGCGGTGTGATGGTATCTCAGTTTGAGAGATTGATTGATTGTGGAATGGATGAACTTTTTATGTAGTGGTACTGCATCTGGGTAGTGGTTGGGAATTAGGGTTTCACAAATGGGTTGTGTCATGATTTCTTGTATATGGGTGTTATGGGTGTGGTGTTGTTACGCAGTGGGGATACTAGGTTTAGTTGTGATAGGATGATTGAGTGAGATAACTTTGAAGAATGAAAGTTGGTAGTGGTTGAACGGGTGTCTAGAAAAGGGGGTGTGCATTGGGATTGCAGGTTGTTTTTTTGTTTTTGTTTGTTTATTAATGGGTGTTAAAATGGATTCATTTACCATGGTTCCTCTTTCTTTGTTTGTCTTTTGGTAGTGGTTTGTGTGTTTTCTTCACCTTATGACATTTTCAATTTTTGGTAGTTTCCTGAGTAGGGATGGGTATAAATAAATAAATAAAATTATATTATAGAATGAAAAATGGTTAAATGAAAGGGGGTTTGATGTTTTGGTTGTGTTTGTTGTGTGGTTGTGCATGAAGGGTTAGCAGTAATGGAAGTTTTTATGTGTGGGCTGGTTATTTGTTAGGAAACCCATTAGATGGGATGAGTGTTTTTTACCTATATGTATAAACTTTTAGTTCCTTATGTTTATATATGCACCCCACCCATATTGAGAACTATGTGCCGAACAACCCTTTGTTATGGGGGAGGGTGTCATTACAAATATCCTGGTGGGAGGATGGATGGATGGTTACTTACTTTACCCTACTCACTCTTCAAGGAATTTATCACCCAAGTGTTTTTGGGTAGGCTCTAATGGCTTGAGGTTTATTACTAGATTTACAGTATTGGTTGTGTGACAGGTGGTTTGTTTCCCAGGTGTCTTCAAGATAAGGCCTAGGTATTTTCAGGAAGGGTGTGGTATGTGTGACACCCAGGTTTCTATGGGAAATGATGTGGTGTGGTTTGCATCCTGGGTGTGTGTAGGAATGTTGTGACAGTGGTGCTTGTGGAATAGCATGGTAGTGTCAGGATGTTCACTATTAGGTATGAGTAGTTAACCAGTTGGAAGTGGTGTGGGGTACCCAAATATCAATGTTCTTATTATATTACATTACTTGATTTGAGTTACTTGGTGAGTGTGCCTTGGTGAGGCTCAGTGGCTATTATTTCCTCGATAGCTGTTGTAGGTTTCTATTGTTTTCTCAAAGGGTTATTTGTCTGTTCTTCCTGCTTATGCACGAGTGACTTTAGATTTTTCTACTAAGTATACTTATATGATCACCCTACATATATAAAATTGTTTTCAGGTTTCTTGAGAGATTATGTGGACCGTTATTGACCTTTCTAACTCATATGTTTGGTATGATTACTATGTCACTGATATTTTTATTTTGGTACTTACTTTGGAGTTTTCTTTTTATTTTTAGTAGTTTAAATTAGACGTGCATGTGGGATAGATTTTAGTTTCTATATATATATATATATATATATATATATATATTGAAGTTTTGTTAGGTGGATAAATCTTATATCTTGATCCTGATTACTATAAAAAAGGTATTTCCTCCTTTTTTTGTGATATTTCTATATCCTTGGGGTTGGTTGCTACCCCGGGGCTTATTAGAGGTGGGACTTAGTGGTCATTATCTCTCCTTCATCTTGAATAAGGTGGGTTGTGATAATGAATATTTTAATTTAAAATTTCATTTATCATACTTAGAAAATTATTTTCAAAAAATAGAGGCCATTTTTTGAATTATACATATCAAAAAAATGTTAGGGTGATTTTTTGGAAATTTTCTATAATAGTTGAATTTTTTAGGAATAGTGAAATATAATAATTTATAGTATAAGTTAAATACTTGAATTATTGAGTCATGGATGAAGTATAGATTATGTAAGCACTATTATTTTAAACTCACATGTAATATTTACTATAATTAGTCACAATAATCAACACTATTGGTAGTATTGAGCCAAAATAATAAACAAATTTACAAAATAATCAAAAAACATCCCCCTCTTCCACTATAAATACCACACCTCACCACCTCTTCTCCTCACAACTCCAAAGCCTTGATGGTTGTATAATTTCTAATAAATCCATCTCCCAAACCTAGACCCTAAATTATTCTTTTTTTGATAATAAAAATACTATTTCAATGATCCTTAAGTTTGTTCTAAAGGAGAGGAATTCAAGATGTAAACCCCCTTTCGTTATTTTAATTTTATTTTAATTTATTGTCTTTTCTTATACATTCTTTACCTTATCTATAAAAACATGAATGATAACTATATTATATTATATATACTATAATTTTATTATGTTAATGTAATTTTTATCATCAAACCCCTTCTCCTCTCTCTTTTATTCTAAAAATTAAAACATCGCCCGTGATGTGCCAATTTATAACCATCATGGATGATACGTTTTCATTTTCCATTATCACCTTCTAGTATAGTTATAATACCATTATTATGATTATAATATATTTTAAATTTTATATTAAAACTTATTTAGTGTTTTGGAACCAATATATATACATAATATTAATTAATAAAACAAAACTAGTGTGTGATGATCGGAAAAATGCCAAAATAATCTAAACGGCTAATATTAATGTTTTATCTAAATATTTGTCTTCATATTGAGAAAAAAAATTATATATAAGACCATTAAATATTTTGTATGTTCATTAATAACATATAATTTCAATTTTTATAACAATTCTCAGTTTATATGGTCTTTCATACATGTATACGCGTGAACCAATCATGAAAACCAAGAAAACGCATAGTCCGGAATGACAAAATTGAATCTTATAACTCATAAAAAATTCCATAAATGAAATTAATAAAGTTATAATAAATAAAATAAATGTAAAATAGTTTGTGAATTATATTATTAATGAATATTATTTCATTATCCAGGACATTAAGTGTATGTTTAGAACACTTTAGGACATAAGGTAAGGGATCCTATCTGAACCCCCATTTTTCCTTCAGGTTACACTTTATCTCTCTTTACCCCAATGTAATTATTCTTTATTTTTATATACTTATTATAAATTATATTTCTATGTTAAAAAATCATTTATACTGATAATTTCATCCTTATTCTATGGGGAAATACATGTTTTTATAAGGTTCCATTCTCAATTCCATCTGATAAGCAAGCCCAATTAAATGGAACTTCCCAATTTCTTATCAATTTTCAAGTACCATCCAGAATTTGTTTTTAATCACCAATTATTCTCCTAAAATAAATCATTTTATCATGAAAATATATCTTGTTTCATTTCTAGTTTTTTATAAATGATTATTCCTTTTCCTATAAAAATGCTCCTTAATATTTTCCTTAAACCGCACTAAAATGTTTCATTTCTAATGTTTCTTAAACACTTTTTTTTACATGTTTTCAATTTATTTGTACATAATTTATTATAATATATGCCTATTATCCCGTATAAATGTCCAGGTATTATTTAAATCCATTCTTTAATGGATACCATTATGATATTCCTATTGGTTATGATTTATTCACCAATTTTTCCTTATGTGTGGTGTATGTATACTTCCCTATTATTTTTTATCAATATTAATTGAAGAGTTTAGTAAATAAACATATTTATTATATCATGTATATGATTATTATCTTATCCATATACCATTTTTATATATGGTGTTTTCTTTTAATGTTGTTTTTAACTAGGTAAATATTGATAAATTTGTATTTTCTACTCAATATGAAAATTTTAATAAGTCATATTCTTCCTAAATTAAATATATATATATTTTAAGAATGATTTAGACTTGTAGTGATGGGTGGGGATCGATTATATATATCCCTTTGAAGCATTTATAAGTCTCATGATACAAAATAGTTGGTGAAAAACCCATCGTGTTTGTTTTCAAGTAGAATCATACGAGTTTCTACCCACAAAAGAAAAACTATCTTGACAGTATAATGGTTCATGTTCCAGATACATTATTTCCAATAAACAATAATTTTCTTCATTTAGAATTTAGTTATTACTTTCCATGATATTTTCACTATGAAAAAATATATGTTTGGGTTTTTATTCTAAGTTTATTAATGTGATGTGTTCATTAGATTATTTACCTTACTATAACGATATTACCTTATTGAATTTTCTTCACTTATTATTGTTTTATAAAACCCTTACTGGGAATTTTAGATCACTATTTTATGTTTTTCCTTCCCTAGTTTATGAAGATGAAATCATTTAATAAGTTTCAAAGAATTAGTTTATTTTCATTTGTTTTTTTCTTTTTTTAATTACCAATGTAATAAGGGAACAATGTATGCATATACTTCTTCAAGAATACTAAGTCGATCGATAAATGTTGATGTGATCTCTTGTATCTATGCCATTATAATATAATGACCACTGAATCTAGGCTACTAGGTTTGGGGTTGTAAAGTTTGTTATCAAATAATGTTTAGTATGAACCTTGGAAACTAGATGTTAAATAAACATGAGAATTATAATAACTCCTTTTAGTTATTTTTTGGCTCAATACTCATGATGATTATGAGCTAACTTATTAAGTTCCATTATTTAGTGATTGTGTATAATGGAAATAAAGGAATCAATACTCATGGACAATATCGGCATCACCCAACTGATCAAGTCAACAAAGATAACATTGGAGCTAAACAGATCAGGACCATATTAGGACAACTTACTAGAGTTATGACGAATAACCATACAACACCTATGTTGGGTCATTCCATGTGGTAGAATCCCCTATATTTTAGTGGGATTACTAATCCAATGGTTTCTGAGTAGTGGATCAAGTCCCTTGTAAAGATATTTCTAGAATTGGGATGCAATGAAAGTGAAAAGGTAGTACCATAAGTATATTGTCTCAACAAAGATGCTGATTAATGGGGCTCGTTGATCCAGAATACTATGTAGGAAGATAAAATATAATAAATTGAATTGAGAAATTTTAAAGATACTTTATATAAAAAATACTTCCCTTGAGATAAATAAACTAAAATAAAGATAAAATTCTTTATCTTAAAGAAACAGGAAGAAGAGAGTGTTATAGAGTATGAGGATACATTCACAAGACACACCTGGTATGCTATAGATGACATATGTGATTCTTAAGATAAGATTGACCATTTATTTGAGTGTATTAATCCAATTAACAAAATGGGACTGACTTTTAAAACATTTTCATCACATGATGAAATAATATTAAGGGTCGTCAAAATAGAGAAGGAATTTTCTAGATCTTAAATTTTCAAGAGGAATCAAGAGAATAATAGGTATCCTATAACCATGGAAAAGGTGAAGTATCAAATAAGAATAGGGGAATAAATAAATTTTCCATTATGTGAAAATTGTGGAAAGAATCATCCTTATAAATTATTAAAATGCATGGGAGTTTGTTATAAGTGTGGATTAAATGGTCATAAATATAATGAATGAAAGGGGAAGTAAAAAATAAATTATTTTCAATGATTCAACTATAATTAAATGGGGAATTATTCAAACTAATGTCCCAAGTTTCATGGAAATCTACCACAGAATAGGTCAAGGAGAGATGTTCAAGATTATGCGATCATCACAGTTGAACTAAAGCACCCAATGATGTGGTGGTAGGTATGATTTTCTTATATTTAAATTTATCCACTGATTTATTTGATTTTTGTAACACCCCGAGCTTCCACGATACGCTTCTCTTTCAATAATGCAATAGCTTGCATTGTACGCAAGTTCGAGATTCTAAAACACCACGACCAATCAAAGTAGCAGTTATGAATAGTAATACCCACTTTTTGAAATTATATAAATTTTATATTTCAAAATGGACTTAATTTTTATATTCGGAATATCGAAATTATCCTAATTTTAATTTTTTGTAATTTTCTGAGAAATTCCAATTTTTTATGAATAGTGAAAAATACTTAAAAACAACTTTTTTAATAAAAATAATTTATAGTGATAAATTATACTATTTAGTGATTTTAAAGTATAATTAGAATATATTTTTACCATTTTATGAAATGGTGGTCATTAGAATTAATTTTACTTTGAAATTGGACATAAACAATTGTCAATCTTTTGATATGTATTGTTTCTTAAAAACAGGCTATTTGTTGTGACAGCGGGAATTAATTATAAAATTAATTAATGAAACTTATATGTTTGGAATTTTTTTAAATATATATCATTTTTTAATTCAGAATATCAATTATATCTTAGGGTGAAATTTTGGCATAGTTCTGAAAAACTTCAATTTTTGATGAATAGTGAAACCACTAAGTGGTAGTTAAAAAACTGATTTTTCATTTAAATGAAACATTAACACTTATGTGATTTGATTTTCAAAAATCCGACATACATGGTTGTCATTAGGAAGTAAAATATGGTTTAATGGGATTAAAATAATTTTTTGGTGAATAGTAACTTTTAAATTTAATTAATCGCGATTAAAGGTAATTAGTGAAATTTAAGGTAAAAATGATATTATAAAAATATGAAAATAACTTTAAATTTGTCCTACCCTTATTGGATGAGTCATGGAAGACCAATAAAATCCATGGGTTAACTTGGGGACCCCATTGAGCCACTTGGGTAAGAAAATTACATTAATAACTTTTTATTTAAAGTAAAAATAAAATTGTCACAAACCTGTGTTGTTTTACTAAAACAATTATTACATGGGGTTATATAAGTTAACATTTCGACTATAAATATTCATTGTAAATATAAAAATATTTCCTACATCATGATATTTTTTTTATAATTTTTATACATTAAATAAATTAAATTTTTTATGACACCATGATGATGCAACGATTACCTCATTAATTAACGATTTAAATAAAATGAAAGGATAATGTAAAATCTAAGTCATACACTTGTCAAAAACCTATTAGATGTGTATATTTCAAACCCTTTTCACCTTATCCTAGAAACATATAAGTTTGGGACCTTTAAAATCCTAAACTCATTACATAATAAAGTAACATTTCATGGCTTTCCAAGAGTGCCCCTCCTCTCCTCTTATAAAAGGCCCCCACCACTACCACCTTATTCACACCTTCTAAGCCATTTGGCTAGGTCAAACTCTCACAAAATACTCTCTCAACTTCCCTATCTTACTCCTAGAAGCCTAACATTGGGTAGAAGTCTTCCCAAGGAAGCCTTTGGCTCAAATCAAAAAGAGTTACCCAATTTTAAGGTAATGTCTTCTCTTATGTTCTTTTGTTTTATTTTTCTTCTCCGACCCCTTAAAATATTTTTATTACTTTATTTTGTAACAAAACCAGTATATAAAATATACTAGTATTTTTTTATGATAAGTATTTTATTTACACTTACACACACCTCCGTATAATGGTTAAAGAGCATACTGTTTCTGTGGGTGGCGAAATACTGCCTCATGAAACAATGATTGTTCAATATTTTTTTAACACCTCTCATGGTGGCCATTATGATGACACTATTTTTTATATATGATATATATTATGTTTATGTTTTCCTTATTCTTCTGTATTTTTCATTTATGGCACACCTTTATGATTTCCATTATGGGTAAATGCGATGATTTCATTTTAGGAAGTGCGGACTACCGCCCCATCAAAGTGATTTGAATCGTTAATGCCATATGTGGGATGTATAAAGGATGGAGTAAATAATATTATACATGATATTATACTGGAATTATAGTATACCTTTATATAATTATAATTTCATTCCATTAAATATGAAATAGAAATGAAAGTAGCGTTCATGCGTACATACGGCTTACCGTCTCCATGAACGGTGCATTTCATTTCTTACCTCTAAATGTTATGTAATATTATAAATTCATGTATATACTGGATATATATGATATATATTATATCTACATAATGAATATAATTCTGGATATAATGGATATTTCACCACATGAAAAACTTGTAATTATAAGAAGTTTATTTTTGACTCAAGTACCAAAGATCGACAAAACAACCGTTATTAACTTAAATAATTACATAATTTTCATAACATGGTAATAAGTGATATAAAATGAATAACAAACATGAAAATGTTTCTTAAACATGTATAAATTAACTCTAGTTTATTATTCAGGATATTAAAGAGTGATCGAGTCAAGTCGGACACAAGATAAGGGAACTTCTTAACCCAATTTCCGTTCTTTGGGTTAATCTCTTAATTTAAAATTTTGTCATGATATTATTATGTCCTATCTTGTATTTGTACTTTATTTATGTGTACTTATAGTGGATACACATAATAGATCTATTTTATTTAAAAAAATTATCTTTGTAAGGGACTTTGTCTCAATCTTCTTTCATTGAGGCACATTTTGTTTTAATACAAGACTTTATTTTATACGGTGTATAAACCCCTTTGACTTTTACTTTTATTCAAAAGAAATATTTTTATACGAAGTGTTTTACTAAATGAAAAAATGGAATGTTTTTTTTCGTACGTATGCGGCGACAACGAATTCTCCACCTTCATGACCATTATTTGAGTTTCGGCTTCCTCTACAAGCCATAACTTTTTTTAAATGAAAAATAAATATAAAGTTTAAATTTTATTTTATTTTGGTATTGAAAATGGTTTTGAAAGTGTTTTTATTATATAAATTTGTTGTTTTCTTTATGCATGTTTTATGTGATACGTTTATGTTATGGTTTATGATATGTTTAAACCTGTTCATATGAGGAATGCATTGGAATTAATAAGTGACGGGTGGAGCCCGTTATAGCTCCTCAATGCATCGGCAGGTCTCATGAGACAAACTAGTGTCTTGGCACGAGGCCTTGACAAAATATTATTTTTATTCTTGGTATGAGGCCTTGGCTATGTGGTTATGATAGTCTGGCATTATGCATTCCATCATTGTGAAAGTGGTTATTGATATTGCATGCGATTATTCGACCAGTATAATATCCATGTGAATAAGTAAATGGAATTATCTCATTTTAATTTTTCCATATTATGTTGAAGTTCAAGTTTAAAAGGATTTTTTTTAGTTATACATTGCCTTAAATGTTTATGTTTATTTATGAAAGCTTCCGCTATATTGTTATCCTTACTGAGCATCTAAGATCACCCCTTTCTATGTTTTATTTTTCCCAGGATGTGAAGAAATATTTTATGACTGACCTACAGGGATAGTCTGAAGGGGATATGGGTTTGAACTATGGAGACTATGTTATTGTAGTTTTTCACTTTATGATGTAATGTAACATTTATGAATGTATCTAGTGTTTCCAAGGCTACTAAACTAATCGGTCTTTCGAGACTTGATCTTTTGTGATCATGCCAATGTTACGCAATAATGCGCCGACTCTGGGTAACTGGGGTCGGGGCATTACAGTTGGTATCAGAGGTAGTTTAGTAATAACATTGGAATCTAGATTTAGATAAACTCTAATTAGACCACATAGCCCAAAATAGACTTTGAGGATTAGTATAGAATAACTTCCTAGAATTTTGGTATTATAGAGATTTTGTGAGTTTTCCGAGCAATACATTCCTGTCTGGATCCGAGCAGGTAGAGGCGGCTCTAGCACAGATGTACCTAGGGGTAAAACCCGAAAACACCGTTTTGAGCTAGACTCAAACGGGAACTGGTGCACGACAACGGGCCTTGCTGCACTCTTGGTTACGACACTCCCGGGGGATTTTCTTAAGATAATTCTCATTTTCTTTACAAACCATTATGAAGGGTTTATGAGTATATACTTCCTCAACGAAAACATTCTTATGATTATGGATTATATCCATAAACTATTCAATTTATGTTAAGTGTTTTACAAGTATGTAATTATGTATTTTGATTCATAAACTTACCTAGTTTATTCCATTGTATAGAAATGGCGCCCAATAGAAGGAATGTGAACTCCAGCAATATGTATGATCCAAAGAGTAAGAAGGATCATATCTTTCACGGTATTAAGCCAACATTTACAAGGGAAATGGTCACCCATGTTTTCTCAATATATGAATAAATAGTATCATGTGTTAATAAGATAAGTAAAGAATTCTTTGAGTCTTATGGCATTGAAGGGAAGCAAGATAAGAAAAGGATGGAATAGAGAATGATGGATAAAGGGACGAGGTAAAAGAAGAATTTTCCAATATATGATAATTGTGGGAAGAAACACCTTGGAACTTTCCTAAAGGGAATGGGAGTTTGTTATAATTGTGGAGAAAAAGGACACAAAGTGCGTGACTGTAAGGGTAAGAAAAAGGTTTCAAATGTACAATGATTCATCTGCAAGGAGTGGGGACACTACGCAAACCAATGTCCAAATCATCAGAGTATGCCCCAAATGATGTTATTGGATAATAATCAAGTTATGATACTACCACAGATGAGGATGAATTATTAGAGTTCTTATGTTTTTATTAAAGAATTTTTTTCATTTGAGCGATGTATCAATGATGTACTGGTTATAATAATTATAGAGTATATAAGGATTGTACCGCAGTACTATTTCATCAAGGACATGAGGTTGTGTGGAACCCAGAAAACCGACTCCAAAATAGGTTAAATTTTTGGAAAATATATTTTTGAGAGAAAGATAAACCATAATATGGTTCTGATACCGAGATAGTGATTTTGGAATAATACATGATTGATTTGGATAAATTATATTGGATATTCTTGACTTCCGTGAAACTAATTAATGATTTGTATACATTTTTGGATGAAAGGAGTATATCTAGTATTCTATAAGGAAAAAGGGATCATGAATGTAATCAATAAAGATTTATCATAATTTAGGATGTTGTAGTGTTTTAAAAGAATACATGATGAAGTTGTTCACATGTTGTTACGCGAAAAAAAGGATCTTCATTATGTTTACCTTCCTTATAAAATTTGGACTGTGAGTTGGATAGAAGTATTTTGGATAACTATAAAGGTTAGAATAGATTAATTTGATCTTTGGATAGTATTGTTTAAGGTTAAAACATTTCTGAAGATTATTTTTGGAATATTATAATACTATAGTTTTTGGAAAAGGACAACCTGCAGGTTAGGGGATAACCCGTCGCGTGGGACAAAGCTACAGGAATCGAACCCACAACCATAGTCTGATAGGCCTTTATTACCTACCACTAGCCTACAGGAAGTCCCTGGTTATTAAAAAATAGTTTTACTAATCTAAATGGTATGATTTAATATTTGGAACCTTGTACGATTAGGATAAATATAATATTTTTGAGTTCTATTATCTTTTTGAGTGAAAGATGGGTTTGTGGTTAAAATTTATTAAAGAATGAAAGTCTACATGAAAAGTATGTATATTTCCTTACGTTCTTAGTAAATCTCCTAAGTAAATTCCTCAACTTTATAAAAGGTAACTTAAAACAAAAATGTTGTCGGTTAACTTTTCCTACTGGGGAATCAATGATCATTTAACAAATCCCAAGTTTGTGATTTTCTTATAGTTAACTTTCTCCTAAACCTGTTTTCTACAACTCTCCATCAGAACTTGATGGTTTGTTTTCCCTCCATATCCATATTTTCATATAATCCTAGTATGGGCTATCTCGGGTGACCATTGTACTTCTCTTTATTTCTTTTAAAGTTATATTTTTATTAACCCTATTTTCGATGTGGGTTTTCCACAAAGTCATTTTCTATTTTCAACCTTTTATTTTCAAAAAACAATTTCAAATTGTGAGGACTCAATTTATTGAAGGAGGGGAGAATGTAACACCTTGAGCTTCCATGATACACTTCTCTTTCAATAATGCAATAGCTTGCATTGTATGCAAGTTTGAGATTCTAACACACCGCGACCAATCAAAGTATCAGTTATGAATAGTAATACACAATTTTTGAAATTATATAAATTTTATATTTCAAAATGGACTTCATTTTTTTATTCATAATATCGAAATTATCCTAAGTTGAATTTTTTGTAATTTTCTGAGAACTTCCAATTTTTTATGAATAATGAAAAATACTTAAAAACAACTTTTTAATAAAAATAATTTATAGAGATAAATTATACTATTTAGTGGTTTTAAAGTATAATTAGAATATATTTTTACCAATTTATCCAATGGTGGTCATTAGAATTAATTTCACTTTGAAATTGGACATAAACAATTGTCAATCTTTTGATATGTATTGTTTCTTAAAAACACGCTATTTGTTGTGACAGTGGGAATTAATTATAAAATTAATTAATGAAACTTATATGTTTGGAATTTTTTAAAATAGAAATAATTTTTTAATTTGGAATATCAATTATAGCTTAGGGTGAAATTTGGGCATTGTTCTGAAAAACTTCAATTTTTGATGAATAGTGAAACCACTAAGTGGTAGTTAAAAACTGATTTTTCATTTAAATGAAACATTAAAAATTCTGTGATTCTATTTTCAAAAATCCTACATACATATTTCTCATTAGGAAGTAAAATGTGGTTCAATGGGGTTAAAATAATTTTTTGTTGAATAGTAACTTTTAATTTTAATTTATCGCGATTAAAGGTGATTAGTGAAATTTAAGGTAAAAATGATATTATAAAAATATGAAAATACCTTTACACATGTCCTACCCTTATTTGATGATTCATGGATGACCAATAAAATCCATGGGTCAACTTGGGTACCCCATGGAGCCACTTGGGTAATACAATGACATTAATAACTTTTTATTTAAAGTAAAAAACATTGTCACAAACATGTGTTGTTTTACTAAAACAATTATTACATGGGGTTATATAAGTTAACTTTTCGACTATAAATATTCATTGGAAATCTAAAAATATTTCATACATCATGATATTTTTTTATAATTTTTAGACATTAAATAAATTAAATTTTTTATGACACCATGATGATGCAGCGATTACCTCATTAATTAACGATTTAAATAAAATGAAAAGATAATGTAAAATATAAGACTTAAACTTGTCAAAAACCTATTGTATTAGTATATTTACAACCATTATAAAATTATCCTCAAAATATATAAGTTTGGGACCTTTAAAATCTGAAACTCATTATATAATAAAGTAACATTTCATGACTTTCCAAGAATTCCCCTCCTCTCCTCTTATAAAAGGCCCCCACCACTACCACCTTATTCACACTTTCCAATCCATTTGGATCGGCCAACCTCTGACCAAATACTCTATAAACTTCCCTCTATTACTCCTAGAAGCCTCACTTTGGGAAGAAGTCTTCCCAATGAATCCTTTGGCTCAAATAAAAAAGAGTTACCCGATTTTAAGGTAATGTCTTCTCTTATGTTCTTTTGTTTTATTTTGCTTCTCCAACCCCTTAAAATCTTTTTAATACTTTATTCTGTAAAAAAACCAGTATATAAAATATACTAGGATGTTTTTATGATAAGGATTTTATTTACACTTACACACACCTTCGTCTAATGGTTAAAAAGATACTGTTTCTGTGGGTGGCGAAATACTGCCTCACGAAACGATGATTGTTCAATATTCTTTTAACACATATCATGGTGGCCATTATGATGACACTATTTTTTATATATGATATATATTATGTTAATTTTTTCCTTATTCTTCTGTATTTTTCATTTATGCCACACCTTTATGATTTCCATTATGGGTAAACGCGATGATTTCATTTTAGGAAGTGCGGACTACCGCCCCCTCAAAGTGATTTGAATTGTTAATGCCATATGTGGGATGTATAAAAGATGGATTAAATAATATTATACATTATATTATACTAGAATTATAGTATATATTTTTATAATTATAATTTCATTCCATTAAATATGAAATAGAAATGAAAGTAGCATTCATGCGTACGTACAACTTACCGTCTCCATGAACGGTGCATTTCATTTCTTACCTCTAAATGTTATGTAATATTATAAATGCATGTATATAATTGATATATATGATATATATGATATCTAAATCATGAATATAATTCTTGGATATAATGGATATTTGACCACATGAACAACTTGTAATTATAAGAAGTTTATTTTTGACTCAAGTACCAAAGATCGACAAAACGACCGTTATTAACTTAAATAATTACATAATTTTCATAACATGGTAATAAGTGATATAAAAGGAATAATGAACATGAAAAAGGTTCTTAATCAAGTAGAAATTAACTCTAGTTTATTATTCAGGAGATTAAAGAACGATCGAGTCAAGTCGGACACAAGGTAAGGGAACTTCTTAACCCAATTTCTGTTCTTTGGGTTAATCTCCTACTTTCAAATTATGTCATGATATTATTATGTTCTATCTTGTATGTGTACTTTATTTATGGGTAATTATAGTGGATACACATAATAGATCTATTTTATTTAAAGTAAATGATCTTTTTAAGGGACTTCATCTCAATCTTATTTCATTGAGGCCTATTTTGTTTTAATACAAGACTTTCTTTTATATAGTGTATGAACCCCTTTGACTTTTACTTTTATTTAAAAGAAATATTTTTCTACGAAGTGTTTTACTAAATAAAAAAATGGAATGTTTTTTGTCGTACGTATGCGGCGACAATGACTTCTCCACCGCCGTGACCATTATTTGAGTTTCAGCTTCCTCTACAATCCATAACTTTTTTTAAATGAAAAATAAATACCAAGTTTTAATTTTCTTTTATTTTTGTATTGAAAATGGTTTTGAAATTGTTTTTATTATATCAATGTTTTGTATTGATATCTTGTGATTGAAATATGGAAATGTTATGTTTCCTTTATGCATGTTTTATGTGATACATTTATGTTATGGTTTATGATATGTTTAAACCTGTTCATATGAGGAATGCATTGGACTTAATAGGTGACGGATGGAGCCCTCTATAGCTCCTTGATGCATCAGAAGGTCTCATGAGACAAACTAGTGTCTTGGTACGAGGCCTTGAAAAAATATTATTTGTAGTCTTGGCATGAGACCTTGGATATGTGGTTATGATAGTTCGGCATTATGCATTCCATCATTGTGAAAGTGGTTATTGATATTTCATGCGATTATTCGACCAGTAGAATATCCATGTGAATAAGTAAATGGCATTATCTCATTTTACTTTTTCCATATTATGTTGTAGTTCAAGTTTAAAAGGCTTTTGTTTTAGTTATACATTGCCTTAAATGTTTATGTTTATTTATGAAAGCTTCTGGTATATTGTTATCCTTACTGAGAATCTGAGCTCACCCCTTTCTATGTTTTATTTTTCCCAGGATGTGAAGAAATATTTTATGACTGACCTACAGGGATAGTCTGAAGGGGATATGGGTGTGGAATATGGAGACTATGTTATTGTAGTTTTTCACTTTATGATGTAATGTAACATTTATGAATGTATCTAGTGTTTCCAAGGCTACTAAAATAATCGGTCTTTCGAGACTTGATATTTTGTGATCATGCCAATGTTACGCAATAATGCACGAACTCTGGGTAACTGGGTTCGGGGCGTTACAATTTTGGATCATCATAATCTTTTATATCTACCCAATTTTCCAAGAATATTAGATATTTCTCTTTTGATTTAATAAGGTAGTTTTCAATCAAAACCCATAAGGGAAGTCTCATTGAAACCAAAATATACTGAGAAGTTCCCATTATGGAATATAAACATGCTTTATTTTTTAACCATATCATCACACCTATGGTAGAATTTGATATAATCCTCATTATAGACTAGATTTCAAAATATGATGTGTGAATTTATTAAAAGAAGAAGGAAATTATTATTTGATAGGAAGATGTACAATCTATTATATTTAGAGAAGTAACTCCATCACCGGATTCTTATCTAGATCCACCCTTGGAAGATCGATTGAATGAAATTATTGTGTAGGAATAGAAAACAACGTCTATGGATGAGTAAATTCATCTTCAATTTGAGGATGTACTAATTGTACAAGAATACATTGATATAATTCCTAAATAATTACCTAGACACCCCCCCCCCCTCGAGCGTAAAGTTGATTTTATCATTGATATAATCCATGATTAAAGACCAATATCAAAGACTCATTATAGAATGGACAGTTTGGAATTAGTGGAACTGAACAAAAAACTAGAGGATTTGAGTAATAAGGGATTTATTCACCCTATTATTTCTCAATAGGGAGCCCCTTTTCTCTTTGTTAAAAAGAAATATGGATCCTTGATTTTGTGTATGACTATATAGAAATAAATACTATTATAATAAAGAAGAAGTATGATTTTCCTTAGATTGTTGAATTATTTAATTAAATTCATGGAACTCAATATTTTTTGAAGATTGACCTTCATTATGGGTATCATCAGTTGTGATTAAACAAGAAAATTATTTTAAGGACAACTTTTCAAATGAGGTATGCACATTAAAAGTTTACAATAATGCTAATTTTATTGACTAATGAACTCTTTATTTTTATATTTATGATGAATAAAATATTCTAGGAAGACCTTGATGATTTTTTTTGTAGTATTCATTGATGATATTCCGGTGTATTCTAAAAACTATGAAGACTATGAGAATCCCTTAAGAATTATTCTTGAGACTCTTAGAAGAAAAGAGTTATATGGTAAGTTTAGCAATTGTGGATTCTGGCTTCAAATATTTTCTTTTCTTGGCCATACTTTCTATAAGGATAGAATCCCAGTTCACCTTGCAATGATAATAGTGTTCTATCAGTAGCCTAAACCAATGAACAAAATAAGGGTATGCATTTTCATTTGTTTAGTAGGTTACTATCATCGTTTCATTTAGAATTTTTCTTGATTATATAACCTGTTAACAAAGCCTACTCATAAATGGGTTAAGTTTATTTGGACAAAGTAATGTGAATAATTATTTGAATAATTGAAGAGGATATTAGTGAATATATGGATCTTGACTCTACCATCGAGAAATGTTGGATTTTTTATTTATAGTGTTACATTAAATAAAGGACTTAGTTGTGTCCATATGAAGGATTATAGAGTTATTACCTATGAATCAAGGAAGTTAAAAACTCATGAAAAGAAATATCCAAATCATGATCTTGAATTATCAGCTGTAATATTTTCTCCGAAGATATAGAGACACTATCTCTATGGTGAAATATGTGAGATATATATGGATCAAAAGAGTTTGAAATACATTTTTACATAGAAATTACTCAAAATGAGGCAAAGATAATGGCTCGAGTTACTCAAAGATTATTATTTCTTAATACACTACCATCCAGGAAAAGAAAATAAGGTTGAAAACTCATTAAGTAGGAAAGATCATGGAATTATGACCCAAATTATGATTGATAATGATACTATATTCATGGATTTAGTAAATATAGATATGATAATTGTTGATGAAGGGGAAACATCACTCTTTTTTCAAATTATTGCTAAACCATATTTACTAGAGAAGATAAAAATATCTCAATCTGATGATGTGAATTTAAAAAAATGTTAAGGATGGAAGATTGGTAGACTTTCTATGTGAGTATGGAATTATGAAATTTTGAAATAGGTTATGCATTTAATCGACACATGAGATAAAAAAGGGAAATATTAGATTATGGTCAAATCTTAAATTTCTCTATACACCATGGTAGTACCAATATGTATAGAGATCTGAAGGAATGTTTTTTGTGGGATAACATGATGTGGGAAATTGCTAAGCATGTATCAATATTTCTAATTTTTCAACAAGTGAAGGTTGAGAGACAACATCCTAGAGGATTCATGCTACCTCTATCTTTTACTATGTGGAAGTGGGATGAAATTACTATCTATTTTGTCACCATATTTCCAAATACTCCAAGAAAGAATGATGAAATATGGTTAATTGTTCATCGACTTACCAAATAAACACATTTCTTCTCTATAAGGGTGGATTTTTTTATTGGAGCACCTTGTAAGACTCTGTATTAATAAATTTATAAGAATGTATAGAGAACGTCTTTCAATTGTGTTTGATCATGATCAAATTTTTATATCAAAATTATGGAAAAGTATTCAGAAATATTTGGATATTAATCTTTATTTGAGTACTGCTTATCACCCTCAAACTAATGGATAGTTTCAAAGGAAAATTCAAAATTTATAATACATGTTGATATCATGATCACCTGACTTTCAATGTATGTGGGATTAATATTTACCTTTGGTAGAGTTTTCCTACAACAATAGTTTATATTAAAGCATTCAAATGGAACCACATGATGTGTTATATGGAAAGATATTCCACACAAAAACTTTTTGGGATGAATTTGGTGAGAGGAAACTTATAGACCAAGATCTTATTGATAAAAAATGACAAAGGTAAAGCCTATAAAAACCTATATCAAATCATCTAAAAGTAGGAAAACAAATTTTATTGACTATCAAAGAAAGAATTTGGAGTTTTAAGTTGGATATCATGTCTTTTTAAAATTATATTCATGGAAGGGTATCATAAGGTTTGGTAAGAAATGAAAACTGATCCCTAGGTACAATGGACTATTTTAAATTCTAAAAGGAATTATAGTTATATATTACTAGTTAACAATGACTCTAAGTCACTCCAAAGTTCATGATGTGTTCCATATATCATTGTTAAAGAAGTATATCACAGACCCAATGCATGTACTCACCTATAAAGAAATAGATTTAGAGCCTCACTTGTCTTACTATGAATAACCTATCAAGATTATTGACACAAGAGAGAAAGTATTGATAAATCAAATGACTCAAATGGTAAAGTTTCTTTGATGAAACCATAAAATAGAAGAATCAACGTGGGAACGAGAGGATGCTATGAATAAGAACCACCCAAATCTGTTTAGAAGATAATATTTATGAAAAAAATATAGAATGAAATTTCCAAAGGATGGAAAAATATAACACCCTAATTTTTTATGGTATGTATATTCTTAAATACAATCAATTCATTTGATATCTTACAGTGCATAGAACACCGAGCTTAAATAAATACTGATATACTATTAAATATTATTATAACTATTGAAATAGTAATGTGACCATTAGGAATAGAAAACTTGAAAATAGAATAGTTACCTCACCTATGATAGTATAAATAAAATTTAGTTATCTTATGAATGGAAATATGAAATATTTATATCATATAATAAGTAAATAAATATATTAAAAATGATAAATTAAGTGTTTGTGTTATTATGAAATGTAAATATAAATTTACAATTTTATAATTAATATTATAATTTAAAATAAAGTTTATTTTCATAAAATAGATTCAAAAATTAATATTTATTTTTCTTATAACTATAAGATAATTTTATGAGACCTTACTTAATTTTTAAAAATGTCATAAAATGAGTTATAATTTTAAAATCAGTATTTTTGAATAAATGATGATTTTAAATAAAATTAAATTTCTCATATATATAAAAAAAATAAATGGAGTCTATTTTTGAATTATAGATGTCAAAGAAAATTAGGATTACTTTTTGGTGTTTTTCTAAAATAGTAGAATTTTTAGTGAATAATGAAATATGTTAATTTAAGGTATAAGATAAATACATGAATTATTGAGCCATGGATGATGTATGGATGATGTAAGAACCATTAGTTCAAACTCACATGCACTAGTTACTATACTTAGGAATAATAATAAACACTATTGATACAAAAATAATAAACAAATGAATGAAATATTAAAAAACACCCATCTCCTCCACTATAACTACCACCACTCACCACCTATTCTCTTCACACATCCAAAGCCTTGAAGCTTGTACAATTTATTCCTAATACCAGTCCCAAACTCTCCCCCATGTTCAGATATTTATATTCTCACCCAAAATACCATTTTAATGTTCTTTAAGGTGGTTCTCTGAGAGAAGAATTCAATAGGTAAAACCCCCCTTCGTTCTTGTAACTTTCTTTTAATTTTTTTATTTTCTTTTCCTTTAATTACCTTATATATCCAAAAATGTATGATAACTCAATTATATTATATATACTATAATTTTATTATATTAATGTAATATTCATCATCAAACACCTTCTCCTCTTGCTTTTATTCTAAAAATGAAAACATCATCCGTGATGTGCCAATATACCACCATCATGTATGCTGGATTCTCATTTTCCAGTATCGTTGTCAAGGCTGGTCCTAAAACCATTATTATGGTTAAAATAGATTTTAAAATTTATATTAAAACTTATTTAGTGTTTTTTTAACTATTATATATAAATAATATTAAATAATAATACAAAACTAGTGTGTGATGATCGAAAAAATTCAAAAAAAATCTAAACAGTTATCATTGATGTTTTATCTAAAGATTCATACACATATCTGAAAAAATGAAATATAAGACCATTAAATCTTATGTAATTTCATTAATAACATATAATTTCAATTCTGGATAACTATTATCATTTTATATGATTTTTATAATGTATACGAGCGAACCAATCATGATAACCAAGGAAATGAACAGTCTTGAACGGCAAAATTGAATATTATAACTCATAAAAAAGGCTGTAAATGAAGTTAATAAAACTATAATAAATAAATTTAATTTTTAAAAGGTCCTAAATTAAATTATTAATGAATATAACTTCATTATCCAGGACATTAAATGCATGTAAATAACACTTTCGGACATAGGGTATGGGATTCTCTCTGAACCCCTATTTTTTCCTTTGGGTTACACTATATCTCTCTTTACCCCAATGTAATTATTAATTATTTTTAAAGAATTATTCTAAATTTTTGTTATATTTTCCAAAATAATTTATCTAGATTTTTCTATTCTTCTTTTAGGGGTAAATTCATGATTTTATATGGTTCTCTTCTCAATTCCTCCCGATAAGCAAGCCTAATTAAAGAGAACTTCCCAATTTCTTACCCATTTTAAAGTAACATCCAAAATATGTTTTTAATAACCCCGTTATTATTATAAAATAAATAATTTTATTATGAAAATATATCTTGTTTCATTTCTTATTTTATATAAAAGATTATTTATTTTTCTTATTTAAATACTCTTTAATATTTTCCTTAAACTGCACTAAAATGTTTCAATTATAATCTTTCTTAAAAACGATTTTTACATTTTTTCACTTAATTTCGACATAATTTATGATAATATATTCCTATTTTATTTTATTAATGTCCAATTATGATTTAAATATATTCTTTCATAGATATCATTATGATATTCTCTATAGTTTTTCCTTATTCACCACTTTTTCCTTGTGTGTGGTGTTTGTGTACTTCCCTTTTATTTATGTACATCATTCATTGAAGATTTCATTAAATATAAATGTTTATTTTATTATGGATATTATTATTTTCTTATTTTCACACCATTTTTACATACAATGTTTTATTTTAATGTTGTTTTTAACTAAGGTAATATTGATAAATCCTTATTTTCCACTCAATACAGAAATTTTGATAATTAATATTATTTAGGAATTAAATATATGTATGAATAATGATTTTGAATTATAGTGATGGGTGGGTATTGGTTATAGATATACCCTTGATTCATTGACAGGTCGCGTGAGAAAAAATCATTAGCGACGAACCCTTTGTGTTTGTCTCCAAGTAGAATTAGATGAGTTTCTACCCAAAAACATAAATTTTCTTGACGGTGTAATGGTTCTTGTTCTAGATTCTTGACATATGATAAATAATCATTTTCTTAATTCAGTATTTTATTATTACTTCTATGAGATTTTCACTATGATAAAATCTATGGTTGCATTTTTATTATCAGTGTATTGATGGCATGTGTTCTTCAGATTATTTACCTTTCCATAATGACTATAACTTATTTACTTCAATACACTTATTATTATTTTACATAAACCTTATTGATTATTTTATCTCACCATTTTATTTGTTTTCTTTCCCTATTTTATGGAGATGAAATATTTGAATATGTTTTATGGAAGGATTTTATTTTCATTTGTTATGTTCTATGTTTAATTACCAGTTTAATAAGGGAACCATGTATGTATCTAGTTCTTTAAGACTACTAAATTTATCGATCCTTAAAGATGTGATCTATTGTATTTATGCCTTTGTAATAAAACTTCCACCAACTCTTGGATACAAGGGTTGGGGTTGTTATAAAAATTGAGTCATTAAATTGACTCATCATTCCTGTAAATATTAAATGAACCTTGAATATTAAAAAAGATTCATTCATTAAATATTTTCTTATTTATTAACTTAATATCTTGTGAATAATTTTAAGAAATAAATTCAACACAAATTATTATTAACTCTAATAATAAGAATTTATTTACTCATTGGTGATCTTTTATTCTCAGACATATCTTGAACCCCATGGTGAGGCTCTCTATTTCCTAAACTCTAATTAATTTTAATATTCCAGACTTTTCAATACTCTAAGTGTGTGAACCTTTAGACGCTTATCTCAATAGTAGTGAATATTTTTCATAGTCCAGGAGTGAAGTATAGAAATCCATCAAGGCCCCTAAGTATATATAAGAAAAATTCATATAAATGATAACCTTTCATATGAACACATGTCGTGTAATATAGTCTCTTTGTCTCATGATATATCAAAAAGTAGGACAAAGAATTTGTTTCATTATCCTTTGTTACTTTATTATTCATCAATCTTACTGGATGATTGTACCTTATTATACAATGGCCACAGATTTAGTGAAGGTGCTAACATCATAATCAATTAGGCCTAAGATATTAATTCCTTTTATAAGCACTAAATAATGTCTTTATTATTCAATCAATTTCATACCATCAATGTCGCACACAATTCAAGATACCTCATCATGAAAAAAATTACATGTTTTTCATGTTACATCAAATTATGTAATCAAATAGTATACACTGATAATAATCTAAACTCTGGAGACCATTACACATTTTTGTAGATAGGAACTACCAATGACACCTGAAACATGTGGTGTTACTATTGGCGGGTCAGTCCTCATTATCTCATCAACTTGAGATCAATATGTATGTACTTCATGAGAATAACTCTCAATGATTATGTTCCCTCAAAACCTGATGGTCACACATTATTTGTGTCATGTGAATATAATGTATCTGAACCATAAGAAATAACTTTAATATTACTATCATGGTATCTATAGGTTCTCATTATAACATGGGAACTTCAATAACCATTTTATATGATAATTAATCTGAAGAAATTACCATATAAATAGTGTATATAGAAATATCAGCACTATTAGGGTAAAAATAAATCATGCTTAACTATATGTATAAATAATATGTTAATTGGAATGTAATATTAACGTTGGGTCTTGGGCACCCACTTTTACAACACTCTCACATACACTAGATCCAAAATTCTAAATATCCTTTCTAACTCTCACATAATAAGATCATTATTCTTCTTAGATATGGCTTTAGTCATCGGGCCTACCATGTATCTATTATATGACTACTCTTTTATTTATGGGTTCACCTCTTGGGTACGAATCCCCAATAGATGATATCCTAGAGTAAATTCGTTTTTTATACTTTCAAAATTTAAATCTTTAATAGTACCAATAGTAGTATTATAATAATTTATATAATGATAAAACATTAATTACTATATGATATTCTAAGAATTTGAAGAAAAAAATTGTGAATTGTACATCGCTTCTTCAGGTGTATCAGAATCCACAATTCACTCGGTATTTTTAGATACAACTACCACTAACTTGAATGAGCTTCTTCTTATCATTACCTTTTCTTAACTATGATATTATATCAAAATGAATACTAGTTTTTTACCCATTAAAACTAGTTTCCCTTCCTCTCAAAGTACCAGGAACACATCTCTTTTACTCTCTCATTTATAATTGGATAGTTCTAACTACTTCTTATGCATTTTTCAGGAATTATACTGATATTTTCCTACCATAAACGATATGTGGTCAATTTCACATCTAGTACATATAATGGATTATTCTATTTATCCATAAAAGCAGTGTATGGAATTATAATCACCACATTAATCTCATCCAATTTATCATACATATGTTCTTAGAGAGATTTATGTCATTTGAAATTAGTAACAATTATCGATCAAATTGTTTCAACTTGTATTTATAAATAATTTATCTACATATGTACTTTAACTTTGTAAATGTAACCCAATAGATCTACCTTAGTATATCTCATTCCCTAGAACTTGGGTCGGTACTTAAAGTCTGTCTCTGGAGAGTTACTTTCATTGTGGTCTTAACTAACTATGATACCAGTATATTATTTCCATATATTATCAGATATTTATTATTTATAAAATAGTTTTACTCCCATTAACCTCTTGTATAGACATGAAAACAATTCATTCCAAATGAAAATTCTATGATCTTGTTGCTTTAATCTAAAATTGGACTTCAATAATTTTCACCCCTTATTGGAATTATATAGTGTCACCAAATAATTATGGTTGTATCATAGAGAAACTTTCCAAGAAAGATGGTTTTGATATCCAATTCCAAATAAAATGATCATAGAAAGTAGCTATGATAAGTATAATTCTAATGGATTTAGATATGATGATTGGAATAACCAATTGATCCATATTGGTACCAAACTTGTACCACACTTGCACCACACATGTATAGTATCTCTTAAATACTCACCAATGGATTTACATTAATTGAAGAAACTACCAAAATACATAATTGATTTTGGTATATGGAATCGATTCCCTGAATTTATATAAACTTGTTAATGATAGCTAATTTTCATTTACAGATTCCTTATAAGATCCATCATTCTAAATGAATATTGTATCACCCACCATGGTGAATATAAAACCACCAATATGGTTTAATTATTCTTACATAGTATAGGGCTCTAGAATATTCCTTTTAAACAAGCTATTGTGTAACTTGTTCCTATTCCCACTACCTATGAATCTACACCCTTGACTTAACCCAAATTTATCTTTCTCCCACTATCTAAAATAGAGAGTGCTCCCTATTATAGAAATATAGTCTACACTTGACCATAATTTTAATATCTCAGAGATTTTTATAATATCATTATGTATTTTTAGGGTAAATACCTAAAATTCACAATGTATTATTCTTGATGTATGTTTGTTTATTAACTTAGCTGTAACAAACTCTTTGGATCTAAACACATATTATTATGAAATTATGGATTTATTTTCATATTATAACTCATATGATATCTATTTTTCATGATAGTTGGATTATTGTTATGGGATAACACCACTATTAACAAGTCATGTATATAAAAATAATGGAAGTATCACCAATGAATATGAATTATAACATTGATTGTCCTTTTACTTACATCATGAATATGATGTGTATAAGAAAATTTTTATTTAGGAATCACTCTATACTACATTTTATTGAACAACTTTTTCATGTATTACTCAATATAAATATTCCTTACTAACATCATAGATTTGATATGTATAGGGAAATTTGAGTTTAGGAATAAATTCACTCTACATTTTCATGATCATTGAATTTTTGGTCATTATATTCTTTGGACCATGGACACAAATAAACATATATATTCTAACCATGAATATTACACACTTCACTTTTATATTCCTTAATACCTTTATTGGAATATTATAAAGTATATAATTTTACCACTAACTTAACCTTGAAATATTTCATGCTCTCTAACAGAATAAATTTTGAATGATTTGTGTCCTACCATTATTTCTAAAGGTTTATTTATCTAAATATAAGAAAGTAAATGTGTTGATAATACCTAAGGTCTTTAGATCATATTCTAAAACCATAATGGGTATATAATTGAAAACTACTTAGTCTTACTAGATAAATAATTTTCTTTCCAAAACTGGGTATGTCTAAGACTTAAAATTTATATTCATCAGTTACTAATAAGGATTTAAGCATTACTAAACTATTAGTTGAGTATTAGACAACACAAAAAATATTCATTCCAAAAATGAAATAATTACATCCAATTTATAATATCCACATGAGATCAATGTTTTGGTAATACTCAATAAAATTTCAACTAGAATCATTAATCTTGGAAATAAGAAGTTTTGTACATCTCACTACTGACTTAGGAATCACACTTTCTCAACCACTTAGTGAAATCACCTTAATTATTTTAATTTTTATTTTATTCCATGGTTACTATATTTAAACATGAATATTTGGTAGGAATATTTTATTTAATACCCAATAATTATTACATAAAAACACATATAATTATGAATATACACTAAGTGGAAGATTCTTTTTGATTTTACTTAAATTCACTATATTTTATCTTCCATTGATTTATCTCACAATGTTAAAAGAAAATAGAATCTTGTATAAATATTAGCCTCTTTTCATTGAAGGATGTTATGAAGTTTCCTTTAGTATCATACTTTCCATTGGACTTTTTTTATTTGTATTTCAACTTTTTCACAATTGGAACTAAAGATAATGCTTCTTCAGGTTATTATTTTCACGAAAACTCTTTCCTAAAAGGTGATGAAGAATTTTATAAATACTTTTCATTTTAATCCCAAAATAAACTGAATTAATTGGGTGATAAAGTTATAAGAATGGGATTTATTGAAAATATTGGTCTTATCATTCAATTTACACATATTTAATTTAATCATTTCCCCATTCATATCTCGTTTCACCTTCTCCTCATAGACTTATCAGATATGCGACAACATGTGAAATCATTCATGTATTTATTTTTTTCAAAACTAATTGGAAATTGATGGTATCATTATGATTTAAACAAAAAATTCATCATACATAAGTACCATGTAAGCTTCTTTTTCACCCTCACTCCCTGAGGTATCTTAATAAGAATTGGGGACTCCAACACATATAATTTCTTATATCATGGTACTTGGTACAAGTCCATGTACTACTCTTGGAAATTAATGTTATTGTGGACATGTTATTTGTAAAAAATTAATAATAATTTATATATGGTATTATATTCAATTTTCTGCAAATATAAATACAAGAATATTATTACTTTATCATTATTACCAATTACTCATTACTGATTAATTATATCATTAGATTTCCCCCACTATTTTATTGAACCCTAGTGTCCCTCACTAATAGATTTGAAATACCCAAATTTTTTAGTATTCTAGTGGAAAAGGTCCCTAAAATATCTCCTCATAATCCAAGATATGGATACACAACTATTTATAGAGTATCAAGATAGGTATTTTACTGGCCAACCACATTAACCTGCATCTCCTTGAAATATTAAGTGAGGTCCCATATTATAAAATTCATTAACATGGTTTACTCAACTCTTTTACTCTAAATTGAAAACAAAATATCTATGGATACTTATTTTCTAAAATATTTAGTTATGTCGACCCATCACTTTCATAAGGCCTTCCCAGTAGTATGAGACACCCTCAACTATGGAAGACAAACACCTTATACACCCAATTTTGTTCAAATTTAAGAGACAAAAATAATTGCAACTTATTATTACTTTGATGTTTATTATTATTTCTTGATGAATGTATTCATTTTATTTTAGATATGAACATACTATGTGATACCACTCACAAGTTGACCAAGCATTAAATAGAAAATAGTTATCAAGCTTGTTCATTTTATCTATGGATTATTTTCTATAATTCTATGTGATCACATATGCATGAAAATATAAAATTATAATAATAAAACATGCATAAATAAATAAAATAAATGATTTATCATGATAATTTATAACTATTTGATCCATTGATCATAAATGGATCAATTGAGACCCTATGGGTAATTACCTGAGTCATTTCTAACTCATGTTGTAGCACTGACCCTACTCAATGTACTTACGTCTAGTCTAGAATCTTGCCTCACATCGATGTGTTCCTTGTCTTTGTTCACTTTTTTCATAATATAAAAATACTCACCTGCTGGTGAGGGGGTCTCAGGAATGTGTAATACATATGAAATACTGATCTTGAGGACACAGATGCCCTTATACATATAATGAGGAGGATAGACATTGCATATATCATCTAATTAATTAGTTAATTACTATAAATATCAATTATATGTAATAATTAATTAATTGAAAAAACCTAGATATACATTGGTTGATCACCACCCATGATCAGCCGACATGTAGATTAAATTCATAATAAAAATTAAATTTCTGTTAAATTTATGTCAATAGAAATTAAATTAATTAAAATAATTATTTTTAATTTTATTTCAATTAATATATGAAACTCAATCCAAAATTAAATTATATTTTATTCGATAATTTTAAAAAAAAAATCTTGGGCCTCTGAGTGGATCGGAATAGGCTGTATATATTGAGAAAGTATTAACTCAACCATTCTTGGTCATAGTTTGTTTGGAAGGAGGCACCCCATGAATTACACACGGGTATGAGGATATGGGTATAGTGTATGACAGCAGTTAGTGGGCAGGGTGTGAGCACAGAGGGAGGCCAGAGAGCCTAACTAATCGTGGAGGCAGGCCAAAGAGTCTAGTTTAGTGTGATAGAAGGGGGAAGATCCAACAAGTATGGTTGGTGTGATGGGCCACTTTAGAAGGTAGACCAGAAACAATGACCATGGTGGAGGGAGTAGTGTCTATGATGGTTGTGTTAAAGGGGGTCAGTGGTGGTACCACCCCAAGTTAAAAAAATTATATTTCTATTTTTATTTTTCTGCTTGACCTGGAACCACCCCACTTTATATACCTTTTAAATAAATAGATTTTTTTTATGTTCTCTACTCCATTCTCCCTCACCCTATTATTATTATTATTTATTTTTTCAATTTCTAAAAGTCTATGCAATTAATATTTTTATAAAAATATTATTATAATTAAAATTCTACAATTTTGTGGAAATCATTCTATCCAAATTAAATAATCCTCGACCATAAAAACTGTTCTAGCCAGTGTAATTTTAGTTAGAGTCCATAGAATGTTGAAAAATTACACCATAGACACAACCCAGGCTAAATTAAATTTTTTTCCTTGAAATGGACCCACAAAAAATTGATCTATCTTTTGATCATTTCATGGCCATATATCGATCATTCGATATTGTTTTATATCATAGTCTGTGGTGATAGGAACATAATTATTCCCTCTTTTTGAATTTAATGAAAAAATAATTTTTATTGTCTTAAAATTTCACAAGATCATAACCCCTCTTTGATACCAATTGATGGCACTAGGGTGTGAAATATAAGAATATGGGCCTCAGAATTAAAAATTTTATCACCAAATTAATGTAATGATGTCTTTTATGATGATATGAAGGTAGGTACAAAAGATAAGGATCTCGCATGAAGTGTTTAAGTACAAAATTTATATTTAATAACTACTTCAGTCAATTTAAAGGTGGGTTCGACAACCACTCATCATCAAAAACTTTTTCTTAAAGGAACCGAAGTTGGAACCATCTAGATCATCTGTACATGCTTCAAAATTCTATTGGAACATCAATAATCACAATTAGTGTGCTGACATATATATTTTATGAATCCTTCAACATCCCAGTGATCACTGCTACATTGATCCTTCAATCCATGAAGGAGAACTTGGATCGATTACTGGAATCATGAGCCTCTTTATCTAGGATGTGGAAGTGCAAAGATATAGGCCATCCAAATTTTGTAATGAATAGTACTAAAAATGATATACAATTATTCATTATATAATGAAATATATAATCCTCATAATTCGCTCTATGGTCCATAAAAATTTATTACCCACTACATTAGTCATAAAAAAAATATTATGACTAGCTTATTGTGTCATAAATATCATTTGTATTTTTATCACATACATATAATATAATAAATATTTTATATGATGAAATGGAGTCATTAAATCAAATCTTTATTCCCACAAATATTAAATGAACATTGAATATTTAAATGATATTCATTCATTAAATATTTACCCATGTATTCACATAATATCTTGTGAATAATTTTAATTAATAAAATAAATACCAATTATTTTAAAGTAAAATAATATGAATTTAATTATTCATTGGCGATCTTTTATTATCATACATCTATCAGACCCCGTAGTGGGGTCCACCATATCATAAACTCATATTAATTAGAATAGGAAAAAAATTTGAATATGAAAAATGCGTTACCCTCTAGGACCTTATCTCGATTGGAGTGAATAATGTTGACAAACTAGGAGTGAAGTCTAGAAACCCATCAATACCCCTAAGGAGATAAGGAAATTCATAACAATGACAACCTTTCCTACAAACACGTGTTATTTAATATAATCTATTTTTTGTGATGTCTTATAAAGTAGGATTCCCACTTTATGTCATCATCATTTCTTTAATTATTATTCATTGAGTTTACTGGATGGACATACCTTATTATACCATGGAAATAGATTTAGTAAAGGTACTACCATATTGATCAACAAGGCATGAGATATTACTTCCTTTGGGAAGAAACAAATTCTATTTTTACTATTCAATCAATGTCATACCACCAATGATGCACCCAATGCAAGCTAACTCACCATGAAATTAATTCCATTGCTTTTTTGCATCAAATTATGTAATCAAATAGTATACACTGATAATAATATCAAGTCAAGAGACCATTATACATGTTTATAGATAGGAACTACCAATGAAAACTGAAATATGTGGTGTCTCTATTGGTGTTTTGGTTCTTCTGATCTCATCAACTAAATATCACTAAGTGAGAACTTCATGAGAGGAAGTCTCAATGCTTATGATCCCCCATCACCTAATAGTCCCACGTCATCTATGTTTTATCAATATGATATATCTGGACCATAAGACAGAAGTTTAAGATTACTGTCATGGTATCTCTAGGTTCATATTATATCTTGGGAGCTACTATAACTTTTTGATACAATAAGTAATCTATGTAAATTTACATATAAATAGTGGATACATAAATATCATCACTATTATGGTAAAAATACATCATGCATAACTCTCTATATCCATGATATGGTAATCGAAAAGTACTATTCATGTTAGGTCTAGGGAACCAATTTTTATGACATACACTATAATAAACCTTCATATTCCTTCTTATACAACACATATCCATTAGGGAAATAATTTTTCTTTTTATACCCCAATATGATTGGTCATGATATGTTTTGTCTCATAATTGGAATATGAAATTGGCTTCTTTCTAGAAGTATTTCTTTTAAATGTCCAAGAAATTTAGTGAAACTTTTGCCACTCCAACCACATATTTATTTCAAGTTAACTAATGTCAACACTAACGATAAAATTTTAAATTTAGTGAAACTTAGGAATATTAGTTTCTCATCATCTCCCTATAGTTTTTTAGCAGTTTTTTTCAATGGTTTCAACACCTACATCATGAATAAATTCTTTAAGATGATCATTTGTCTCATATAGAACATCTTCATCATCATTAGATATTAACTTGTCTATTATTTCACCATACCAAATCCATCATGTATAATTATTAATAAAACCATAGAAAATTAGATGTTACTTTATTTCAATATACCATAATTTACTCATATTGAAACATTTCAGGAATTGATAGAAAATCACACCTTTTTTTATGATTTAATTTATAAAATTAAAAGAAACTAATAACCTTTTTCTCATATTGATGTGTGTTTCTTTATACATTTATCAAATTATTATCCATTAATTACCTAAAAATTCATAGTATAATAGTTTACTATCTTAAAACATATAAATTTTTTAATATATATATAAAAAAATAAAATTAAAACATATAATCATATAAATATATATACATGCATAAATTTTTAACAAATAATTTATATCTTTAAAAAAAATTAAAATGTAAAACAAATCACTATAAGAAAATTAATAAAAAGTAATTATAAATACAAAAACAATTTATAAATGAAAAATAATAGAAGAAAAAAAATATTTTTACCATAAAAATGATAATGAAAATAATATAAATACAAAAAATTATAAATACAAACAGTTACTACCAAAAAAAAATTACAGTAACAACCAATTTATAATCACAAAAAATTTATAACATTAAAAAAAATCTAACTATAAAATTTATAATCGATAATAATATGCATACAAAAAAATGAATTCATGAATGAGATTTATAACTAGAAGATAATTAAATTATCTACCAAATATTTAAAAAAGTAGCTTACAAAATTTAGGGGTCAATAATGTAAAATAATTTTTGAATTTTGATAAACTTTCTTGAAGGTGGTGGTAATAGGGTAAACACAACAAGATTTAAAAGAACAATTTGAAAAATAAAGCAGAAAAAAATAATGAGATTAAACCTTCGAGTGAAGTTATAGTTCAAGTGGATTACAGTTTTTTTGACTAAATGATGTTTAGGATCATGAAATAATGATGAAGGATGGGATAATGAGGTGAAAAAAAAAGTGAAAATAAGTATAATGCTATTTTAATGTAAAGATCAAGCATGATCGGGTTCCATAGAGAGTTTATAAGATGGAGGTTTTAGAGATATTTCATTGAAAAAATGAGTGGATATTTGTGGAAGCTAATAATTTTTAAATTCTTTTAATATAGGTTTTATATAAAACCAACATTAAAATTTCCATGCTTCACTTTTAACATTGGTTTTAAAAATACCGATGGTAAAACTCCATTTCAAAATATTTTTTTTATACTAGTGAATATTCAAAACCACTTTCTATACCCATTTAAGTGGGAACAAAGTTGAAAAAAATAGGAAATGAAAGGATGTTGATTCTAAAGTGTTTTGGAAATTGATTGTAATTATTTCATATATTACAACTTCGAGACCAGACATAGTGTATATTGTTACTATTTATTCTAGTGATCAAAGTGAACCAAAATAATACTATATGTGGATGGGAAAATAATTCATAGATATATTAAAGAAAAATTTATTTCCATTTGAAATATAATAGTATAATAAAGATTGATCTATTTTTTATACAGATGCAGATTGGCCAGGTTGCATCGATGATAGAAGATCCACATCTGGTAAAGTTTTCTTTTGGGGGGAAAGATGTGTGAGTTATAATATAAATAAAAAAAATTAAGGGAATCTCAGCACTATATAATCTGAGTATGTTATTTCTACTCAAGTAGTAACATAATTAATATGGATAAATACACAGTTGGAAGATTTATTGGTTAATGTGAAGTTTCTCATTCTCTTGGGTTGTAATAATCAATGAGATATCAATATCACTAAGAATACAATGAAACATTCTTCATTTAATCACATAAATATTAAATATCATTTTATTAAAGAGTGTGTGGAAATAAATGAACTAAATATGAAGTTTTTATATAAAAAGGATCAAGTAGATGATATATTTAGTAAAATATTCTCAAAGTAAACATTTTGGAAGTTGAGGTTGGTTATGTGTGTTCAAACTCATGCTCTTCAAGGCTAAGGTCTGTGATAAATGTCCCCCCTCATCTTGTATTTGAATACTTTGGTCAAATGGGGATAAAAATATTTAACATAAATATATCCATTGATATTTTATTTACCTATAAATGGAAAACATATATTTAGGGTAGTTTTAAAATGGGTAAGTTGTGATTTCTTCATGTGTGAACTATTTAATGTTCATTTATGTGGATACAAGAACTTTTTCTTTAATGGTTGATTTTTTTTTGTTTGAGATGATGATTTATTAAGTTCTTGAAGATGTTTGGAATGATTATTAATCACTACTTTATGGAAATCATAGTATTTTTTTCAATGATTCTTATTTATTCACCAATATCACTCAGGTAGTCTTAAAATTAATGGATAGTGATTCACTAGTTGAGTTTCAGAGATACATTGAGTCATGTTCCTTGGTTGAAAATAAAATCCAAAGGGGAAATTATTGATAGAAATAGGATTTGAGGTATTTATGATTTGAGAATGTTTTCTTGGTGTTTTATTTAATTTCAATTCACAAATAACTTGACAATTTTGACCCTTTCTTATGAAGTTACTAGATGAAGTAAATCAAATGAATAAAACTGAGTCAAATGGATTGAGGTGATTGAATCAAGTATGGATCAAATTGTTTGTCTACTTTTATTTATATTAATATTGTATAGAGATGAATGGATTGATGTGGAAATATGGAGTATATCAAACTGAGTTATCTGTACAGACAAAATCAGGCAAAGCATTATTGTTAATTATAGTACCAAAAATTATGATTACTAAAAGTTATTATGGTACAAGATGAGGTTGTTCTGGTTGGGAAAAGTTAGATTAGATTGAGATAAGTTTAAAGCCTATGGGATGAACATTAAATGTATATCAAATAGAAAAATATGGATAGAGGATTCCAAGTAGAGGCATCAGAAATAGTTTTCTAAGTCATCAAAAAAAGGGGGTTTGAATGAGGCAATCAGACATAGGTTTTTGAGCAAGGCCATTTGACCGAGTTTTTCATGAAAGGCTATCAAACAGAGGTTTATAAGAAAATTCATCAGATATATTTTTCCTAATGAATTAACTAAAAATATTTTATTGAACAAAGTTCACTAGATAAATAATTATTATATGTACATTGATTAGAGAGAGTTCAACAAAGAAGAGTTAGTGAATCCATTAGATAGAGGGTTAAGGATCTTTTAACCAGAAGAAGTGTTACCGGATAGAGAAGCTCCTATAAAGAAGTATCAGATAATGGTTTGAGGATATTTAAGAATATTTTATAAATACATTCAATGTGATAATGATGATATGTACTTTTAATGTTCTTAGTTATATCCAAGACTAAATGAAATTTTAAATAGTTCATTGATGCCATGATATAAGGAAGTTCTTATAATGCTCGTTTACTCTGATTTACTTAAAGGTTTGAAGGAGGTAAACTAGAGAAATATTTGAGTAGTATATTCAAATATTTATTGGGAATATTAAATTTTATGTATTCACTCCTCCCTTGATTTTTGTAGAATTGATCCCTGTATAAGGGGGAGCAGGTGTGTTGAGATTTTTATTGATGTTATGATTATTGTTGAAGAAGTGAGGTGCCATCTAAAAATATTGAGAGTGTTTTAATTTTGATTAATGTACCAAATAGAGAATTATATGATAGAGGGATACCATCCATAGTGGTATTATATGGAAGGTATTGGACATAGAGTATCAAATGTACAGGTTATCAGACCTAGGGTAACAAATAAACTAGTTGTGAGACCTAGGGTAAAGGATGAACATCTACCAGATGGTGAAGTTCTTTCTTGCTTACATATAAGAAAGTGAAGAGGTGGAATATGAACTTTTCGTAAGGAAAGTGTGAATAAATTTAAAGCATCATATTGAAAACATATTGAATCCTATTGATGAAGTTTCCTTTTGTTATTTCCAAAAAAATCCCATATTATTTGTGTGAAGAGCATATGCACTGTCAAGGGAATATAGTGACGTGAAAGGGATATATATTCTTTTCTTGATTAAAACCACAAAGTAATATTTTATATTGGATGTGTTGTCTTGGATTATTTCTAAACCATTACAAGGAATAGCTACTCTTATTGAGCAGTTAAACTTTTAATTTTTTGTGCTCATGTGTTTGTGGTTGTTTTTCACCAGATTCAATTATATCTAACTATAGGTGATGATTATTTCATTCCATAAAACACTAAAATATAAGATCACTGATTCAACCACCAGTGATCACAAACATCCCAACTATCCCTTTCAGTTAGTAAAATGGGTTGTTGATGAATCATCTTTAGGGTAGAACTATGACTTTCTAATCTACACTAGCACAAAGTGAAGAGTATCCCTTAAATAAAATTTAGAAATGAGAGAGTAATAAAAGGATTTTTTTTGTATCAAACCAATAAAATTTATTTCATTATTATTGGAGGATTTTAGGGGAATATCAATTTATAATAATTATTGGAGTGATTGAGAATGGTTGGAATTAATTTTCTCATATAATAGGGACTTCAATTTATAGGAATGAAATCACCTATTGAGATAAGAAATAGCACTTATTAGAATTAGGTTTATACATTTCCTATAAAGGCATGTAGTTTTCATATTTATTCCTTTGCATAAAATAACAAAAACTTGAGTAAGTGGAAAAGATCACACCTACTAGATAATGGACATATCCCCTCTAAAATAAACATGTCCATTATAACCCATTTTATAATATTCAGTTCCAATAATTCCATTACCATTTAAAAAAATAAAACATAAAAAATTAAATATTTTAAAAATATTAAAAATATTAAAAATCCAACACATTCATCCCAAATGGTGGATATTAGGCCCATTGATCAAGAAGCCTATTATAATAGCATGTAAATAGTTAAAAAATTATTGAAGATGCTATGATTGAGCATTCCCATATAGATAATAAAATTTTGGTTATGGGATTTGAAATCACAATGTAGTAAAATTTAATTTTAATTAAAAATTTTAAAAAAAATTGATTTCAATATTTTTAGATTCAATCTAATTACTATATATCTAACCCATTGATTTATAATAGTGATGGAAAAGGTTCGGGTACCCATGAAAATTTAGGTACATAAACCCAAACCTGATTAATAAAGCTAAAAAAGGACTCTGTCAGAACTAAAAAGTACTAAAATCTAAGAAATATTAAAAGAACATGGACCTTATCAGTGCTAGAAAAATAAATCATAAAGGACCCCTTTATCGTTGCTTTATTTTTAACAATGATAAAATATCCCTTTATTAACATATTTTTTAGCACTAATAAAGGCCACCCTTTATTAGCACTTTCTTTTTAAACTGATAAAGGGAGCCTTTATTAGCTCTTTTTCTAATGCTGATAAAGGGTTCCTTTATTAATGATTTTTATAACATAAATAAAGAGTTTCTTTATCAGTTCTTTCATTAGAACAGATAAAGGGGGACTTTATCAGTTCATTCTCTAGAGCTGATAAAGGGGTTATTTATCATCAACTTTTCTAAAACTGATAAATTCCATATTAACTATAGTAGAGATGAAAACCTACACTATCCCTATAATAAAAAAACCAAATTATAAAACATAAATATATTACAATAAAAATATACATAAAACTGGATTAGAATAAAAATATTACATGACTCCATCATTTCCAGTAAAATTTTATATACAAAATATTTACATCAATGTAATGTTTACAAGTAATAAAATAAAAAATTACAACCCATATACAAAATAAAAACCCTTAGAGAAGAGATTTTCTAATGATCATTCAACCTAAAAAATATTGTACCTGTAATAAACCCAAAGTTTATTTTAGAAAAATTACACAAAAAATGGAAAATTTTAAATTTAAATTTTATATTATCTATATATGAAAATTTATATTGAAAACACACTCTTTGGGTCATACCAACCATATTATGTGTCAGATTGATTTGCGGTCAAATCTTATACATCACAAATGAAATATGGATAGTTGAACTAATGTTTAAAAATAATTTGCACTTTTTTTCTCAGTTTTGGATATTTTTCATGTGTTCTAAACTAAAATGAAACTTCAAAATTGAAAACACACACTTTGAATCCTATCTTCCTCATCATATTATGGACTGACATGCAATCGGTTCCTTCATGTCAAAAATTAGTTTTGGACCATTTTCTTATATTTTGAAAAACAATTTAAGCTCTGGTGCTTAGTTTTAGCTCTTTGATACATGTTTTAAACTTAAATGACACATTTATAATGAAAACATACACTCTGAGTCATACCTACCACATTTTTTGTTAGATTGACATGTGGTCAATTCTTATAAATAAGAAATTAATTATGGATCATTTTCCTATAGTTTTAAAACAATATAATCTAGTTTTATTAGTTTTATATATTGACATGAGTTTTAGATTAAAATGAAACTTTTTTATTGAAAATGAACACTTACAATCATACTAGAAATATCTTGTGTTGCATTTATGTGAAGTTTATTACTACACATTAAAATGAATTATAGATCAGTTTAATGAATTTAGAAAACAATATGAGCTTGTTTTATCGGTTTTCTATTTCTGATGCGTATTTTAAACTTAAATGGTACTTCTATATTGAAAACATGCACTTAAATTCATACATACCACATAATATTTGGATTTATGTGTAGTTGATTCATTCACATCACAATTTAATTATGCATTTTTTTTCTAAAGTTTGAAAATAATTTGATATGATTTTCTATGTTTTCGCTAGTGACACATGTTTTAAACTAAAATAATACCTTCATAATGAGGACACAAACTTTGAGAAATACTAGCCACATCATGTGTCGGTTTGATGTGTGATCAATTCCTTCATGTCAAAAATGAATTATGGATTATTTTTTTAAAGTTTCAAAAAAATATGATCTCTTTTTCTCAGTTTTGGCTAGTGATGGATGTTTTAAATTAAAATAACTCTTCAATATTTAAAACATGTACTTTGAGTCATACCGGCCACATCCTATGTTAGATTGATATGTGGTATATTCTTTCACATCATAAATGAATTGTGGATCATTTTTTAAATTTTGAAAATAATCTAAGTGTGTTTTCTTAGTTTATTATCATGTTGTGTGTTTTAAACTAGAATGAAACTTTTATATTGAAAACATACGATTTGATTCATACTAGACACATTATGTGTCAGATTGATGGGTGTGTGATTCCTTCACATTAAAAATGAATTCTGGGTCATTTTCATAAATGTTGAAAATAATATGATGTTGTTTTATTAGTTTTGGAAAGAGATGTGTGTTTTAAACTAAAATATCATTTCTATATTGAAAACATGTACTTTGAGTTATAACATCCACATCACATGTTAGATTTATTTGCGGTAAATTACTTCATGTTATAAATGAGTTATGGATTTTTTTCCTAATTTTTCAAAATAATATAATATTTTTTTCTTGGTTTTGTCTAGTGATGTGCATTTTAAACTAAAATTGCAATTTTTTATTAAAAATGTGCACTTTGAATCATACCGACCACATCATTCATTAGACTGATGTGTGATCTTTTACTTCACATAAAAAATGAATTATAGATCATTTTCTTATAGTTTGAATGTAATTAGAGATCATTTTTTTAGTTTTGGATATGTGACTAACATTTTAAACTGAAATGAAACTTTTATATTGAAAACACACACTTTGAGTCATATCAGCCACATAATGTGCCAGATTGATGTGTGGTTAATTCCTTCACATCACAAATAAATTATGAATCATTTTCATAAATTTTGAAAATAATTTGATCTTGTTTTATTATTTTTGGCTATGTGATGTGTGTTTTGAACTAAAATGACACTTTTATATTGAAAACATGCACTTCTAGTTATACCAGACACAAGGTATGTATTATTTATGTGTGGTAAATTATTATATGTCAAAAATGAATTAAAAATAATTTTCATAATGTTTGAAAACAATATTAACTATTTTTATCAGTTTTAGCTATGGGATGTGCATTTTAAACTAAAATTGTACTTCAATATTCAAAACATGCACTTCAACACATACTGCCCACACAGTGTATTGGATTAGCATGTGTTCAATTCCTAAATGTCATAAGTAAATTATTTATCACTTTCCTAATATTTGAAAATAATATTATTTCTTTTTCTTAGTTTTGCCTATATGATTCATGCTTTAAATTAAAATGACACTTTATATTGACGACATGCACTTCGAGTCATATCGGCGACATCATGTGTCAGATTGATATCCAGTAAAATCATATATGTCACAAATTAACTACGAATTATTATCAAAAACTTCAAAAATAATCTGATATTTTTTCTCATTTTGGCCACATTAATATCATTTTAAATTAAAATGACTCTTATATATTTAAATATGCACTTAAGGTCATACCAACCACATCATGTATCAGATTGATGTGTGGTGAATTCCTACACATCACAAATTAATTATGGATTGTTAACTAAATTTTAAAATTAATCCAATAAAATTTATTTAATTTTGGCTATGTGATGTGTATTTTAAACTAAAATGCAACTTTTATATTGAAAACATTCACTTTGAGTATATCCGAATACATAGTATGTTAGATTAATGTGTGTTTGATTATTACTTGTTAAAAATTATTTTTGAATCATTTTACTAAATTATCAAAACAATATGATTGTGGTTTATTAGTATTGAGTATATCACATGTGTTTTGAACTAAAATATCAATTTTAAACTAAAATCTTACACTTAAAGTCTTATCGGGAACATCATGTATCAGATTGAGGTTTGTTTTATTCTTTACCATAAAAGATGACTTATGAATCATTATCATAAAGTATCATAACAATATGAATTTTTTTCTCGATTTTGAGTATGTGATGTGTGTTTTGAACTAAAATGTAAAATTTAAAAATACACTTTAAGTCATATTGGAAACATTATGTATCAGATTGAGGTGTATTTGATTCTTACATGTCACAAAATAATTATGAATCATTTTCCTAAAGTATCAAAACAATATTAATTCCTTTTCTTTGTTTTGAGTATGTGATGTGTGATTTTAACTAAGATATCAATGTTAACATTGAAACATACACTTCATGTTTAATCAGGTATACCATATATCATATCGTGCTGTGGTTGATTTCCTACAAATCACATCACACCATGTTTCTAACTTTTTTCAGACAATTTAAGATAAAGTATAAATTCCCAAAAAGATCTATGAAAATTAAATAAATAAGTATCGGATAAAATTCATAAGGAAATTAATAAAAAAATAGTAGATAAAATATTGAAAAAATTAGTTAAATAAGTAGTAGGAAGTCACTTTTCAGTATGTTTGTATGTATTATGAAAAAATTTACAAATCTAAATTATATTAATTTTCATCCTTGAAGTTTGAATTCTCATGAGCATGAGCATATTTAGACACGTAACTAACTCTACCAGAATTAGTAGAGGGTAATCCTCCATTACACTCATCCTTGAGAAACAAGTCTAAAAAAGTATCTAAGCATTTCAAAACTGATATTTCACATACCAAATGTATCTTTAAGGTCATAAACTATACTAGATCACAATCATATTGGTAATCACCTCAACTTGATGTTAGAAAAAATTCTGACACCATGTAATCTATCAAATCATCTCAAAACGAATTTACTTATTTATTTGAGTACATAGAATGTTGGAAATATTGGTAGTACTCAGAAAATATTAAAAAATAAAATAATAAAAAATATTTTAAATTAAATTGTAATTACCTTTGGAAAATACCTATTCATGGATGCTAATATTTTCATGGTATATTATATATTTCATAAATTTTCAAACTTAATATGTATAATCATTATCATTATACTACTTTGGACACTACAAAAAAAATTGTAAAAAATAAGAAAATGGTTTTCAGATATGTTTTGATAGTTAAATATCACTATATATACCTTAATCTATATCGATTTGAATAAATTCTTAGGTTCCTTATATTCAATCACCAGCCACATACCATGATTTTTCTTATATTTATAGATCACCCTATCATAAAAAATCATTATTAAAACCCAAACTGAAACATATAATATGTTTTTTATCTAGAAAATATTGATTACAATGAATTAAAATTTCACAATAAATATCATTTGTGGTTAGTTTGATGGAAATACATGTTTTTTGGTCCAAAAACATTTAGGGTATCCAAATTGATTATCCTGAGCATCCACTACTTCTTAAAAAACAAAAAATAAATGAAAAAAAAAATATATTTTTTATGATTATATTGTAGAAATTTACCCCTATATTGTAGGAATCAAGAAGACTCGATCGCATATTATTTTCTCTTCAAACACCTCCCTTAGTTAATCTTTTTTCTTAACAATTTATGTCATTTCTGATAAAAAAAATTATAAATGATAGAGGGATTAATGATTCCAAATATTACTTCACATGGTTTACCATTTATATAGTAATAATACATATTCTTATAGAAAATATGAATAGTTACCAGTTATAATGAACATAGTAGATCAATTTTTTGACAAAAATATTATGAAAATTTACCTCATGTATGTATTCACAACTGAGACTCCCAACCATTAAAACTTAATAATATCATTTATACTCTCCAAAATAACCACATCTGTAATGAAATATCCAAATATTTCTTCTTCATATTCAAAATAGCACATATTACCATATTTTAATGTTGTATCCACATTAACTTGTAATGTTAATAAATGCGATAGTGGAATAATCTTGGTTAAGGTACTCTCATAAGGTCATTTTAATATCTTCAATTTTCATTTGAAAAAAATGTTAAGGACATACCTCATGTTTCTTTATAAGATTATACATTTATTCTGTGAATGTTGCAGTAGTATTATTGGTCATGGTAACATCCTAATCATTAAGTCGAACAAGAAAATCATCACTCGGCTCATGAGATACTTCAATCCCTTCTATCATGTGATCTTTTGGTAGTTGTTTATTGTGTAGAATGTCTCTTGGTATATTATATATTATACCCCTCACAACAAGGTGATGCATGGGTTTTGATAGATATATATCACATACAAATTCACCCTACAAAATTTTAGTAATATAAAATTATCAAAAGTTTTTTTATTCACATTTAATAGAAATATTAATGTAAAAATCAATTACCTTGGTTAAGAAAAGAAGTTAAGGGGAATTTATAACCTCAAAGATAGTGTGGGAGTTTTTGCTCTTAATGTACTAATTTTTGTTCCACTACTAGTTTTCATTGATTATTTATCATATATATGTCTTCAAAACTAGACCAGACAATAATATATTTCAAAGCATCTTGTACACATGAATTCCTTTCATCATCTCATATGTATCTCCTTGTGAATTTTTCTTCTCAAAATATATTCAAGGTGACACTCCAAAACATACACCTCTAACATGTCTATATGGTTTAGGCCAATTCAAAACTAATGAAAGTAGTATTTCTTCAGGTACAGAAGATGTATATTCTTGAATCTAAATAAAATAAAAACATACAAACATAAATAGGTATTATCAATGTAATACTATTATAAAGAATAAAAAATTACTATTATGTCATACTAACCATATTTATTTCACTTTTTCCTCAATAATTTTTCCCATTTTATTTATAAAGTCCTCCTTCCATAACACATGACATGGGATGGAAGTGGATTTATATTTTGATTCATCAATATACATAAAAAAGAAACATAAGTTGATTCATATCACCTAAAAATTTTGTTGTATATTTAAAATACATACTATTTTCTTATCAAATTAACTATACCCCATCCTTGTTTTACAATTAGGGTATATGGTTTTTAATTCATGTTTCTTATTTTCATAGATACTCTATTTTTTTATAAATTAACAATTTTAAATTAAAGTGGATAAAATTAATATTTTCAAATAAAATATTATAGAATATAATTCACATGAAATGATTCTTTATTATGGTTACTAATGAAATATTTCCATGTTTATTGGTTTATAATGTGTGAATATATAACTGGTTGATGGGGGTTTACTTTCCCCTTCACATCTCTAAGATGATACTTTTTAAGAAGTTTTTGGAAGCCTCTGTGAGATTTTATGGTGACCATTAGGGCATATTTTTTATGGAAATCATCTAAAATAAATGAACTCTTTAAGGGATAATGAAAATTAAATTAACATTTAATTATATAGTTTTTTGATAAAATCGAGAAATTATATCATAAAATTACACTAATATATTTCCATATGGTTTTCTTCAATGAAGGAATGACATCTTTCCATGTATTTATATCAATTTTCACAAGAACTTCCATTGTGAGTGCAATGCAAGTAATTAAAATTGACTAGTTGGGGTCAACAGTTTGTCCACTTTGATTCTAGATAATCTGATATTTTATACCATTACTTCTAAACTTGATAATTTTCATTAACACAATTATTCTTTATTGATCGTGTTTTTTTATCAAAATTTTGTTAATCCCATAATAATTCCATAGTTTTAGAATTAATCGTGTGTTCTTCCACAAGATTGGTAACATTATCATGTGAAGAAATCATTATCTCACTAGATAGTCAAACATTTAATTTAGATTATATAAATACATTATAGAACACAAAATATTAGGAGGAAAATTATAGTATATTAAAAAATGATTTATCTTTATCATTGAATTTTTCCTTTTTTCAATTAATGTTTGAAGGGATTTGGATCCTCTATCGAGTATCCAAATCCACTCATTATGGCCCCCTATAAGGTAAAATCCATTTTCTACATTGGGACTACCATGAAATGATTGTGATATCCAAATGAAAGGGTTATCCTCAATTGAATTTTCATTTGACCATGCAATTGTTTTAGTCAGCAATAGAACAATTTACCAATTCTTGTTTAATGTATTAGGGACATAAAATACATTGGCAGCTTGTGATGCCATTATGAAAGGATCGCCCTTATACCCTTCCACACTAAAATTCACCTTCATGAATCCCAATTCATCTATTTTCACTACACTCTTGTTTTCAACACATTTGGAATGGAAAATAATTACTTAAATGATGTATAATACAACTCTTATACCATTTAAATGATACCAAAATATGAAATATTCACATAAATTGGATTTATATACTTGCAACTTGATATGTGAATCACTTACACCATAAGTATAACTCTATTTTTTTATCATATTATGTTCATATTGTTCCTTTGAATAAAACATATAACCATTATTTAGAAAACCACTATAAGACATAACATTTACATTTAGTCCTCTAATTAGAAATCAAATTCCACCAGCAATTTAATTCCAATTTTCAAATAAAACCTTATAAATATGATCTCAAAACCATCCTATAAACTAGATATTATGTTTATTTTATATCTATTATTCATCTATTTATGGATTAAAATATCTAATAATTAATTTGTGGGATTCAACATATGGATAAAAATCCACAATATTATGTAAAATTTAAAGGTGATATTACTCCAACTCCATGATAGTAATAGTAATAACAACTCTTCTAAAAATACCTTTTCCCATAAGGCATTCACTATGACATGATTTTAGGAGACTAATGCTATCAACATCCAACAGGTAATTGGTAAATAATTAAATAGTTTCTTCAATAATATATCGTTATGTAAGATAAACTTCTAGACAATATTGATTCTTGACATACCCTTTCAAAATATTCATATACCATTCCATAGTTTACATCCATTTGTAATAGATAGGTTCATATAGTTGAATCTATCTAATCAAGTGAACCATTAGGTGGACCATTATATGAAATAATTATTATGGGAAGAACGTATCTAATTTACATAATATGACTACAATCTTCTAATTCGTGATTGGAAACTTCACCGGGTCTATAACATTACTTCATATATCTTTAAAAAAATTGAGTTAATGTATGTCATAAGTTTTTTGACAAAATGAAACGTAAATCAAACGGCATCAAATATTACATCAAAAAATGACAATCATGTTATTTTAGACCTGGAAACTTCAAATTATTCATTAAAATGGCATTCTTGATATTTGATGAATTCCCCTCTAGAACATTTAAACAACTAAGAAAATTTCAAAAAAGAAAATTTTCATTTCTAGATAGGGTGTAAGATTCTGGAAGAAGAAAAGTTCATATTTCACACTTTACCAGGTCCAACACTTACCTTATCCCCATTTCAATCATGTCTAACCTAACCTTGATTACATCTTATTTTTTATCAGAAAAAATTTAGGAACATTCCAATAATATTATAAAATATATTTTTTTTCTATATGCATGAAAAAAAGAAAATTTATGACATATAAATAATTATGGAAAGGTAATTCAAAGAAAATTGATCACTTTTTCTGACCAAAATTCATATGGTTTTTCAAAAAAAATTCCAAAAATAGTGACAATATCTTTTACTTTATCCAATAGCTAATAACTCATTAGTGGAGATGGTGTTTTAACTTGTTTTGTATTCTTATAAAATAATGTCATCTTGAATTGGTATTTAAGTCATTAGGGTAAAAATGTGTGATGTACTACAAACATATTCCTTGAGTAATGTTTCAATCTAACTGAATGTGTGCATTCTTCACAAATGGGATACCTCAACATTTATTTAATTTTATAGCCTTAAAAATTTCCATAAGTAGGAAATTCAATTATCATCCCATAAAAAATAACTCTTAATGTGAATTATTCACTTCTATGAGAATCATAAAATGTAACTCATGTACCCCACATAAATTTAAGATCTTTAATTAATGGATCCAAATAGACATCAATATCATTACTTGGTTTTTTTTTACAAATATAATTAGAGACAACATAATGTATTTGTACTTTATGTATAATCATGGTGGAAATTTATAATTTTCCATCTTAATTAGACATATACTGTGAGTACTACTCTATACACCAAAAGGATTTATTCCATTTGTAGATAATGTAATATGGTGGTCTCTCAACTCATTTCTAAATTCAGGATACCCATAATCAATCTTTTTCCATTGAGGAGAGTCTATTGGATGACGTAGTTTCCTATATTTAATTTCTATATCTGCATGTCATGTCAATTATTTAGTATTTTACTAACATACATATATTTTTCTAAAAAATTTAATGATTGGAATTTATGATACAACTTTAAATGGACTTGATTCTTATTTATTGTATTGATCCTCACCACATTGAGGGTATTTTTGAGTGATTCATAGCCCTTATAAAATAATATGCAATCATTTGGGAAGACATTTATTTTCTAGAGATAATTACCATTGAAAGTGTCATTCATTTATTGTTATATATTCAACAATTAATATCATTTTCTTATAGTTGAATATCATTCAGTAGGCCAGGTAGTTCTGTAAAGCTGGTATCGCTCCATCAGCTGTAATATTTTAAATTATATTACTTAAATAAAACTGAAATTGTTGTATATTTAGTACAACTCAAATAGAGTGGTCTCTTTTTTAATATATTTAACTTCTCAAATAGCTTTGGACAATTTTAAGGTTATATTCAATTTATATAATCATTTCTTCCATATTATTTCCATAAGAATTTACACTAGTATTCATATCAAATGATCCATAAGTTGTGGTATCATCCCAATCAGTACATAAATTCAGTTTCTCCCTATATTTAGTCTATCATTTAGAGATTCGATCTATTCTGTGATAAATCAAATGTTTTTCCAAAAAATTTAGAAATTTTTCCTTGAATATAAACAATGGAAACACGGAAAAAGGATTTAATAAGGTTTGTATTCATCTCATATTCCAAACTTGATGAACTATTTAACTCCATCCTTATATAATTTTATCATATGATTATCATCCTTTCTTTTTCAATTAATATTCATATAATTGCATTAATAAAATATTCATTTTCTATAAACAAATACACATAAGGTATTCATAATCAAAGTAGAATTTTATAGATACTTCAAATAATTGATCATTTTCCTAAGAAAAAAATCATACTCAATTTGGACTTTTAAAAAATTAATAAAAAAGTTTTAATGAAAAAATGATAAAAATTATTGAAATGGGAGTGTTTGACTCCTAATTAAAAGGTGTCACATTGGAAGTCTCATCCTATAAAAAATTGAGTTTCTAAAAGAAAATAGAATGACATTTAAAGGGTTATACACTCACCCAAAAGAGGAAATAAGTGTTGGAATACGGAAGTATTGATGGTTGGATGGGGCTTCTATTATATATTCATGGTGGTTTTCCATATACATTTGGTTATACAATCGAATATTCACAATAAAATAACAAACAAATTCAAAGAGAAAATGTAGTATCAAATATAGGGAACATAATAATACTATAAAGGAAGTACTAAATAGTTCTAAAATCTAGAAGAATAATATCTATATAATATTGAAAATTTTATCAAATAATGGTGAAAATTAGATGATCGAATGGAAATTGTGTCATCCAAATAAAAGGTACTCTCTAATAATAATGTTGAATTTGAGGAAGAACCTAAGGATAAAATAGAATATGGTTTTATGATTGAATCTGAATTTATGAGACCTTTACACTATATTTGTTCGTGACTTAGTAAAAGAAAATAAATGATTTCCTAATTCATAAAAGAAAAAGAAAATAAAATAAAAATTTTTATTTCTTCAATTTTTTAGGCATATTTTAATAAAATAAATGAAATGATTGTAATTTATCTCCATCATATTTGTATATTTAAAACAAATAGTGTATAATATTCTCTTTGCATGTCTATTTAACTTCTCAAATAACTTTGGAAAATCATGAAGGTTATCTTCAATTGTCATTTTCATTTCTTCCATATGATCTTTATCATCATTTATATTATTATTTATATAAAATGATCCATAAATCATGGTATCATCCCATTCAGTATGTAAATTTGGTTCCACCCCATGTTTAGTCCAAAATTTATAGCTTTTATCTATTCCTTGACAAATCAAATGTTCTTCCAAATCTTCCGGATGAATTTTCTTTTCATAACAACAATGTAAACACATACAAGGTATTTGAGAAGGGCCATATTCAAGCATCTATTCCAAACTTTATTTTCTCTTTAACTCCATACTCATACTATTTTTTCATATGATTATCATCCATACATTTTTTATTCATATTCGTTCTATTAAATTCAAAAATATTCATTTTTTTAAAATATAAATAAATAAAAATAAGGTATTTATAATAAATATAGAAAGTTATAAATACTTCTAAAATATTGATTATTTTCCTAATAAAAAGTCATACTCACATTGGAAACTCAAAAAAACAATAGATAATGGTTGTAATGAAGAAAATGATAGAAGTTATTAAAATTGTAATGTTATACTACTTATGAAAATTTGTTGCATTGACAATATACTCATATAATAAGAATTTTGAGTGTGTGAAACAATATAAGATGATAGTTAAAGGGTTATATGCTCCCCCAATAGAGGGGGGATGTGTTGGAAGATGGAAGTGGTGATGGTTGGATGGGGCTGCTATTATATATGCATAGATAGTGTCCATAAATATTTGGTTGTATTACTAAATCTTCTCAATAAAATAATTAACAAATTCAAAATAAAAATATAGTATCAAATACAAGGGACATAATAATAATATAAAGGATTTCTTCAATAGTTCTAAATTATTTAAGAAAAAAATATTTATAATATGGATAATTTATTCAAATAATGGTGAAAAAGACAAGATAGAATGGAAAATGTGTCATCCAAATCAACAACATTCTCTAATAATAAATTTAATTTTGAAGAAGAACCTAAATAGAAAATTGAAACAAATTCTATGATTAAAGCTGAATTTCAGGTGTCATTTATACTCTGGTCATGTATAATTAAAATAAAATAAATAATTTCCTAATTCTTAAATTAAAATAAAATAAAATAAATGATTTTTATTTCTTCATTTTGTTTGGATGAAAAATTCGATAAAATAAAATAAATAATTGTAGTTTCTCTCCAACCAGACTATTGGAAATATTTATAAGAAAATAAAATATATTTATTTTTAAAAAAATATCAATGTCAATATTTTTACATTCATTCCAACTATTGGATATTGTAATATCATATAAATAGAGTTAATAAAATAAGTATGTGGGTGATAAGGTGTAATCACAATGATATAAAAATTAAATTTAATACAAAAATAGAAAACATTGATGTCAATATTTGTACATTCATCCCAAATATTGTATATCAGACCCACTAATTAAGTAGTCTTTTATAATATCTTATAAAAAGTTTTAGAAATGGATAAGGAAGAAACTACAGTCGAACCTATCCATGGAGATAAACAACCCATTGGTTGTGGGTTTGAACTCATGGTGACATAAAAATAAAATTTAATATAAAATTTAAATAACATCAACATCTAAATTTCTACATTCACCATTGATATTGAACCCACTGATTGAGAAGACTATTTCAATATATTATATAGAAATTAAAAAAAATAAATATATCATTGATAAAGACTAATAATGAGGTCATAAAATTAAATTTAATACAAAATCAAAAAAATATTTATGTCAAAAATTTTACATTGAATCCAATTACTAAAAACTGAACTGATCGACTGATAATCTGTTTGTAATAACATAAAAAAAATTAAAAAACAAGGAATACACTACTCTTTAATATAGCTAAGTATATAAGTAAACCATTAGTTGTTGGGTTCTAATTCATAGTGATATAAAATTTTAATTTAATAAAAATTTATGAAAACATTAATGTTAACATTTGTACATTCACACAATTTACTATATATTAGAACCACTAATTAAGAAGACTATTGTAATATCTTATAAAGTAATTAAAAAAATAATGAATTCATTTATAAGGTTTAATCACATTAACATAAAATTTAAATTTGATATAAAGATAAAAAAACATTGAAGTCCATATTTTTACATTCATACCAATTAGTGGGTATCAAACCCATAAATTGAGAAGCCTATTATAATAGAATAGAAATAGTTTAAAATAATCAAGGAATATGTTATGATCAAATATATACACAAATATTAATAAACTATTGGTGGTGGGGTTCAAACTCAGAAATATATAAAATCTAATTTTAATAAAAATCTAAAAAACATTGAATTCTGAATTTTTACTTTTGTTTAAAATAATTTATATTTTAATATCATATAAAAAAAAGTTAAAAATTATTCAATTGGGAGATAAGGTGTAATCACAATGACATAAAATATAAATTTGATATATAATTAAAAAACATTAACATAAATATTTTTACATTACTATACATTGAATCCACTGATTGAACATAGTCATATAGATAAATAAACTGCTAGTTGTGGGGTTTTAACTCATGGTGAAATAAAATTTTAATTCAATAAAAAATTTAAAAAACAATTTCATTGAAATGTAAATAAGTAATATTATTGAAATAGATCATAAAAAAATTAAAAAATAAGGAAGTTGGTGATAAGTTGTAATCACAGTGGTAGAAAATTTTAATTTAATATATAAATTAAAAACATTGATGTAAACATTTTTACATTCACCCTAATTACTAGGTATAAGGACCACTAATTTAAAAGACTATTATAATTGTATATAAAAAAAGTTAAAAAAATAATAAAGTCACTATGATCAAATATAAAAATGGTTCCGGAATAGATCATGATATGGAAGGAGATGGTTCTATTGGGGTAGATAACTTTTTATCCATGAATATCGAATATCTAATACCACTATTTGGTTGATATTTCAATATAAACATTGATTTTTACAGTGATTTATTGTTTATAAGTTACTAGGAAAAATAATTAAGAGGTAGTTTTATAATAAAGAGGTATTAAAAAATTATGAAGTAGTATCATGTGCAAAGGCATTACATTTTTCATGTAGACATGTATACAACTACAACATCATTTATTCGGTAGAGATACCATGGGGAGAACTATAAGATGTTATTTAGAGGTTTTAAGGGGAAAAATAATGAGAAATGGAAAATTTTTAATTCAGGAGTTATCATATTTGTATTAATCCAATCATATCATATGACCAAAAATCTCCAGATTTTGGATTCATATAGTATGTTATAATTTAGATAATAAAATTCTATTAAGATATCACACCAAATCTCATTCACAAAAAAATCTATAATGTGTTTAGATATTATATTTCATATATAAATACATGGTTTTCAAATAAAAAAATCAATAAATTAGTTCTATGGTAACCGTGAAATCTCATTTGAGTTATTGTTATAGTGTTTGAATAAACTCAAAAATAATGATCAGATAATGTTTCTGTTAGACATAGAGAATATCACTAATAATTCTCAGGTTGACCCATCAAGAGTGAAATATCAAAATATTTTCTAGAATTTAAAAACATTTATAAGTGAATTTTTATATTTCAAACCATTTATTCAAGTCAACAACACATTCTTGTATGGAAATCACTAGGTTGTTTTCTTAATTTCAAAAAAAAAATGGAAATAAATTTCTATTTCCATTAAAATTTATAATTGTAGTGAAGGAAAATTTTGAGTCAGGGAGATTATTTCTAGTAATGTTTAGGGAACACATTACACATATGTTCAATATTTATTTTATATCATATGATCACTATTAAATTTAAGGTGTTCTTGAGTGACCAAAGATGGGATGGTCACCCCCTGCTACCTATCATAAGTATTACATCCAAAACAATGATAGAATCATATAAAATAAGTTCAAAGATGATATCATGAGGAATCCCATTAAATTAATTGTCATGTATTAAATTTCAATTAACATCTTATTATACCATTGTAATTATTACTATAACATTTTTAAAATTCATTTCAGAGCTCAAAAACCAAAAAAACAATATGTGTTGAGAAGGATGATAGCATTACAGAATGTGAAGGAGTCAATTTACAAATATATTATGAACATTGATATTCATTTCCATCAAATTATCGATTGATTATTTATTTTTAAACTAAAATTATTATAGTAATAAAGTAACCCCATGGCATCTCCCAAATAACACTCCATGGGGTGATAAAAAATGTATATTTTTATAAGTTGATTAAAAGTGAGAAGTAAAAATGGGGGGGTTATTTTTATTTTTAAAAGAGATAATATTAAAAAAAATTGAAAATGGTTTTATGGAATTATGGTGAAATTTTAGAAAATGGGATGTTATTTTGATATCATTGAGAGTGAATATTTTTCATGTAAAATAAGCATCCACTATACTACAAAAGTTGGATTGGATTTTCACCAGGGCTTTGGATATAACCCAAGCTTAGACTCAAGATTATTTACAAGGCCATTTATTTAAAACAAAAGGTACAATATCCCATAGACCATTAAATTTATAGTTTATCCAATAATCCATGGATCCCCTAAATTCTATTGTTTGTTTAAATATACCATGAAATACGAGATACATGACACATAAAATTGAAAAATAATAATAATAATATTTTTCTCTCCATCATTACTCCTTTAATAATTTTTCACCACCCCAAATGGTTAAATTACCTGAACATCGTTATGAACCAATAATAGTTATGGAGTGATGAAACAATGTAAATAAAATTAAATAGAGAAAAATAAGTAGAAAATTAAATATTAAAACTAAAATAAGACTGAAAGGGGAGTTATGATACTAAAATTTAATTAAAAACAAAAGGAATTACACTTAATATCTTATAGTGTAAGAAAATGATGAAAAGGTAAATGAGATATGGAAATTTACAAAACAAGACTTTTAATAGACAGTACATTACCCCCTTTAATGAACTTATGAAACCTCTATTTGAAGAACTTATATATAACATTTAAAAATTACACAGTGTGTAAATGTGTAGTTTCTTTATGTTTGTATTTCCCACATTGTGGTCGAGAAATTCAAGTATCACCTCCATCTATCCAATCAACATAGGTCAATTATTGATAAGTGTAAGTACATAACATATACAAATTCCATGCATGGGAATGTATGGTTGTCTTCAACCACCAAAAAAACTTGGTTGTGCACTATAATTTTTTTTCTATGTTGTGCCATATATTACACAATGTGTACTCTCAAAGCACATGACATGTATATTTATTTTTTTAAATGTTTTCAAAGTCTTCATTTAACTTTGAAATCTTAAAATATATCCAAAAAATAGAAGGAAATAATTGACATTATTAAAACATATATTCAGTATTAACTATATTTTTAATCAATCTATACATAAAAAATTCATGTACAAAAAAGGTGCATAAACTCTCCCAAACATGGTGTTTTTCATTCCCTTAAGAAAAATATCAACATGAAATTAAAAAAAAATGTATACCTTAATAAGGAGAACATTCAATTAATTACACTTTTAAAATAAATTCATAAATAAAAATATTAAAAGAATAATTATTTTCCTAAGTTAATGTATTCCAATCATATCGTATATACAACTTTAATTCATGGAATTCTTTTAATTCCATTCAAATTGTTCAAAATTTTATTGATGAACATGAAACTTATGATTTACCTCACCTGGAATTAATATCACCCATATTTCAAGGGTGAAATATATTTGAAGTTATTCTCATATGAAAATTATGCAAGTCATACCATAGGCTTGGTAAAATACTAGCTCTCTATAATAGAGTCAAAGAATATTGTGTCAATCATGATTATTTTTTAGGGATTTACATTGAGAATTAGGATTAATGGGTTCTCATTTAAAATATTTATTATGTGTATTTGATATCCATCCTTCTCTTTATGGATTTAAATGTATAACAATTACATTGTGGGCTTTAACATATGGAGAAAACTTTGAACAATTATGAAAAATGTAAATGTTAGATTTTTCACATTCTATGATGTTAATTATAATATATCTTATAGAAATACCTTTGCCTATAATGTATCTGTTCTGAGTAGATTTTGGGAGACCGATGATATCAACATCAAATAGATAATTTGTAAATAATTCATTAGTTTCTTCAAAAATATATCATTATATAATAAAACCTTATGACCGACTTTGATTCTTGATTTACCCTTTAAAAATATTTATACACCATTCCATGGGGTACATCCATATATAATGTATATGGATACATAGTTGAATATTTATAACCAATTAATTAATCTTGTGGACCATGATATCAAAGAGTGATGGTGGTTATAAAATTTATAATTTACATAATATGACTATAATCTACTTATTCAGGAATAGAAACTTTATTGAATCTATAACTTTACTACATATGGTTTTTTTTTAAAATCCTAGTTAATTTGTATCATACATCCTTAGGTAGAATTAAATGTAAGGATATAAACATAAAATTTGGCATAAAAACATGATAGTCATCTGATTTTAGACACAGTAACTTCAAATTAGTCATTAAAATGACATTTTTGATATTTTAGGGATACCCCTATGTAACTTTTACACCATTAATGAAATTAAAAAACAGAGAATTTTCTTGTATGGATAGTGTGTAAGATAATAGGGGAAGAAAAGTTTATCTTTCACCCTTCTTGTATGCCATCTCTTCTTTTATCACCATTACAATCATGTCTAACCTATTCTTGATTCCATATTTTTTTATCAGGAACATTTAATAACATGAAAATAACACTATAAAATACACTTTTTTCCACATACATGACATCAAGAAAATTTGTGATGTATAAAAAATTCTAGTACGGTAAGTAAAATAAAATTGATCTCTTTTTCAAACCGGATTTTGTAATGTTTTTTAAAAAATGTTTACTAAAAACAATGTCAACGTATTTTACATTCCAAAATATTTGATCACCCATTAGTGGATATGGTGTTGTACCTTTTTATTTATTCTCATCAAATGATTTCATCCATGATCAATATTTATGTTATTGGAGTAAATTTTTTTGAATTCATCAAAACTCAGTATTTGAGGAATGTTTCAATCTAATTGAGTGTGTTCATTATTCACAAATGGGAAACCCAAATATTCATTTATTATTATATCCTAACAAATTTCCACAAGAAGTAAAGTCATTTATCATCCGGTAAAACATGGATCTCAATGTGGATTTTTAACTTATATATGTACCATAAAATGTAACACCTATATCCCACATAAATTTCAGATATTTGATCAATGGATCGAAATGGACATCAATATCCTTAAAAGGTTTTTTGGTCTAAATATAAGTGAAGAAAACATAATGTATTTGTGCTTTATTCAAAACCATGGTGGAAAGTTATAATTTACCAACATAGCTGGCCATATTCTATGAGTACTACTCTATATACTAAAATGACTTATTCCATATATGAAAAATTCAAGATGGAGGTTTCTTGGATCATTTCAAAATTCAGGATTCTCTTAATCAATTTTCTTCCACTTAGGAAAGTCCATTGGGTGATGTAGTTTTCCATATTTAATTCTTTTATCTGCATGCCTTGACAAGTTTCTCGTGGTTTCTTGATATCCATATAGTCGTATAAACCTTAGAATAATAAGAAATTACCATAAAACATATGATATACTTGAAAAATCATTCATGTATTTATCCACACCACTGATAGGTAATTTTATGATTGATTCATTCCCCTTGTGAAACAATATTAAATTATTTGGATATACATGTATTTTTTCATAGATCATACCCATTGAACATATTATTCTTTTAGTGTCATATATTTTACAAAGAAGCTCATTTTATTCTATTGGTATATCATTCAGTAGACCAAGTAGTTCTATAAAGATGGTGTCACTCCATACATTGTTAACTTTAAAATTATATAAATTTAATATAGTTGACAATGTTTTATATTTTATATAATCGGTATGCAATGGTTTCTTTGCATATCTATTTAACTTCTTAAACAACTTTGAAAAATCACAAAGGTCATCTTCAATTATCATTTTCATTTCTTCCTTAAGATCTCCAATTTCATTTACACTAGTATTCACATAAAATGATCCATAAATAATGGTATCATCCTAATTATAATGTACATTTATTTTCTTCCCATGTTTTATAGTGACTTGAATTCTTATTAAATAACTATTACATCATTTTTAATATAAACAGCATGATAGTGATACACTCCATGATCTAAAGGTTTAGTATCTTAGGTAAATTAGGTTAATACATCACTTTTACATAATAGAAATGAATTATTATTCAATTAAATCTTATCTATCCTCTTAGTACCTCTCATATTCTTCTTTTTACAAGTAATCACCAAAAGATATGCATCAATGAAAGGGGTGATCTAAAATCCAGATATTGGCAGGGATAAGGGATATTTAATAATAGAGCATGGGTGAGAATGATCAATATCATTATATAATAAGAATAGTATCATCATCGTATTCCTGATTGAATCATGTGATGTAGGAATGAAATGTGGAATATTCATAAAATGAAACATCGTGTATTTTTGGCCAAATACCAAACATAGTTTTGAACAAAGAAAACATCATGTTCACATATAACATATGTGAATAAATCATAAAAACATCATTATGAAAAAATATAGAATCATGTCCACACATATTTCACATTATCTCATGAGATTCATCACATTACTCAATGAATTAGAGGGATATATAATTCTGGGCCCATCTGTCACATCATAAATGATCATAATCATGAATACCACATAGAATGTATAAAAATCATAGTCATGAAATAACCCATGGAAAGGAATGAGTTTCATAAGGATTTCATAAATCATACATTCATGAATAAACTTTTGGGTTCACAAAATGGAAAAATATTTGGCATAAATATCATCATTCTTTATCAAATAAGAAACAACTCAAGATGATTCAAAGTGTGTTTTGGAATGAAAAACAATTTGAAAAATCATTTTACTTGGCATTAAAATTATTTTGGAAATGTGGAAACATATATATACCTAAAATAAAATGTAATAACATTTAAAGGATATTTATAGATCATTATAGGAATATCCATACCAAAAATTACATGAAATAGGGATAATCTATTGAAATGGATTTTGGTTCTCAAATTCCCTTACCTTAAATCTCGATTTATTTCATCGATTTTCCACCTCCTAAATAATAAACATAGGCTTATGAAAACATAGTTATAGAAATGAATTATGTTTCTTTTTTAAAATATTTATTCGTTATAATTGTTGGATTCTTATTTATAACACTCTTTTTTAAACATGAATTGTTTTGATGTCATATTTTCATTAAATTTTCATGTTATATGTCTATGTTGTTATTTTTGTTCTAGGAAATTTATACATTATTGAAATTAACACCAACAAATTAATAACTTATTTAATTATAAATATTTTTGGTCATAAGAAAAAGATTTGTAAATGTCCTCATTGACGATTAACCCACTGTTGATAGGACATTGTCGAAAGAGCAGGAAAGAGACGTTTAAAATTTATATATGTAATAAATGTCATACTTAAAGTAATATAGAATCATTAAAATAATTTTAAAATACTTCATAACTAGTTTTATAATATTTTATTTTTAAATTATTTGGGAAAAATAAAGTTAAGAATGAAAGGAGAGAAGAGTTGATGGAATCTTACACTTCCCTTGATGTTGTTTCTCTTGTACGACACTAAAACTCCCTTGATGTTAGTAGTTAGTGTCATAAAGAAATTCCCTGGGTATTATAAGGGTATTTAGAGAGATTATTTTGTAATATAATTTTAATTGTTAAGATAGGGATTTTTTGTTTTCCAAAGGGAGGGAGTGGGGTTATTTATACTTGAGGAGAGGGGTTTTTTAAGGTTAAAATATTGAATAAAATACTATATCAAAGGTAAAAATTATAACAGTGATATTTTTTAAATAATGAGTCATATATAAATAAAATAAAATTTTCTAAGGACTTTAAACACATTTATAATTCAAAATAATTTGTTTATTAAAAAGGAAAGTGGAATAAATGAAAAATTGTTATTTTAAGGGAAAAATTTTGACTTTAGACTTTGGAAAATTACTTTTAGGTTTGGAAATTAATTTTAATGTATTTTAATTAATCATTTATGAAATTAAGTATGTTTTGGTCGATAATAAATTCATAGAAATTATTATTTCATTATTACATCATGAATGATGTAATTTAAGAAACACCAGTTAGGAAAAAATTTGTATTTTAACTATTCACCTAAAAATTGAAGTATTTCAAAAAATTAACAAAAAAAAACTTCTATAATTTCAATGTGAAAATTAAAAAATGAAATTATTTTTTCCAAAATAATTTTCTAATATAGTTAATTTTAAATTTTAATATACAAAATATTGTTTTTATTTAATACATTAAAATACAGTTTATTAAAAATTTTCTTATAGTTTCTTTGGATTTTTAGTATAGATATTTATTTATAGAATTTTAATATTTTTATTTTATTAAATTAATCGTGATAAATATTATTTAAATTATATTTTATTATTTTGGGGTTGAATTACTATTCCAACGGTCAAGTTACTATTCCCAATGTTCAGGTTACTATTAACAATGGTCATGTTACTATTCCAACGGTCACACTACTATTACAATGGTCAAATTACATATTATAAACACTAATTCAATACCCTGTTAGATATTCAACTCAATTCCACTCAAGTTTATACATTTTCATTTTCTAAAAAAGTCAATTGGTTTACTAAAATTCTATTTATTTTGTATATTATTGTTCGTAGGGGGTATGATTCAACCAAGGTGATCCAAATTTTCTCATTCTAGTTTTTCTGTTTTATATAGTTTTTTCCCTTGTAATATTTTCCATTTTAATAAGTTTAGTTTTGAACTAATGTAATAATTTTTATTAATGAAATAATTTTTTGTTTGTGTTTCTATGTTTTTTTATGTATAATATACTATAACACACATTTATTCAAGAAATATAATATCCTTAAAAATATTTGCATCATTACATTATTCCCCCCTTTAGAAATTTCATACTTGAAATTTCAACTCATATTTTTGGTTGATAATAGATGAGGGTACTTCTGTTTTATTGTTTATTTTAGTTCCCAAGCTGCCTCTTCATATTTATGGTTCTACCACAACACTTTGAAAAGGTGAGTCATAGTGTTTCTTAAAACATTGTATCTAAAGTACAAGATCTTCCCTGGATTCTACCCTTAAGATAGGTCATTCTCCATTTATACCAAATCAAATTCAGTACATGTGATGAATTGGGTATTCACTTCCTCATGAGTGATATGAAAAACACATCATGAACTTGATCCATGTTTGTTGGAAGCACTAGGCAATAGGTCACTACTCGTATGTGATCAAGGATATCAAATGGGAAAATATACCTTGGGTGAATCTTTCACTTCTTTCCAAACCATAAGACTCTCTTCCCTAGTGATATTCAAAGGAACACTTTTTCTCCAGCATCAAACTCCAAGCCCCTTTGATGGTTGTTAGCATTAGCTATTTTTATTCATTTTGAGCATATTTTATATGATGTTGGATGAGTGAACCTTTTTATTCATATCTTTCATAAGATCAGTTACAGATAGATTTCGGTCACCAACTTCAACAAAAAATAGTGGGTGTTATACATTACTTCCCATATAGAGCTTTATATGGATCCATTTGAATACTTTAGTAGAAGTTGATTTTGTATGAGAGCTCAACTAATGGGTTATTTTTATCCCATCATCCTTTAAATTACATCAAGAAATATATGAGCATGTCCTCGAGTGTATGAATGATCCCTTTATATTGGCCATCGGTTTTTGGGTGATAGGTCATATTGAAATTTCGTTCAGTATTTAGAGCATTCTAACGACTCCTCCAAAATTTGGAAGTGAACCTTAGATCACAATCATGGATTATTGAAAGTGGTTCCCCATGCATCCTTACCATTTCCTTTATATATATCTTAGAAATTTTTTATGTAAGTAATCTTATTGAATAATGATTAATCAGGTAGTCTTGGTGAGTCAATCCACTAAAACATCCATCACATTATTTCCTTTAGATGACTTCAGGTGACCAGTGACAAAGTACATAGTTATTTTCTCCCATTACCATGTGGTTATGGGTAATGGTTTCATAATCCCCTTGAATTTCTATCATTCTACTTTTACTTGTTGACACACCATGAACTTTAAGGTGTACTCATCGACCTCCTTCTTCATGTTGTCCCAATAGAAGTGCTCTCTAAGATTACAACACATCATGGTACTTCAAGTATGGATAGAGAATGATGAGAAATTTTCATTATAAAATAGATTTTTTTTATCTTTGGTGATGTAAGAACACAAATTATAGTTCCAAACTGAATGAAAACATCTTCATTGATGTGGAACTCGTGAATCTTTCCTTACTTTACTGTTTTCACCTTATTTTAAAGCTTCAAATCATCCCTTTGTGCCTCCTTGATCTTCTCTTAGATATATTATTGGGAAATAATTTTGTCAATGTAAGATTTATTCCCTACTATTATGATTTCTAGATCTATCCTTTACATATCCATGAAGATAGGGTATTTTTCTATCTGCATCATGGATAGAGTAGCGGGTTGTTTTCTACTAAGATAAAAAAAACATTATTATACTTTCTTAGATGGTAGTGAATAGAGAAATTTTAGTCCTTGATAATCTCTAACCATATTCATTTTGATCTCCTTATATGTGAATATATGTATTATACTTTTTTGATAGCTATATATATCATACTTTTCACCATAGAGGTAGTGCCACCAAATCTTCAAAGAGAAGATCACAGCTACTAACTCCATATCATGTGTCAGGTAGTTTTTCTCTTGGATATTAAAATATCAAGAGGCTTATAATATTAATTTATCATTATACATGAGTAAAAACCCCAATCCATTCTTCAAAACATCACTGAATATCACAAAACCTTATCCACTCGATGGTTGTGTGAGTACAGGCATAGTGATTAGCCTCTTCTTGAGCTCCTTAAATCTTCCCTCACATTCTTCCATCCATACATACTTTATCCCTTTCCATGATAACCTAGTTATAAGGCTATAAAATCATGAGAAATTATTTATAATACATTCATAGTACCCATATAAGCCAAGAAAACTATGGATTTTCCTGACACTAGTGGTTTTGGTCCATTTTTCAATTTCCTTTTTTAGGGGTTCATAGAAATTACCTCACGTATGATCTTGTTCTCTAAGAAAGTGAAATACTACATAAAAAAATTCACATTTTCTAAGCATAAAATACATTTTATCCGTCCTTAATATCACCATAGATATCATTAGATTCTCTTCATGTTCCTCCTTTCTCTTAGAGTAGATGAGAATGTCATCGATAAAGACTACCACAAATTTTTTGATGTAGTCTCTAAAGACTATATTCATCGTATCAATGAAGAATGTAGGATAATTATTAATTTATAAGGGAATCAATATGAGCTCATAATATTTTTACCTTCTATGGAATGATATCTTCTGAATATATTCCTTCTTCACATTCAGTTGATGATATCCAGAATGAACATCCACCTTTGAGAATTACTAAGCTCCTCAGAGTTGATAAAAAATTCATCAATATTTGATAGGGGATACTTGTTCTTATGGTGATTTTTTGAGCTCCCAATAATTAATACATTCCACATTGATCTATTCTTCTTCTTGAAAAAGCGCACTAGGACACCCCATGGTGATGCACTAGGGTGTATGAACACTTTTTTAATGCTCTTATGACTACTTCTTTAACTCCTCCAGTATGATTGGGGTCATCCTATAAAGTAATTTAGAGATAATATTGGCACCAGGTATAAGTTATTTTAAAAACTCTACATCAAGATATAGAGGAATTCTTGGTAACTCATTAGGAAATAATATTTATATTCCCTCACAAAGGGTATTATCTCTGGGTTGGTACTTTGCTTTGAATCAAGAATTTAGGAAAGGTATTCTTATTCATAGGGTATCATCACCAATTCTATTCATGGATCTTCCAAAGGATATTCATGATCTTCCTTGAATTTTTATAAAATCATGGGGGGTTTTAAATATAGAAATATATTTCTTTTTCCTAAGTGTTGATGTGTCCTATTTATAACAAGAACCAATCCATACCTTTTATAGAATCAAATTATACCAAGGAAAGGATTATTAGCTTATCTAGAAGAATATTCCTAAAAAAACTAATAAGAGAATATTTAAACACTTGGATTACATTAAGTACACCACTAGGTGTTTTTAAAGACATATCTACTTCAAGGTATCGGGGTAGTGACTTAATGGTTTAATAAAATTTGTAGGATATAAATGAATGCATAGAACTAGAATCAAATAAAAAAATTTATATTATTGAATGAATAGGAATTGTACCTTATACAATATCATTTTCATTTTCTGACTCAGTAGTGGTGATGGTATAATCTATCCCCTTCTCCTTAGGATATGGTGTATACTAACATTCATTACCATTAAGGACCCTTGGTTTAGTGCACTATCTTAAATAGTTCCCTTGTGGCTTACGATTAAATCATTGAACCGTGGGTGGTTCTTTCATTTTCTCCATCATGTTGTTCAGATTCTTTATGTCCCTTTGATATTCATGATCTTTGGGGATTTCTCTCCCACACTTGTAGAGTCTCTCAGTCCCCTTGTGGAAGTTCCCAAGATGATTTTTCCTGCATTTGTGACAGTTGTGTTGTAGATGCTTCTTTCCACCTATTTAATCTAATATGTCATCTTGAAACTCCATATTTTCTTTCTTATATCTATATTCAGGGGACTATTTTGAAAACTCCATCTCTACTTTGAGAGAACATCGAACAAACTCTCCATAAATACCAAAGTCTCTAATAATTAGAGTCTTTTGGAGGTGTGGTTTTAATCCAATAAATAATATGTCTATTTTTCTATCATAAATAACCCAAGGTGTTTCTTTAAAGCCTTCTAAAATTTTAATCATAATTATTGATAGATTCTACATCATTTTTTTAAGCTCTATGATTTCTCTCTATATATTTGTTTGAAGAGATTGATTGAAATACTTATTGAGAAATAACTTTTTAAAGTCATCCCAATTAATTTCGTCTATTTCATCCTTCTATTGAGTGTTTTTATCAATTCCCACCATTGATCGACCTCTCCATATAAATTGTAGACAGCCAGATTAATCTTCTCCTTCTCAGAATAGTGGAGAATAGAAAAGTTATTCTCTATTAAGTTAGCTCAGTATTCTATGAAAAGTGGTTCAAAATATCCACTAAAGAGTGGTGGTTGTTGTCACATAAAAGATTTAATATCCAATTTCTCCTTATTAGGTGAATGGGAACATTCCACATTGTTCAATTTATTTTTCATAACTTGAGAAAGTTAGGGAATCATCACCATGATTTTTTATAATCAAACTCCCTTTTCATCAGGAATTTCGTTCGGGCAATCATTGCATTGTCCCTCAAATAGGTTGCTAGCCTAGTTTCTCCTAGTTCCCACCATTTTCTAAAATATAAATTTTTGAATAAACTTAATTTAATCATTATAAAAAATTAATTCTAAAGTCACTTCTTATGGGATCCATAGATCTAGCCTTTTTCTTAAATGATACTTCTTAGATCATGAACATTAATATATTTCTAACTTTAAAAGAAATAATTACTTTATAAATATATCCTTAATAATGGTTTGTATTAGAGTTTGTGATTAATCAAAGAAAATTCCCTAAGATTTTAAAACCAAGTGTGTAGCATATCCCATTGTCGTGTGCTAGTTAAAGATCGAGTCTAGATCAATACAATGTTTTCAGGGTTTTTAACCCTAAGTACATTTGTTCTAGAGCCACATCAACTTGTAGTATCCAGATAGGGATTTCATTTCTCAAAAATCACATACCCTTATAATTAACAAAACTTTTTATGTTGAGATATACTTATAATTATACTTATAGTTTTCACTAGTGTTTTCTAATGATAATTTCTAAATTATCTGAACTGTTCTCTAATACCAACTATAGTGGCCTAAATTTTTATTACATAACTATTACTTCATTTTTAAGATAAAAAACATAATAGTGATACAATCTAGGATCCAATGACTTATTATCTTGGGTAAATTATGATCATACATCAATTTTACATAATATTTTTGAACCATTATTTAATTTCTTCTACTCTATCCTCTTAGTGTCTCTCAGATTCTCCTTAGTACAAGTAATCACATGAGGATATACATAAATGAAAGGGGTGAGATAATATCCCAATAAGGGGAGGGATAAGGGACATGAAACAGTAGAACATGGGTGAGAATAATCTACATCATCATATCATATGAATAGGATCATTGTCATATTCATAAGGGAAACATGTGACACATGAATGGAATGTGGAATATTCATAAAATGAAACAACATGTCTTAGTGGTCAAATACCACACATAGTTGTGAACAAATCTAGTATCATATTCATGCATAACATATGTGCATAAATCATAAAAACATCATTGTAAAAAAATATAACATCATGTACATACATATTAAACATAATATCATGAGATTAATCACATTACCCAATGCGTTGAAGGTAAATATAATTCCATTCCCACCCATAACATCATAAATGCTCATAATCATGCATGCCACCACCACCACCACCACAATCCATTTTTATTTTTATTTTTTAAGAAGCCACTTTTTGGAAAAGTGGTAACTAAAAAAAACATCCACAAACCACCCTTACATAACCAACATGACGAACAACACACTGCAAACAAATTTCAAAATGAAAACAAAATTCAAAATTCAAAATCCTTACCGCCACTGTAGCCATCCAAAAACCACAATTTTCAAAATTAAAAAACCAAGCCATCACCATCTAGTTGTCTCGATCCATGCATAGCCTCGAGTACACCACCCTAACTCGAGTCACACACCAAATGCATCAGCCGCCCAGTCCACATCAAACCAGATCGTCGTCGATCTGCTCCGGCATCCGCCATCGCCGATGAAAAAATCACCATTGTCTCGTTGGCCTGTTCTCCGATGTCCACCGCCTAGCACCAAACACCATCGCCACTATTTCACATAACCTCCCTCATCATGACAGTCAAAAATGCCGATCCACCACCATAAGCATTGTCGTCGTTCAAACATAGCCCAACCAAACTGAGGTCCCTCCATCGCCTGAACTCTGGTCGGGCTACCTGGAACCCCCAACCACAACGCACAACACAACCCAAAGCCTCTAAGGAAACACCACACCCGACCGAATTGGAAGTGAGTAGTGGATCTAGAGGCTAGATAGGAGTTCGAGTGGCCAGGACTTCCATAGCAAGCCACGACCGAGAAAAACCCCATCTAAATCTCCATAAAAAAACATTGATGAACCATTACCCACAAAACAGAAACTACAACTCAATCGGCACCCCAACAGAAATAGAATCACACCCCGTATGGAACCAGGAAGATGGAAGTGGGGTTGAAACCCTAAACTGAACATAGAAGGAGATCTGAAACCAGTGAAAAATCTGAACAAGAAAAATTGAAAGCGGGACAAAACCCGAAAAGGATCTTGGGATTGAAACCCTAGGAAGAAGAACCAGCTCTGGTAATGCCTGGAAATCTGTCGTCCTCCAAACCACTACCCAAACCCTCAGTGATTCCCATGCTCAGAATCCAACCTAGAAAATATTTGGCATAAACATCATGATTATTTAGAAAATAAGAAACAACTCAATATGAGTCCAAGATGTGTTTCAGAAATAAAAGTTATTTGAAAAATCATCATATTTTTCTTAAAAATAATTTTGGAAAGGTGGAAACATGTATATACCCAAAATAAAATGGAATAATAGTATAATAATATTTATGTAATGTTATATAAATATCTATATAGAAAACGATGTGAAATAGTGACAACCCAGGGAAATAGATTTTGGTTCAAGAATCCCCTTACCTTAAATCCCTCTTTATTTCTTCACTTTTCCACCTCTTGAATAATGAACCTAGGATTATTAGAATAAAGTTACCAAATTTAATTATGTTAATTTATTCTACTATTAATCAATTATAATTATTGGATTCTAATTTATAACACTCTTTTTTTAAATTTTAATTGTTTTAATATCATGTTTTCATTAAATTTTCCTATTTTGTTTCGATGTCGATATTTTTTTTCAAGTTAATTTATTCATAAATGGAATTTACCCTAAAAGAATAAAATAAATATATTAAATTAATATATCACAACTAATTTATTATAACCATACATAGTTTTGGTGAGAAGAAAAATATTGGTAATTTCCTCATCGGTGATTAACTGACTGTTAAAGGGACATTATCGAAAGAGCGAGAAAGGGAAGTTTGAAATTTATATATGTCATAAATATAATAATAACAGTAGGTTAACATCATTAATATAATGTTAAAATAATTTCTAATTAATTTTATATTAATTTTTTAAAGGAATTATTAAAAAATAAAGTGAATAATAAAATGATATAAGAGTTTATAGAAACTTACACTTTCCTCAGTGTTGTTTCTCTTGTACGACACTAAAACTCCAATGATGTTTGGAGATGGTTTAATTTAGAATGTCCCTAGGTATTCTAGTGGGATTTAGGGAGAGTATTTTAGAATAATTATGGATTTTTTAAGAGAGTGATAAGTGATTTTCTAATAGGAGGGAGTGGGGTTATTTATACATGAGGAGTGGGGTATTTTAAGGATAAAATAATAAATGAAATACAATATCAAAAATAAACATTGTAATCGTGATATATTTGACATAATGAATCGTATATCAATATAAAAAATGTTTTAAGAACTTTAAAATCCTTTATAATTTGAATTCATTAGTTTAATAAAATGGAAAGTGGAATAAATGAAAAATTGTGATTTTAAGTTAATACTTTTAAATTTAGACTTTGTAAAATTATTTTTAGGATTGAAAATTTTATTTATTGTATTTTAATGAATAATTTATGAAATTAAATATATTTTGTTTCATTTTAATTTTCTATAAATATTAGGTCATAATTACATCATGAATGATGCAATTTTGGAAACACTGGTTATGAAAAACTGAATTTTTACCATTTACCTAAAAATTGAAGTATTTCAGAAAATTACCAAAAACTTAACCATAAAAAATTTAGACATGATTATTACAAAAATGAAATTAATTTTATAAAATAATATTATAACATAGTTAATTTTAAATTTTAATATAAAAATTTTGATTTTATGAAATACATTAAAATACAGTTTAATAAAAATATTTTTATAGTTTCTTTGAGTTTTTAGTATTGATATTTATTTTTTATAATTATAATATTTATATTTTATGAAATTAATCATGATAAATATTATTTATATTAAATTTTATAATTTTGGGGTCAAATTATTATTCCAGCAATAAGGTTATTATTCCCAAAAGTAAAGTTACTATTCCCAATGGTCATATTATTATTCCAAAGGTAGCATTATTATTCTAACAATCACATTACCTCCTATAAATACTAATTCATTACCTCATTCTAAATTAACATCAATTATTATCAATGTTCTACATTTATTTCTAAAAATGTCAGTTGGTTTACTAACATTCTGTTTATTTTGTATAGTGTTATCCGTAGGGGAAATGATTTTAGAGGACAAATGTGATCCAAATTTTCAATTTATAATTTTTCTATTTCCTATATTTTATACCCTTATAATATTTTACATTTTTATAGGATTAGTTGTAGACAAATATAAAAATTCTCATTAATGAAATAAATATTTTTTATGTTTCTATGTGTTTTTTATGTATAATATAATATAACAATCATTTATTTAGGAAATCAAATATCATTAATAAATTCTAGATCCTTACATGTTTAGTCCAACATTTAAAGGTTTGATCTATTCCATGAAAAATAAAATTTTCTTTAAACACTTCTAGATTAATTTATTTCAAATAATAAAAATGTAAATATAAAAAAAAGGATTTGAGAAGGGTCATATGCTTGCTCTATTCAAAACTTGATGAACTTTTTAACTCCATCCAAATACTATTTTGTCATATGATTATCTTCCATCCATTTTCAATTCACATTCATCCAATTATGTTCAAAATATATTCATTTTCAATAAAAAATAAATAAATACACATAATGTATTCATAATCAAATAATAAAGTTATTGATACTTCAAATAAAATTGATTATTTTCTTAAGAAATAATTTATACAAAATTTGGACACTCAAAAAAGAAATCAAAAAAGTTTTAATGAAAAAATGATAGTAGTTATTGAAATTGGAATGTTAGACATCTTATGAAAGGGTTCACATTGAAAATCACCCATTATAATAATAATTTTGATTGTTTGAAACAAAATAGGGTGATGATTGAAGGGTGATACACTCCCTTAAAAGTGGGAATAAGTGTTGGAAGATGAAAGAGGTGATGGTTGGATGAGGCTTCTATTATATTTGAGTTTCCACATATATTTTCTTGTATAACTAAATCTTATCAAAAAAATAATCAAAAAGTTAAAAGAGGAATTGTAGTATCAAATATATAGGACATAATAATACTGTGAAGGAAGTCCAACATAGTTTTAAAGTCTAGAAGAAAAAAATATTTATAAATTAGGAAATTTATTCAAATACTGGTGAAAATGATAAGATAGAATGGAAAATTTTTCATCCAAATCAAAGTATTTTCTAATAATAAAGTAGAATTCGAGGAGGAACATAAAGAGATAATTGAAAATGATTCTAGGATTGAAGCGGAATTTGAGGAGTCATTTACACTATGTTTTTTCATGTATTAGTAAATGAAAATAAATGATTTCCTAATTCATAAAAAAGAAAATTAATGACATTATTTTTATTTTTTCATTTTTTTTTGATATAAAATTTAATAAAATAAAATAAATGATTATAATTTCTCTCCATCCTATTTGTGAAAAAAATTCAAAGAAAAGAAAATGGATTGATTTTTTTTTAAATGAAAGAAATAACATTTGATTAAAAATTCATTTTCATTACCTTTTTTATTAACAAATAAAATAATAATAACATTTTATTTCAATATATACTTATACTTTAATGTCACCAAAATTAGATAATCATTAAACTAAAAAAGATATTAATACTGATTCTAATTTTTATCAAAAGAAATCAACAAAAATAATTTCATATATTTATTAAATTCATTTACATAATTCATATATTTATTTATATTTAATTATTTATCTTTTATATTTATATATAACCATCAGTATAAATTAATTTATAAAACATTAAATTTTAATATCTATCAAAATTATTTATATAAAATTTTTGAAAAAAATTATAGACAAATTAATTATATAAAAATAATCAAAATTACTTTTAAATTGGGTTGAAATTTGAAAGATAACTATTATTATTATTATTAATCATAAACATGATGGTTTATATAATCATTAGTTTTCAAAAACAAACTTTAATAAAATAAAATATGAAGAAGGGTAATATAGGAAATTAAAAAACACTATGGCTTCATTGGTTTCCTTCCAAATCACCAAAAATTTGGGTTTAATGGAGATCTTCATTTGGGTAGAAACTAGTTTCTCCATCATTCTATGTGAAGTATTTCCCTCTGTTTAGTATATTCTCTAAAAATAATGGAAATAAATATCAGTTGCTCCATTTTGTTTCATTTCCCCCAAAATCCTTGCTTCCAATGGATCTTAATAATGAATCTAAAAATATGAAATGATCCAAGAAAGAAGATAATCCTATAATTGATGAAACTGAAGAAGATAAGTAATAATAACTCAATCCATGTGCACTTATATGGAACCTTGTTACTTGTTGTGGCGGCCACCTACTATAAAATAACTAAAAATAAAAAAATAAATAATGATCAACCAAAAATGAGTACAAATAATCACTTACCTTAGGTTCTGAGAAGTTTGACTCCTCTATGAAATGTTAGGTGGAGTGGAAAAATAGAATACGACTTCTGAGAAAGCTTAAATGATGTGAATAAATGGGTTCTGTTAGGGTTGAATTTATAATATTAGTAAGGGGTTTGTCAGTGCTTTTTATAATCACAGAAAAAAACTATTTATAATAAAATACAAAAAAAATAAGTGGATATATATTAAAAATACATAAATTTAAAAAAAATATTAATGAATAAATAATCTTAAATGCCTGAATATTAAAATGAGTGAAATGGAATAATTAAAAATAAATAAACGCAAAAAAACATAAAAATGGATAAATTGAATTAATTAAATAAATTATTAAAAAATTGAAAATTTATTAATATAAAGATGATTACATATTAACAATGTTGAATGTTATAAAATAAGTATTTGTAAACAAATATTCCAAATGAATAAATTACAAAGAAGAAAGTTAAAAGATAATTAACACTATAAATGAATAAATAATATTAAATGAATGAATGTTAAAAAATTGTAAAATTTGATAATTAAAAAATCAGTATATTTCAAAAAAATATTTAAAAATGAATAAGTGTTATAAATTATATAGATTATTAAAAAAAATAAAAAATAGTAAACGTAAAAATAAAAATGAATAAATATTAATTATATAAGTGACAAATAAAATATTAAAAACATTAAATGGTAATGAATAAATATTTATATATTAAAAAATGAATAAATTGAAAAATATTAAAAAAGTAATTAATATTATTAATTAATAAATAATATTAAAAAATGATAAATTATAAAAAATATATAAAAAAGTAATGCATAGTATATATTGAATAAAAATATTAAACAAATGAATAAAATCTATTGATTAAAATCATAATATATTAAATATATTAGGTTAATAAATGGAATTTTGTTATAGATATTAAAAATTGAATAAATTACATAAATATTATGTGGTTCTATTTGTGTTTCTATATAAAATTACCTTAGTTAAGTATATGTGTATAAGGACTCAACCTTAAACATTAAATAATCTTGAATTAAGTTAATAATTCACATAGAGGATCTTTTCAAGTTTAGAGATTTAGAGAATTAGGTCATAACATATACATAACAACTTGAATATTACATGTAGACACTTCTACACAGTATCCATTTTTTCTTAAAATAAAAACTATTGAAAAAAAGAGCCATGTATAGTTCCTTGTTTTAGATAGCATTACTTTTCCTTGATCCAAACCTTGACCCTATTCATCTTTAAGTCCTGTGAAAAACATTTCAAAAAAACTTGGGATGAGCACGAAAAGCTCAGTAAGGGTTATAAAACAAGGAAATAAAACATTAGTCAATTAATATATACAAGTCAATGAAATCATACTTTTAAATATTTAACATACCACACAAGATCATAAGATTTATGAATGACACATTGAAATCATAAATCATAAAGGTAACTTGTGGCATACATAAAATACTTACATTGTAGCCTTCAAAGCTACATAGGGAGTTACATTTGGAATGACCATCACAGTATATTCCTTAAATATATTAGGAGAAACATTAATATTTACCTCCATCATGTTATCCAATGAATTGGAGAGCTATATCGGGTTCACCCACCCTAGGTTTATCACGAAACCACCCGTATATGTAAACAATACCCAAGAACCATAACATAATCATAACACATAAAACAAACATAAAGGAAAGATAACATATCCACATTGAAATCACAATATATCATTCAAATATATTGACATAATCAATCCATTTCCAAATCTATTTTCAATACCAAAATACTTAAAAAGAGTATATGGTATTTATTTCCCTTTTAAAAACATTACGTCTTTTTAAGGAATTCAGAGATCAAATAATGATCGCGGTGGCAGAAAGGTCGTTTTCACCGCATACGTTAAAAAGAAACATTCCCTTTATCATTTAGTAAAACGATTCATATAGAAATTATTCCCTTTTAATGAAATTAAAAGTCAAAGGGGTTTATAAACCATATAAAATAAAGTTTTGTATAAAACAAAATATGCCTCAATGAAAGGAGATTGAGACGAAGTCCCTTACCTCGTGTTCGACTTGACTTGTTCGTTATTTAATCTCCTGAATTATAAACTAAATTTAATTTCTAATTTCATAAAACATTTTTCAAGTTTATTATTATTTTTTTATCATTTATTGCCATGTTATAAACATTATGTAATCATCTAAGTTAATAACGGTTGTTTTGTCGATATTTGGTACTTGAGTGAAAAATGAACATCTTATAATTACAAGTTGCTCATGTGGTCAAAAATTCCATTATCTCCAGAAATATATTCATGATTTAGATATCATATATATCATATATATCGAGTATATATATTTATTTATAATAGTACATAACATTTGGAAGCAAAAAATGAAATGCACCATTCATGGAGACGATAAGCCGTACGCGCTACTATCATTTCTATTTCATATTTAATGGAATGAAAAATTAATGATACATAGATATATTATAATTAAAGTATAATATCATATATATAATTTCAGTAACTTTATCCTTTATACATTCCATGTATGGCATGAACAAGTCATATCACTTTGAGGGGGCAGTAGTCCGCACTTCCTCAAATGAAATTATCGTGTTTACCCATTATGGAAACCATAAAGGTATGATATATGTAACAACCCGATATTTTATGATAAGCATTCTTTTTAATTTATTTTATGTCATGTGTTTTATGCTACAACAAGATTATCTTGTGCTATACGCCACACTGTATTAGCTTGAAGTATACACGACACTATTCTTAGATTGTGTTACACACAATTTCAAGTTCGTTTTATAATAGTCATTCTACGCAACATTGAGTGTATATATATATATATTCAATATATAAATGAAATATATTTTTATTCTGTTATACAAAATAATAAAGGATTCTTTCACAACACGCAACCCTGACTTGGCTTGCATTACACGCAATTGCGACCTTCCTCAATAGCGTGTGTTGTACGCAATACCGGGTTTTACTAAACAATGATATATTATTATAATATTATTATGAACTAGCCGTTATGAATAGTATTGACTAAATTTTGAATTTTATAACATTATTATTCATCTTACACATTTTCTAGAACATAGTATAAGAACACAATAAATTTTTCGGGTAAAATAAGTATTTTTTAAAAAATGCAGTTTTGCCACCTTTTGATGGCACACCCACATTAAATCTAGTTTTTGAAATGTTTATAAGTTAAATTTTACAAAATAAAATTATTATTTGGAATCAGGATATAAAATTTTACCTTGGATAAATTTTTCATATTATTCTGATAACTTTCATATTTTAATGAATAGTAAAAACACGCTATATTTTAATTAAAAACAACTTTTTTCATCGTAATAACTTATGTGATTAAATTATAATATTGAATGGTTTAAAAGTATAAATATAATATATTTTTACCATTTAATATAATGTATGCCATTAGCCTTGATTTTACATTGAATTCGTAGGTTAAATAAATTCAATTTTTTGCAATGTTTTAAACAAAAACCCGTTTTCTTTCGACAACGGGATTAATTTTAATTTAATTTCTGCAACTTCTGTGTATTGAATTTGGAAAAATTGATTCCATATTTGGAATCAGTGAGTCCAAATTATATTAATAGCCTATTTTTTATTTTTGGGCTTTATGAATAGTAACAACGGTAAATTTTATTTACCATAGTAAAAGGTAAATTGGGTAATTAAGGGTAAATATAATATTATAAAATTATCCTAATACTTGTATTAATACAATTGGATAATTATAATTTTTCCTAAGTCGTATTTGGGTCAAAATGGAATCCATTAGAACCCACTTGGAGGTGATTAAGACCTTTAGTTTATTTTATTTAAAGGAAAGTGAAATATGTCTCACTCAACTTTAATAATTAAAGTATTTTTAATATAAGTTTATTGTCATGGTAATTTATTTTTAATTTTAAGATTTTTTTTAATTACCTTATTATCTTATACATTAATGATGCAGAAATTATTTATTTAGTGAAAAATCAATAATATAGTTTTTATTGAAATAGTAATACATATCAAAAGGCCCAAAAATCTGAAAAAAACTTATTATTACTGTATAGATAAACCCTAATCATCCACTAGCCTAATTTTTTACCATTTGGATCCTTAATAAGGCGATTATGACACTTATATTATATTATTTTAAATGATGCCAAAGTTGTCACCTTCATAATTTAATAAATATAACAATTTAGATATTATGATTTTAAGATGATAAATTCGAGTAAAAGTATTATTGTGAAAGTTAATAGATTTATCTTCATCATAGGATTTTATTTTTAATTTTTATGCAACAAATAATTATATTAAATAATTATAAACAAATGTTGTAGTAATTATTTTATTAAGAGATAAACCAAATAAATGGTTTTAAAAATAATAAAATAAATATTATATGAACTATTTAATGTGCTCCACTAATTTTCTAGATAAATATGACCTTTTATGTATCTATTAAAGCTTTTAGTTCGAACATATCTTCTGTATATATTTTATTTAAATTCAAATAAATGAATAGTGTCAAAATTGACACTATTGTTATTTTATAAAAATAACATTTTATAAAATTGTTTAAAAATCACAAAAATATTTAAAAAATATAAATTTAAATTTATATGGTCTAAAATGTTATAAATTATCTAATTATGGAAAATTCACAACAAATAAGTAATTATTTGTTATAATTTAAAATTTAGAATGTTATTACCACAAATAAAACTAAATTGATTAAATAAGGATAAATCAAGTTGATGATGTTTAAAATAAATTCATAACATGTCTAAATTTTATTGGTTGATGATATTACATCCCTATATAATCTAATATTTGGATATGAGTCATTTTTTGAGGTTTTTTAAATGGGGTTAGATTTATTATAAATTAATATTTTTAAGATTTCCAAAGGCGCCCCTCTCCTCCCTTATAAAAGGGCACCTCCTCCCTCTCTTCCTCACACCAATTTGAGCCTTTAATCTCGGCCAAACCCTGACCATTTCCCTTCTAAACATCCCTAGAAACATCCTAGAGGTCATGGTCTTATTCAAAGACCAATTTATTACCCTAAGAGGAGGATTCAAAGAGGCGTGTCAAAGAAGAGGTAATATTTGTTACCGATTTTTCACTTTTCTTTCGTCTTCAACTTCTTCTTATTTAGTTGTTTCATTATGAAGTAATAACATAAGTATCCCTCATATACTGATATGTTATTATAAATATTAAACAACCCTATTTCACCATCTATCCATCCTACTAAAAATGAAATCACCACGCGTGCGTACGTACAGAATACCATCTCCATGCCGTGGTGTAATCTATTTTCCACCACCACCATACTTGGATGGGTATAATGGTGTAAATAATAACTATATATGATTATTGTAAAGTGATATTGATTATTTTATAGTATACATACACTCCAATAAATTCCACGATCATGTGAATGATATCATCACTCGTGCGTACGTATGGAATACTGTCTCCACAACGCGATGAGATTCATTCTCAATGATTAACCATTCATAAACGATTATAAAGTATATATAATAAGTAATAATTAAATATATGACATAATAATGATACTTTATTTACGTATATATATATATATGTATGTCATCCAATTAATTCCATTCAATTCAATGAGGAAACGAAAACAACGTTCATGCGTACGTACGGATTACCGTCTCCATGAATGGTGTATTTCTTTACATTTATAGATATATTATATATATGTATATTCTGAATATATATTATATATAAATCATGTTTTATATTCTGGAATTAATTAATCATGATCTAAGTAATCATATGAATAATTACAAGTCAAAACACGGACGACAAATGAAACGATTTTACCCAAAACACTCTTTAACATGGAATTTATAAAAGAACGGGTAATATAAAGTCATAAGTGAACCATATATGATATCATAACAATGAATATTATTCTGTAATAAGTCAATGAAATTATTTAAATCATTATAAAGGAGGTTCAGATATGTACGAATCATATCGGACCTAAGGTAAGGGATAATTTATCAATCTCATTTTTATCCGATATTGTTTATTCGTAAGTATTTATTGGGGTTATCTTTATCATCCAAGCCCATGTTTTCTAAAAATGGTTTCATGTATCTTTAATGTCCTTTTGACCCATTTTTGACTTTTACTACATGGTATGTAAGGAATCTTTCTTTTTTTTAGGTTATGAGGTACTTTTTTACTTTTCTGGCAAAAGTATGAGAAGAATGTTTTTTTAACGTATACGGCATGAAAGTATTTTTACGGTATTATAAAGCCATATTTTCATGAAGCTTCCTCCAAAATATTTCATGACTATTTTAAACAAAATCTCTTTCTTTTAAAATTTCATGATGTTTTGTGAAAATAAATTGATTTTGAAAAAGAAAAGGTATTTTCCTCAAGAATTCATTTCAAGTGTTTTATCAAAACCATTTTCCATGAGATGACATTATTTCATATGTGTATGTCTCAAGTATAAAGTCTCTATGATTTACATGGTCTCAATTTTCTCATTATGAAATGATATCGATTTCTTTTATATGGATTATGTGATAATGGGATGATGTTTATGAAACCCATTTTATTTGTTGGGTTATTATGAATGATGTATGTTTATTTTGTGGCACAAGTAAGAATGATTTCATTATGAGATGGGTGGGACCTATATCTCACTCAAATTCATTGGGTAAAGATTTATATCTCATGAGATAGACATGGCTGGAATGGTAAGTTAATCTGGTTCAGTAAAACAGGACTGGAACGAGGAGTGAACTCGATTCAGAAAGGGACTTTGTCCACTAAGATGGTCTTGGAAGTAATGCCTTAGCTACTATGGAAATAATATCTTGTGTTTAATGTTTTTCCACAATTACAAGTTTTATTTACAAGATATGTTATCATGATTGATGTTCTATTTTGATCTATGCCTTACGTACTTCCATGTTTTATGTCATTGCAGAAGATTTCTATGTTTAAACATTATGTACATGTTTTTATGTTCAAATGTATATGGTTTGTTTTATTTTCTCCATGCTTACCCTTACTGAGCATTTGAGCTCACCCTTTTTATATTTTCTTTTCCCCAGGATATAAAGAGAGGTTTTAGGTAAGAAAAAAAGGGGAAGATCTTTATGGGAGATGTTGAAGATCTTTCACCACGATTAGAAGATTACGTTCCAAGTTTCCAAAGACACTAAACTATTAAGGTCCTTGTGTGTCTGTTTTTGTTATGTACTAAGTATTCTGCAAAAGTAATGTAATGTCCATGTATGCCAAGCTTCGAGTCTCTACAGTTGGTATCAGAGGAAAGGTTTAGTCAACCTTTGGAAACTAGGATGCGAGAGATTTAGTGAGATCCCTAGAGATATTTCTAAGGTATGTCTAGGGATGTCCCTAAGGTTAAGTATAAGTATAGGTTATAGTCCTAGAATTACGGTAACGATCTTAGAATTAAACCTAAGATGTTAGATATTGAAGGTACTCTCCCTTTATTATGTTGTTTTCCCTAGCATTATTTTTTCCTCTCACACTATTCTTTTTGGGTTTTAGACGATGGTTGGAACCCAAAGGAACTGTGTTAATCAATGCAATGGACAATGCAATGATTGTCCTCATGAACAAACAAATTTTATGGGAGATGGAGTGCAAAATCTTATTGTTATACTTGCACAAGATATGAATCATTCTGGACTTCCAAATGAGCAGAGAAGAGAACAATATTCTATTGAGTCCTTCATGAGGCAATGTCCACCTTCTTTCAGTGGGTCTTCTGATCCACTTGTTGCTGAACAATGGATCAGTACCACTGAAAAGATATTTTTAGTTCTTCAATGTTTTGAACATGATAAAGTCATCTTAGCAGTATATCGTTTGGAAGTTGAAGTTGATCAATGGTGGAATCTTATCAAGAATACGAGGCTAAGAGATGAAATTGAGTCCATGGAATGGGATGCGTTCAAGAACTTATTTTTCAATAAGTACTTCCCTCGTATTCTTCGAAAAAAGATGGAGAAGGAGTTTCTTGAACTAAAGAAAAAGGATGATGAATCTGTTGGTGTATACGAAGCGAATTTTACAAGGCTTTCAAGGTATGCATCTGGCTTTATCATCCAACCTGAAAGTAAAGTTGATCGATTCTTCAGTGGCTTAAAACCAAATATTATAAGTTCATTAGCTATAAGAGACTTCAGTAGCTATGAAGAAATTGTGTGTTGTGCTATCAAGGTAGAAATGGAAGTTGGTGTTACTTATCCATCTCATAGTTTTGACAAGAAACGAAAGATGGAGTTCAAGGAGAAATATCAGAATAATGGTGAAAAGAAGATGAATGTTTATTTATGCTGAAAGTGTGGAAAAACGAATTGTGGAGATTGTCTTAAAGGGACTAGAAAATGTTTTAAGTGTGGAAAAGAAGGGCATCGAGCAGCTGAGTGTTGAAGTAATGAAAAAGGGTTTCTAATGATGTGAATAAAGAAAAGACTGCAGAGAATGCACCACCAACACTTCAATGCTTCAAGTGCAAGGAAATGGGGCATTATGATAATAAATTCCCTAATCCAAGGGTTAGTGATGATCGACATGAGCAACCACTTAAGGCAAAGGACAAAGGGAAGTCACATGCGATCACTATTGGCGATGTTGAATATGACAATGATGTGGTGGAATGGTTAAGTGTTTATGTAATGGGATTCCAAAATAATGTTGTATATAGTATCGTGGAATATTGGAATATTTATGTATTGTTCTATGGTGGTTTTCAATAATTTTATGGTACCAGTAACCATGGAAAGTGATTGAGATATTTTTGGAAAAAGAGATGATATGCGCATAATGAAGGGATAAGGAGAAAATGAAATGTTTGATAGTATTCATGAGCTCATGACTGATATAAGGAAATAGTTATATCATGGTTTGAGGTTTTTGTATGTGAAAAGAGTTAACTTTTGATAGCACTCATGTTTTCACTAAGATTCAATGGGTATTCATTTTTCAAGAGAATAAATGATTAAGGCCTTTTAATGTTTGGAATGTGACCAACAAGACATATCTCATGATATATGGGGATAAATGATGGTATTAACATGCTTGTTATATGAACTCTTTGGTAATCATTTTCACTATAATATGAGATTGGATAGCAGTATTTTGGATAAGCCTAAAGATTAGAACGGATTATGTTGGACATAAACTAGTATTTTTTAAGGATAGAACATTTTTCGATATTATTGATGGGATGTTATAGTAATGTAGTTTTAGAAAAAGGACAACTTGCAGGACGAGCGACATCCCATCACGTCGGACAAGGATGTGGGAATCGAACCCACAACCGAAGTGTGACTGGCCTTTATCGCCTACCACTGGCCTACATGAAGTCCCTGTTTAGTAGAAACTAGTTTTATTATATTAAGCAGTATGATATATGAAGTATAAGTCAATTTTAGGAACCATATATGATTAATCTCACTATAGATCGACTTATGTATATTTAATAACTTTTGCAAACCTTTTTTTTGAGAGAGATGGAATGACCCGTCATTCTATCACATGATCTGCTAACACTTCACGAATAACAAATTCAACTTCATTTCATTAAGAGATGAAGTGGAAATTGTTCAAGGCACGAACAACAGTGAGATTGTACCAAAATAAAGTAAGTATTTATTCTAATTCTAATTCTTTAACTTTAGGGAAATGATCTTGAAAACCAAAAATGTTGTCCTAGTGCCCTTATATCTGATTAATCATATGGTACCTTAGATCATCAAAAATTTATGGCTTTGTGATTGTTGGCTTTTTCATAGCCATGTTCTCTACCACTATCCATCAGAATATGACAGTTAGATTTCTCTTCCATGTCCATATTTTCACCTATGTTCTCCTATGTGGAAACCTAGTGATTAGTTAATTTGGGTAACTGTTATGTTTCATACTTTAGTTTTTAAAGATAAGTTTTGGTATTCCTTTTTACGATGTGGGTTTCTATTAAAGAAACTTTCGTATAGTAAACCATGTATAACCCCGACGAATTTTGAGGGCGAAATTCATTTTTAAGGGGGTAGAATGTAACAACCTGATATTTTATGATAAGTATTCTTTTTAATTTATTTGATGTCATGTGTTTTATGCTACAACAAGATTATCTTGTGTTATAAGCCACACTGTATTAGCTTGAAGTATACACAACACTATTCTTAGATTGTATTACACACAATTTCAAGTTTGTTTTATAATAGTCATTCTATGCAACATTGAGTGTATATATATATATATTCAATATATAAATGAAATATGGTTGGATTTTGTTATATGAAATAATAAAGGATTCTTTCACAACACGCAACCCTGACTTGTCTTGCATTACACGCAATCACGACCTTCCTCAATAGCCTGTGTTGTACGCAATACCGGGTTTTACTAAACAATGATATATTATTATGAACTAGCCTTTATGAATAGTATTAACTAAATTTTTAATTTTATAACATTATTATTCATCTTAAACATTTTCTAGAACATGGTATAAGAACAAAAATAAATTTTTCGGGTAAAATTTGTATTTTTCAAAAAATGCAGTTTTGCCGCCTTTTGATGGCGCGCCCACATTAAATCTAGTTTTTGACATGTTTATAAGATCAATTTTACAAAATAAAATTATTTTTTGGAATCAGGATATAAAATTTTAACTTGGATAAATTTTTCATATTATTCTGATAAATTTCATATTTTAATGAATAGTAAAAACACGCTATATTTTAATTAAAAACAACTTTTTTCATCGTAATAACTTATGTGATTAAATTATAATATTTAATGGTTTAAAAGTATAATTAGAATATATTTTTACCATTTAATATAATTTATTTCATTAGCCTTGATTTTAAATTGAATTCGTAGGTTAAATAAATTCAATCTTTTGCAATGTTTTAAACAAAAACCCGTTTTCTTTCGACAACAGGATTAATTTTAATTTAATTTATGCAACTTCTGTGTATTGAATTTGGAAAAATGGATTCCATATTTGGAATCAGTGGGTCCAAATTATATTAACAGCCAACTTTTTATTTTTGGGATTTATGAATAGTAACAACGGTAAATTTTATTTACCATAGTAAAAGGTAAATTGGGTAATTAAGGGTAAATATAATATTATAAAATTATCCTAATAAATTTCTTAATACAATTGGATGATTATAATTTGTCCTATGTCATATTTGGGTCGAAATGGAATCCATTAGAACCCACTTGGAGGTTATTAAGACCTTTAGTTTATTTTAATTAAAGGAAAGTGAAATATGTCTCACTCAACTTTAATAATTAAAGTATTTTTAATATAAGTTTATACAGAATATAAATTAGTTTATAAATACTCATTTGAAATATAAAATGTTTTTCTTTGTCATGGTAATTTATTTGTAATTTTTAAGAGTTTTTTTAATTACCTTATTATCTTATACATTAATGATGCAGAAATTATTTATTTAGTGAAAAATCAATAATATAGTTTTTATTGAAATAGAAATACATATAAAAAGGCCCAAAAATCTACAAAAAACTTATTATTACTGTATATATAAACCCTAATCATCCACTGTACGAATTTGTAACCATTTGGATCTTTATTAAGGCGATTATGACACTTATATTATTTTATTTTAAATGATTCCAAAGTTGTCACCTTCATAATTTAATAAATATAACAATTTAGATATTGTGATTTTAAGATGATAAATTCTAGTAAAAGTATTATTTTGAAAGGTAATAGATTTATCTTAATCATAGGATTTTATTTTTAATTTTTATGTAACAAATAAGTATATTAAATAATTATACAAAAATGTTGTAGTAATTATTTTATTAAGAGATAAACCAAATAAATGGTTTTAAAAATAATAAAATAAATATTATATGAACTATTTAATGTACTCCAATAATTTCCTAGATACATATGACCTTTTATGTATCTATTAAAGCTTTTATTTTGAACATATCTTCTGTATATATTTTATTTAAATTCAAATAAATGAAATGTGTCAAAATTGACACTATTGTTATTTTATAAAAATAACATGTTATAAAATTACTTAAAAATCACAAAAATATTTAAAAATTATAAATTTAAATTTATATGGTCTAAAATGTTATAAAGTATCTAATTATGGACAATTCACAACAAATAAGTAATTATTTACTATAATTTAAAATTTAGAATGTTATTACCACAAATAAAACTAAATTGATTAAATAAGGATAAATCAAGTTGATAATGTTTAAAATAAATTCCTCACATGTCTAAATTTTATTGTTTGATTATATTAAAACCCTATAGCATCTAATATTAGGATATTAGTCATTTTTGGAGGTTTTTAAGTGGGTTTAGATTTATTATAAATTAATATTTTTAAGATTTCCAAAGGTGCCCCTCTCCTCCCTTATAAAAGGGCACCTCCTCCCTCTCTTCCCCACACCAATTTGAGCCTTTAAGCTCGTCCAAAACCTGCCCATTTCCCTTCTCAACTTTTCTATCAACATCCTAGAGGTCCTGGTCTTCTTCAAAGACCAATTTATTACCCTAAGAGGAGGATTCAAAGAGGCGTGTCGAAGAAGAGGAAATATCCGTTACCGATTATTTCACTTTTCTTTCTTCTTCAACTTCTTATTCTTTAGTTGTTTCATTATGAAGTAATAACATCAGTATCCCTCATATACGGATATGTTATTATAAATATGAAACAACCCTATTTCACCATCTATCCATCCTACGGAAAACGAAATCACCGTGCGTGCGTACGTACGGAATACCGTCTCCACGTCGTGGTGTAATCTATTTTCCACCACCACCTTACTTGGATGGGTATAATGGTGTAAATAATAACTATATATGATTATTTTAAAGTGATATTTATTCTTCTATAGTATACATACACTCCAATAAAATTCCATGATCATGGGAATTATATCATCGCTCGTGCGTACGTACGGAATACCGTCTCCACGACGCGATGAGATTCATTCTCAATGATTAACCATTCATAAATGATTATAAAGTATATATAATAATTAATCATGAAATATATGACATAATAATGATACTGTATTTACGTATATATATATGTATTTCATCCAATTAATTCCATTCAATTCAATGAGGAAACGAAAACAACGTTCATGCGTATGTACAGCCTACCGTCTCCATGAACGGTGTGTTTCTTTCCATTTATCAATCTATTATATATATGTATATTCTGAATATATATTATATATAAATCATGTTTTATATTCTGGAATTAATTAATCATATGTATAATTACAAGTCAAAACACGGACGACAAATGAAACGATTTTACCCAAAACGCTCTTTAACATGGAATTTACAAAAGAACGGGTAATATAAAGTCATAAGTGAACCATATATGATATCATAAAAATTAATATGATTCTGTAATAAGTCAATGATATTATTTAAATAATTATACAATAGTTTCAGATACGTACGAAGCATATCAGACCTAAGTTAAGGGATAATTTATCAATCTCATTTTTATCCGAGATTGTTTATTCGTAAGTATTTATTGGGGTTATCTTTATCATCCAAGCCCATGTTTTCTAAAAATGGTTTCATGTATGTTTAATGTCCTTTTGACCCATTTCTGAATTTTACTACATGGTATGTAAGAAATCTTTCTTTTTTTTACGTTACGAGATACTTTTTGACTTTTCCGGCAAAAGTACGAGAAGAATGTTTTTTTAACGTATACGGAATGAAAGGATTTTTATGGTTTTATAAAGCCATATTTTCATGAAGCTTAATCCAAAAGATTTCATGACTATTTTAAACAAAATCTTTTTCTTTTAAAATTTCATGATTATTTGTGAAAAGAAATTGATTTTGAAAAAAAAGGGTATTTTCCTCAAGAATTCATTTCAAGTGTTTTATCAAAACCATTTTCCATATAAGATGACATTATTTCATATGTGTATGTTTCAATTATAAAGTCTCTATGATTTACATGGTTTCACTTTTCTCATTAGGAAATGATATCCATTTATTTTATATGGATTATGTGATAATGGGATGATTTTTATGAAACCCATTTTATTTGTTGGGTTATTATGAATGATGTATGTTTATTTTCTGGCACAAGTAAGAATGATTTCATTATGAGATGGGTGGGACCTATATCTCCCTCCAATTCATTGGGTAATGATTTATATCTCATGAGATAGACATGGATGGAATGGTAAGTTAATCCGATTCAGTAAAACAGGACTGGAACGAGGAGTGAACTCGATTCAGAAAGGGACTTTGTCCACTAATATGGTCTTGGAAGTAATGCCTTGGATACTATGGAAATCATATCATGTGCTTAATATTTTTCCACAATTACAAGTTTTATTTAAAAGATATTTTATCATGATTGATGTTCTATTTTGATCTATGCCTTACGTACTTCCATGTTTTATGTCATTGCACAAGATTTCTCTGTTTAAAAATTATGTACATGTTTTTATGTTCAAATGTATATGGTTTGTTTTATTTTCTCCATGCTTACCCTTACTGAGCATTTGAGCTCACCCTTTTTATGTTTTCTTTTCCCCAGGATATAAAGAAACGTTTTAGGTAAGAAAAAAAAGGGGAAGATCTTTATGGGAGATGTTGAAGATCTTTCACCATGATTAGAAGATTACGTTCCAAGTTTCCAAAGACACTAAACTATTACAGTCCTTGTGTGTTTGTTTTTGTTATGTACTAAGTATTCCGCAAAAGTAATGTAATGTCCATGTACGTCAAGCATCGAGTCTATACAATATAAATGAAAAATAAATAAGTATAGAGACAATATAAATATAATATATATCACATATAAATACAGTTCCATCATAATATCCACCATGAGAGTCTGTGGGAGATATTTGAACTATCATTATTTCGTGAGGCATTAGTTCGTTTTCCACAGAAAAAGTATGTTCGTATACATTAGATAGAGGTGTGTGGAAGTGTATTTAAAATAATTATCATAAAAACAACCTAGTATATTAAGGATATAGTTTTTTTTATAAAATAAAGTAATAAAGTGAGTTTAGGGGGTTGTAGAAGTAAACTAAAAGAAAAAACTTAAGAGAAGACGTTACCTTCAAATTGGGTATCTCCCTTTGGTTTGAACCAAAAGGATTAATTTAATTGACTTATACCTAGAAGAAGGATTATAAAAGGAAGATAGGTATGTAGGGAGCTTAATTGGTCAGATTTTGGATGATCCAAGGGGTTTGAGAGGTGTGAGTAATGAGGTGATGAATTTTTATAAGGGGGAGGAGGGGCTCTTTAGGAATGTTTGAAAACATTATTTTATTATCAACTAATTTTCGGTTTCAAAATTTCCAAAACTAAATTAATTATAATATAAGGTGTATATAAGTTGAAATAAAATCATCCAATAATAACTTGACAGTTTTTCGATATTTTTTAAAATTTTATAATATCATTTATTTAAATCATTCATTAGTAAGGTAATCACTGCATCATCATTGTGTCATATATAATTTAATTTATTTGATGTCTAAAATTTATAAATAAAATACCATGATGTAGGAAATATTTTTATATTTCAAATTAATATTTATAGTCTAATATATAACTTATATAACCCCATGTAAAAATTTATTTAATAAAAGATATATGTTCAGGTCATTTTTTCTTTACTTTAAATTAATTAATATAAAGTGTCATTATCACTCGTAAGTTTCTCCATGGGGTCCCAAAAATTGACCTAAGGATGACCATGGTCAGAAATATATCAACCAATAGGATTATGACACATGTTAGGGTAATTTAATATTATTATAATAATATTTATTTACCCTTATTTACTAGATTTACCCTTTAACCATGGTAAATAAAATATTTACTGAAGTAAATATTCATAATGTCTAAAAATAAAAGTTACCTACTTACACAATTTTTAAATAATTATTCTGAATATGGAATCCATTTTTTCAAATTCAAAACATATATGTGGTATAAATTAATTTAAAATTAATTTTCATTGTAAAATCAAAAAGTGTGTTTTTAAGAAATAATAACTATCAAAATATTGACGCTTGTTTATGTCCAATTTCAAAGTGAAATTACTTTCAATGACCAAAATTGGATTAAATGGTAAAAATATAATCTAATTACACTTTAAAATCAATTAAAGAGATAATCTAACCATATAAATAAATTATATTAAAAAGGAAATTTTTAATTAAAATACAGTAGTTTGCACTATTTCATTAAAAAATGAACATTATTAGAAAAATACCAAAATTTCATCCAAAGTAAATTTTTATGTCTAGATTATAAATAAGAATATTATTTTATCAAATAGAACATATAAAAGTGACAAAATAAGATTTAAAAATACTTCACCATCAAAAGGTAGTAAATCGACCCCTTAATGAATATTAGAGTATTTTTGCTTAAAATTGGATTCTTTCTTATTTTAAGCCTCTAAAATTTATTGGATAAATGTAAAAAAATTAACAAAATTTATAATCATATTTTATTTAGTTTGTTTCATTCCCTTCAATACAATGGCTATCAGTTAACTACCATTTAAAATAATATTTTATTATTATATTATTTTTTATTATAACTCAACGTTGTGTGCAATGTAATATTTAAAAGAAACCTGTTGTTGCATGTCTGGTACACCATTTAACATTGAATCCCCTTTAAAATAAAATTAATATTTAATTCACAACTATTAATAAATATGAAAATGTCTTACTCTTTAATTACCTGGGATGTTACATCCTTTCCCCTTTTGAAAATTACGTCCTCGCAATTTTATTCACTTATCAAATTAATGGGGGTATTTATCCTTCATAACATTTTAAGATTCCCACATTTCATCTTCAACCATATGGTTTTTCCACAAAACCTTTACCTGATTAATTACCTTATTCTGCAACACTTTCTCTCTTCAGTCAAGAATCTGGACTGGTTGTTCCTCATAAAAAAGATTTTCTTCCAACTCAACTACCTCTGGACTCAAAAACATGATATGGATTAGGCATATACTTTCTCAACATTGAGACATGAAAAACATTGTATACCTAGGATAAACATGGAATTAAAGCCACTTTGTATGCAACTGATCTAATTTTCTCTAGGATTTCATAGGGTCCAATGAACCTCAAACTCAGCTTTCCCTTCTTACAAAAACACATCACACATTTCCATAGAGAAACTTTGAGAAAGACATGATCACCTACCTCAAATGAAAGATCCTTCCTCCATTTATCCGCATAACTTTTTTTCCTGCTCTAAGCTATTCTCATGTGCTTCTGAATCAACTGAACTTTCCTTGCCATCTCTTCTACCAATTCTGGTCCCATCAGCTTCCAATCACCTACTTCATCCCAAAAATCTAGAGTTCAATAATGCTTTCCATATAATTCCTCAAACAAAGCCATCTATATACAGGAATGAAAATTATTATTATAATAAAATTCAACCAAAGAAATATGTTGGTCCCAACTTCCCTGTTAATTCATTAAAGAAGCATGTAGCATATCTTCCAAAGTATGAATTGTTTGTTCTAACTACCCATCTGATTGTTGATAAAAAGTTGTACAAAAATTTAATTCCATACCCAACAACTTTTTAAGGCCTTTCCAAAAGATATAATTAAACCTAGCATCACAATCAGATACAATAGAGAGGGGAACTCCATGAAACCTGACTATCTCTTTAACATACAACCGAGAAAGATGATCTAGAGAAAAAGTATCTATAATAGGAAGAAAATGAGAATATTTAGTCAATCGATCATCAATAATCCAAATTTCATTATTACCTCGAGATGTTATTGATAATCCCACAACTAAGTCCATGGATATATTTTCCTATTTCCACTCTAGCACAGGTAAATGCTGAAATATCCCTTTCGGTAACTGTCACTCTACTTTAACCTGTTGAAAAGTCAAATACTTCATAGTAAAGTCAGAAATATCTCTTTTCATTCCATACCACCAGTAATACTCCTGAAGATCTCTGTACATCTTAGAACTTCCAGAATGAACTGAAAACAGAGAACTATAAGCTTTACATAACAACTCTTTCTTCAACTGTGAATCACAAGGCACACATAATCTCTTTACAAACCTCAAAATACAATAATTATCAATCATAAATTCAGGAAACTTACCCTTCTGAACCAACTCTACCTTTTTCTATAACTCACTTTATTCCTTCTACACCCGATTAATTCTGTCAGATAGAGATGACTTCACTGACACCTGAAACAAAACAAAGGAATTTCATGCACCAACAAATCCTATGCCAAAGTTCATAAAATCATTAATCAAAGGATCATGTTCTAAACATAGCATTATTAAAGTAGCATTACTCTTTAGAATCAAAGAGTCCGCCACTTTATTTTTCTTTCTCAGATGGTAATCGATCGTGAAATCATAATCCTTGATTAATTCTAGTCATCTACTCTATCTCATGTTCAATTATTTCTGAGTGAATATATACTTAAAACTTTTGTGGTCAGTATATATTTTACATTTTACTCTATACAGATGATGCATCCAAATTTTTAAAGCAAAAAACAACAACATCCAAATCATGTGTAGGGTAATTTAACTCATGTGGTTTCAACTAACGTGAAGCATAAGCAATTGCATGATCATTCTACATTAGGATACAACCAATTAATTTCAACAAATCATCACTCTAGATAACAAACTCACCATTTCTGGAAGCCAGTGCCAAAACTGGATCATTCACCAATTTTTTTTTAATTCCTAAAAATAATCATCACATTCTTTTGTCCAAATGGACTTAACACCTTTTCAAGTTAACTTAGTCATTGAGCAAGATAACCATCAAAAAAATTCAACAAACCTCTAGTAATAACCATCCAGACCGAGAAAATTATGGATCTCAGTAATATTTGTGGGTCTTATCCATTCTTCAACAACTTTTTTTTATTAGGATCAATTGTTATTCCATTTATTGAAACAATGTGACCAAGGAATGAAATTTGTTGTAACCAAAACTCTCACTTTCTGAATTTCTCATACAGTTTATTTTCTTTTAAGGTTTTAAAGACAACCCTTAAATGAATTTCATGTTCCTCTCAAATTTTAGTATATACCAAAATATCATCTATAAAAACAACCACCATTTATCACTTGAGTAAACTAATCCATCACTACAATAAATTTCTCAATCAGATTCTGAACATCTCAAGATACTGATTTGGAAGGTCATTTTCCTCTATATGCCTTCTCTGCATAACTGCCTTGTTTCCTCTACAAAAAACCATTCTGAACAAACATATCTTAGATGAGGAAACATGGTAATTAAGCAACATCGTAATCTTCAAATTCTATATCATTTCAATCTTACCATAAATTAATTTATATATTTTAATTTAACAATACTATAACTCCTAAATTTATCTAAGCTGTCATCTGATACCAACTATAATGACCCGGCCTTAAACATTAAATAATCTTGAATTAATTTAATAATTCACATTGAGGATCTTTTCATGTTTATAGCTTTAGAGAATTAGTTCATAACATATACATAACAACTGGAATATTATATGTAGACACTTCTACATGGTATCCATTTTTTTAATAAAATAAAAACTCTTGAAAAAAGAACCATGTCTAGTTCCATGTTTTAGACAGCACGAATTTTTCTTGATCCCAACCTTGACCCTATTAATCTTTATGTCCTATGAAAAACATTTCAAAAAAACATGCAATGAACATAAAAAGCTCTATAAGGGTTATAAAACAAGGAAAGAAAACATTAGTATATTAATATATACAAGTCAATGAAATCATACTTTTCAATCATTAACATGCCACACAAGATCATAAGATTTATTAATAACACATGGAAATCATAAATCATAAAGGTAACTTTTGGCATACAAAACTTACTTACATTTTATCCTTCACAGCTACATAGGGAGTTATGTTTGGAATACCCATCACAGTATATTCCTTAAATATCTTAAGAGAAACATTAAAGTTTACCTCTATCATGTTACCCAATGCATTGGAGAGCGATCTCGGGATCACCTACCCTAGGTTTATCATGTAACCACCCATATATGTAAATAATTCCCAAGAACCCTAACATAATCATAAAACATAAAACAAACATAAAGGAAAGACAACATATCCACATTGCAATCACAATATATCATTTAAATATATTGACATAATCAATCCATTATCAAAACCATTTTCAATACCAAAATACGTAAAAAGAGTATATGGTATTTATTTTCCTTTTAAGAAAACATTACAGCTTGTTAAGGAATCCAAAGATCATATAATGATTGTGGCGGCGGAAAGGTCGTTGTCACCGCATATGTTAAAAAGAAACATTCCCTTTGTCATTTAGTAAAAAAATTCATAGAGAAATGATTCCATTTGAATGAAATAAAAAGTCAAGGGTTTTTATACACCATATAAAAAAAAGTTGTGTATAAAACAAAATATGCCTCAATGAAAGGAGATTGAGATGAAGTCCCTTACCTCATGTCCAACTTGACTCGTTCGTTATTTAATCTCCTGAATAGTAAAATAAAGTTAATTTAAACTTTCTTAAGAACCTTTTTCAAGTTTATTATTTTTTTTATATCACTTATTTCAATGTTATAAACATTATGTAATAATTTAAGTTAATAATAGTTGTTTTGTCAATATTTGGTACTTGAGTCAAAAATGAACTTCTTATAATTACAATTTGTTCATGTGGTCCAAATTCCATTATCTATAGAATGATATTAATAATTTTGATATCATATATATCATATAAATCCAGTATATATATGTATTTATAATAATAAATAACATTTGGATGTAAGAAATGAAATGCACTGTTCATGGAGACGGTAAGTCGTACGTATGCATGAACGCTACTTTCATTTATATTTCATATTTAATAGAATGAAAAATTAATGATACATAGGTATATTATGATTCCAGTATAATATAATATATATAAATTCATTAAATCCATCCTTTATACGTTCCACGTATGGCATGAACGATACATATCACTTTGAGGGTGCAGTAGTCCGCACTTCCTCAAATTAAATTATAGCATTTACCCATTATGGAAACCATAAAGGTATGCTATAAATGAAAAATAATGAAGTATATATACAATTTAAATATAATATTTATCACATATAAATATATTTCCATAATAATGGCCACTATGAGAGGCGGCTGAAGATATTTGAACAATCATCGTTTCGTGAGGCATTAGTTCGTTGTCCACAGAAACAGTATGTTCGTATCCATTAGATAGATGTGTGAGGAAGTTTAGTTCAAATACTTCTCATAAGAACAACCTAGTATATTTATTATACTATTTTTTTTATAAAATAAAGTAATAAAGATATTTTATGGGGTTGGAGAAGTAAAATAAAAGAAAATAACTTAAGAGAAGATGTTACCTTTAAATCGGGTATCTCTCTTTGGTTTGAACCAAAAGGTTTACTTGAATTGCCTTATGCTTAAGTTAAGGCTTAAAGAAGTAATATAGGTATGTATTTAGCTTAATTAAGCATAGTTTGGACAATACAAGGGGCTTCATAGGTGTGAGTAATGGGTTATAGGTGATGGCTTTTTATAAGGGGGAGGAGGGGCTCTTTTTGAAATTGTGAAAATATTATATTATTATAAACTAATTTTCAGTTTAAAAAGGTTAAAAACTTATTTAATTCGAATATAATGTGTATATAAGTCGAAATAAATTCATCCAATAATAATTTTATTGGTTTTGGATATTTTTTAAAATTTTATAATCTCATTTATTTAAATCATTCATTAATATGGTAATCATTGCATCATCATTATGTCATAAATAAATTTATTTATTTGATGTATAAAAATTATAAATAAAATACCATGATGTAGGAAATCTTTTTATCTTTTAAATGAATATTTATAGTCGAAGAGATAACTTATATATCTTTATGTAAAAATTTATTTACTAAAATATATATGTTTATATCATTTCTGTCTTTACTTTAAATTAATTAATATAAAGTGTCATTATCACTCCTATGTGGCTCCATGGGGTCCCAAAATAGACCCAAGGATGACCATGGTCTTAAATTTATCAACAAATAGTATTAGGACACATTTTAGGTTAATTTATTATTATTATTATAATATTTTTTTACCCTTATTTGACAGATTTACCCTTTAATCATGGTAAATAAAATGTTTACTAAAGTAAATATTCATAATGTATAAAAATAAAAGTTACCTATTTACAAAATTTGGAACTCATGATTCAGAATATGGAATCCATTTTTCCAAATTCAAAACACATAAGTAGTAGAAATTAATTTAAAATTAATTCCCTTTGTCAAAACAAAAAACGTGTTTTTAAGAAATAATAACTATCAAAAGATTGACACTTGTTTATTTCCAATTTCAAAGTAAAGTTTCCTCCAATGAACAAAATTGGATTAAATGGTAAAAATATAATCTAAATAAACTTTGAAACCAATTAAAAAGATAATATAACCATATAAATAAATTATATTAAAAGGCATTTTTGAATTAAAATACAGTTTTTTTCACTATTTCATTAAAAAATGAACATTATCAAAAAAATAAAAAATTTCATCCAAAGTAAATTTTGATATCCTGGTTCTAAAGAAGAATATTATTTTTTCAAATATAACATATAAATGTGGCAAAAACTATATTTAAAAATAGTTCTCCATCAAAAGGCGGTAAATTGACCCCTTAAAGAATATTTGAGTATTTATGCTTAAAATTGGATAAATGTAAAAACATTTAACAAAATGTATAATCATATTTTAGTTAGTTCTGTTCATTCCCTCCAATACAACGACTATGAGTTAACTACCATTTAAAATATTATTATAATATTATAATATTGTTCGGTATAACTCAATGTTGTGTGCAACATAAGATTTCAAAGAAACTCATTGTTGTGTGTCGAGTATGTCATCGAACATTGCAACCCCTTTAAAGTAAAATTAATATTTAATTCACAAATATTAATAAATATGAAAATGTCGTACTCTTTATTTACCTGGGATGTTACAATGTATGTGTAAAATTAATGTGTATGTGTGTGTGTGTGTGTGTGTGTGTGTATATATTACCCAATTTTGATATATGTTAAATTTAAAAAATAAATAATAACATTATATATGTAAAATCTATTACTCAATACTAATTTTCATTATTTTTAATAAATATTTTTTTTATTTATAAAAAACTCTCACTACATATATGAATTATTAAATGTAAATTCATATTTTGTATATAAATTCTATTTAAGGAAATATTATATATATTTATATTAATATGAATATATTTCCATATTAATTATATTAAATATATTGACGAATAACTATGTATAAAAAATATAAAAAATAAATAAATTGCAAAAATATTAAACGAGTAAATATTAAAAATGAATAAATTATAATATTAAATGAATTGTTGTTAAAAATGAGTGAAATTTAATTAAAAAGATAATAGATTGAAAAAATATTAAAATAATGAATATGAGTTTTTAATGAAATAAATTTTTTAAAAATTAAAAATGAATACTTAAAATGAAAATGAACAAATATATTAATTATGAAAATTGAAATTTTATTAAGAAAATAAACATTAATCAATAACTATGTATGAATAAATATTAAAAATAGATAATGCAAACACCCCAACCCCCAGTAGCCATGAGCTGATGCCTTACATTATTACATTGGTACTATAAACAAGTGTTTCCATCCCAAAGTACTGAATAGTTTTATAGATTTGAAAAACTAGATAAAAACATAAGTTTTACATTACAACTTAAAAGAAAAAAATAACATAGAAACTCCATTAAAAATATTCATAAACTACTAGATTATCCCTACAGGTCATTCAAAATATACATCTTCACATCTTGAGGAAAAATAAAACATAATAAAGGGGTGAGATTAGATTCTTAGTACGGGTAAAAAAATATAGTGGAATCTATCATAAATAAACATAAACAATAATTCATGGTGAATAACTAATAACACATTCCATTAAAACATAATTTTGAGCATAATTTGACAGGAATAAAAGCTGAATAAATAATTCCATATAAATAATCACATGAGAATGAAACATAATTTTGGATATTATATAAGTAAAATAATAACATGGGCTATCAATTACTAATATTGTAATGAGGTAATTCATAATTTTGGACATCATAAACATACCATCAAGGATTCGTCCAAGACACCATACATAAAAGGATAAAAACCTGGTCTAGTTTGTCTCATGAGACCTATAGATGCATCAAGGGGTTATAGAGGGCCCAGAAAATCACTTAATAAGACTAATTCGTTACTCATATGAAAGGGGTTAACATAATCAACATATATATTCATATTTAAAATAGAATATGAAATATTAATAACTTTCCCAAAATAATAAACATAATAATAAACGATCCATAGTATGTGGAGAATGGTATTAAGATAGTAAATCCCTATAAATAATCATTAACCATTCAAAAAAATTTGGTACATGGTCACATAGAATATCAACTTCAGTAAAGAATAATTTTAAACAGAGGGTGTTGAAATAGATGTAAATACTCTAATAGAATCATTGATAAATTTTTGAGAGAAATACCCTTTTACTTTAGAAAGAAGAGTTATTTTGGAAAAATCATTTGTATTTGTCATAAAATAATATTTTAAACATGTATATCCCAGAAAAAAATGTAAGGACAATTAAATTATTTTTTAGGCATAAATGAAGTCCAACTTCTAAAAAGAGTTTTTAAGAAACTTTAGAATTGAGCAACTTCAGTGCAATTTAAGAGGAAATATAAAAGAGTATATAAAGAAGAAATGGATTAATTATTTACATAAAACCAAATAAAAGAGATAATATATTTTTTATGATAAAAACATTTATTTTATAAAAATATTGGTGTCTTAAAATAGATTATTGAGTGTACTTGAAAATGGATGAGAAATTGGGAATTTCCCTTTAATCGAGCATGTTTATTGAAAGGAATTGAAAAGGGAAACCTTATAAAATAAGTATTTTTTTCATATAATAAAGATGAAATGATATGGATAAATTAGTTTGGAACATATTAAAAAAATATTAAATAATTATATAAAAATAAATAATTATTACGTTGGGGTAAATAGAGAAAAATCATAACCCAAAGTAAAAATGGAAATTCGGGTAGAATCCCTTACAAATTTTCAAACAGTCATCTCGTATGCCCCATAAAATTAATGATAATTAAATGAAAAAATTAATACCATGAATATGAATATATTCATGATGTGATAAACCAATGGTATGTATACATACACCACACACAATATATAGTGGTGAAAAAGGCATGTCTCATAGAAATAAAGGTGATATGAGAAAACGGTTACCTTATGTCTGAAAGTGTTCTTCACTTATAATCTATGTCCTATATAATTAAATTATATTCATAAATAATTTAATTCAGAACCAATTAAAATTTTATTTTATTTATTATAATTTTATTAACTTCATTTATGGACTTTTTGATGAGTTATAAGATTCAATTTCGTCTTTTAAGAGTGTTTATTTCCCTAGTTTTCATGATTAGTTCACTTGTATACATGTATGAAAGGTCGTGTGAAATGGGAATAGATATCAAAAACTAAATTTATATATTATTAATTATCTTAAAAAATATTTAATGGTCTTATTGATCATTTTTTTAGATATTTTTATGATTCATTATATATAATGTTAATGATAACCGTTTGGATTATTTTGGATTTGTTTCGATCATCATGCACTAATTTAGTTTTATGAATTAATATTATGTTTATATAATAATCATAGAAAATTAAATAAGTTGTATTAAATATATTAATATTTGGTTTACCCATAAATTTTTTTTATTACCATCATTGAAGACAGTGAATTGGATCCTTACAGACGATGTTTTCATTTTTAGAATAAAAAGGGGAAGAGAAAAGAATTAATGGAGGATCTACCATTATCACAATTAAATTCAACAATATATAAGATACTATAGAAATAATTCCTGTTTTGATAGAGGAGGTAAGGAAAGGATGATAATATAAAAGAAATTGAAATAAAATTTAAAGAGGGAAAGATGATTTTACCTCTTGAATTCCTCTCCTTAAGAACCTTCCTTAGGAACTTTGTAATGGTATTTTGGGAGAGACCAGAAATATAATAACATGGGGGAGAGTTTTTTTAGTGTTATTGGGAATAAATTGTAAAAAATTCAAGGATTTTGAGGTGTGAGGATAATAGGGGGTGAGGGCTAGTATTTATAGTGGAGGAGAGAAGCGTTTTTTGATTATTTTATTCATTATTTTATTATTTTGGATCAAGAATGTGAATATTTTGAACTTTATCACTAAATATATTAAATTAATTATGTTTATTTTGATATTATGGTCTTATATCATCCACACATCATCTAAGACTCAATAATTCGTGTATTTTTTTAAATACTGTAAATTACCGTATTTCACTATTCACCAAAAATTCAACTATTTTAGAAAAATCCCAAAAAACACCATAACCATTTAACTATGTGTATAATTCAAAAATGAAATCCATTTAATGAAAATAATTTTCTAAATATGTGAAATATAATTTTTAATTACAATCATTATTTATTCAAAAAATACTGATTTTAAAATTATAACTGATTTTATAACACTTTGAAAAATTAATTAAGGTCTCATAAAATAATATTATAATAATAAGACATCAAAATATTAATTAATGAATCTATTTTATGAAAATAAAGTTTTTTTAAATCATTATATTAATTATAAAATTATAAATAAATGTTTTTGTTTCATAAAAATACCAAAACCTAATTTATCCTTTTAAAATATTTATCTACTTTTTTCCAAGATATAAGTATTTCATATTTTCATTTATAATAAACCTAAATTTTATTTATACTTTCATAGGTGATGTTACTATTAAAATCATAAATATACTATTAATATAATAGAAGTGGTAGTCTTATAAAAATCAGGATTTTTTATTGTTCACTAGAAAATAAATATTTTTAGAAAAATAGAAAAATTACACCCTAAGATAATTTTGAAATTATGCTTTTAAAATAGATGTTTATTTTGTTCAATAGAATTTATAAAAGTTTTAAATTTTAGTTTTACAGTAAGTGCACCATTAAAATGTGGTAAAACTATATTTAATAAAAATAGTCTTTTATGTGTTAAATTTGATTTATTCTTATATTAATCCTATTAAACTTATTAGTTTAATTTAAAGAAACTTGAATTAATATATAATATATAAATTTTATTATTATATTTTAGTAATAGTTATTAACTTAAAATATAATTCCACTATGTTCATAAAATAGTTTTTTATTAAAACACGACCCTTATGTTCAATTGATTTTTATTTTCATTTATAATTAATTGGTAACCAAATAATTCATTTTATAAATATTTGTAAACTATAATTTAATAATTATCATAATATATATCATTTGTTTCATTCCAATGGATAGGTGATAACTCTCACGATTAAATAATAATATATAATCATTTTTTCAATCTTGGTGTTTTGTGTAATTTAAGATATCAAAGAAGATAAATTTCAAAAGAGACATGCCATAAAATATTGGGGTCTCACATTCTCCACTCCTTAAATAAATTGTTTCCAACCAATTTAAAATTTCACTTCAAAAAAATAAAGTTTGACACTTGAAAATTTATTTTTGGAAACCCCTCGTCATGAAAAGGGTTTATAAAACTTCCTGCTAAAATGAGGGAAAGAGAAATGTGAAGGTCATCCCAAAACTAAGATTAAAAAATTTTAGAGAATTCATGAAAATATGGATATATAAGAGAAATTTAACTATAAAGTTATTATAGAGAGCGATAGAAAACCTGGTCATTAGAAATTCTACCATCACAAAATCTTAAATTTGTGATTAGTTAAAAGACCATTGATTTCTCAATAGATAAATTTCTTATTATAAACTTTGTTTCCTAGAGTTGAGGTTTTCATTTACTATCCACAAAAGAACTTGAGAAAAAAAACTTACTTGATTACTTTTGCTGAAATAATCACATCATTTGGTTGTGCTTCGATCTATCCTCAATTCATTTCTTAAATACGGAGATGGATATTCAAGACAAATTTTTATGCCTAAAGAACTTTTATGAATCATAAGATCCAAAATTCATTTCTTCATCCTTTAAATGTTTACTAAAACCAATATGGTTATCATAGGTTATCCAATATGATAAATCATACTTTAATCTTAATCAATAATATCATTAATCAATTTTATAAGTTTTTAAACATAAAACCCATCCAAAATATGTCTATCCAAAATCAAAGACTACAAGATTCCCCAAATAATGTAAATCTTATTATCATATACCAAATATATGAATACCTTGATCACCTTTAAACTATAATTAAATCATGCATGCTTCCAATTCCTTAAAGAATATGTACTATAATACAATCCTTATATATCTATGATTCTTATAAGAAGAATAACATTACATAATTATTGAAACCAAAAACACAAATGCATTAAATATTCCAATTCAACTATAGTAACACCATAAGTTTGGCCTTGATCCCATTTCTTCTTCTGAGGTATATTTCCTTGATGTTTGGTATATTCATTTTTGTAGTTCCCTATCTTCTTACAATTGAAAAATTACACATTTATAACTTCTTTATTTCCATTAAAATCTTGATCCTGGTGACCTTTCTCTCCAAATTTGTAACATTGTCCCATTTTCTTCAGGAAAGTATTGGGGTGTTTCTTTCCACAATTATGACAAAGGGAAAATCATTCTTTACCTTTTTCCTTTATCCATATCTTACTCCACCATTCTCTTCTTCTCTTGTTTTCCCCTAAATTTATAATACTTAGATAATTCTTTCTATGTCTTGATAGAACATGATACTATATCATCATATGATTAGAATGTTTGGTAGACTAGTTAACTTTGGTGAAATGGTTTTAACCCATCAAATAATAAATCAATATTTCTCCTTAGATTACATATGTAGTCCATAGAATGCCTTGATAACCTTGTAAATTTGGCTTCATATAAGGAAACATTATCATCCTTCTTTTACCTCAGTCTCAGAAATTTTCTCACCATATCCTCTCATTGTTCACAAGGGAAATATTTTTCCCATAAAAGTTCCTTAATATCCTTTCATTCCATGTTTTCAATTTATTCCTCCTCCTTTGTGTTTTGAATCAATGACCACCATTGATCTGAATCTCTTGAGAGATTATAAACTTCCATGATAACCTTTTCCTTTTCATTAATTCACAAAGAAAGAAATATCATCTCTATGGAACTTATCCATTTCTCATCTAAAAATGGGTTTGTAGTCCCATAAAATGATGGAGTTTGTTTTCTCATGAAGTGTTTGGGAATTATTACACCATGTTTTGGATCAGGATGATCCATATGGGTAAGGTTATTTCTCATAACCTAAGTCAATTGTCCCAATATAGTTATAAGCTATTCAAATACAGTTGCATCTCCAGCTCCAACATCATTATCTTGCATAGGAGGGAAAACCCTATATGGAATACATATGTTGATACAGTTTCCATTCCTTCTATTATGAGCCATTTCTAAATAACGAAATACACAATATTAGATCATGAATTATAATTCATAATTTTGAACTATAAATACTCTTAGCATAAATTAAAAAATTATGCATAGTTAATCTCATAATCATAAACATGGTTTCTTTGGGGACATATTTACTTTTAAATCATTCATAATGGTTTATAAATAAAATATGAATTATCTTAATAATATCACCTGGGAGTGTCAAACCAGGTGCATAGTAAGGTCCGCTGTCATGTACCAGGTTACGCCGAATCAGACCTGACACACCTTGTTAGAGTTATTACCCATAGGAACATCTGTGCTAGAACCACATCCACTTATAGTATCCAGACATGGATTTATTTCTATGAAGACCCACAAAATCTACACCATACTAAAATTCTAGGATTTTCTTCTATGTTTATCCTGAAATTCTATCTTAGTGTTATATTCCCAAATATATTTTTCTATAAATTTATTTTTCAAGTTTTCTACTAAACTTCCTTTGATACCAACTTTAAAGACCTTGACCCTAGTAGCCTGGAGTTAGTGCCTTACTTTCTTACATAGGTACTATGAATAAGCATTCACAACCCAAAGGACTGAATAGTTTAGTATATTTGGAAAACCAGATACAAACATAAGTTTTACATTATAAATTTAAAGGAAAAATAACATAGAAAAACCATTGGAAACATCCATAAATTTTTAGATTATCCATGCATGTCATTCATAATATACATCTTCGCATCCTAGGGAAAAATAAAACATAAGAAATGGGTGAGCTCAGATACTCATTAAGGGTAAATAATACAGGGTAAAAAATCAAAAATAAACATAAAATATAAGGCATGGTGAATAACTAAAAACAAATTACATTAAAACATAATCTTGAGCATAATTTGATAAGAATAAAAGATGAATAAATAATGCCATATAAATAATCACATGAGAATAAAACTAAACCATAGATATTATACTAGTCAAATAATCAAATGGTCTATCAATTGATAATATTATAATGAGGTAACACATAATTCTGAACATCAAAAATATATCATCAAGGCTTCAGCCAAGATATCATACATAAATGGGTAAAAACCAAGTCTAGTTGGTCTTATGAGACCTACCGATGCATTGAGGGGCTATAGCAGGATCCTCCCATCACTTAATATGTCTAATGTATTCTTCATATTAAAGGGGTGAAACATAATCAATATATACATTCATATTTAAACTATTATATTAAATGTTAATAACTTTCCCCAAATAATAAACATAAACATAAACCATCTAGAGTAATGTGGAAAATGTTATCAAGGTAGTACATCCCCATAAATAATCATAAACCATTAAATAAAATAGGGTAGTTGGTAACATAAGAGATCAACTTTAGTAAATAATACAATTCAATATAGGGTGTTGAAATATATGTAAATACTCTCATAGAATCATTAATAAATTCTTGAGAGAAACACCCTTTTACTTTAGAATGAAGAGTTCCTTTGAAAAAATTATTTATATTTGTAATAAAATCAGATTGTAAGAATGTATATCCCCAAAATAAAATTTCTGGAAAATAAAATTATAATTTTTTCATAAATGACATCCAACAAGTAGAAAGATTTTTTAAGAAACTTTAGAATTGAGCCACTTTAATGCGGTTTAAGAGAAAATATAAAAGAGTTTTTAAAGCGGACAAGGATTAATTATTTACATAAAACTAGAAAACTGGTAAGATATTTTTCATGATAAAAAAAGTGATTTAAGAAAAATATTGGTGTCTTAAAATAGATTATGGAGTGTACTTGAAAATTGATTAGAAATTGGGAAGTTCCCTATAATCGGGCTTGCTTATCGGAAGGAATTGAAAAGGAAAACCTTATAAAACATGTGTATACGCATCAAATAAGGATTAACTAATCTAGATAAATGAGTTTCAAACATGTAAACAGAATTTATAATAAGTATATAAAAATAAATACTAATTAAATTGGGTTATATCAAGAGAAAGCATAACCCAAAGGAAAAAATGAAGATTTGGGTAGAGTCCCTTACAACTTTTCAAACAATCACATCGTATTCCACATAAAATTAATGATCATAAAATGAAAACGTTAATACCTTAAAGATAAAGAGATTAATGATATGATACATCAATGGGAATTATAAATACACAACATGTAAGATATAGTGGTGAACAAGGCATATCTCATAGAAATAAAGGTGAGATGAGAAAACCCTTACCTTATGTCAGAAAGTATATGTACTTTTACTTAATATCCAAGATAAAGAAATTAGATTCATTATTAATTAAATTAAAAACCTCTTCAAAATGTATTTTATTTAATATAATTTTATTAAGTTTATTTATGGAATTTTTGATGAGTTATAATATTCAATTTCGATGTTTGGGAGTGTTCGTTTCCTTGGTTTTCATGATTGGTTTACTTATATACATGTATGAAAGATCATGTGAAGGTAGTAAATCTACACCTTACGAACGATGTTTTCATTTAAAGAATAAAAAGGGGAAGAGAAAAGAATTGATCATTGATATACCATTATCACAATTATATTTTATTATATATAAGATACTAGAGTTATAATTCTCATTTTTATAAAGGAGGTAAGGAAAGGTTAATTAGATAAAATAAATTGAAAGAAAATTAAGAGGGAAAGGGGATTTTACCTCTTAAATTCTCCTACTTGAGAACCTCCTTAAGGAACCTTGAAATGGCCTTTTGGGTGAGACCAGAAAGATCATAATGTGGTAGAGAGTTTTTGAATATTTATTGGGAATAAGTTTGATAATCTTCAAGGCTTTGGAGGTGTGAGGTGAATAGGTGGTGATGGGTGGTATTTATAGTGGAGTAGAGAGGTGTTTTTTCATTATTTTATTCAGTACTTTATTATTTTGGGTCAAGAATATGAATAGTTATAAATTTATCATTAAATATATTAATATAATGAATTATTTTTTGAGATAATGGTTTTACATCAGCCATACATCATCTATGACTCAATAATTCATGTATTTGTTAAATACCGTAAATTACCATATTTCACTATTCACAAAAAAATAAACTATTTTTGAAAAATCCAAAATAATCACCTTAATCATTTTTCAATGTGTATAATTAAAAAATAGAATTTTTTATGAAAATAATTTTATAAATATATAAAATTTAATTTTTAATTACAATCATCATTTATTTAAAAAATACCATTTTTAAAATTATAACTCATTTTATAAAACATTGAAGAATTAATTAGGGTTATATAAAATAATTTTATAATCATAATAAAGAAAAATATTAAATTATTAATCTATTTTTTGAAATTAAATTTTCTTATAAATAATTATATTAATTTTAAAATTGTAAATAAACATTTTTTTCACTAAAATACCAACATTTAATTTATCCTTTTAAAAACATTTATCTACTTTTTCCAATATATAAATAATTCATATTTTCATTTATAAGAAACCCAAATTCTATTTATAATTTCATATTATAGGTTACTATAAAAATCATAAATAGACTATTAATATAATGAACATGAGAGTTTTATAAAAATCAATATTTTTCACTATTCTCTAAAAAATAAATATTTTTTAGAAAAATAACAAAATATCAACCTAAGATCATTTTTACATTTTGATTTAAAAAATGAAGCTCATTTTGTTCAATATAATTTATAAAATTTTGAAAATTTTATTTTAAAATAAATGTGCAATTAAAAGGTGTTAAAAACGTCTTTAGAAAAAATATAGTCTTTTATGCGTAAAATTGGATTTATTTATATATTAAGCCTTTAAAACTTATTAGCTGAATTTGAAGAAACTTGATTGAATATAAAACATATAAATTTCATTAATATATTTCTTTAATAGTGATTAATTTAATATAAATTTACACTTTCACGAGACAAAGATTTTTTTATAAAAACACAACCTTTAAGTTCAATTGATTTTTATTTTCATTTCTAATTAATTGGTAACCAAAGAATTAATTTTATAAACATGTGAAAACTATATTTTCATAATTCACATAATCTCTTTCATTTCCTCCATTCCAATGGCTAGGTGACAACTATCACAATTAAATAATAATATTTAATAATTGGTTTAAACTTGGTGTTCTATGTAATGTAAACTATCGAAGAAGATAATTTTAAAAAGTAACCTACTTTAAAATATTTGGGTGTTATAAAAAAATTAAAAAAATATTAAACAAATAAAAATTTAAAATGAATAAATTACAATGAATATAAAATAAATTATTAATGAAATAAATAATAATAAAAATGAATAAATTTTAAAAATGGATATGTATAATTAATTATATAGGTTATAAAAAAATTAACAATGAATATATGTTATAATGAAAACGAAAAAATTAAATTTTAATGAACAAAAAATTATGCATAAATATTAAAAATTGATAAAATTACAAAAATATTAAACAAAGAAAAATTGAAAATTAATAAATCAAAATAATATTAAAGAATTATTATTATTATTATCTATAGATAAATATTATGAAAAATGAATAAATTTTAAAAATATTTAATAGTAATAAATAGTATATATTGAATAAAAATATAAAAAATGAATAAAATTCACTAATTAAAAGAAACATATATATTAAATATATATATTGTGTTAATAAATAAAATTATAAAATATATATTAAAAATTGAATAAATTATTTAAATATTATGTTTGTGTTTATTATATATTATAATTACGTATATGTGTGTGGGGAATTAATGTAACACATATTTGACATATATATGTTAAATTTAAAATTACATTTTATTAACCTTCTATTACTTGATGAAAATTATTCAATATTTTTAATTAATATTATTTTTTAATAATAAACCATTTCCAACAAAATATATGACTTTTTTATTATAAATACATCTTTTATATATTATATAAATCATATTTAAGGAAATATTATATATATTAACACACACACACACATAGATATATATATATATATGAATATATTTATATATTAAATATTTTAAATATATTAATGGATAATTATATATAATAAAACATTAAAAGTAGATAAATTTCAAAAATATTAAATGAATAAATATTCAAATGAATAAATAGTAAAAAAAAGTTAAAAAACACTTACCATTATTAATGAATAAATAATATTTAAGGAATGAATGTTAAAAAAATTAAAATTTAATTAAAATATGGATAGATTGAAAAAAATATAAAAAATGAATAAGATTTATTAATGAAATAATTTTTTTAAAAAATATTAATGAATATGTTTAGTAATTAGTCAATATTTTTAGTTAATATAAATTTTTAATTAAATAATCAACGAAATATTTGATATGTAAATATGATTTATATTAAGTACATATTTTGTATTATATAAATTATATTTAAAAAATTATATATATATATCAATATAAACATAATATAAATCTATATGAAATAATATTTTTAATGACATATAATTTTTATTTTATATTCTATTTTTAGCTAAACAACATATATATAGATGTAAGTGTATATTTTGTCATATAAAAACCACATTTAATAAAATATATTATATTTTTATTAATATACGTGAATTTATATATTAATATTTGAATTTTAATGATATAGTTTTTTTTATGAAATATAACTTTTATACCCGCTAGAAAAAAGTGGTAATAGAAGGATTCATTTTATCAGCATTAGAAAAAACACTGATAAAGTGGTGCCTTTATCCGTGCTGGATAAAACCCCTAATAAAGGGTAGAATTCTATATTGTTGGTTCTATAGTAGTGTAATACGCAAATCTAAATCATACCTATTTGAAACTCAATCCTAATTAAATACCCATTTTTTTATTTTCTAATTTGTATAATGTTTTTTATTAAAATATATCTTTGATCCCGATAATAATTTTTTATAATATTATAAAATAATAATGATAAATCATGCTATTATGATTGATTTTTTTCATGATGCACGCTTCCCCTAGTTTGTCCATTTACAATATATCAACTATCAGATCTGATTTCTTTACACAATGGGAAAGCCTATTTTGATATTGATGTAACTACACAGTCATTTCATTGTCACTTCCGATGATGCCACTATATAAGCTCATAGTCGCATTTCATGATGCCACTATAAAGGCTTATATCTATTTTCAAATGTCATAAAGGCAGGTGATATACTCTTAGAAACCACAACTATATATATATATATATATATATATATATATAATCATTCTGTAAACCAGTAGAGAAGAAGATACCCTCAATGCTCTTCTTAAATTAACAGGTACCCATTTCCACACACACACACACACACACACAGATATATATATATATATATATATATATATATATATATATATATATATATGGATTCATGTATCTTATGAGTGATACCCATATCCAACCTGATTAGCTGTCAGGTATCAAATTTAAAACTTCAAAACTACTTAAATCCGATTAAGAGGAACCTGTACCTAGTTTAAATGGGTTGAGTGCCCATTTTCATTATTAATTTGTAATTCTATTATAAAAGTATTTAAAAAAGTTAAAAAAATAAGAAATTTAATGATAAGTCATAATCATGTTGACATAAAATTTAAATTTAATACAAAATTAAAAAAAACATTACTGCCAATATTTGTACATTAAACTCAATTACTGGATTTGAGACCCACCAATTGGTAAGCCTATTTTAAAAATTTAGTACAACTGAAAGTGCATCACACAATTCTATAATGGAAATTCCAAAGAAATCGCTGGCCTAGGGACTCGACCCAGTGACCATGCCCCAAATCCCAACCCACACACACCACCCTAGCTGGCCTTAGGGGGCCCAAACAAGTTATTGGGTAATGAGGTATAGGTGGGTGCCACATTATGCCTATCATGGGCCCAACCCACCGTTGGTGCATGGCTCACCCATAGCTAAATTTGATTACATATAAAAAAGGTTAAAAAATTTATGAAACATGTTATGCTCAAACATTGACACCAAGATAAATAAATTGTTGGTTATGGGTTTGAACTCACAATAACATGTAATTTAAATTTAATACAAAATTAAAAAACATTGACTTATACATTTTTACATTTAGATGAGATACATGAAATTTTAATAGCATATAAAAAATGCTAAAAAATAAGAAAGTTGGTGATAAGGTGAAATCACAGTGAAATTTTTTTTTAATTTGATACAAAATTAAAAAACACTAACATAAAAATTTTCACATTCATCCCAATTATTGGACATCAGATCAATGTATTGGAATATAATATGGTTGAACATGGTCATAGATAAATAAACTATTGTTTGTGGGTTTCTAACTCATGGTGAAATAAAATTTAAATTTAATAAAAAATTAAAATCAATTACATCAACATTTAAATATGGTATCATATTGTAATATCCTACAAAAACGTTAAAAAATGAGGATGTTAGTGATAAAGTGTAGTTACTATGACATAAAATTTAAATTTAATATAAAATTAAAAAAATTAATGTCAATATTTTTACATTTAGGCCAATTACTAGATATAGATCCCAATGATTGAGAAGCCTATTATAAAATAATATAAAAAATTTATAAAAAACAAAGAAATTAACTATGCTAAAAGGTACAAATTGTTCAGAAACAAATCATGATATATAAGGAGATAGTTCTATTGAGATGGTTAATTTTTCATCCATGAATACAAAACATCTAATAGTACCATTTGGTTGGGATGTCCTTATTAACGTCAATGTTAAAATCGATGGATTGGTTGGAAGTTCCCAAGAAAACAATGAGGAGGTATATGTTAGAAGGTAGTTTGATAATAAGGATGAATTAAATAAATTGTGAATAATTGTCATGAAAAGGAAATATAGTTTTCATATATACAAGTGTACAACTACAACATGGTTTATTTGGTATAGATACCATGTAAAGAACTATAAGATGAAATTAAGAGATTTTAAGGGAAAACAAAATAAGAAATGGAAAATTATGAGAATCAGTAGTTCTCATAGTTTTATTAATCCAAGCATGTCACAGAACTGAAAATCTCTAGATTTAGGATTTATATCATCATTTATAGCTGATATAGTAAAATTCAGTCAAGATATCACACCAAATATCATTTAAGAACAAATCTTTAATGTGTTTAGAAATTAAATTTCATATAGAAAATAATGGTTCTCAAATAAAAAATCAATCAAGTATGTCAATAGTGATTAGTAAAGATCATTTGAGGTATTGTCATAGTGGTTGAATAAACTCAAATAGAATGATCATATAGTGTTTGTGTTGGGCATCAAGAATATCACCAAATATTCTCATGTTGACCCAATAAGAGTGAGATTTCAAAGGATTTTTTGGAATTTAAAACCATGTATAATTTAATTTTCATATTGGTTTTCTTATTAATTACGGTATCACAATATGGAAATAGATGTTTGTTACCATTGGATTTTATAATTGTAGTGAATGAAATTTTTTAATTATGGAGTAGGTTTCTAATAATGTTGAGGGAACACATTACACCTAAGTTCATTTTTTTTATATCGTATCATAATCACTCATTTAAATATGTTTTTAAGTGACCATAGATGGGATGGGAACCCCCTACTACCTACCATAAGTATTAAATCTGACACAATGATAGAAAAATCTAAAATAATTTGAAATATGATAGCATGAGGAATCTAAAAAAAATGAATTGGTACATAGTAAATTTAAATTAAGATCTTATTATAACATTGAAACAATTATTGTAACATTTTTTATTCATTTCACATCTCATGGAAAAACAAAACAATATGTTTTGAGAAGGATGCGAGCATCATAAGACGTGAAGGAGTATATTTAAAAATATATGATGGATGTTAAAATTCATTTTAATCACATGTAAAAGTAATATTTATTTTAAAACATAAATCATTGTAGTAAACAAGTAACCCTATGTCATATCCCATAGAATTATAAATGGAGGGATAAAATGTGTATATTTTTATAAGTTAAATAAAAGTGAGAAGTAAAAATTGGGGTTTTTGATCTTTATTTTTAAAAGAGATAAGAGGAATATAAGATATAATTGAAAACTGTTTTATGGAATTGGGGTGAAATTTTAGAAACGGGAACATTACTTTGATATAATTGGAAATGAATATTTTTCATATAAAATCAATTTCCATTATACTACATAGACTGGATTGGATTTTCACCAATGCTTTGGTTATAACCCTAGCCTTGACTCAAGATTCTATCCAAGACCTTTTGTAGAAAACAAAATGTTCAATATCCCATGGATTGTTAAATATATAGGATCTCCAATAATCTATGGATACCTTAAATTATATCACGTATTCCAATAATCCATGACTTACGAGATAAATGACACATAGCATAGATAAAACAACCATAGAAATATTACTCTCTCCATCATTTCTCTATTATTGATATCAAAACCACCCTAAAATGTGGATTTACCTGATCATCATTATGATAGAATAATAGATATTGAGTGATGAAATAATGTAAATAAAATAAAATGATGAAGAAGAAGCACGAAATGAAAGCTTAAAACTAAAATATGACTGAAAGGGGAGTTATGAAATTAAAATTTCATTTTTAAAAAATTAAATACACTTAAAATATTATAGTGGAAGGAAAATGATGAAAAAGGAAAGAATACAAGGAAATATATAAATGATACTTTAAATGGGAAACACCCTACCCCCTTGAATGAACTTATAAAACTATTGGTCAAAGGACTTATAGAATTTCAAAAGTACACCAGGTTTACAAAAGTACACGATGTGTAATTTGTTTATTTTTTTGGTATTTTCCACATGGTGGTAGATAAATTCAATTGTCAAATCCATCCTTTGAATCATAATAGGTCAATTTTCAGTAAGTGGAAGAATGTTGCTTGTAGAACTACCATGCATGGGCATGTATGGTTGTCTTTATCTACCAACTAAACCTGGGAATGCACTCCAAGTGTATTATTCATGTGGTATGAGATAGTAAATGGTGTATAATCTCCAAGTACATAGCGTGTATATTTATTTTTGTTCTAAAAATGTTCCCAAAGAACGTATTTAATTATAAAATCCAAAAATATTTCCAAAAAAATCAGGAAGAAATATTTGACCTCATAGAAACATATATTCAGCATAAAATGTATTTTTACTCAATGTAAACACCAAAATACCATAGAAAAAATAGGTGCAAAAACTCACCCACATATAGTCTTTTTATTTCCTTCAAGTAAAATATCAACATAAAATTAAAAAGAACTCATAACTTAACTAGGGAAGAATTATATTAATTAAACTTTTAAACATAAATTAAAAACTAAAAATTTTAAAATCATAAAGCTTTTCCCAAGTCAGAGTATTCCAATCATGTCTCACATACAATTTCAAATCAAGACATTATTTCCCTTGAATTCAAGTTTTTCAACCTCTTATTGATACTCATTCAACTTATGATTTACCTCACCTAGAATTAATGTTACTCATCTCTCAAGGGTGAAATATATTCAAAGTTATTTACATATCAATATTATATAAGGCATACCATAGTCTAGGTAAAATCCTAACTCTCCATATTATAGGCAAATAAGATTATTCCAATCATGGGTATTTTTAGGGTTTTCTGTTGAGGCTTGAGATTAGTGGGTCAGTATTTAAATAAAAATAAAGGCTAAAAATATGTGGTTTTTTCCTCTTAAAATTAAACGCATGATCAATAATTTAAAATACAATAAATTTACTCACTCAAATCACACAAAATTTGTTCACTCAAAATAGATTACCCAATTCCATGATAAAGACACGAGTCAAATCAAATGAAGTATAATAAAATATTACCCCTCTTATTTTATTTTTATATACATATTTTTTAAATTTTTAAATGTACACATTTTTTCACTATTTTTCAAGAAGATTTAATTAAATTAAATGTAAGATAACTTATAGAACTTCCCTTAAATGATAATAAATTGAAACATTCCCACTCAATGGAAATCATCCCCATGAAAACAAATTAAACAACCCAATTCCCTCAAACTCACAATGAACTATAATCATGAAATAAATTCAATAAAAGTATGTAGGAAAATAGGCTTGAAACATGGCAACCAATAAGGTCATTTATGGAAAATAGTGGCTTAATAATAGATTATGAAGTGTAAGTATCAAAATCAGGTCATAAAAGGGATCAATACAAAAAATTACCTCAATAATACAAACATTTTTCTTTGTTCTCAAAAATATTTGATATAGGATGAAACCAAGTTCCAGATAATAGACAAAATTTGAGTTCACTCAATAATAGAGGGTATTAGGAACAGTAAGAAACCTTTGGTTTAGAGTACCACTTTTGATAGGAAATAAAAATTCAATCAATTTATAGCATGAGTAAAAATAATAGGACTAATAAATTTAAATTTCTAAAAATTAAAAATCAAGTATTAAAACTATATCCTTAATCATTTTAAAATTACTCAAAAACTGGAAAAACATGTAATTTTTAAAATTTAGTTTATGTTATTATTATTTATAACCACAATTAATTAAAATTTTCCATTGTGTCAAAATAATTTTCCAATTAGTGATGTCTTCTAGACTAGTCAAAGTAATCAACTAATGTGTGTTGAGATACCCTCTCCCACACTAAATATTTCTCATGTACACATGGGAAAAATAATGTGGAAAGAGAATATCCATGAAAACATGAAACTATGGAATCAATGAAATAAGTAATGTTTGATATAAAGTGATGAATAAAGAGAACCATACTTCTCTTGTGGCTAATATCCAAAAAGAGAGAAATAGTGGTGAGTTATATCCTAAAGATTGATAGACAGTTAAAAAGAAAATAAATCTATAGGTGGTCCAATAATTCCATTGAGACATAAAATATATATATAATAAGATAAAATTTCATAAATTTTTCATTGTGGATGGTGGTGGAATCTCATGATCTATGAGAACTAAATGATATGAATTTATATTTTGAAGGGTCCAGAGTGGTTCTCGGAGTCTCAGTAGACGTGGGATGATTAAGTTTGACATCATCACCCAACTCCTCTTAAGAAAAATCAGTTTTTACAATTTTATGTGTAAAAGTTGTTTAATGGGAGGTGGAAAACTGTATAACTTGAGTGTGTGGAATGGTAAATCCCATATTCTACAAAAGTATGTTTATCCCGGTTTTTAAACACACAAACATTCCATTCATATGTGCAAGATGACACTCGATGTGTGTTATGTGGTCCTCCATTTTATCCATGTGATGGTCCAAAGTATCTATTCATGAGTGTATTATAGAGTCAGTTAAGGGTACAGGTGGTGGTGGAGGTGTGGATGGATCAGTAATGGATTATGGATGGGTAGAAGAGAATGTAATAGTATAAGGGGTGGAAGGTGGTAGAACTAGATCACTACCTTGGGGTACCAGATCAGCATCACCCCCAGGATCCTTAGTTACCTCTTCCAATACAAGTGTGGGGTTATACCATATAAGGACACAAACACTCCCTCACCTTTGGTCTATCCCAGTGCACATGAGAATGAGGAAATCCATCTACCAAGGGGGTTCTTAAGAGAACATATATAGTGAAAGTATCAAATATCCCCAGGTTTTGTGCTAAAAAGGTGGTATAAAATTCATTGTTTATGTTACCCTAATGGCCTATAAACATTACATGAAATTATGAGTACACAAAGAAGGGGAGGTTTGGGTGATCATCCTAATAAATTTATGTAAGGATCTCTATGTCCCGCACATACATTACTCCCCCATCCTCATGATGTGGAAACAGAGTTTTACTAAAACAACAGTTGAGAAGGTGGAAGGAGGGGGATGTTGGAGTTGGTTCCCTAGAACCAAATTTTGTGTACTTTATGATAACATGTATCCATTTTATTTAATATTAATAAACTTCTTATCACATAATGATTTTTATTTTGTGTAACATTGTATGTGATAATGTCCTAATAGTGTTCATCACACTACAAGGTCCTAGCAATTCCCCACTATGATGAGAACCTAGAAGTCCCATGATGGTATTCTTAAATATATGTTCTATAGCTGGATAATATCATTTGAGGGGAAAACTGATATAGGCTATCAGGGTTGGAGACTCATAGGAATGTGAGGTACCTTCTCCTAGTATACGCCCTTGGTAATATCTAGTGTAGGATATTATTATAAGGAGACCCGCTAGTAGGAAATACACATTTATATGTTTCATTGCATGTTCCTATCAGCAGACGTGTGTATTAATCCTTAGAATTTAATATTATTATTAATGAGTATTATAAGTCATATACTTTTATGTATTAATGAAAACCATCATGACATATGTTTATGGTGATGTGGGATACGTTGATTTTTCTGTGAGTAATATTTCATTAATGAATGATGTAAGAAAGGATGTTTCCCTTATATTCTTTAATGTGGGTTGATATATCATACCTCTTATGGAAATGATATAGCCTAAATAAATCCATTTACATGGTTTTCTATATGAAATTTCAATTTCTTAAAAGTTATAGAAAGATACACTGAGCCCATAGGATGATGGAACCAACATGCAACTAGCTTGATTAGAGGTATCACGATAAAGGGATTATATTACAAAGTAAGTTTCTATATGATGTATTATGTCATTGAAGCATCGACTTATTTCTCTATGGGTTCCTTGGGGTGTTTCTAGACACTAACATTTGGATTTAGGCTACTTCAAATAATTCCACGAAGAAATAATCCTAGAGGATCACACACTAAGTGTGTCCAGAATCTTAGTAAAATAATATATAATTATTTAAAATATAACAAGTTGAATAAATATTATTTCTGCATGTGGTTTAATAAATATTCATTTTTTCTTGATCACGTATATTCTATCACCAGTTATTCTAGAGAATATTATATCTGCAGAATATTTAATAAATATTTTTTTCTATTTAGTGAATATAATATTTATTTATTTATTATCTAATGATAAAGTGATAATTATTTATCAAATAAATAGTCATTATTCAAGGAATAATAAATATTATGGAGGAATTAAAGAGTGAGTTTAATAGTCTGTTATGAAATAATATATATTGAATATTATTCAATTAAATAGTATTTAATATAATTCATGAGTTTAGTGCATGTAAAAAAATATTATTACTATTATATACATGGGGTTCCACTTAGATTAAATAAATATTAAAAGGAAATTAGGATATTATTTATTTCTTACCATAGAGGTATATAAAACTAATTATATTATTTCAAGATATTCAATTCATTTCATTTGTTGTGCACAATGAAATCCAGATAATCCTCTCAAACCCTAGAGAGCTCCCTTTCCCGGAACACTCTCAAGAACGAAGATCAATCTTCCTCCAGCTTCCACTCTCATATATAGAGATATCAAGGAGAATCCTTTGGAAGTGATTCTTAGGATGATCAAAGATTCATGATTCAAGCAATAGGATATACCATGCTATAACTCAATGATTCCTACAGCAGAATTCAGAGATTCATGGAATATGTGTTGATCACCAATAGAGAAAATGTATTCTTGATTCCAACAATAAAATGATGGTATAACGTAGATCCATTGTCAAAGATGTAAATTAAGGAATAATTTTAAGCAAGTTAATTCTTTAATTACTTAACTTAATTATAAATAATATGTGATTATCCTCATCTTTGGTCCTAGTGTTTATTCATTGTCTATATTCATTGATTCAATTATGATGATCACTATGTTTATAATCTTATAAATATTAGATTAATCATCGATCATGAAAAAAATGTTGGGAATGATCCATTTGATGCTTCTTCTACACTCGGAACCTAAAACTGGTATCAAAGGGAGGTTTCAGAGTTATAAATAATTATTTAAATATCGTTGATTAATTTATGCATTTGTCATTATTTTTCAATTCCAATTTAATCATTATTTAATCATAATTCTGAGATTTGTTTTATTACTCTTTATTTCTCATAAATATAATCAAATATATTAATTTTATGAATGAAATAAATTTTAATATCACGTCTGGAGGCACCAACAGGTCTTGATGGATAACACAAGAGTACATTCCATGTAACTCGAAGGTACACATTGTGTACTAGTGTTTAATTATACAAGAATTAATTTATAATTAATAAAAGATGTGTGCATTTATTACATGTGGTGAATTTAATTATACACCACATGTTGACTAGGACAGCCTGGTTCACTGTTAGCTAGAGTACTCACTGTGTAACTTTAGTACATGATGTGTAGTCCTTTAGTCCTAGATAGGTCATGTATCTTCTTACACAACCTATATTTTTGAAGTTTCTTACCTATAAAAAATTAATATATACTTTATGATAACATGTATTCATTTTTTTAAATACTAATGAACATATTATCCAATCATGATTTTTCTTATGCATGACATAGTGTGTGATAATGTCCTAAGAGTAGCTATCATACTAAAAGATCGTAGCAGTTCCCCACTTTGATGAGAACCGAGAAATTCCATGAGAGTATTCTTAAATATATTTTCTATATATAGATAAAATCATTTTAGGGACACAAATGATTTAGGATATTAGCAGTGGATACTCATGGTACATTGAGTCACATTCTTATGTTGTACAACTTTGGTAATATCTAGTGTAGGATATTATGATAACAATACCCACCAATAGAAAATCCATATTTATATATGTCATCAACTGTTATAATCTCCCTACATGTGTGTTGATCCTTAGACTTCATGATTATAATTAATTATTATTATAAGTTTCATACTTTGATCTATTGATGAAAACAATGGTGACATATGTTCACCGTGAGAAAGAATATGTTGTGTGTGTCACAAGTAATATTTTAGTAATGAGTAATGTGAGAAATAATTTTTCCATTCTATTATTTAATATAAGTTTATATCTCATGATATTTGATATAAATTATATATACTAAATAAATCCATGGCCATGGTGTTCTATCAGAAAGTTAGATTTTTGGAAATTCAAAGAAAGAGACATCGATCACATAGGTTGGTGGCACCGCATTGAACCTACTTGATTATAGATATCATAATAAAGGGATTATATTACACAATAAGCATCCTTGTGAGGTATTATTTCATTACAGCATTAACTTCTTTCTCTGTGGGTGTCTTAGCATGTTTCTAGATGCTAACATTGGACTTTAGGCTGCTTCACCTAATGCTACTGAGAAAAATAGGTTCACACGCTATGTGTATCCAAAATCTTAGTTAAATAATATATTTTTATTTATTATTTAATAAGTTGAATAAATATTATTCCCACACCTGGTTTAATAGTTATTCATGTTTTTTTTATCTCATATATTCTGTCACTGAATATTCAAGAGAATATTCTGTGAGCAGAATATTAAATGATATTTTTTTCTATTTAGTGAATTTAATATCTATTTAATAATTGGTTAATAATGTTTTTATATTTATTTATTAAATAAATAGTCATTATTCAAGTCCTAAAAAATATTGTGGATCAGACTATGTTTATAGGTACCCTGGGAAATAATATATATTGAATATTATTTGATTAAGTAAAATTTAATTTAATTCACAAGTTTTGATCATGTCAGGAAATATTAATATTATTATATAAATGAGGTTTCACATGGTTTAAGTAAATAATAAAGGGAACTTATGAAATTATTTACTTCTAACCCAAGCGGTATATAAACCAAATTATATTATTTTTCAATAGATCCAATTCATTTCTTTTGTTGTGCATAACGAAATCGGGATAATCCTCTTGAATAACTAGAGAGATCACTTCTCCAAGAAATCCCCCTAGAATGGAGAGAGATTGTCCTCCTCCTTCCACTCTTGCATTTAGAGAGATCATAGATAATACTTTAAAATCAATTCTTAGGGCGATTAAAGGTGAACGATGTATAAAATAGGATCTCTTATGCTAGCACTCAGATATTCGTATGGTGACATTAAAATATTTATAGAAAATGTATGGATCACAGCTAGAGGGAATATAATCTTGATTCCTACAATTAAAAGCCATTGTGATGTAGATCTATTGTCAGGTCCATAAATGAAGAAAAAAATTTATGCAAGGTAATTCTTTAATTTATTAAATTATTTATAAATAAATTGTGATGACCTTGTGATTTATTTCCAGTTTTTATATTTTTTATATATTCTTTTATTTAATTATGTTGATAATTTAATTTATCATCACGTAAATATCATATTAATCATTGATAATAAAAAAATAAAAGTTGGGAACGACCCATCTGAGGTTTTTACTACACCTAGAACCTACATATATGATTGGTGGTCATGTAACTCGGAGAATACACGCCATGTAGACCATGTACACATCATGTACTCCAACATTTTTAGTGTAATAGTTACATGTTGAGTCCCTAGGAATGTTTTGTGGATAGACTATAATAAAACTACATGCTCTGTAGATTCAATGTACACACTATGTAATTTTACCAAATTACACATAATTGAAAAGTAATCTAATATACTATGAAATTTTATCAACATGTGTTCTATGTGGTCATTAAGTTGGTAGTATATTCCATGTGATGAGTTTTATATATATAAATGTCTACTTAATTTCTATGTAATGTTAAGATCTACATATCATGTATCAGTCGTATTATAATAATTACTCTATACACATTAAATCATAACACACAAGATAAACACCATGTAAATTGTGTGGTTATTATATTTATAGTATAAGTCATGAAATTAAATGATAAGTAATGTATTCTACATGTCACAAGCGTAAATGGTATATGAGTATAATTCACATTGGGTAGGTCAGATAAGTACTCACCATATTGCCTCTGAGCTAAATTTTTATTATATATAGTTAATTTTAAATAAATTTATATATTTTTTAAAAAATTATGATGGATGTTAATATCAAGTAAATTCATATTAGAATTAAGATAAAATAATTGATTAATAAATAATATAATTAATTGATTCATGTGTGATTTATCTTAAATTAGAAATATTAGAATTGAATGCTAATTTTATTAAAGGAATAATTCATTGTGTGCATGTGGATGATAAAAATCCTCAAACATTCATTTTTATATGATTATGTTATTTTAATGTATTATTGAATTAAAGAGTTGGTATGTGTGTCATCTCTCCTATTATTACGTAAGGGTCTATGTACCCATGGTTTATTTTATAATAACCCTTTAAACAATCATTTGGTTCCCCTCACCTATGTGTGAGTAAAATCATATGTAATGGATGTAGCTCACAATCTAATGGAGTCGGTTCAATTTTGGAGATGATACAACACCAATCAAAGAGGGGTAAATGGGTGGAAGAGTGGAAAGCTGCAACATGAACCTTAATTGGTTCAAGGTGTTTTCCCCAATTTAATCGGTTATTTTTTCGTCTACTATATAAATTAAACACTATTTAAATCTCATGATCATACCACTTTATTATTTTATTTCTTTCAGGTTTCATGGTTATTTCATTATGGATTTTTTTTCTTGATCACATGAATTAATGAATTAAAAATCATGAAATTTTTAACTAAAATAAATTGTATTATGTGTAAATATTATCTAATACTTGGTTAATCACTTAAGTAAATAAACCTAATATTAAAAATCATGTAATAAAGATAATAATTGAAACTTTTCGCATAAAAGGTAAAATACCTCAATTATATATATTAAGTCAGTATAGCCTTCCACTACATCATTTAAAATCAAACCATATTTCAAAGTTCTTGAACAACCAAATTTGGGGGGCTTTAAATTATATTGAAATTATAACTTGATGTTGTGAGTTGACTTAACTCAGTTCACATCAAGGTTTGATTATCGAAGAAGGACTTGGTGTAACTAAGAGGAAAAGGTTGAGGAAATCCAATTTAAGGATTTCAGGAATGGGGATTCCACTCAACAGATCAAGGATCTATGAGTTAATGTGGTTGGAATTTGTAATTATTACCTAAAATCCTTCAAATTTCTTGACTAACCCTAGTCAAGGTGATGAGAAGGGGAATATGAATCCTTAACGTTATAATTTCCAAGAAATAGGATATTCTGAAGCCAATGATGAGAGATATTGGGTTTCAATAAAATAGTGAGATATTAATAAATATAATATTTATTTATTTGTATAATGTTTACCAGATAAAGTATAAAAATATTATCATCTAATTTTAAGAAACAGTAATTAAAATGACTTCAAATATATCACTGTGATCCATAATTGAGAAGGATAACCTTCTCACTGGTTCAAATTTCCAAGAGTGGAAAAGGTTCTTATGAGTTATTCTATTCCATGGTAGAAAATTGTATGTTCTGGAAGAACCTTTTCTTGATGCAACTGGTAATGGGGATAGTGATCAAGAGTTATCTATCTATGAGAAACATTTGAATGATTCCACTTATGTTAAGTGTTTCATGTTGTCTTCCATGACCAATGAGATTTTGAAGTAATATGAGGATGTGGATATGTATAGAATGAAAACTCACCTTTGTGAATCTATCAAGATAAGGACAAAAAAGAGAGATATGATATATCTTATTCCCTTTTTACAACTAAAATTGGAGAGTCTTAACTAGCTAGTCCCCATGTAGTCATTCTTATTCACTATGTAAAATGCATAGACATCTTAGGGATTAAATTCTCAGATGATTTGTTCAAAGATCTAATACTTTCTTAACTACCCTATACTTTATGTAATTTTATTATTAATTATAGCATGATCAATAATGGGAAGATTTTTACAGAACATCTTGCTCTGATTCTCCAAATAGATAAGAACATGGGGTGGGAAAACCCACATTATTTTTAAATAATAAGAAAGGGAATAACAATGATAAGGGTCCCAGTACTAATAACAATTCGAAAGCTCTTGAGAATTATCCTTCCAAGAAGAAGAAGATCTAGGAGTAGGGAAAGGAAAAGAAGGCAGTGTGTTTTCCATACGGCAAGCAAGGCCACATAAAGAAGAACTATACCTAGAAGCAAGGGGAAGATAAATGTGTGTTTTCTATCAAGTGTAATCTATCAATATCTACACATTGGGTATTATATATAGATTATGGTTCTTACATATATATCCAAATGTACAAACCAACTCTATTCTAAAATATTACTAGAGGATAGGTGGATTTCCAAGCTTCCAATAGTGTCAGGATTTTTTTTCTATCCATTGGATACTACCACCTTTCATTTCCAACAAGAATGATTTTGGTTTTAAGATATTGTTATTATATACCAACGATAACCTAGAACATAATTTACTTATCCTTCCAATATACTGATGGTTTTGTTTTCATGTTTTAAAATAAAAGTTACTTATTTTATAAAGACAACATATGTTACCGAATTGACACATTTAAATAACAATATTTATATATTCAATTATGAAACCCTATTATTGGTAATTGACAATGAATCATGTTCACATAAATAATATAACACCCAACTATGAAATCACTGTCTTGGTCAGGAAAATGACAAGCATTTGACAAATCTCTATCAATATGGTTATTTATACTCTTTTGAGCTAAAACCACTTAAACAATGTAATTCTTATTTACAAGTCAAAATAATCAAACAAGAATTTAGTGTATAGGGTGAATGGGCCATAGGTTTTCTAGGATTGGTACACACTAATGTGTTTGGACTATTTCCAGTAGAAGAGAGTGGTGGGTATTCTTACTTCATAACTTTTACTAATGAATTGATCAGATATTTCTATGTCTACTTGAGAAGTTAGAAGTCTGAGTTTGATGATAAATTCAAATAATTCAAGAATGAATTAGAGAATCAACTTTTAAAGAAGATAAAGAATCTTAGATAAAATCTAGTTGGTGAATATCTTAGCCAATAGTTTATCAAATTTATATAGGATCTTGGGATTCTATCTCAACTCACTCCACCTTACATACAATAGTGGAATAGTCTTGGTAAAAAGAGGAATCGTACCTTGTTAGACATTGTAAGGTTGACGATGAGTCATGCAGATCTTCCATTGTTCTTTTGGGGACATGCATTACAAACTATGGGATATACATTAAACTATGTACCAACTAAAGTGGAAAATATAATTCCATTCAAGTTATAGAGAGGGAAGAAACCTATTTTGTTTTATACACATGTGTGGGGTCATTATAAATTTGTTAATTCCTTATAGGGAAACAAATTGTCACCTCAGGGCAAAAATTTTATCTTTATAGGTTATCCAAAGGAAAAAATGGATATTGCCTATATAACCCCTCATAAAATAATGTGTCAGTCACCAGACAAGTCATATTTTTTGAGAAGGAGCGCATCCTAAAAAAGGATAGTGGTAGAAATATTGACATTGATAAAGTTGATTCCAATATACACAATAGTTGATATAAGAATAGCTTCCACAGATCCTCATAGATAAAGTAGTTCCTAAATCAAGAGTACCACATAGGAGCACTAGTTTGGGTTCTAATCAATGTGTATATTGATGTAAATCCCATAGGGTGAAAATGGGTATTCAAGAGAAAACTGGATATGGAAAGTAAATTAAATACCTATATAGCAAGGATAGTGGCTTAAGGGTTTTAATAGTGTCAAGGAATTGACTACGATTAAAGCCTTTAAATATTTTTAATTTTTAAATCCATCAAAATTCTACTTACTATATAAGCTTTCCATGACTATGAAATTTGGTAGATGGATGTCAAAATATATTTCCATAATGCGAACCTTTACGAAGATGTCTACATAACACAAACACAAGGGTTTGTGACTCTAGATGATGGAAAGAATATTTTCAAGTTGATGAGTTTCATTTATGGATTTAATCATGCATCCAAGCCATGGAAGATTTGATTCAATGAAGCTATAAAATAATTTGGATTCATTAAGAAAGAACATGAGGCTTGTGTTTATTGGAGGTTTAGTGGGAATATTTTCATTATCCTAGTAGTACATGAAATTTCCTAGGCATGATGATTGTATCACTTAGAGGGTGAGGGGGTAAATTAGTGATACTTTTTCTTTATTATTTCTTTTTCAAATGAAACACCTTCACCTCCTATTAAATATTCTATTACCATCTGAAAAAAATTCAAACACGCATCCATAAGAACACATTATTTACAAGGTTCACTATTCAATAAGAATAGCTACGTCTTTGGTATGGTTTTAAATGATCTAATACCACACAACCCACAAGAAAAAAACCTTGGATTACAATGATTAGGATATTACCTTTCAGTTCTACAGTGCTTTGAAGACAATCCAAAAGTACATTTTCACCCTCTTAGCACAAATATGGTAATAAAAAGATTGGTTATCAACTCATGTTACTTGTGCTTCTTTTCAATTCCACAAATGTATTCAATTGAAATAAAATTATTTAATTTCTTACCCAGAAGATGGTAATAACTTCCTAGACTTTGTTAATTAACACTTAGTATGATTTTACAAGTTCATTCCTCTGAGTACAATTCTCCCATTACTATTCTTCCTGGTACAATTCTCCCCAGTGCAATTTTTTTATAGAAAATAGTAGAGATGAATCGGAACCACTTCAATTCTTAATCTCAATTAACTTAGTATGATTCTTCCTCAGTTTAAGAAACCGAATACATAAATCCCGAAGATGATTAATCCAGCCCAATATGATGATCAACCAAATACAATTAAGAAGTCTAAAATGATAATCAACTGAATATGATAATCACTGAGTATGATTATTAGTTTAATACAACGTTATGATCTTGTTTCTTCTCTTACACTTATCCATCAAAACTTCTTCAACAAAATATCAATACGGTAACCTCTTTTTATCACTGAAAACTCAGAGCTTCTCTATCTACTATTGTGAATAGTACCAACAGTTAGAAAGTAAAAAGTACTTCTCCTTTTATAGGTAACTCTCAAGAGATTTTGGTGGGATTCCCAAAATGATTCCCACTAACACATATTCACCCAAATCTCAATTTCCCCTAAAATATCATCTGAATTTTTTCTTCTTCAACTCTTCTCAAAGCTTCTCAATTCTTCTTCAAACTTAATTTCCTTCTTCTTATTTTCATTTGAATCACCAGTTCGATTTCAATACAAGAGTCTGATTTTCTAAATCTAATTTCTTCCAAACAAAGATATGTACCAATTGTAATAAAGTTTATGAAGAAATGGATACCACTCTGATTTGAGGAATACGATCATTCTTATGAATTTCTAGATCCCCCTTAATAGTACATCCATCAAACTCTTTCTCCTTTTCTCTTGACCAACTTGAGATAAAAAAAATCATATTCTCCTCTTCTCTTAGCCCAGTTGGAAAACTACAAAGTAATTCAACTCTTTTAAAGTGGTTGAAAACATTTTTGATCTCATTCCCTCCTTATCTTTTCTTCCATTAACCTCAATCAAATCCTTCTCTAAATAGGATTGTCTAGAGTATGATCTTTCTGAGTACGATTGGCCTGGGTATGATCATTTCTAAATATAAGCATTTCTAGGTATGAAAAGTTTTTTTCTTTAGATGGATGATTGGATTCTATAGTTCCTGATTACAATCAGTATGTCCATAATCATTTTAATTATAATCCTAAACACCTTCTTTCTTTCCTTATTATCCCAAATCTGATTACCATGAGTACGATTGGCCTGGATACGATAGATCTAGGTATGATTTTCAATACCTATTTTCCCTTTTCTTCCATCAATCTTGTATCATAAGTTTGCCTCATAAGATCTCCAATAAACTTATGATTTATATTAAATACAAAACAGAAAAGCATCATCACTTTTAATTTTATCATAGTCAATAAACTCCAACACTTTATCAAAACAATCACTTCTTTCATATAGGATCCATTGTGAATTTGATGACCATTTACTTCTAGAATGATACTTTATCTTTCATTTGATCAATTATCTCATTCCATATAATGATCAATTCATCATTATAATATGTTTACATCCTAAACCCAAGGTGATCCTGATCAGATCCACTTCTTCAAAATAGCTTCTTATCATTACAATGGACAAAGTGAGGTGATTCTCTTTCTTCAAGAAAAATTTCTTGAAAACAAAAGACAACATTTGAAAAAAAAACACACCTTCATCTTTATCTTGTTCCTAACAATCTCCCCCTTTTTATTTTTTGTCAACCAAGTTTCATAAATCACTGAACTTTTTATCCTCATGTAATGGATTACTTATCAAAAATTCTAAGCCTGTGTGAGCTAACTCATTATAGGAAACAAGAATCATTGATAGAAAAACCATGTTATCCAAAAGTAGTGATTATGACAACCTTTTATTTTTCCTTCCACATCAACTCTTCAACTTCATATTTTATGCACCCCGGGAATACAAAAAAAATTATTTTCCTACAACCACTCTAACAAAAAGTTAGAATAGTTCACTCAAAAAACAATTTGGAATTCACAGCTTACCCACAACTCTCTCTTTTAACATGAAATACATTGATTTGTGAAACCATTATCCCCCTTTACAATACAATCCAAATGTAAGATGAGATAGGGGACAGAAACACATACCTCAACCTTAATGAGAAAGAAGTTGGACACCCATGTTCAACTTCAATTTTGATAACGATTCCTTTGGAAAAGGTTTTTTGAATATTCCTAACAGTTGTTTCGATGTTGGAACATAATAAAAATTCAATTAATTATTATACACATGCTATTTTATGAAATGATATTTGATATCAATAATTTTTAAATGAGAATGTTGAACTGTATTCCTGGTGAGATTAATTGTTCTTTGATTGTCACAACCCAAGAGTAAGGGTAACTTCGCTTAAATAAGTAAATAATCCAATTGATTTTTTATCCACATGAGTTGTGTAGTTTCTTGAGTAGAAGCAACATACTTAGCTTCATCTATATTGAGATTTAAAAAATTATATTTCTTTGAATTCAAACTAACACAATTCTTTCCTAGAATGAATACTACACCAGATGTGGATCTTCTATCTTCAACATTTATTTCCCAATCAACATCTGAATACCCAAAAAATTCAATACCATTTGAGTTTTCATACCTGATTCTGAATTATTTTGTTCCTTTGATGTATCTAAGAATTATTTTTTGAGTAATTAAATATAATTCTTTTGGAGCACTCTGAAATATTTATCCTAAGGTAACAATATAAAAAAGGTTTGGTCTAGAGGCTGTCAAATACAATAGGCTTCTAATCAACTTTTGATAATCTTTTTGATCAACTTATTTTCCTTATTCATATTTGGACAAATTTTTTCCCATTGATATTGATGTGGAAACAGGTTTTTATTCCTCTATGTTGAACGTCTTGAAAATTTCTTTATCATACATTTCTTGAGAATGAAAAATGTATTATTTTTTTGAATGATTTGTAACCCAAGAAAGTATTTCATTTTCCATAGCATAGACATTTAAAATAACTTTTTCATTTATTCAGAAAATATTTCATAACTTATTTCATCATTACCATCAAATATGATGTCATCAATATAATCAATTATTATAAGAAAATAATATTTACTTTCTATAATATAAATATTATTGTCTACTTTTCCGTTGTTAAAATTCATCTTCCTTAGGCAAGTATCCAATTTGAAATACCATGCCCTTGAAGTTTTTTTTATCCCACACAAGGCTTTCTTCAATATACTCACATAACTTTCATCTTTCTCAATAATAAATCCACAAGGTTGTTCAATATAAACCTCATCTTCAAGATCACTATTCAAGAATACAAATTTAACATCCATTTGAAAGATATTGTAGACTTGTTGTAAAGTAATAGTAAGAAATATTCTAATTGTTTCCAATCTGGCCATCGAAGAAAAGGTTTCATCAAAATAAATTCCTTTAATTTGTGAATACCCTTTGCACACCAATATTTCTTTGTTTCTTATCACTTCACCTTTTTCATTCTGATTTTTTAGGAAGGCCCATTTTATTCCAATGATGTTTTTGTTTTTAGCATTGGGTATGAGTTCCCATGTATTATTCCTTTCAATTTGATCCAACTCTTCATTCATGGCCTAAACCCATTCCAGGGGATCAAAATATTCTTTCACGTCATTCAGATCTACTTCTGAATACAATGAAGTATGTGTAATAGTATTCATTGTTATTCTTGTTTGAACATTATAATGTTGATCACCAATTATATTATTATCTTACACTTACTTCCTCATCCTTGGATGATATTTTAGAATATCTTCCTCATCACTTGAAATATCTGAGCCTGATTCTTCTTCTTGATTAGGAATACAATTTTTTGTATCCTTATAAAAAAAATTCAAAATAATATTGATCATCTTTCTCATCTGCCAGAGTATTTCTATTTTTCATATCCTTTAATCACTATCACATCAACTGAATCAACAATTATTCTTGTTTCTTTGTTGAAGTATTTGTATCCTCTTCCTTTTGAAGAATATCCTAGAAATATTCCATCTTCACTTTTATTCTCAAACTTACCATAGTTTCCACCTTTTCTTTTTATAACACATCGACTCCCAAAAATTATAAAGTTCTTCAAACTTGGAGTTTTTCCATAAAACAATTCATATAGAGTCATACCAAATTGAGGATTGTAAAAACAATAGTTCTAAATATAAACAATTGTACTCATGGATTGCCTCCAAAGGTAATGAGAGAGGCCAAATTCAAGTAACATGGTTCCTCCCATTTCCACCAAGCTTTTGTTCTTTCTTTCAGAAACCCCATTTCTTTGGGGAGTTTATGGGGAACTATACTCATGATTAATCCTATGCTTCTCAAGACAGTATTCAAACTCTTCACTTCTATATTCACCACCATTATCTTCTTGAAAATTCTTCATTGAATACTCATATTCCTTTTCTACTTTTCTTCTATAACTTTTAAACATTTTCAAATCATTTGATTTATATTTCATATATATGACACAAGTAATGTGAGTAAAATCATCAATGAACATAATGAAGTACTTATATCCATTTGTCGATGATTTTCTCATCATCCCACAGATGTCGAAGTGAATCATCTATAGGGGTTGTTTTAAACAAATCTCAACTTTATTATGCATATAATTTGTAATATTTCATTTCTTACAAATAGTACAACACCAATATCTTCTTCTTAGAAAAACAAAAATTTCTCGAACACTGTCTCTTTTAGATAACCTTCTCATGTTTATCTAACACATGTGTCCTAGCCTTTTATGAAACAAATTATTCTCTTCCACTATACTCATGTAACAAGAGTTTTGTATTTCACCAACCTAAAACAAATTCCTTTTTGTACATTGGCCTCTTGTAACAATCTTTCCATATTATTTACTTTTCAAAACAAATCCATTATTTCTGAAGATAACTTTGTTACCCTCATAAAACTATTGTGAAACACTTAAAAAATTTTGTTTTATCCCATCAACACACAATGTTTTCTTGGATGTCATATTTTTCTTTTCCAATGATGGATGATCCAACACCTTTGATTTTTAGGGATTCATCACTGCCAAATGTCATTGTGCTTTCTTTAAAATATTTCACATTTTTTAATAATTTAAAATCTCTTATCATATGATAATAACACCCACTATCCAGAATCTAAGGTCATTCTCCTTTTGTAGATTTCAATGAAGTTTCAATGACAAGATCTTTTACAGGTTCCTTTTCTTTCTTCATCTTCAGCTTCTGGGAATTGTTAAGAATCTATTGTTGTGCTGAAAACAAAACAATACATCCTTTTTCAAGGTTTTTAGGTTTTTCACATATTTCACAAACATTTTCTAAAGGTTGGAACCTATTTTCAATCTTTAATACACCTTTATCTACCTTCACAAAATTATTCTTTTGAGCGAATTGACCCCCCCCCTCAATATTTACCATTCAAAACCTATGGAATAATAGTAATTTTTATGGTTGAACCAACACATATTTGTTGTATGTCTGAGTCCACCACAATACCATAAATATCCATAAAAGGATTATTTTCCTCTTAAACTTCCATATTGGCTGAAATTGGGAATATTTTTCTCAACGACCTTATTCTATTTCTTTTCTAAGCCACCAACCTTTATATTATCAATCAGAGTCTTCCTTTTCTTTTCTTCATTATCGAAAACAGAAGTATTTAAAACTTTTCTAGACTCATATTGTTTCAAAAAATATATTAGACTTAGGGTTCTTTGAGACTTATGAATTATTAACTTTTTCGGTCTTGGCCACATACATAACTTTCCCAAATTTCTTATTTCCAAACACAATTACATCCTTCTTCTCACCCTTCGAAGGTGACATTTGTTGAACCTTATCTGGTTTATTATTTTGATAAATTTCACCAACTTCAGTAATAGAGTTTTTAAAACTTGTATTTTTATTTTTAGATTTATAAATTTTTGTTAGAAAAGTTCCAACTATTATTATTTTTCTTTTAAATTCACCTCTAAGTGATCATAATGATTCTTTTCTTTTTTAAAATATTTCTTCAAATAATAAATCTATTTTACCAGACTAACTTTCTCATCATCAAAACATTATTGATTTCTTGTTGAAGAGTATTCATCTTATAAATTTTTGTTTTTATTTTCAAGTATTCTGATCTTTCTCATAAATTCCTTCAATTCTTCTTTCAAATGCATTTCAAGTTGAGTTTCTTCTTCTTCAGAACCACTACTTGTGAATTATTAATCATTCACTGTTGAAATAAAAGTATTCTCAATACCATACTTAACTAATTTTTATGATTCAACATCAATTCCTTCTTCTTCTTGATCTTTAGACAATAAACTTCTTATTTTGTATTTGAAAAACATTCTTTATTTCCATGTGGATTTCAATTTTTCTTTGTATCCCTATTTATTCCATCATCTTCTTTGCTTTATTTCTTCTTCATCACTATCCTATTATTTATTTCTTTGAGGAAAATTTGTAGTAAAGTGACCAACTCCTCCACATTCAAAACATTTCAAGGGATATTTCCCTTTGTATTTCCCTATACCACTTTTCATGTTTTTGGAAAACAAGGATAAAATATCATCAAGATTTTTACATACCTCTTTTTCAGAGTTGGATTCACCAGCTTCATTTTCAATAGGAATCTTCTTTGACTTTTCTATCTTAGAAGCCTTGAAATAAATTTTTCTATAAACTTTTTTCATCTTCATAGATTTCTCCCTACTCACTACATAAGTGATGATAGTGCTATTAAAATCATCAAGAGACAATATTTTAGGATCTCTATATTCCAATGAATAAACTTTTTCAGCAAACTTGTCAGGAAGGATTCTCAATATCTTTTCAACAACTGTAGAGTCATCCAAATTTTCACCAAGACATCTGATAGTGCTTGCAATGTCATTTAACCTATTAAATAAGACCCCAATAGATTCATGCTCACCCATCTTCAAATATTCATATTTTAATATCTAGATTTGTAACTTTTTCTTCTTCACATTTTTATTTCCTTCATATATGTTTTTAAATTTATCCCATATAACTTTTTCTATGGAAAAACCTTTCACTATTCGGAATTAACTTTCAAAAAGTGATGATAAAATATTATTCTTATCCCTTCCATCATTCTACATATTCTTCTTATCAACATATGTAAGAAAAGTTTTGAAATCAATAAGAGGAAACCCATCTGTTGCAGCTTCAAGAACATCATATCCAATATAAATAAGATAAGACAACATTATATAATTCTAGATATGATAATTATTTCCATAAAATATTGGAATACCTTTATTGTTCACACAATTCAAATTATATGTCAGCAAATAATAAGCGAAGGGAACCTACCCTCCGATACCACTTAAAAGTTCCTAATTAGGATGATTGTCTCACTGAGAGGGGGAGGGGGTGAATCAGTAATATTTTTTATTTTATGTTTCTTTTTCAAATGAAAAAATCTTCACCTCCTCTAAAATATTATATTCCCTACTGAAAACAATTAAAACACACATCCATAGGAACACATGTATTTATAAGGTTCACTATTCAATAATAATAGCTATGTCCTTGGTATGGTTTGGAAATGATCCAATATAACATAATACACTAGAAAACAATTAGATTGAAATGGGTAAGAGATTCCCTTTCACTCATATAGTACTTTGAAGACAATCCAAAAGTACATGTCTACCCTCTTAGCAAAAATATGGTAATAAAAAGTTTTTGTAACAACTTATGTTACTTTTTCTTCTTTCCAATTCAACAAATGTATTCAATTGAAATAAAATTCTTCACTTTATAACATAGAATATAGTGAGAACTTATTGGAATTTGTTAAGTAAAAATCAGTCTAATTCCTTTGAGTACAATTCTCCCAATATGATTCTTCACGGTATGATTCTCCCCAGTATGATTTGTTTTGACAGAATACGGTAGACATGAATCGGCACCACTTCAATTCCTGAGACCAGAAACTTAGTACGATTCTTCCTCAGTCTGAGAGCCCAAATACCAAAATACTAAAGTTGATTAATCTAGGATGGTATGATGATCATCCAAATACAATTGACAATCTAAAAATGGTAATCAACTGAATACGTTAATCATAGAGTACGATTATCAGTTGAATACAACATTGTTATCTTTTATCTTCTCTTTCACTCTCCGTCAAAACTTCTTTAACAAAATATCAATAAAGTAACTTATTTATCTCACTAAAAACTCAAAATTTCTTTCTCTACTATAGTGAACAGTACCAAGAGTCAGAAAGTAAAAGGTAATTCTCCTTTTATAGGTGACTCTCAAGAGGTTTGGGTGGGAATCCCAAAATGTTTTCTGATCACCCAAATTCACCCAAATTTCAATTTCCCCTAAAATCTCATTTTCATTTTAACTTCTTCAACTCTTCTAAAAGGTTCTTGATTTCTCTTCAAACTTCATCTACTTCTTCAGACTTTTAATTGAATCACTAGTCTAATTTCAATACATGAGTCTGATTTTCTGAATCTAATTTCTTCAAAACAAAGCTCTATACCAATTTAAGAAAGTATATAAACAAAAATGGATAACAATATAATTTTATGAATACGATCATTCTTATGAATGTCAATCTCCCCCATGATAATACATCTATAAAAATCCTTCTCTTTTTCTCTTGACCCACTTTATATATGAAACTTCATCTTATCCACTTCTGTTTACCCAGTTGGAAACCTAAAAATTAATTCATCCCTTTTGAAGTGGTTGACTATATTTTTGATCTCATTCTCTCTTCCTCTTTTCATCTATCAGCCTCAAGAAATTCCATCTCTGAATACGATTTTCTAGAGTATGATCATTCTGAATATGATTGTACTGGGTTCAGTCATTTTTAAATACAATAATTTTTTGGTACAAAAAAGTTTTTCAACCTCCAGATGGATAATCACGTGATAAAATTAATTAATATGAGCATTCTAGTTACAATCATTCTGATTATGATCCTCCACGCCTTATTTTTTTTCTTATCAACCCAAATTTGATTACCATTAGTACGATTGGCCTAGATACGATAGATCTAGGTATAGTTTCCATTACCTCTTTTCCCTTTTCTTCGGTCAAGATTGTATCATAAGTTCTCTAATAAACTTATTATTTATATGAAATAAAAATCATCAAATCATCGTCCCTTTTAATTTTTTCATAGTCAGCAGACTCTGATACTTCATCAAAACAAACACTTCTTTCATATGAGATTCAGTGTGAATATGATGCCTATTAACTTCTAGAAAGAAAATTTCTCTTTTATTCTATTGATTATATCATTCAATATAACAATCAATTCCTCATTATGATCATTTCACATACCGAACCTGAGGTGAGTCTGATCAGAACCACTTCTTCAAAGAAACTTATTCTCATTGCGATGGACAAAGTGAGGTGATTTATTTTCTTTGAGAAAACTTTCTTAACCAAAAAAAGGAAACATTTGAAAACAAAAACACCTTCATCTTCATCTTGGACCTAACAGTATATGTTTATGACATATTACTTATTGTAAATGACATACTAGTCTTATAGTCAATTTAGGACTGGATGAACAAGTTTTTCTCAATGAAAGACTTAGATAAAGCATCCTATATTTTAGGTATTATGATCATTCATGATAGATTAAAGAGTCTGATTAGACTAAGTCAAACTAGATAAATTGAACAGATGCAAAATATATTAATTACTGAACAATCCAAGAGGGTATTGTTTCTGGTGTCACTTGGTATATATCTTTTAAGAAAATTTTTCCTCAGACACAACAAGGAAAAGAGATAATGAGTAATATCCCATATTCTTCAGTGATAAGATCAATATTTTATGCCATTTTATGTACTAGATTTTATGTTTCATATATAACAACCATGCTCTTTATGTCATATTTAAACATGATTTATTACATAAAATTGCACTTAATACAACTCATAAGATCGAGAGGTCTAGTGTCTTTAGGGCTTAGAAACATTACATAACAACTAAAAACATGAAGTACGAATTTTTATTGAAAACTTATTTTACATTACCACATAATTCCTTCATACTTAGCAATGAATGGAATAACTTGAGGACATACATAAGAAAAGGGTGAGCTATAAATCCCAATAAGGGAATAGAAATAGAAAAACATGTGGAAGACAGTACATGTTAGTAAATAGGTATATCAATGGAGAGAAAAATAAACATGAACATAAAGTCATGATATAACATGATATTTATAACATGGATATGTGGCAACATTATAAAACATGATATTTTCATGAGCCAATGATCATTTCACATGGATTAACATTAGTAAACCCTCATTGCACATGATTTATCATGATTAAACCCTCATTGAACATGAATTATCATTATTAAACCCCCATTTTACAATGATTATCATGATACTAAACATTACCCAATGCATTGGAGCACTATCAGGGTGCACCCTTTATAAACATTCATTTCATGTATAAGTGTTCCACATAGATCATATAACATGGAATCATTCAAAATAATAAGTTATTACACAATATATGAATGTGGAATACATACATGTAATTCCCCAATCAATAATTACATGATCATAAAGGTGAATACCTTTGATAGAGAAATGGGTATTATATTCACCACATGATTATTTTGGTATGGAAAATCATGGGGAAATTTTGGTAGCCTAACGACGTCAAATAAAAGTTCATAAAATGGGTTAATGAGATAAATAGGGGTATCTCATAATTTAAAAATAAAATGGATAGTAAGGGGATCATGGAAAATAATATCCCAATATATTAAATGGAATTTATATTCTTAATAGAAAAGAAATTCTTTAATGGAAATGAGAAGAGAGAAATCCCTTACATATTTTTTTCATAGTAATGAGTGGGATTAAGGGATCATAGGGGGATTAATGGGAGTGAAATGAAGATCCCATAACATATACATAAAACGGATACTAAGGAGGTATATAATAACATATCCAAAAACCATTAAATGAAAATTAAAATACATGACATAAAAGAGGTACTTGAAGAAAAATGAGAGAGGGAGAACCCTTACAGAATTTTAGTATAGTAATGACTTAGGAAAGTATCCAAATTAGGGGGAAAAATGATCCCTAATTCAAATAAAATAAAATATAAAGTAGGAAATATATTATAAAATTATTAAAAAATAACCAATTGAAATTAAAAAGAATAATTTCAAACAAGGTTCTTGAATCGAAAGGAAGAGAGAAAGGTGAGGATCCCTTACTTGGATGTGTGATCACAAAGGCTTGGAAGAGGCTTCTTGGTAGCTTGGGGGAACATTTGGAGGACTCTAGGGAGTAGGGAGAAAAAGTTTTTAGATATTCAAAGATCTTGAGTGAAGATAAATGAAAGATTAGGTGGTTTTATATAGGAAAGGATAAGGATTTTTATTATTTTGGTTTTGGACACTACACAATAATATATTCCAAACCATAAACCATCCCATGTTTTTTCCCACGGTTTCTGTAAAAGGGGAGTCATATAAATTATTTTATAAGTCTAAGGTCTGAATATATTAAAATATTTTCCTTTATTATGTGGAGTATAGTTTCACGACCCGTCCTCGGGGCCCGTGCCGTGACTACCCCAAGCCCGCCTTCCATAGTCCAGGGGCTGGCGACTAGCACCAAAGGAGTAAATCCAGTTAAAAGGGAAGGAATTTCCTTTATATATGTAATCAAAAACAATAGAGTACGCAATATTAAGTAAACACTAAGTAAACTGAGTACAAAAGTAAGTGCTGGAAAGTAAATGGGCCGGTATACAAACCCAACTGAAAGTACAGTACAACTGAGAAATAAAGTACAACAGTTGAAAAGTAAGCAGCAACCACCAAGTCGTCCTCCAGAATTCCCACCTGAAGGGTGGGTACAGATAGTCTCGTCGGCTCCTCGGGTCCGTCCTTCCGCTCTGAGTACGTCCTGCCAAGTGGTCCACCTCCAGGTACTGTCCCGCTCCACAAGACTCCACCTCAATCTGTGATGTCTGTCGTCTGCATCCAACACAATGTAATGCAGGCATATACCGTGCAGGGGTGAGTATACGATACTCAGTAGGGACCCTGAGACTCTCTAAGGTCTCCTAGAATCCACAAAGGAATAATAAAAACATGAAGTATCAACCAACACTACTTAGGTATATGCCCATACATATACCTAAGTCATCAATTCCAGTTCGGTTCCAACTCCCAAGCCCAAGTACAACCCAGTCCACACAGGAAAGCACAACCCAGTCCACACGGGGAAGCAAGTCAATCATATCGATGATAATGATTGAAAGTCAATACTCATCTCACACAGGTATACTACACCCAAAGAGGGCTGGAGATGATAGATGTAGCCTCTGAATCATCTCTCTTGCCAAACCCACTTAGGATCCAAGTACAGAAGTCGTCACTGCCGAACCCACGTAGGATCCAAGTATAGTAACCATCACTATCGAACCCACATAGGATCCAAGTATAGTCGTCATCACTTCCAAACCCATGGAGGATCCAAGTACAGTCATCCTCACTATCAAACCCACGTAGGATCCAAGTACAGTCGTCATCGTCATCACAGTCGCAGCCAGCTCTAGGGTTTCCGCACACAGCACGCTCGATTCTGGGAGGGTCTGCTCCATGAGCCAAGGAGTCGATACATAAACTGTCATAAGGTCCAAAGTTGATGTATCCCAAAGTTCCATCTCGTCAAAAGGAACTCAATGCAACATACGGTGCGTCAATCGGACGCCCGGTCTGAAAGATATTGGCTTTTCTGTCCCAGGGGCCCAGTTAGAAATATGCTTGTTTCTAACCCGGATGATATCCAAATTCATCTAAAACTCACTTAGAGTATCGCAAAAGGACCATATTTTAGAAAGAGTCATAGTACCGTAGAAGGCGCATCGATCAGACGTGCGGTCTTTAAGTTTACCCTATTTAAGTGATTAACGAGCCCGGCTTGTTTAGCCCAGTGGGCCGTCGGGTCGGGTTGACCCAGTTTGACGGGTCCGACCCAACAGGGGTGTCGGACCGGCCTGAAGGGAATACTCAAGTCGGCCTGAAGGGATGTGGCCCGACCTGAAGTGGCGCAGCCCGGCCCGGCGGGGCGCGGCCCGGTTCGGCCAAACCCGACGCGGCCTAACGTGGCCCGGCTCGCCCCGGCCTGGTGCGGCCCGGCTGGCTCAGTCGGCTAGCTGAGCGTGTTCCAAAAGGGGGGGTGTCCCCCCCCCCCCACTTTTCTACACCGGCAGTGCCAAGCGGCATTTCCCTTCCCCAAAACTGGCCAGTCTTCTGTGCACGCGGCCCGCATGGGTGGGTTATCGGTCCTCCATCGCGGCGCCCTCCTGGCATCGCGGTCCAGCACCGCCCAACCGGCCGACAGGCCGTCCAGTCCTCTAACGCAGCGCCCTCCTGGCTCCGTGGCTCCACTTCGCCCAGCCGGCTGACGGGCCGGACGATTCTTCCGTCGAAGAGGCCCACGTTGCGGGTCGTGGTTCGTTCCACACATCTGGCGCGACGGTGTTGGTTCCCTTCATAACGATCCCAGCATGGCGTGACGTCGACGTGTTTTTCCTCCACCTCCAGATGCCAATTCCAAAGGAATAAAGTTCCAATGGAGGGTTGTCGGGTTGTGTTTGTTTGGACTGCGCCCTCTGCGTTAGACGGTATCACATGGCCATGAATGCACAAGGTTCACAAAACACAACGAACAATTTTATTCTCAATAAAATTGAATCAACACACCCTACCTCAACAAAAGATGACGAGCATTGGCATCGCGGAATGAGGGTTCGTAGATGTCGACGGAGAGCGTCTGAGGAGGAAGTGGCATCTCCCCTTTTTGTCACGAAGAGAAGATTGAAAGGCGTGACATTGTTAGTGAGTTCCCGCATCGGTGTCTCCTCCCTTGTCACGGAGGAAGAAGAGGATAGAGAAATCGGGGTCACCGAGTCGATGTTCTTCATCGAAGAGTTGGCGTTCTTCGTTGAGGATGAAGTTCTTCAAAAAAACTAGAGCTCTCTCCCCAAAATCTCAACACAACATGCCAACCCCAAAAATAAAATAAGGCTTCCCTTATTTTATTAAATTATGCCATGCATTCAAATTTACAAAATTCAAACACTTAATTAATTAATGAAGTGTTTCAATTAATTAATTAATATGTGTGTTGGCATGCAATAAATAGGGAGAGAGGGAGAATTTCATAATTAAATGGAGTTAACAAGTTTTAAAGGGGGAGTTTATGAGAGTTATCTAAATGTGAAGGGTTGGGGATTTTGTGGGCCCCACCTCACATTTATCCTCACATGGGTAGTTAGGATTTTAGTGGGTCCCACCCTAACTTTCCCATGTAGGTTATAACCACTTAAGATATAAAAATAAAATTGTTCCACAATTTTATTCACCTCTCAATTAATCCACAAAAATTAACATATTCTCCCATGAAAACGCATCTTTGATAGAGGTCCTCTTAAGTAATTACCGGCGCTGTGAGTTCACCGATGCCCTCGGATTTCAATTCTGAGCACCGGTTCAAAAGATAGAAAATCTCACTCGTTCGTTTACTGAACGTACCCGAGCTAAACTTCAGAAATTGATTCCGGGCACACCAAGCCTCGAAATCAAGTTCCTTTAGAATCCATAGACTCGTAAAATTACAAAGTATTTAAGAAAAAAATTTACTTGAAATTTCTGTGTCTTTATATATAGTCACATTTTTAAGGAAATTATTTTAAAAACTTAAAAAACTTTATATGCCTTGGAGGATTCACTAAGGCATTATAAAATAAATCAAAAAAATATAAAATTACATTATTTTAAAGTTAAAACATGTAGTTGGACGAATATACCCTTTATAATATATATTACATCACTATTGGGTCATTATGATGTTATAAAATACACTATATTTATATGGTATTTAATTTTTACCCAAAAAACAGTATGTCCCAGAAAATTATGAAAAAATCACCATTAGATAATTTAGACATTCTGATTCCAAAAATAATATTCATTTTATCTAAATAAATTTATAAATATGTGAATTTTAACTTTTAAAATAAATTTTAGATTTATTGAAAAAGATAGGTTTTGATAATAACAATTTTTGAACCCTAATGAAAATTAAATTTGAATTCATAAAAATATATGATCATTATATTTAAAAATTATTTAGTAATTATATACTGTTAAAATATTATTTATTCCATGAATTCATTAATTCATAAAAATAAATTCTTTAATTGAAATCAAAAATACAATTTTTATTTTATCGTATAAAAGTGTAATTCTTATCAAACTGATTACTTAATAATTTATAGAGAAAAAAATAATAAGGAATAAATATAATTACCATAATAATTAAAAATGACTATTTAATTATAATAAAATTATTAATAAAACCTTATTTTAAAATAATAATTTATATATTTCTGAAAAGTACCATTTTTACCCAAAAAATCAATTTATCAAATTCATCATATTTTTGAGACAGACTATTCTGAGAATGGAATTGATGGAATAAGACTTTTATTTATAAAAAGGTATTACACAATAAGTAACCAATACCTTGTTATAAAACCCCTTATAACACCCATATATGACCTAAGGGTAAGTTGTGTGATGGTGATATACTCCTAGGAAATTTGGTGAATATGTTTTGGTTTGTGATCTCGATGAGCTTGAACTTCTCCCGTAAATGGTTTCACTCATGATTAAGTTGTAGGATCTCAGCTTGTTCTTGGTCTAGGGAAAATCCCAAAAATGATATCTCCCTAGGAATCTCTAATAAATGGGTTTTATAGGGTACGATCTTACTAGTTGAGGCCATCACATCCTTTGTTTATGCCAAAAGGATTTGTTAAAACCCTATATTTATACTAGTCATGTGATCACTATTCAAAAGCTACATTATCAATAGTAAGGATACTTAATGATCATATGAATACAATTGGATATAATAAAACAAAATGATTTAATGTGTTTTCTATATTCATAAGTCATTTGATTAAAATAAATTGAATTTTATTCATAAATTTACAGGTCGTTACAGCCTATGCATTGAGCTTGGTAGGAAGATGTTAATCTGATCCAGGAGAATGAAATTTGTCTTTTTCTATGGTCATTCTTAAGTATCTAAGAAGAACTAAGGATATGTTCCCGGTGTATGGAGGAAATGAGAATATGGTCATGAAGGGTTATACTGATTCTATTCTTCAAATATATCATAATGATCTGAATTCATAGTCAATATATGTTTTCTATTTCAATAGAGGATATGTGAGCTAGAAGAGTTCAAAGCAGCCAGTTTTTTCGGATTCTGTAGCAGAGTATGAGTATATAGAAGCTTATGATGTAGAAATGGAAGCTATTTTTATATAGAAATTTTTTCAGGAAATTGATATTCTACCTAGTATTAAATACCCAATAACAATGTATTGTGATAATAATACAGTGGTGGATCTTGCAAAAGAGACAAGGCCACACCAATGGAAAAAGAACATACTCCAAAAATATCACTCCTTGAGGGATTTTTATAAAAGGTGTGAAATTTAAGTAAGAATAGTTCCCATAGAATAAAATGTGGTAGACACATTGAATAAGACATATATCACCATAATCATGAGTATCTTGTGAGAGATAGCAGACTGAAGGTTTCTAGAAGTTGGATCTAGTGAAAGTAAGAGTTTATTAGAGTCGGTTCCCTAAAACCAAATTCTATGTACTTTATGATAACCTATAGTAATTATATTTAATATTAATAAACTAATTATCATGTCAAGATTGTACTTATTCATAACATAGTATGTGGTAATTTTCTAATAGTAGTTGTACACTTGAAGGTTGTAGTAGTTACCTACTATGATGAGAGCCTAGATGTGCCATTATAGTATTCTTAAATATATGTCCTATAACCAGATGATATCATTTTAAGGATACAAATTATAAAATTTATTAGTGGTTTAGACTCAAATAAGTTATTGATTAAGGGATGGATACTCATATAAGTGGCCTCAAAACATGAAACAAACTCATCTTCCATAGTTTAAGTCACAATTAGCGTCTTTTTAGAATTTCTCCCTGGAACCACTCTTCTAGCCATCATAAATACATATCCTAAAATTGATTTCCATTAATCAATACAACTATAAAAGTCTACATCTGAGTATATAATGAATTCAAAAAAAATATGCATTTATATATAATCATGTATTCATTATTCCCCTTAACGTATCTCAATAAATTATTCACTACCTTCCATTGGTCTATAAGAAAAATACTCTAATATCGCCCCAACATTCCTACTGAAAATAAAATTTTAGGCCTTATAAAAACTTAATCATACATTAAACTACCAATTGAAAATTAAAATGGGATAGATACCATTTTTTATTATTCAAAATCATATTTAGGGATTTGGTTCAAGCTGAATTTATCACCCTTAACAATGGGTGCTATACGTGGTGAATAGTCTTTTATAAGAAATATCTCTAAGGATTTATTAATAAAGGTTTATTAAGATAGTACAAGAATGACTCTCAAATTATCCCTTTTAATCTTTAATCTGATGACATAGGGTGCATCACCCATATCTTTCATGTAAAATATTTTTGAGAGAAACTGTTTAAACCTATATAGAAAACCCTTATCATTAGTAGCAAGTAAAATTTCATCTACATATAAAACATGAAAAAATATTTTACTCCCACTAACATTTTGGTATATACATTTATCCATAATTTTTTCTTCAAAAAAATGAGGTAATTATATCATGAAATTGTAAATACCACTATCGGGATGCTTGTTTTAAACCATAGATATACCTTTTGAGCTTTCACACAAAATTATCAAGATTACTAGAGAGGAATCCTTCATATTGTTTCATATAAACCTCATCATCTAGACTGACATTCAAAAATTTAGTTTTCACATCTGTTAGTTGTAATTCAAAATCAAAATGACCTTCTAATACTAATATAATACATAAGGAATCCTTTTTGGATACTGGAAAAAATGTGTCGGTATAATAAATCCCTTCCGTTTTAGTGAAAACTTTAGCATCTAGTTGGGCCCTATATCTCTCAATGTTTCCTGATAAATTTTTTATTGGTTTTAAAAACCCATTTACATACAATAGTTTTTACACCAAGTGGAAACTAAACAAGGTCCCAAAAATCCTTACTCTTTATGGAATTTAACTCCACCATCATGGTATCATACCACATATTTGACTCTTTACAACTCATGGATTTTGAAAATGTTTTGGGATCATTTTTTGCTCTAATATTATAGTCATATACCTGTATACATGATGTAAATTCACTATAATTTGATGAATTTATCATCATTGTGAATCCTCTCAATGTTTCACTATTATTTTCTTGATGAATTTTTAGTTCAACTGGTTTTTTCAAAAGTTTATGATTATTGAACTATTTGATCCAAAGGATGATTATAAACCATTTGTGGAATGATATTTTTTCAAAAATGAGGATTTTTGTGAATAATTATCAATCTATCAACTAATTTAGAGAGTTGATCCTTTGAATAGTTTTATCAAAAAAATTGATAATATCACTCCAATTAATTAGGTCATTTTCAATAAATCTTCCATTTCTTGATTCCAAAATTCTGGTGTTCAATTATGGATAATAAAATGGTATAATTAGCATATCCAATTAAGTAGTCAATAATGGTCCTATGATCCAACTTACTTTTATGTAGATTATAAAAATTCACTTTTGGAGGACATCCCCAAATGCGTATATTATGAAAACTTGGTTTCCAACTCTTAAGAAATTCAAAAGGAGTTTTTGAAACTGATTTTGGTGGAACCTAATTCAAAATGTATGATGATACTTTAAGTGAATAAATTCAAAAGAATCTAGGTAACTTAGAGTTACTAATCATAATTCATACCATGACCATTAATGTTCAGTTTCTTACTTAGACTACACTATATTGGTATGGTGAACCTGGCATAGTGTATTGTGAAAATATTTCATTTTCGTGAATAAACCTTGCAAATAGACCAGTTAATTTTATATCTTAAGTGTATATATGATAATATTCTCCACCAAAATCCGACCTCATGATCATAATTTTTTTACCACATTTTTTCTCTCCTTCATCCTTGAAAACTTTAAAGGTGTTTGGTGCTTCATTTTTATTTTGAATCAAATATAGATACATGTATTGTGAATAGTAATCAATGAATGAAATGAAGAATTTTTTGTTATGTAAATCCATGTCTAACCTACATATATTTTTATGTATAATTTATAATATGGATAAACTTATATTATCACCTTTATTAGATATATTGGTTTTATTTCCCATAATGAAATACAAACGGGTTTCAAAATTAGTGAAATAAAGAGTACTAAGTACCACATATTGAACTAATATTTGAATCCTTTATTTTAAGATATAACCTAATATCTGGTGTTGAAACATAGAATAATTTTAATCTATAACACTTTTTTTAATACTCATATGAAAATAAATGTTATCATTATCAATTTTACATTGAAAATCAAGGGAGAAAAGAACTTCCTTTAATGTACTACATCTAACGACTCCATTTCCATATATTAAGGGAAAATTATTTTTTTGAAAAAATGAATGTAAAACCCAACAATAAAATTTTGGAAACTGAAATAATGTTTTTGGAGAAACTTGGAATATAAAATTTCTTTCTCAAAATAAAAGTAAACCCAATGCTTAACTCTAGAATGTATGTCTCCATGGCTTCTACATGTGAGAAAAAATTGTTTCCTAAATACAATTCAAGCTCATTTTCCATTGGTTTCCTTAGGTTCTTGATACCCTTCAAGGTATTCACAATATGGATTGTAGAACTAGAATTAATCCACCAAGTGTTATAAATTTTATTAGCTATTTTTTATTCATAAAAACACAATGATATTGAAATACCATTCTTTTCAATCTGTTTTTGACATTTAGGACAAATTTCCTTTACATGTACTTTTCCTTTGTAGAAGAAACACTTGACTTCCTTGTTAATATTAGGTTGAGGTAGAAATTTCTCTTTTCCCCTCCTATTGGATTTACATTTACGACCCTTTTATTTTTTGTGTATTTTTAGCATATTGGTTTCTCCCATTTCTATCACAAGCCTTTCCTCCTCTCGAACACATATAGTAATTAATTCATTTAGTGATCACTTATATTTATGTGTGTTATAAGATATTTTAAATGTACCATAATGATGTGGAAGAGTGTTGAGAATATAATTCACTAGAAACGATTCAGATATATCTAACTTAGGATTTTTAAGTTGAGTCACAATATCCCTCACTTGCATTATGTGCTCGCACACACCTTTCAATGGTGGTCAGTCTCATAAATGAGAACTTCGTGATTAATGTGATTACTATTTCTTTATATGAAGAGATGAAATGTCCATTTGTAGCTTTCAGAAAGTTATGAACATTATTATTCTCATTGACTGAACCGCGAATGGTATCACATAATTTAGTTTTTATGAACATCGTACTAAGACAGTTTGACCACTCCTAATGTTCTTGTAATTTTATATCATCTAGTGTTATATCATTATTAACTACATTGGTTTCACCTTTTGTAATAGAATAATTAATTTCCATTCATACTAGATAAATAATAATTCTCTCCCTCTACAATTTATAGTTGCCACCCTTTAATTCCAAAATTTCATAGTGAATATCAAAAAAACTTGACGGTATAACTTAAAATTAAATACATGCTTATTAGTCCAAATAATATAATTTACATAGTAAATTCTATTAAAATGGGTCTAAAAATATAAAATTGTCCATAGGTGAAATTTTAATTTTAATTGATTTATGAAATTAATTAATAATTATCAAGTAATATTTTAATTCATAAATTAATTGAATTATAGTTTGATAATTCAAAAAACCATATGACAAAATATTAAGTATTAATATTCATAATACATATGTGAAATCATGAAATTTAATTTAAATATTTAATCTAATGCAAATCTAATAAATATTCCTAGTGGGTAAAATTTATTATATTTTGCATATATTTTATTTAAAGCGATTCAATGAATATGTGAACTTTATTTAATATGGAATGTTGTGGAAAACCTCAATTTTTAATAAAATTTAAAAAAAATCATAGAATTATTAATTAATATTTTATTTCATAATATTATGAATTATAATTTGATAATTCAACAAACCATATGACAATATATTAAATTCATAATATTCATAATACCTGTGGGAAAATTATGAAAATTAAATTTAATATATCATGTAATGAAAATATAATAAAAATTATTCTAGGATAAAAGTTATTATATTTTGAATATATTATTTAATGTGATTTAATGAATATGTAAATTTTATTTAATTAGAAATGTTTTGGAAAACCCTAATTTTAAGAAAATTACAAAAATCAAAATTAAATAATTATTTTTCTGAGTGAAAATTAAATATATTTTAATATATTTTAATTATTGAAATTGAAACAAGTGAATTTATTATTTAATGTTATTTTAATAAATATGTAAATGCTTCTGAAATTCATCAATTTCGGCCTATTTCTCTTTTCAATACTATCTACAAAATTATCTCTAAGATCATAGCAAATCAACTTGATCCAATATGTAACAGAATTGTCTCTTGGAACCAATTTGGTTTTATTAAGGGTAGAACCATCAAAGACTACATTTGTCTTGCATCTGAATGCACTGACACTCTTAACAAAGTTACTGGAGGTGGAAATGTTGCTATTAAGCTTGACATTAAAAAAGCCTTTAACATGATAGATTGGAATTTTATATTTAAAGTTCTTAAAAATTTTGGATTCAATGAGACCTTCATCAATACAATAGAGACTTTATTTAAGTCTACCTCCATTTCCATTCTGATAAATGGCTCTCCTAAGGACAACTTTAAGTGTGCAAAAAAAGTCAGACAGGGAGTCCCCCTTTCAGCAATTATCTTTGTAATTGCTGAAGACTATCTTAGCAGATTGATTCCTCATCTTGTCTGCCAGAATAAACTTCAACCTATATAGGATTCCATGAACCTCAATGTTCCTACCCATATCATGTATGATGATGAAATTATCTTATTATTGCATAGAGGTAAAAAAATATTCAGGTTCTCAAAGATACTCTGTCAAACTATGAAGAAATCTCTGTTCAAGCCATATGTTGGAATGAATATTCTATTTTCTTTGGAAAAAATTTCTCTTTGCACAGAAAATCCCTCATTATCAGTAATCTTGGTATTAAGGATGGTTTTTTCCCCTCCAACTATCTGGGAGTCCCAATAATTTGAGTTAGGCCAAAATCTTCTTATTTTACCAATATTGTTGATCAAATCGTTAAATAACATTCTTCTTGGAAAGGAAAATCGCTTTCCATGGCAGGAAGAATCTTCCTTGTTAAATAAACCATTGTATCTAAAATGGTTTACTCCCTGATGATTTACAAGGGGCCTGATGGAATTTTAAAGAAAATCAACTCTTACATAAAAAAAATTCCTGTATGGGAAGTATACATGAAAGAAAACTTGTCACTATTCCTTGGAATACTTTTTGTAAACCAATTGAAAAAGGTGGCATTGGCATCAAAAACTTAGAGCTTTTTAATGACGCGCTTCAGGATAAACTCACTTGGAGGCTTATCAATCTCAATTTTGATGCTCTTAATTTCCTTAAACAAAGGTTCCTCTATAAACATCAAAAAAGGAATTCTAATTATATTGCCTCCTTGATTTGGCCATCCATAAAATGATCTTTCAACAATATTATGGAAAATTCTAGATGGATGGTCAATGCTTATTCTAATATTAATTTCTGGATGGATAATTGGACTGGTACTCCTCACATTTCCAGACTACCCCCCAACTCTCCTCCTGAAAATACAAATTTCTCTATAAAGGATGTTCTTCAATCCTATATAAATTATCTCCCTGACACTATTGCTCATATTATTAATAAATACCCTTACTCCAATTCTGATGAATTCCTTATTTTGGAACCTTCTCACAATATAATTCTTGACTCAAAAAATTATTATAATCATAATTTCTCTAGAATCAAAAATAATTTTGATTGGCTTAACCACTTTAAAAATCCTTGGATAAAACCCACAAGACTCATTATTCTTTGGTGTATTGCTCATAACAGAATTACCACTGAAGTTTTTCTCCAATATTTCGGCATTCAATTGTTCTCTAAATGTAAATTATGCAATAAACATAGGGAAGATATCAATCATCTCTTTCTATCTTATGCTACTTCTTCTGCATTACGGAATTTCATTTTTGACTTTTTTATTTACAGATGGTTTTCTGATGACTCTATCATCTCGCAATTAAAAGGATGTGTGGATCTTGATTTCTCTCAGTAAATTAAAAACATTTTCCTAACTGTTGTTGCTGAGCTTCTCCATGTGATATGGTATGATAGAAATGATTTACGTTTCAATAGAATATCATTAAATTTAAATACAGGTAATGCTCGGATTCTTATTGCAGCTCATGAGACCACGACAATTCAGAAAGCTTATTGCAACAACTCTATTGGAGACTTTGAAATTCATTGCAGAATTCAGATTAAGGGCCTTTATCAACCACCCATGTGCACTTTTGAGATATTCTGGAAAACCCTGATGCCAGGATAGATCAAAGTTAATGTTGATGGTTCTTCAAAAGGAAATCCAAGTCCTGTAGGTTGTGGCATGATCTTCAGAGACTCCCATGGAAAATTCCTTGGATGCTTCTTTTCTGGTTGTGGTATTGCCTCAGATTTAAAAGCAAATATGATGGGTGTCATCCATGCTGTCACTTTTTCCATTCAGAAAGGATGGATGAATCTATGGATTGAAAGCGACTCAACTACCATTGTCCAAGCCATTTGGAAGGTCATGATACATCTTTCATGGCCTCTCACCACTCGATGGATTATGTGTCTTGAATCGTTGATGGGGATGCACTACATCGCCACACATGTATACCGTGAAGCTAATATGGTAGCAGACTCCCTTGCCAATAAGGGTATCAACCAAGAATTAACTTGGTTGGACACCCTGCCTTCTGATCTGTTTAATCTTTTTTACAAATATTGTAAAAAACTTCCCTTCTTTCATATCATGTAATCCCTTTTATTTATTCAATAAATAGTGCTTTGGACTTTATCCAAGGCACGACCTTCTTCTAAAAAAACTAAATTTGTAAATTTTATTTAATTAATAATTTTGTAGATAACATAATTATAATAAAATTTATAAAATCTCAAAACTAAAAATAGAATATGTGAAAAATGAATTAATAACCAAAGATGAAGAAATAATGAGGATGGTGGAAAACAAGGAATTCATCATTTCCAAAACCGAAAATATGAAAGGGTTTGTTTCTAAAATAGAGCATACGAAGTTTTATTACAAGGAATAGGTATAACCTCCCTCAGATACCAAATATAAGAAGTTATATATAATATTTAATTCTAGTATCAGTAAATTTATTTAATGAAAATAACCCCTCACTTACCTCCAACCACTGTAAAATGTAGGAAATGGTGAAATCAAAATCAAAATGCATTCTACACTTTGAATGGTGGATGTTGATGGTGTATATTCCCTTAATCTACTGAGTATGTGGGGATTAATATTTATAATAGGTTTTATCATCAAGAACCCACCCCAATTTACACTGTCGACAAGGAGTATTAATTCATGGATATTGATTGCCTCAAATAATAAATAAATTATTTAGACTGAATTTAATACATTCATTTCATATACAATATTTTATTATATTTAAAAAACATATAATATAATTTATTGGGCCATAATTTTTTACATTATTAATTAATTTATGGAACATTTATTATATGTGTATCTTTATACATGGATTAAGAAACCTAATATTATTAATCTGAAGTTCTAAAAAACCTTGACTCGATTGATTTGTGGGTGGGTTGTATTGGGATTTCGCGACATGACATGAGAGAGAAAAAGGAAACATGAGGGAAGGTGGAGAAAAAAGCTTAAAAATAATTTAAGGAAGATTACATAGTGTGTATGAATAAACTACACACCATGTAATTGTTTATTTTAGTAATTTTTTTATTTCTTTATTTTTTTATTTTTTTTAATATTTATATTTTTTAATTAATTTTTTGTTTTATTTATAAAATATACATATAAAATGAATAATAAAATAAATACATGGTGTGTAAAAATTAAAATGAAAAGATGAAGAACAAGTTTCACCTTAGTGGTTAGGATGAGTTTTGGATAAGTGATTGACTAGTCTCATGGGTCACCCATAACCACTGGGGAGAAGTTTTTTCTACTGAAATTTTATTATTTTTTGTATTTTAGATATTAAAAATAGATACTAAGACTACAATAAATACTAAATTATAGAAGTCGTGATTTTTTATTTTTTTATTAAAATGATGTGATTGATTCGACTAGAAGGACCTAAACTCTAGTCTTTTGGACACTGGATTATGACCATGTCAGCTGAGTTAGCCATTTCATGGTTTTTATATTTATTTTATATTATTTAATATTTATGAAAATAATAACACACATGGAGAATGACTAATTTTATTATAAATTTTGTGTTTTTTTATTTTTAAAGAAAATCGTGAAGTAGAGTTGGTTGGAAGGGCTTGATTAGAGGTCTTTTAGACCCTGAACAAAGACTCATCCTACCATCCCAGCTCCACCTTTGGTTCAAATCTTTTTTTTATTATACTTAATATGTATGAAAATATCACATGAAGTCAAATAAAAATAATAAAAACTAATTAAAACCCTATACATCATGTAAAAATTAAATGGAAAGAAGATAAATGAATGTGACTCCTATGGTTGGGGTGAGATAAAAACCAATGATGGGTAGATTCCATTGAACATATAAACCAGCAGAGCCCCATTCATTCCCTTACCATGTTATTATTTTTTATTGTTTAAATTTTTATAAATATTTCAAATGATGTGAAAAATAATGCACGACATGAAACAAAAAAAAATGAAAAATAATGAATCATGCAACAATGGTTGGGGTAAGGAATCAAACCGGGGTTAGGTCACTTCCCATAGATGTTACATCCATTGAAATAAGTTTCATTCTTAGTTTTTATTAATTTATTATATAAATATAATTATATAGTTTTTTTGTTTTTTACTTTATCTTATTACCTTTTATTTTAAAAAAATAGTTATAAATAGACATAGGTGATGCATTTACATTATAATTATATAATATATATATATATAGTGTTCATATTTCCTGGTATATAGCATGTACTCATTTAATTACTAAATTAACTATATAATAATGTATAAAATATAATTTCCCTGAGTAGAGGTGTACGCCTATCAGGAATAGCCTCAATCATTAATGAAAATATTGGACATTTCTTCAGGATAATACCAAGACTATATTCAATTACTCATATAAGTGCTTCTTCACACTCCCAAACTAGGTTAAGAAATCCAAGGTTTTTTATTTAGTGAGGGTCAAGTAGCATAAATGAGAGGGAAAGTGTATAAAACCTTGAGAGGTCACTAGTAAAAATATAGACTTTAGTGTTGGGGTTTTCATATCAATTTTTAAAAAACCAATATTAAAAGAGATTCGGGAAATATTTAACATTTTTTTATAAAACCAATGTTAAAAGGTATTTAGAATTACCTTCAAGATATGTTTTATAGAAAACTAATGTTAAATATAATAAAAAATACCCTTTAAAGTTGGTTTTCAATAAAATAATCTTTTAAAATTTTTAAATAAAACACCCTAAACCCCTCATTTGTTTGAATCAAACATTTCAAAACCCCCTTCTCTCAGCCCTTAATGGCACCTGATTGCACCTGATGATGCTCGATGATGGTAGATATTCACTTTTATTAAAAAAAATATATTTTCACAAGTTTTCCCCTTAATATTATATCCTTCATCATTTTTTCCTGATCTTCAACATTATTCGATCCAAAAAACCCCTATTATGGTGGACCTACAATTGTGGTTCAAGGATTTTCTTGGTTCTTTTTACTACTTTGTTTTTTTTTAAAAAAATTACTCAATATTACATAATTCCCAATGTTGCCACCAAATTTGAGTGAGTTCATCTAAATTTAAGATTGATTTTTCATTATCAGCCTCCAAATTTTTTAAGTTATTTTTTTATTTTTGATGATAAATTGATTTTTTATTAGTTATAAATTTGATTCATCTATTAATTTGTTTGTATTAATTTTATTATAAATTATAACTATTTTTGTTAAAATATTTTTAATGATATAAATTTTTTATTATTATAAAAAAAATTACCTGTAATTTATTTTCGATTGTAATTGTTGCTATATATAATTAATTGTATTTATAAATTTTTTATCGTTATAATTTTTTTTGAAATCATTTTCTTTTCATAAAAAATAATTTAGAAATTGTTTGTGTTGATATAATAAATTTTGATTTTTTTGTAACTTTTTTTTCATTTTTAAATTGTTTTTAAGACATAAATTATTTTAAAAAAAATCATGCATGATTAAATTATCTATTTTTATATATGATTAATCACTTGTATTTAAATTAATTTAATGATATGTTTTGATCATTATATATAATTATTTTTTATGTTCAAATAATTATTAATAATTGATTGCATTGATTATATGTTTTTGTGTTTGAAATTTATCTATTTATATATATTTTAAAAGTTTATCTGTATTAATATATTCACCTTTTATATTATGATCTTAGGTAATTAATGGATCTTAATTGGATAAATTTATGAAGAACCACTTATGAATATGAAATAGGAGTTTATGATTTCTTGGAATTTTTTAAATGAAATATTCAAAACAAAGATATGATTTTCTATTTATGCATGAATTATTTGAATATGATAATGTTAAATTCTAAATAAATCAAGGATTATATGATTTGTTATGGTTTTATCCATAATCATACATGTTGTATTTGTATTACTAAAATTACAAAAAAAATCAACATCAAATGTTGATTAAAATATTCCGCATGAGATAAAGGATCGTATTGAAGAATTAATTCATGATATAGGTGTTAAAACCATTGAAAAACCTGAAACCATTGAATGATTTTATGAATATTATGAGAAACTACTATTCTCAAGTTTAACTAAATTTATAGTGTTATTAGAATTTCTAATATTAGTTAATTTGAAAGTAAGAAATGAGTGGAGTGATAAAAGTTTCCCTGAAATTCATGAGCTTTTAAAAGAGATACTTTCATAAGGCAATGGGATTATAGATTCAAATTACGATGAAAATAAAATATTATTCCCAATGGGATTTAGGTGAAAAAATATTCATGATTTCCTAATGATTGCGTGTTTTATAAGAATAAATATGAATGTTCATCAAAATTTCCTAAATATGGGACATCATGATATAATATGGATGGAAAATTCAACTCTGACTCATTCTCAGGTATCAATATCAAACCTCCTAATAAAAAAATTCACCTTCCAATAATTCCTTATTTGAATCATATATTTAAAAATTAAAATTGTGCAAAAAAATTTAAGATGACATATAGATGAGTGAATATATAATGGAAACTTATGTTACCCTCATGATTTACCACAATATAAGATATTTGATAAAAAAATACTCATTTTTTAAGTGAAGATATAAATCTTAGAATGGGAGTTTACATAGATGTAATGAATCCAAATCAGAGCCTTAGTAGAAAAATTAGATCATGGCCTATATTGTTGGTAGTTTACAACTTTCCCCAACAGATATGTATGAAGAAAAAATATATTATGGCGAGCTTGATGATTTATGGACCAGAAATTCCAGAAAATGATATTGATGTGTATCTTTCACCATTGAGTGATGATTTGAAATTTCTATGGGATACAGGTGTTACAATTTTTGATGCATATGAGAAAGAGTATTTTCCTTTTATGTACAATGATAATATTCACTATAAATGACTTTAATATATATGGAATCTTATCTAGATACATTCTTATTGGATATAAATCATATCCAATTTAAAAATAAGTGACTTCAGGTTATCAATTTTATAATAGAAGAAAGACCGTGTATATGGGGTATTGAATATTTTTGCGAATTGATCATCCTTATCATAGATTGAAAATATAATTTAAAATTTTATAGGAATATAATCTCCCCCAAATCCATTTTTAGCTAATGAATATTAAAATAAGGTTAAAAATATTGATTTCAAAATTGGAAATAAATAAAGTTATCTTCATATAAGAAATATACATAAGAAACATTTTACCTTATTTAAACTACCTTATTAGATATTTTTAGTGATAAAATAAAACATTGGCGTTATGCATATTTAGAAAAACATATGTGATAGTTTGATTGGAAGTTTTTTAAACATAAAAGGAAAGAAAAAATATGGATTTCACTCTATATTGGATTTTATATCCATGAGAATACATTTGGTGCCATCTCTCACTATAAAAGGAAACAAAACATATTTACCTCCATATTTTCACAAATTAAGAAAGAGTGAGAGGATGAAATTTGGTCAATGTATTCATGGTATTAAAGTAACAAGTGGATATTCTTCAAATGTGAATAATTTGGTGTCATTTAAGGATATTAAATTAATAGGTATGAAGTATCATGAATGCCATGTATTGATTCAACAACTACTAATAGTCACATTGAATGGTATATTGCTGACACTTGTTTGAAAGAATATCATCAGGTTATGTTATTTTTTCAAATCCATTTTTTTAAAGTAATTGATCTAAATTTGTTATATGTGTTGGATAATCAAGATTCACTCGTACTTAATTGATCCATTTTTTCATCTAGAAATGTATTTTTCCAATGTTTTTTGATATAATGGTTCCTCTATTTATTCATTTCATGCATGAGATAAGAATATGTAAACTATTTTATTTATGTTTGATGTATCATTTTGAATGATATATGGAAATTTTGAAGGGATATGTTAAAAATAATCATAAAATAGAGGCCTCTATTATTCAAAAATATGTATCAAAAGATGTGATAGAGTTTTGTACAGATTATTTTTTATGAAGTAGAGCATATTAACCTCCCTATATCTCAATATTTGACAATTGATAGTGAAGTTAGTGGGATTCAAGTCTTAAAGGTAAAGTTTATTCCACGTGATGAAGTGATGTAGGTATATTTATACATTTTTATCAACAAGGATGAAGTTAAACCATATATATAATCACATATTGCTAGACTAAATGTCTGATATCCAAAAAAACAAATGGAAATTAGTTGATGATTGATCATAAAAAGAAATTTTTTCACATTTTAAATAGAAATTCAGTAAATATTTATCTGCATCAGAAACATTAAAATGGTTGGTAGGGGGGCCATCTCTTAAAGTGATCATATAGTCTGGTTTTAATATTAATGGTTACACATTTTAAACAAAAAAATCATGATTAAAAGAGTACTATTCAAAATAGTGGAGTATTAGTTATCATTAAACACTTCATTTTTTGATTAAAAAAGATAAAAACCAAATTTACAGATCAACGACATATTTTTTGAGTTTTTAAGGCTATATGGGAAATTTATTATACTTTATTCAAGTAACATTGTTTTAGTGTAACTGGGTTTATAGTAATAGTGGTGTGAAACATGATGATTATGGATTTAAAATCATTTATTTAAAAATATTTAGTTTCAAATAGGAACCATTTATCATGGAGACACATGTAAAGCAAATAGTTTATATTATTGACCAATCAAATGATCAGTGGTTCGTCATTTTTCAAGGGAAAATAATTAATTTGTGAGTTGAGGATGATGACTATGTTATGGATATATGTGTGGTTTATCCATATATTACAAAATTTATATATGATAAGAATGACTATAATGTAGAAAAAGTCCATGTTGTATGAAATTATCAAGTATAAGAGAAATGAGAAAACACTAAATTAATCTCTTAATTATTCAGGTAAATATTTATATTTTATTTATTTTTTAAAATTTACACATTTAAAAACTTCATTTTTTTAAAAAAAATTGGATTTTTAGTTAAATATATATTCATTATATATATGTTTTTTATGTTAAATATTATATTGAACTGTTATGGTTAAACATTTTTTAATTGAAAAACCTGACGTATATCATTGTTTTTCAGTTAAATTTACAATTATAAAAACACTTTTTTGTAAATGTAATATTTAAATTTATAAATGTTGATCATTTCTATCATTTTTTAATTAATGTTTATATTTAATATTTTATGTTACATATTCTTTAGTTAAGAATCATGACATCATTATTTTTTAAAAACTTATACATGTGTGACAAAATTTATTTACTTACATGTTTTTTTATTCATTGTTTTTAAATATTCATTTTTTTAATAATATGAAGGTGCATAGAATATAATTAAATTAATATATTTAAATGACAGAAACATAGGTAGAGAAATATTTACTAAGTTATATGTCTTTTTTCAATATTATTAAATATTCAATAATAAAAATATTTAATGAAATTAAACTTTTAATTTTTCTAAAATTATTTTTAGGACCACTGGTGCATCTCCTACAACAAAGTCTTCTTCTACTACTATAGAGAAAAAGATTTATAGATTTGGTAGATGTGGGATTACACATTTAATTAAACTTTCACTTTATCATGGGTAGTAGTGGATAAATATTAAGTTTGATGAAAATAGTAACCCAACTGGCCCAAATTCAAAGAGGTTTAAGAGTTATATCATCTTATAGGTTTGTTGTAGGTTTAACATTTTATACCCTGATTATAATTCCATCTAAAATATGAATAAATATTATTTCTTGGAGTCTTTAATGGTAAAATATATCAATTGATAATATGGTTTGGTAGCTAATAATGATGATATAAAATAAAAATAAAATTAATCAGATAAGATAAGATTCACTAATGGAAAAATAGCCTATACCAATAGTTTGGAACCATTGGTATAGGTCACCAAACTATTGGTATAGCCTATAACAATGGTTTTGAGGACTATTGGGTGATTTGTAATTGGGATAGATCTATCTCAATGGTTTGGTAAAAACTGTTTTGATAGACCTATCCCAACGATTTTACCCAAACCGTTGGCATAGGTAAATATAAAATAAAATTTACTATAGAGGTTTGAACCCATGGCCTGTGCATTATATATCAAATACTTTACCACTATAATAAAATCATATTTTTAAATATATTTTGATATATATATATATATAAGTAATTTATATATTTATTTATTTGATTATATTCAACAGAAGAGTTGATAAAAAATAAGGGTACCTATCCCAACGGTTTTGAGAATCATTGGGATAGGTACCCTTGTAAAAATGGTCCATCCCAATAGTTTTCCAAAATAATTGGGATAGATTTACCCAATCCAAATGGTTTTCTAGAACAATTGGGATAGGTGTTTTCAAAATGGTTTATCCCAAAAGGTTTCAGAAAATCGTGGGGACAGCCTTACCCTATCCGAATAGTTTTACAAAACCATTGGGAAAGGTGTTGTCAACAATGGTGTATCCTAAAGATTTTTAAAAAACCGTTGGGATAGGTGTTGTAAAAAATGTTCTATCCCAATGATTTATAGACAAATGTTGGGATAGCCTTACCATACCCCAACGTTTTTTACATAATCTTGGGATAGGGCCAATTTGATGGATCTTTCTCAACAGTTTTACAAAAATGTTGAGATAGCCTTATATTTCAAGGATTTCCCCAATATATTTGAAGAGCCATTGTGATATGGGGTCATATACCAATAGTTTTTACAAATCTTTGGTATAGGGGCATTGGAATTGGTAGGATTTCCAATAGTGAGTGTTGATGAGAACACACATACACAAATAAAACACGAATAAATCACACTTGTAAGAACTTTTGATGGGGTTGAGGAAAGGATTTATAATAGAATTTAAGTTTTTATATGAAGATAAATTTAAACTACCTAAGTTATAGGAAGATGAAAAAATAATGTTAAACTTTCATTAATATTAAATAACAATTATAATAAAAAATACTATAAAAGAAAAAAAAGAAAAATTAGATTGAATGGAAATAAGGAAGAGAGTATTATCTTGTATAAACCAAAGTATGGAAGGTACCCTTATACCATTTTCAATGATTTTTTATACCAATATCTCCACATTGAGTATTGAAGTTTCAACCACTTGCAAGGAGAATAGAGGGATTTTTTTATAGCCTAAGGTGGTAGACTATTTTCCCTCCAAGATTTTCGTCCAAGTTGGCTTGTACATATGACATTCATCATAGACTTGTATCAATAAATTATCCTCTATGAAGTTTTAGAAATGTAACATTAATAGAATTTTTACTTTTTGAGCCAAATATATGGTTGTTTTCCTAAAACCATGTGTTATTGTTTGTGATTGTCCCAAATTCTTCCATGGTATAAATGTGAATGATTTTTATTATGGAAAGATATCACCATCTCAAATCATATTCTTATAGAATGTTGTATTCCTATATAAATAATTTCTATACCCTAATTTTTTGATTAATTAGACTGGTGGATCATAGAAAAGTTCAGATTAGTAGGATGTCCATCAATTCTATAAAGAATCATAGGATTATAAATATTGCTTATATGGGGAAAATTTTGGTTGATTTGGGATTTGTAATTTTTATCCCAATTGGAATGGAGTGTACTCAGACTTCTAGTGAAGTATTATGGAATTTAGGCTTCTTTATTAGGCCAAGAAAATAAAACACTGATATAATTCTAGTCTTCATGATAGATCTATTGGGCCTTCTTCAAGGATCCATATGGCCCTTAAAATGTCATATTAATCCAAGTCTATATTTGAATTAATTGTAGGAATATGAATCAGGAACCATATAAAATATGAATCACACAATTTGGATAAGTATATTTAAAGATATGATTGATATATTAAACTTTATAACAATTGAATGAATTTTAACAATGCTCTACATTTATGTTTATGATGAAAACATAAACATTGGTTGATAATTATGCATTTTTCAATGAGAAATATGTAATGGGAGTAAAATAATACTCCTGGATAAATATAACATATAAACTCTCTCACACTTAATCTAGTGATTTACTTGGGAACAAAATATGTGAAACACAAAAAAAAAATCATTTTATATCACTAATAAATATTAAATTTTTTGATTTCTCCAATACTGGGGTTTAGACTACCTCACTCCTTAATAATGAATTCCACAACAAATTTTACCACAAGAATGAGTAAAAAAAATTCCATGCTGAAATTTTGAATTGAAAAATGTGGTCTCACGAAACTAACTCCTCTCAAAATGATGAAAATTAATTCAAGGAGGTTCACTCATTCACTAACCAAAAGTGAAAATATTAGATTTTATAAAATATCTCATATTTTATTCACAACCTAAAGTGTATAGTAATTAAGAGGTATTATAAGTGGTTTTTTTATACCTAGGTATGGTAGGAAAATAATGGCCAAAACTAGGTAAAGAGGGAGCTAGAACATAAAAATGGAGAAAAGAAATGTACAATTTTTTAAATTAGGACATGAAAGGGAATAGAAAAACATTTTTATAATGGAAAAATATGTGGGTAAAGAAACAAAAGAGAGATAAAAGTAAGGGGATTAAAATGTGTAAAAAACTGAAAATGACTAAAAAAACAAGATTCATGTGTTTTTTTTCTTTTTTCCCTTTTTTCCTTTTTTTATTTTCTTTCAACACTTCTCATTAAAATTTGTACAAAATGGTATTGAATATAATTTCATTCCCAAACCTCACAGAAGGAAAAACTCCCCCAATACTTAAATGGATTATTTTTCTCAATGATATGAATAAAAATTTTAAATTAAGGAATGTAAGCCCAAAATTAAATCTATTCTCCCCACACATAAATTTCATAAAACTATACAATTAAAATACAAGTAGATATTGGGTGGGACAAAGTTTTATGCTTGTAACATGGATATAAAAAATTGGGTTTTCATAGTCTTAATGGGTATTTCAAAAAAAGGATCAATATAGAGGTATTAGAAGGATATTTTTATATAATGATTCTTTTGTGGTTCAAAAAATTTCTATCATATTAATACACACTAAAGTAAGAAATTCAACTCGAAGGTCCAAAATCTCAAGACTCCTATTTGGGAGTGAAAACTCACAATAAAAAAATATTTCCATAGGTAAATTTAGAATGAAATCTTATATTGTTCCTCATGGGTGGGTGGAAATAATATTCCAATAAAAAATTGAGCACTTAGAATTTATTGGTCATAACATAATATTGTTTATACATGTTTGTGGTGAAAATATAAAATATTTGAGATGAAAATAATAGTCTCCTGACTCCCCAAAAATGGTTGATCAAATTTTCAAAATTGGATGGTGAGTAATTATGACTTTTTTTAAAAATCATGCACACAAAAAAGAGAAAAAATAATGAAATATTGGATTAAAAAAGTGGTAAAAAATAAAAAATTAGAGAGAAAATATGAAATAGAGAATAATAATAATAATAAGAATAAGAATAAGAATAAAATAGTGAGTGAGAGGAAGATAGATTGGTGCAGAGTGGGAGAGAATAAGAGAGAGGGATAGAGATATTTAAATGGAAAAAGGTTATTTTTAGTTTGAAATAGGTAGGTCACCTTCTTCATTTATCAGCAGCATGTCACTACTATAAGAGATGTTATCCCTCAACATTTATTTACAAAAGAAAAAGTAAAAATAATATATTTAAAATATTTAAAATCAACTCATTAAAACAAATATTTTAATTACACCTGGAATTTCATGTAAACGATGCTAAAATTGTTATGCATTATTATCACATGCTTAATTGATTACTTATTTTTAAATAAAAATAACTAATGTAAAGTAGAAACCTTATGTCCTCTCCAAAATAATATTAAAAGGAGGGATTAAAATAGTATATTTTTATAATTTTAATATAAGTGAAAATTAAAAAAAAATAAAGGTGTTTGATTTTTATTTTTTATTTTATAATAGATCAGAGGATGATATAATAGAATTGAAATGATTTTATATAATCAGGCTGAAATTTTGGTAAAGGGAGCATTAATTTTATATCACCGAGTATATACATTTTTCATGTTAAATCAACTTCCTATATACTACAAAGGTTCACAAGTATTTACATAAGGTATTTGATTATAATCCAATCCTAGACATAAGATTTTATCAAAAAACTTTTGGAGAAAATGAAATGTCCAATAACCCAAGAATTGTTAAATGTCTAGGTTCTCCAATAATCCATGAATCCCCTAACTTCCATTGTATAGGATAAAAATACATAACATACAGGATGGAAAACACATAAAATTGATAAAATAATCATATAAATATCATGCTCTATCATTTCTTCATCCCTAATCTCAATACCACCAAGAATGGGGGATTTATAGATTCATCATTTTGACAAAATAATATAGATGGAGTGATGAAAGAACATAAATAAAATAAAAATATGAATATTAATTAGAAAATTAAATCTTAAAACTAATATAAGAATTAAATGAATGTTATGAAACTAAAATTTCATTACAAACAAAAGAAATTACACTACACAGCCAAAATAGAAGGAAAATGAAGAATATGAAAAGAAGAGATGAAAATTATCGAACAAGACTCAAAATAGGCGACACCATTATCCCTTGAAAGAACTTATGAAACCATTGTTCTAAAAATATATTTATAGCATTTCAAAAGTACATAGTGTGTAAGAAATTACATTGTGTGCAGTTCCTTTTTCAATATCTTCAACATGGTGACTGATAAATTTAGTCATCACCTTCATCTAGCTAATCGGTACTGGTAAAATATCGGTGGGTAGAAGTACAAGGAATCTAAAGCTGCCATGCATGGGCATGTATGGTCATATTTATCCAACAATAAAACCTAGGCATGTAATTTGGGTGTGTGCATTGTGTGGCATCGAATAGTACATGATGTTTACTCTCAAAGTACACAGTGCATATATTTATTTTTATTCTAAAAAACTTTCCCAAAGTCAGCATTTAACTATGAAATTCAGAAATGTAGCAAAAATCACTAGAATGAAATATTTGACCTTAAAAAAACATACACTAATATAATTAAAGGTATTTTCCACGGGCTATTTGAGACAGGATCCTATCACAAATAGGATTTAGTGACGCGGTCCCGTCGCAAATAGGTCGTTGTAGAAAATGGAATCACAAATACATTTTTTTGCGATGAGCCCATCGCAAAAAAAAATCTATTTGCGACGGGATTAATTCTCATAGCAAAACAATCTATGATTATATGAATTATATATAAATAAACTTTTTTTGATGGTCCCATCGCAAATAGTATTTGTGACGGGTAACATCCCCATCGCAAATAAGTCTCCGATTATATACATTATATATATAAAAACATTTTGTGATGGGCCCGTCGCAATTAGTATTTGCGATGGGATTTTCTTCCCATCACAAATACTAATAATAAAAATTTTATTTACATTATTTTCGATGGGATCCCATCACAAAAGGTCCCATCTCAAATACTAAACATAATAAAAAAATATTTAATAAAATTACGATTAATGAAAAAATTATATTATTATTATTAAAATAATAAAAAAATATTAAAAATATTATTATTACTAAAATAAAAAAACATTAAAAAATATAATACTAAAAATATATATTTAATAAAATTATGATTAATAAAAATATTAATATTAATATTATTAAAATAATAATAAAATAAAAAAATATTAAAATTCTCAATATTTACAAAAAAATCATAAAATATTATTATTAGTAGTAAAATAAAAAAATATTAAAAAATATAATACTAATAATAAATAATAAAAAAATAAAAAAATGCAATATTTGCACCAATATAAAAGACAGAAATTGTAAATAGTTCATATTACAAAAAATCTTGAATTCAAATGTTTTTAACAGAAAAAACAAATCACTGGGGGGAGTCTTCTGGAGGAGGTGGAGGAGTTGTAAGAGATGGTGGAGGAAACTCTATCCCTAAACTATGAGTCAGATGGCGCATGTACTCCATCTGCTCATGATGTTGTTGCTACTGCTACTGCTACTCCCATCGATGCATCTCCTCCTTGTGCTGTTGCTGCCGCCGACACATCTCTTCATGCTGCTTCTGAAAACTCTCTATAAGCTCAGCCTGAGTTCGTAATTACTCCTGATACTATGAGGCAGAAGATGATGCCTCTCCATGAGCTCCTCTCAAGTTGGATTTTGACATCATAGCAGTACCATAATAAGTACCTGGAGTCAAATGAGAGTTGATACCAACTACTTGACCCTTCTTAAATACATACTGAGTCACCTGCATCCATGCCGCCTCATCGAAATGGTGGGCACTGGTCTGCTCAGTCGTCTCATCCTGACTCTCAGCCTATGTCTGAGAGCTCACAGCCTCATATGACTCCTTAAACTACAATTTGAAATTAAAATGGTGAAAATATTATATGCAGTTAATTTTCAAACTGAAAAAAATAATACTGACCATAATTCGACGCTGGCGATCACCTCTAATCTCTTTAGTGGCTAGATCACTATACATCCTCTGATAAACGTTGAACTCCGTAATATCGAGATTCTCTACTACCTACAGAAATATAAAATAAACTGTTTATATTTAAAGTTATATAAAATATTTAAAAAATATACTTACCAGATGCTCTCTATGTGTACTGAATGTATGGCTACCAGCTCAATGTGTCACCTCCTATCTCCCCTAATTCTACTGTCCCACTGAATATCTCCAATGAAATCCACCCCCAACCAGTGTAAACATAATCCATCCCAAACGTGAGATGAAATGTACTCTGGTCGGTGGGCTCTACACGAATCATCAAATTCTGTCACTCCTGCTTTCTTAATGGATGTTCTTCTCAAATTGTTCAAAAAATAACAGAAACGATCACGCATAGACACCTTCCATGCCGCGTAGATAGCGTCACGCATGCTATCATTGATGGGATACCATAAACCCTACAAATAATTTATAATAACAGGTTATTAATAAAACAAATTTCAAAATAAATATTATTTATTTACGTCCCAACCAATGATTGAACATGTCACGCCGCACAACAACGAGAATCTATTCCCATGTGATCCATCGCTGAGAAAAATAATTGCGCAAGATAGCGCTCCCCTGTCCAATAGCTACATGCGCTAAACTGTGAAAATGGAATAAATAAAAAAACAATTAGTATATATATAAATAAATTAATGAAATCTAACTAAAATATACAGGTTACCATACCTCTCTGTGTGTGGATCAAAGACAAGATGTGGACGTCGCTCGAGGATAGGGTCA